>CM077150.1:53327311-54527311 GCA_039583875.1 Platanthera guangdongensis
TACTTGTTGTTTACAATGCTTAGGAATACTTTGGACTTCGGTACTGTCTGCTTCTAGCTATGCATGTGATTCTCTCTCATGTACATGTGAAAGAGGGTAAAAGAATATATATGTTACAGAGTAGACGCTGCTTCCAATTTTATATATTAATGATGATAATTTAAGCTCTGATGAGCAGAATGGTGTGGAACTGTGGAAACAACAGAGCAGTGTTTTGTAACTTCCATGAAACAGTTGGCTCGAAAATTCCATTTTTGTAGTGTTCATGTCAACGACGGCATGACCACAGTTTGATGATTGTGGCTATGTTTGGCCTTAATACGAATTTTGTTAAATGATGTTTACTAAGAAGCTACCTAAATGCTACCAATGTTTCCCACCACCGCATCTACCACTTTCACAACTCTCCTAACTAGAATCTAGGCCTCATTTGGCGCGGCGGTGGCGGGCGCAACCAGCGGGAGCAGATGGAGCTTTCGAACTAGAGGTGGGGAGGGGCTGCAGACGGAGCTTTTAGCTTCATTCCTCAGGGCGTGCAGAAAACAACAGAGCAAACGACGTCGGCGTCCGTTTGATTTCCGCTGTCCGGCGAACTTGTCAATAATTGGATCTCATGTGAATCATTTAACCATCGCGACTTTCAGAAATCTTGAGATCATTGAACGAAACTAGACTGTAGTTACACCATCTGATGATTAGTTTTGGGCCTGCTATTTGGCTCTGGTAGGTTAGCAATTTCGAACTTTAGTTGCAGTTTAATTATACTTTTGTTTTGCAATTTGAAATTGTAAAGTGAAGTTCATAAGTTGTATTGAGAGGAGTTTCAAATTGTGTTTTTCTTACTAGATTCGTTAAAAACAATTGGCCCAAACTATTCTATCTGATATTCTTGAGCAGTATGTTTTGGACGGATATAGCAATTGGATCTCGATTGAAGTTAAACAGATCCAACACAGTAAAACTTTAGAACACTGCCTCTGATTCAGGTGTAATGTGGAAGTTTATTTTACGGCTATTTGTTCTGGCGAGTTGATCAAAAATGTTAGGATTTGTAACATCTTCATTTCTTCTAGACCCTAGTATGTGTTAAGGGCATGACATGTGATGAGATATGTGAGTTAGGGCAAAAAGTGACCCAAGGATTCTTTGAACAAGGTGAACTCACATAGTGCGCTCGATGGAGCACAAGTAGCTTGGCAAGACCGGTTATGACCGCTATCAAGAAAATAAATTATTTTTGAGCATAAAATGCATACTTTTTAATGTGAGGTCGGGCGTCATGACTGACGATCATGACGGCACCGCCTCATCTATATCTATACTAAATATTAAGATTGTTGTCCATCTATCTATATCTATACTAATATATAAGATTGTTGCATGTTCACGGTAGATAGATTCGTGTATACGTCTGTTAGGATCTCAACAGCTCAGCAGAGTTTTTACTTCAGCGGCAGATCAGGCAGCCACGTGTCAACATCTCATTTTAGCCAGAAATAACCAGCATTAATGCTCAACGGTCCACGTGTCCTGTTCTTTAATCTTGGCATTGTAATGGATAGTTTCTGAATGGAGTATATATATACTCCTTTTAATTGTAATAGTTTTTTTTGAATGAATTGAAAGGCTTTTCTTCTCTCTCACTTCTTTCTCTCTCTCTCTCTCTATTCTCTCTCTCTCTCTTCTCTCTTCTCTCTCTATTCTATTTTCTCGTCAGTTTTATTTTCCGGCGGCCTTCCGGCGTCGGCTTGGAACAATATTTCCCGGCGGCCTTCCGCGCGGGATTGAACCTTACAATTTGGTGCTCTCGTTCTGACTCACTTCCCATGACGGATCACACCAGATCCAAGGATCATCAGCACATTTTTCAAGATCTGCAAACTATCATCCAGACCGAAAAGGATGCTACGACTCGCCAAATTATGATTTCGTGATGATTTTTATGCTAAGGAAGCTGTGTTAATCAACAAATTGTCGATCGCGAAACGAATCAACCGACAAGATCGACTCTTTACAATTGACATGATGGCCCAGTTCAAGAACGTTCAACAAACTCTTGAACAATTGAGTTCCCGACCGCACTATACAGAAACAGGCCATTCTTCATCACCAAACGGGGTTTTGGGACCTACACTCAATACTGCACTTACCCGGGTAGTCCGTCCCTTCTTCCTCCGATTTTAAATTTCATTGCCCCCGATTCAGTGAGGGAAGCCCTACTGATTGGCTTATAATTTGCACCTTTATTTTCAATTTCATAATACCAGTGCTCGCGATTACCTCCTAATTGCTGCATGCCATCTTGATCAGCCAGCATCTAGGTGGTATCAGCTACGATGCGCGAACAACCAAATATACATTCCAATTTTGTCGATGCTTTAACAAAACGCTTGGCCCTTCTTGTTATGACGATCCAGCGGAAAAACATAGTAAAATTACGCCAACTACCAATGTTCTGGATTATAAAACACAATTCGAAGAATATTTAACGCGAATCCAGGCCTTTCACCATCTTTTTTACCAGTATCTTTGTTTCCGGACTAAAGTCTAGTATTCGAGCAATTGTTAAAAATGCAACGTCCTACCGCCTCCATAGCTTTGCAACGTCCTTACAACGTCCAATTCTTCTATTTCCATTTAAGCCTCATTTCTAACAAGTAATTGGAGATATGCATGGTTTTCTTTTTCAATTATAAGTTTTTACAAACAATGGAAAGGTAGTTGGTAGGCTTTGCAGCCCGATGCCCGAACTGAATCAATTAGGCTCCATTTGGGGGGACTTATTTTCACCGATCAAGCGTTACGACGCATGAATCGGATCTTAATTATGATCTATTCCTGCGATCGTAATGCTGAGCTTTGGGGTGAAAATAAGTCCTCTCAAACAAAACCTAAATGAAGTGTGTGTTTGGAGTGATGAACGGATGGCTAAATTCTTTTTAAAAAATTATAGGTAATTTTCCTCATTTAAAACGGCAAGTGTAATTGAGTCTTTATTCATGATTTGCTAAACGGCGGAGTGCTTATTGATATTAATTCAGCAACTTTAAACTGGCCTTTATTATTGAGTTTTTCATTCACGGTTTTGCTAAACAGTGAACATATATATTTCAGCAATGTGACACGAGGGACATTTGCGCTCAGCTCCCACACGCATAGCGTACGAGAAACTGTGGCGTCAATACATCCCCTGCTTGGATTCGGGGGGAGTAAAGTGCATCCCTGCACTTTACGGTAAAGTGCGGGCATCCAACGGCTCGCGTGGATGTCAGCACACATATCAATGCGAGTGCATCTGAGAATTTGCAAGAAACTGTGAGTAGCAGATGTATTGTCTTGCTCCAGGAAGGGGAGGGGTAATTGCTCCGGGAAATATCTTTTCCTTCAAATGCAACATTTTATTAGTAATGATCGCAATGGGCACACATGAGAGAATGTTTTAGCAAATGTGAGAGACATTTGGCCCCGCTATAAAATTTGAAGGGGAAGATTTTCCCCGGAGCAAGAAAATGTGAGCAGCAGATGTATTCACTGCAAAGCACGGTCTCTTGTGCAAGGCGGCTTGTTTATCAAATGAGAGATTTGTTGTTGTGGCTACCATATCAGCTCATCGAGCACAAATCCGTGTGCATCGTTGTTTCAGGGAGCAACTAAAGCCAAATTGAATTTTGTTTTGATTGTCTTAATAATATCAAAATTGAATAAAAGCGACACTGCTAAGCTAATGGTCTTAAGGCTTTGTGTTCTTCAACATCAAAGTGTGATCAAACGTCTTCCTTGGCCTTTGAAAGCACCAAATCTACTCTGTGGTGGTTGGGATGAACGTGCGTTCTAGGGTCATCATCCCCACACAATGGTATTCCTGAATGTGAGCAATCGTCATCTTCCGTCTACATCGTGTGATAGTAGCTATACCTCCGACCGTTGCTCATTGACATATCACATGGAAAATGGCACAGCCATAAAAGATAAAAATTGTACCCATTTGTAGGTAATTTCTATAACCGCCCCACTTGAAAATTGCGATCTTTGCTATGGTCGTTACCACACATTGTGAATGGACGACGAAGTGGGGCAATGGTATTCCTCGTGGCACATGTGATACTATATCATACTAGTATGCCATAAATTATTCATTGGAAGAGTTTTGCATGCATCTATTTAGAAGTTCTTTTACAAATTTTTGGTCAGAAGAAGAGAGCACACATGCTGAGAAATTCTCATATATGTGTCCATTGCGATCATCACTAATAATATGTTGAAATTGAAGGGGAGATTTTTCAAGAAAAATTCCTACGCAAAATAGTCGTATTTTTAAACCATTAGAACCCCGGGCACGTGCCCGGGTCAAATTTTTCGTGAAATAAGCTGAAGTCCGCTCTTTCCTCTTCTTTCCGCCTTCCACGCTTCCGCGATTCCAGTCGCGACTTGTAAGCGTCGCTGCATATGCCATATTTTCCTTCACAAGAAGATGACGAGCGGACTAGGAGTGTGGTTGTGCGGGACGACAACTTTATTCTCCGTTTCGGTGTTTCCTTCCCCTCTACGGACAGTGCGGCTGTGTTGTGGACCTTCTCCATCAAGATTGCTGCAAGGATCTAGTGTCATCTTCTCCTCTAGGCTCACGGTTGGAGGATGGGCGACATTCCAGATCTGCTCTGATCAGTTTTTTGGAGAAGAGAACACCTAGATCCGAAACTATCGGCACTCTGCTTTTCCTCCTGCCGCCTTCTTGGAGTGTTTTTAGCCATTGTCGATTTCAGATTTGGAGGAGAAGGCATGAAGCAGTCCTGTCATTTTGGAGAGGGTGGTCGTAGGAGCAAGCTAAAGAAGGCTTCTACGATTTCCTTTTCTTCAGATTTGGAGGAAGTCGAGCTCTAGCACCAGCAAAATTTTGACCGAGAGAGCACGGACGGACCCACTACTAGACACGCTCGGGCAAGTGCCCCAGCGTGTTTTTCGCGGTATAACCTAGGGCTAAGCTAAGGCAGGAATTTTCTTCATGTCTTCGCGTGATCCTCTGCAGAGAAAAATCACGGTGACTCCTCAGTGCGGCGGAGGCGGGCGGCGGCGTCCCCTTCTCTGGACTCTGGAGTGCAGCAGCGGCGACCCATTCTCTGGATTCTGGAGTGCAGCGCCGACGACATTACCCCGTGAGTCCGTGATGTTGTCCGTCCCTCCCTCACTTATCTAGTTTTCTCTTTTGCGGATTTTGATATTAGGACTTTAGGCTGCTCTGATTTTTCACCATGTGTCGGTCTCCTACTCGGCTCCTCCACAGGCTACCCTTCCAGGAAGTGAAAGATGGTGATTTAAACCAGCGACACCTTGATCTCGTTTCTGCCTGAGCAGAGGAGCAGACTTTTATCTCCTTTCTCCATGGCAAGTGATTTTCTAGCCCTTTTTGTTCTAGTTTTATGCTAATATGCTATAGTTTGAATTTCTAGCCTTTTGATCTGATTTCTCCAAGCTTTTAAAAACCGGACCGGACCGGCGGTCGGACCGGTCGAACCGCGAACCGGGGACCCAGCCGGTCCGGTCCAGATAAGAAAACCGCATCCTCCAAGGACCGCTCAAGAACCGCGGAACCGGGCGGGCAGACCGGTGGGCCGGGAACCGGGCGGGCGGACCGGTGGGCCGGGAACCGGGCGGGCGGACCGGTGGGCCGGGAACCGGGCGCGATTTCAAGCAACCGGGCCTTTTGCCCGCCTGCTATCAAATATCAAAAAAAAAAGGTAGGCAGGGGGTTTCAAACCCCCACCAATACAATAGTAATATAATAGCGAACCACCTGGCCATTTGGTTTGTTTGTTTTTAAGTTGTAATATATTATATACATATCAATATTAACGTATGTATAAAATCTAATTTAATATACATGTATATATAAATATTAATTACATATTTTGTTAAATATATTATTATATTAACATATGAAATTATCTTTTTAAAATTAAAGTTTATATATTTTTAATATATACGTACATGATAATCTATCCTTCAAATAATTTTACGTTCCGTTTGGTACGACGGTGGCGGTCATCAATGTGGTGGTTATGAACCGTCGTTCTTGAACGTCCGACCATATATAAGAAATTTCATACATTTTTATGTTCGATCTTGAACCGAAAATTTATAGGTAAATTTCTAAGTTAATGTTAATTTTTTTTATTTGCTAATATATATATATATATATATATATATATATATATATATATATGCAACGGTTCGACCCCGGTAGAACCGGTTGGACCGGTTCAACCTTGAACCTTTCCCTCCGCCGGTTCGATGTCCGGTCTAGTTTTCAAAACTTTGGATTTCTCCTAATTTATGCTATAATTTCTTCTTTTTAATTTGGGCATTTGTAATTTCTTGCAATTTTTCTCTGTTTTTTCAAATGATCTGATTATTTCTCCTTTTTCACCAAGCATCATCTGATTATCTCAAATTGAAACGTTCAGCTCAACTTGTGATGCAACTGACAAAGTGATTTTCTCTAAAAAATTAAATTGGTTTCTTCAACTCGTTAAAAGATAATTATGATACTGATTATTCTTTTTCAGTTTTCACAATTTGTGATGCAACCTAAAGCCTTAGAAATGATGATCTTGGATGAATATGACAACACCTGTATTGATCTGTTATCAAACACCAACAAACGACCATTCATTTTTAGAATCTTACTTCATTGCCTCACTACACCATATCATGCATATGGTTGCGCTCAAAAACCACTACTATATTTGAAAAAAACAACTATTGTAGAGCTACGGTAGCGGTTGCATGTGTGTTGCATCCGTTGTCGTGGTCGTAGGGTTTGGTAGCAGTTACCCAATATATTGTGGCGTCCCTACAACTGCTACTATAGGTACATCTATTGTAGCGGTTATGGTTTTCAATGGTAGCAATTATTCCATTTTACAGCTACGGTTACGATACTCTATGGTAGCGTTTATGCTTGTATTTGACAACATTTATGATTCCTATGGTAGGAATTATCCTCATATATAGCAACGCTTTATATTTTCAATGACAACGATTATGATGATCAATACAAGCAGTCCGAGAATGGACCCTAAATTCAATAATATTCAATTGGAGGCAAGAGTGGACCCAAAATTCAATTACAAACGTGATTTCACAGTCAAGAGTTAAAATTTCCAATGTGATTACAAATGTGATTATCAATGTCATTCCCAAGCCAAAATTCAATTACATCTCGAACACTCAAATGTCATTCCCAAGATAAGAGTTAAAATGTCAAAGGAAAAATAATTCAATTAGCTATATATTATCATCAACTAGATGACAAAAAAAATTTTAAACTTTTCTCCTCAACCCATATATCTGGAACACTCAAATTTGTAACAAAATCAACAGAATAAGAAATTTGCTACTCCTACGTCAATTTTTCCACAAAGTGTGGCCGGAGACCTCAACGCGACATCTTCAAGTTCTTCTTTTGAATATTTCTGGTAAATCACGGTCAGCTTGTCATCTTGCACAAAAGAATGAAATCCCACCATTATCTCAGCACACTCCCTGCGCCATAATCAGGATTATCAATTACAAACATGCCACCTTACGGCCGAAAAATTCAACAATAAATACCACCAAGCACAAGAGTTTCATTCCTCAGCTGTGGCTCCCAAAGTAAGTTTCACATATAATTAATTATGTAAAAATAAATGATTGACTTCCAAACAAAATAAAGCTAAACATTCACGAGAGAGAACACCATACTGATAATACAATTCTAGAATAAACAAAATAATTAACAATTCAACAAGTTTAAAGTCATTTAACTAATAATGTGGAAAATAAAAAGAAGATTTTTAGTCAAAAAGACTGAAACCCATATCATCATCACTCTCCTCCTTTGCCTCTTCATGCAAACGGAGAAAAATGGTACAGATTAGGAACACAAAGGGGCAAATTATTCATCATAATATCAAAAACGAGACAGTAAAAAGTAAAAAAAAACTTTCTTCTCCCCAGCAGCTGGGGCTGCTTCCGTGGCATCACTACCGCCACCACCAGTGCCTGGAGCTGCTATAGCAACGGAAGGTCCACGTACACCTAAAAAAACCATCCGAACAATACAGGGATCAAAGTCGATGAAATGAAAAGGAACGGAATTAATCAATCTAGAAAATAGAATGGAGAATAAGACTGGATCCAACGCCGAGGATGAGATCATGGATGCTCCTCTTCTCAAGAAGCTTTGCAAACAGGGTCGCCCAATAAGATTCAAAAGAAAATTTGCAGATTTCACCAACGTGGAGATCTCCGCCTGCTCACTTGAAAAGTATTAGAAAGCCTACAATCTTTTGTGTCGGAGAATGCAATACAATAATGTTACCGTGATGGGAATCCGTCATCATATACGATCAAAGCAGCGCTTGCTCACCAAAAGACATTGTAGGCAGCAAACAAGAAAAAATTGAGATCGAAACAAGAGATCTTATTTCTGCTCCCGATCAGATCTCATCAGAGAGGTCGAAACCTACCCGCAACGAAAACACTCGGCCGGGATGAATTGCAAAAAGGAAGAGCTGAAACGCCAGCTTTATATCAAGTTTTGTTGACATCTGCTATTTAATCACAGCTCATCCGTAAATCCGACGGCTATTAAAACTCGGTTGAGCAATATTTACTTAGTCTTTTTTTTGTTATCAAGTGATGATTATTTTCCTTAATATTTTATTAGGCACAATGCAAATGTGATAGCGAAAATCTTGAATATTTGGAGCAGATTTGCAACACTTATTTAAAACGAGGCGAAAATTTTAGCTACGTTTCTAATGACAAATGCTATTTTATTTCTCCACATGGATTGATTTTCATATTTCTCCGAGACAAAAAAAACTAAAGAAGTTTAGGCACACATAATATATGTCAATAAAAAAATTTGTCACTCCCCACTAACATGATCATAAAATAACAAAATTTTAATGTAAAAAAATGAACTCTTGAGGTTGCTAAATAACTCGGAGTCATACGGAGATAATAACTTTTTTCATGGAAATTTTGGGGAAGTGTGGGCGAATTTTGGGGAAAATTTTGGGTGTGTTAGCATTTATAATATATCATAGCGGTTGTAAATGCAACCATAAATTTATATTTGTAGCATTTTTGTAACCGCGACAACATAATTGATACTATATGTATGATATGTTATAGTAGCGTATATTTATAAATAGTTGCGGTTATAAACGCTACCACAAATATCTTTAGTAGCGTTTATATAACCGCTACAAATTAAGCGCTACCATATGCATGATATGATGTAATGTCATACACACACCAATGTGTCATCAGTATGACTTGGTTGAAGCATGAACACTATACTCATAAACATGACAAAAGTATTTATATAGGGGACATATTATGTAGTATGACATGCATAATATATGTTTGTATATGGATTCTCATAAGCATAGAAACATGTGACTGTTAATTTGAAATGAGCGACTTAACATTATCACACGGATACTCATTAGATTATATTAGACACATGAAGAGGTGATCTTCTCACATCTTCCAAAGTCAAGAGTACGCATCCTTAGCATATCCTCTATTGTACGGTTCGTTCTTTCTGTTTGTCCATCAGTTTGAGGACGGAACGTTGTACTAAACTTAAGCTTTGTGCCCAGACTTTTCTGGACCAACCTCCAGTCTTTGGACGTGAATCGTTCGTCACAATCGCTGACTACACTCCTAGGAATCTCATGTAGTCGCACAATGTTGTGAACGTACAACTCTACCAGCTTCTCCATGCTATCCTCTTTCTGATTTGGGATGAAATGGGCCACTTTGGTCAAGCGGTCCACAATCACCCAAATCGCGTCGTTACCCTATTGCGATCGAGGTAAGTCGTGTACAAAATCCATGAAGATGTCATCAAACTTCCATTCAGGAATCAGAAGAGGCTTCAGGAACCCTCCTGACTTCTGACACTCAGCCGTCACTAAGGAGCGGGTTTGACACCGACTCATGTATAAAGCTATATCACGCTTCAAACAAGGCCACCAAAAGGATTTCTTCATATCCAAGTACATCTTTGTACTGCCCGGGTGAATGAGTACTTCGTAAAGTGAGCCTCAAACATAAACTCCTCGCGGAGCTTGCCGAACTGCGGTACACATATCCTTATGTCCTTCCTCAATACCCCATCAATAATCTCCCAGGCGCTACCCTCGCCTGTTTGAGCTTCCACCACGAATGGATGCAACTCTCCATCCAAACTAGTCGCTTCTCGTACACAATCAGATAAGTCGTTTTGTAACTAGATCCAGTTCAATCGAGCCATGCTTGACTCGCCTCTTGCTACACACTCAATACCAAGGGATTCACAGTCCCAACCGCTCATCATGAACTTCGATCCAACTCCTTGACCAGAGTATTTCATACTCAAGTCATCCGCCACCACGTTGGCTTTGCCTGGCGTATACTGAATCGCCACTTCATAATCTCCAAGGAACTCGACTCATCTGCGCTGCCGCATATTCAAGTTCTTTTGGTCTAGAAGATACTTCAGTCTTTTGTGGTCCGTGAAGATCTCCACCTTCGCACCATACACATAGTGTCGCCACAACTTTAGTGCAAAAATTACCGCCGCCAACTCCAAGTCATCGACAGGGTAATTCCTTTCGTGAGGTTTAAACTGCCTAGACCCAAAGGCCATGACACTGCCATGTTACACCAACACGCAACCCAGCCCACATCATGATGTGTCACTGAAAATTTGAAATCCTTCAGTCCCTTTAGGCAGACTTAGGATTGGAGCTGTCATCAGTCCTTTTTTCAGGGTGTCAAATGCCTGATTGCACTCTTGAGTTCACACAAACTTCTGATCCTTACGAGGTAGAGACGTGAGGGGTAGAGCTATCTGCAAAAAGTTTTCCACAAACCTCTATAGTACCCGGCTAGTCCAAGGAAACTTCGAACTTCCGCCACGGTTCTCAAAACTGGCCAATCTCTGATGGCCTCCACTTTTGCAGGATCCACCACCACCCCATCACTGCTGATCACATGGCCCAGAAACGCCACCTTCTCCAACCAGAACTCGTACATTGAGAACTTTGCATAAAGCTGGTTCTCTCTCAACACATGCAACACCAATCGCAAATGAGTCTCATGCTCTGCCTCCGATTTGGAGTATACTAAGATATCGTCAATAAAGATGACAAAAAAAGTCCAAGTATTCACGAAATACCTGATTCATCAAATCCATGAAGACTGATTGTGCGTTTGTCAGCCCGAACGACATCACAGAGAACTCAAAATGACCATAGCTTGTTTTAAAAGCCATCTTGGGTATGTCTTCATCTCAAATCCGCAACTGGTAGTATCCTTCTTGGCCGCAAAACCCATCAGCTCATTGGAAACAATCGCCCGACGGTTGCAGTTCTCGCCTGGTGGTAGCTTAGCGTTGAGTGGCCAGACGCTGAGAGCATTGAGTGGCCAGACGCTGAGAGCATTGAGTGGCCAGGCGCTGAGAGCGTTGAGTGGCCAGACGTTGAGAGCGTTGAGTGCTAGCGCGCGGCGTTAGGTATGTACCGCTCGGCGATAGCTCTATTTCATCGAGCGTCGATCGAAGATCTGTTCGTCCAGCACTGGAGGATGACCGCACGGCGATAGTAGCTATCACCTGGCGATAGCCCTGTTTCGTTGAACGTCGAATGAAGTGCTCAGTTCGTCGAATTCTGAGTTTTCGAGAAAACGTCGAGTTCTCGAGAAAAACGATACCGCGCGGCGTTAGTATTATCGCCGGTGTTAGCGCGACATTATTTTCTGGCCGAGCGCTCGTGAACCTACTACTCGATGGTAGGTAGTTACCGCCCGGCGGTAGCGGACAAAAGCAGTTCCGTCGTTTGGCCTTATAGTTGTCCGATTTCATTTAGGATTCGATCCTAAGGCCCAAGACTCTCCTCCAGAGTACTTATATAGGGCTGAATCGTTGTTTCTCCTCATCTTTATCATTTGGGAAGTGAGAGTTAGGGTTTTGAAGAGAATGGGAGGGAGGAGGAAGAAGAGAGCTTTCTTCCGCCATTGACGGAGCTTTAGACCTCCGATCGTCGTTCCGAGGCCAAATCCGTGGAGAGGACGTGAAGGCGCTCTTTTTCATCCATGCAAGACAAGGCTTCATGGCAAGAAAGAGGAGTTGAAGGGTAACGACACTTCTACTCTCGGTTATAGGATGCGTGCATGACATCTTTTCATTTTTATTGATTTTATTTCAAGCATATAGGCACCAGATCTCTCAAATGAGAGAGATTTGGGTTGCCATAATTCAAGAGCAGCCACCGAGTTGATTGTGTTTGTCCACGACATGATATTGCATTAGAGATCTACTCCGTTAGTGGATAAGCATTGTAGGTGAAGCCGCAATCGCGGCCGTTAGTCCGACTCGGTGATGATGCATAGCGGCAAGACGCAGTTTGAGATGTTGTGTGTCACCCCTCATTTTGCGTGAGTATGCGTTTGTGGAACCGGACAAGGGTAGATCCGTTGTGAAGGCAGATGGTTTCCTTGGGGCACAGTAACGTTAATCGGAGTCGGACAAGGTTAGCTCTGTTATGACGGTAGATGGTTTCCTTATGGCACGGGAACGTTACGGTACGAACGGTGGATTTGGGGCGGGAAAGGTGTGGTATTGTGATGTGCTAAGGCACGATTTGTCTCTATGGTCGGCTGGCTAGCCCATGACGTTGCAAAGTCATGTGTGGAGAGTGTCTCGGCGAGACAAATCCCGTTCTGTGGAACTGACAAGAATGCCGATCTTTGGGCAAGCCCGAACGATTCCAGTTGGGTCCTGCTGGGTCTCCTTCGGTGGACTTGATCCCCATATTGGAGTCGGGCCTGGGTCATCGCGACGGGTGGGATCCCATACAAAGCTTTGTATGGTGCCATCTTTATATTTGCTTGGTAACTGTTGTTATAAGCGAACTCTACCATGAAGAGGTGATCTTCCCACTTCTTCCCAAAGTCAAGAGTACATATTCTCAGCATATCCTCCATTGTATGGTTCGTTCTTTCTGTTTGTCCATCAGTTTGAGGATGGAACGTCGTACTGAACTTGAGCTTCGTGCCCAGACTTTTCTGAACCAACCTCCAGTCTTTAGACGTGAAACATCCATCACGATCACTGACTATACTCCTAGGAATCTCATGTAGTCGCATAATGTTGCGAACGTACAACTCTACAGCTTCTCCACGCTGTCCTCTTTCCGATTTGGGATGAAATGGGCCACTTTGGTCAAGCGGCACACAATCACCCAAATCGCATTGTTACCCTGCTACGATCGAGGTAAGCCGTGCACAAAATCCATGAAGATGTCATCAAACTTCCATTCAGGAATCGAAAGAAGCTTCAGGAACCCGCCTGGCTTCTAACACTTGGCCTTCACTAAGGCGCAGGTTTGACACCGACTCACGTACAAAGCTATATCACGCTTGAAACCAGACCACCAAAAGAATTTCTTCATATCCAAGTACATCTTTATACTGCCGGGTGAATGGAGTACTTCATAAAGTGAGCCTCAAACATCAACTCCCGCAGAGCTTGCCGAACGGCGGTACACAAATCCTTCTGTCCTTCCTCAAGATCCCGTTAATCATCTCCTAGGTGCTACCCTCGCCTGTTTGCACTTTCATCACGAATGGCTGCAACTCTTCATCCAAACTAGTCGCTTCTCATATACGATCGGATAAGTCGTTTTATGACTCGATCCAGTTCAATTGAGCCATGCTTGACTTGCCTCTTGCTACGCACTCCATGCCAAGGGACTCATAGTCCCGAATCAAACGCTCATCATGAGCTTCGATCCAACTCCCTTGACCAGAGTATTTCCTACTCAAGGCATCCGCCACCACATTGGCTTTGTCTGGCGTATACTTAATCGCCACTTCGAAGTCATCAAGGAATTCGACCCATCTGCGCTGCCGCATATTCAAGTCCTTTTGGTCTAGAAGATATTTTAGGCTTTTGTGGTCCGTGAAGATCTCCACCTTCACACCATACACATAGTGCCGCCGCAACTTTAGTGCAAAAATTACCGCCGCCAACTCCAAGTCATGGACGGGCTAATTCCTCTTGTGAGGCTTCAACAGCATAGACCTAAAGGCTATGACACTACCATATTGCACCAACACGCAACCCAGCCCATATCCTGATGCGTCACTGAAAAATTGAAATCCTCCAGTCCCTTTAGGCAGACTTAAGATTGGAGTTGTCATCAGTCTTTCCTTCAGGGTGTCAAACACCTGATTGCATTCTTGAGTCCACACAAACTTCTGATCCTTACGAGTTAGAGAAGTAAGGGGTAGAGCTATCCGCGAAAAGTTTTCAACAAACCTTCTATAATACCCTGCTAGTCCAAAGAAACTTCAGACTTCCTCCATGGTCTCAAAACTAGCCAATCTCTGATGACCTCCACTTTTGCAGGATCCACCGCCGCCCATCACCACTAATCATATGGCCCAAAAGTGCCACCTTCTCCAACCAGAACTTGCACTTTGAGAACTTTGCATAAAGCTGGTTCTCTCTCAGCACCCGCAATACTGATCTCAAATGAGTCTCATGCTCCGCCTCCGATTTGGAGTATACCAAGATATCATCAATAAAGATGACAACAAAAGAGTCCAAGTACTCACGAAATACTCGATTCATCAGATCCATGAATACTGATGGTGCGTTCGTCAACCCGAACGGCATCACCGAGAACTCGAAATGACCATACCTCGTTCCAAAACCGTCTTGGGTATGTCCTCATCTCGAATCTGCAACTGATAGTATCCTGACTTCAAGTCCAACTTAGAATACACCACTGACCCCACCAACTGGTCGAATAGGTCGTCTATCCGAGGAATCAGATACTTGTTCTTGACAGTCAGTTTATTCAACTCTCAGTAGTCTATGCACAACCACATAGTACCATCTTTCTTCTTCACAAACAACACTGGAGCGCTCCAAGGTGAAGAACTAGGTCTAATATACCCATGCTCTAATAGTTCCTGCAACTGTACTTTGAGTTCGGCCAACTCTTTTGGTGCTATCCTAAAAGGAGGATGTGACACCGACCTAGCCTCTAACACTAACTAAATCGAGAAATCAATCTCCCAATGACGAGGTGCTCCAGGAAGTCATCATGAAACACATCCTCTAACTCTGCCACTACCGACACATCTCCAAGTGACAGCATAGAAAGGCGAACCTCCAACAACGCTATAAGAGCTACTCCTCCCTGGTTAACTGCCCGCACTAACTGTATGGCCAAAATGAGGGAGCAGGCCACTCTACTAAGGCCCTCGAACTTAACTTCTACCTGCCCTTCACTTCTTAGGGTCACCACCTTCGATAGGCAGTCGATACTGGAACGCTGCTCTGCAAGCCAGTCCATTCCCAATATCAAACTCCACATTCCTATGGCGGGCATTAAAAATACTTTGATTGCCGATCCTGGGAAACCTTCATGCGCTCCTGAATGGTTCTCACAAACTCGCATGAATCGACCACCACTTCTTTTCCTAAAGGTTTGGTGTCTCCCGCCTCTATCCAGGACATTAGCATTCGACACTGCCTCCCATACCAAGCTTCGTATGGCGCCACATGAAGAGGTGATCTTCCCACATCTTCCCAAAGTCAAGAGTACACATCCTTAGCATATCCTCGATTGTACGGTTCGTTCTTTCTGTTTGTCCATCAGTTTGAGGATGGAACGTTGTACTAAACTTAAGCTTTGTGCCCAGACTTTTCTGAACCAACCTCCAGTCTTTGGACGTGAATCGTTCGTCACAATCGCTGACTACACTCCTAGGAATCCATGTAGTCGCACAATGTTGTGAACATACACTCTACCAGCTTCTCCATGCTATCCTCTTTCTGATTTGGGATGAAATGGGCCACTTTGGTCAAGCGGTCCACAATCACTCAAATTGTGTCGTTACCCTATTGCGATCGAGGTAAGCCGTGTACAAAATCCATGAAGATGTCATCAAACTTCCATTCAGGAATCGGAAGAGGCTTCAGGAACCCGCCTGACTTCTGACACTCAGCCGTCACTAAGGCGCAGGTTTGACACCGACTCATGTATAAAGCTATATCACGCTTCAAACAAGGCCACCAAAAGGATTTCTTCATATCCAAGTACATCTTTGTACTGCTCGGGTGAATGGAGTACTTCGTAAAGTGAGCCTCAAACATCAACTCATCGCGGAGCTTGCCGAACTGCGGTACAC
Source organism: Platanthera guangdongensis (assembly GCA_039583875.1). Lineage (NCBI taxonomy): Eukaryota > Viridiplantae > Streptophyta > Magnoliopsida > Asparagales > Orchidaceae > Platanthera > Platanthera guangdongensis. The sequence continues at coordinate 53,343,554 of CM077150.1, forward strand.
ATATCCTTATGTCCTTCCTCAATACCCCCATCAATCATCTCCCAGGCGCTACCCTCGCCTGTTTGAGCTTCCACCACGAATGGATGCAACTCTTCATCCAAACTAGTCGCTTCTCGTATACAATCAGATAAGTCGTTTTGTAACTAGATCCAGTTCAATCGAGCCATGCTTGACTTGCCTCTTGCTACACACTCAATACCAAGGGATTCACAGTCCCAACCGCTCATCATGAACTTCGATCCAACTCCCTTGACCAGAGTATTTCATACTCAAGTCATCCGCCACCACGTTGGCTTTGCCTGGCGTATACTGAATCGCCACTTCATAATCTCCAAGGAACTCGACCCATCCGTGCTGCCGCATATTCAAGTCCTTTTGGCCTAGAAGATACTTCAGTCTTTTGTGGTTCGTGAAGATCTCCACCTTCGCACCATACACATAGTGTCGCCACAACTTTATTGCAAAAATTACCGCCGCCAACTCCAAGTCATCGACAGGGTAATTCCTCTCGTGAGGTTTAAACTGCCTAGACCCAAAGGCCATGACACTGCCATGTTACACCAACACGCAACCCAGCCCACATCATGATGTGTCACTGAAAATTTGAAATCCTTCAGTCCCTTTAGACAGACTTAGGATTGGAGCTGTCATCAATCCTTTTTTCAGGGTGTCAAATCCCTGATTGCACTATTGAGTCCACACAAACTTATGATCCTTACGAGGTAGAGACGTGAGGGGTAGAGCTATCTGCAAAAAGTTTTCCACAAACCTCTATAGTACCCGGCTAGTCCAAGGAAACTTCGGACTTCCGCCACGGTTCTCAAAACTGGCAAATCTCTGATGGCCTCCACTTTTGCAGGATCCACCGCCACCCCATCACTGCTGATCACATGGCCCAGAAACGCCACCTTCTCCAACCAGAACTCGTACATTGAGAACTTTGCATAAAGCTGGTTCTCTCTCAACACATGCAACACCAATCACAAATGAGTCTCATGCTCTGCCTCTGATTTGGAGTATACTAAGATATCGTCAATAAAGACGACAACAAAAAAGTCCAAGTATTCACGAAATACCCAATTAATCAAATCCATGAACACTGATGGTGCGTTTGTCATCCCGAACGACATCACAGAGAACTCAAAATGACCATAGCTGTTCTAAAAGCCATCTTGGGTATGTCTTCATCTCAAATCCGCAACTGGTAGTATCCTTCTTGGCCGCAAAACCCATCAGCTCATTGAAAACAATCGCCCGACGGTTGCAGTTCTCGCCCGGTGGTAGCTTAGCGTTGAGTGGCCAGACGCTGAGAGCATTGAGTGGCCAGGCGCTGAGAGCGTTGAGTGGCCAGACGTTGAGAGCGTTGAGTGCTAGCGCGTGGCGTTAGGTATGTACCGCTCGGCGATAGCTCTATTTCATCGAGCGTCGATCGAAGATCTGTTCGTCCAGCGCTGGAGGATGACCGCCCGGCGATAGTAGCTATCACCTGGCGATAGCCCTGTTTTGTCGAACGTTGAATGAAGTGCTCAGTTCGTCGAATGCTGAGTTTTCGAGAAAACGTCGAGTTCTCGAGAAAAACGATACCGCGCGGCGTTAGTATTATCGCCGGTATTAGCGCAACATTATTTTCTGGCCGAGCGCTCGAGAACCTACTGCTCGGTGGTAGGTAGTTACCGCCCGGCGGTAGCGGACAAAAGAAGTTCCGCCGTTTGGCCTTATAGTTATCCGATTTCATTTAGGATTCGATCCTAAGGCCCGAGACTCTCCTCTAGAGTGCTTATATAGGGCTGAATCGTTGTTTCTCCTCATCTTTCTCATTTGGGAAGTGAGAGTTAGGGTTTTGAAGAGAAAGGGAGGGAGGAGGAAGAAGAGAGCTTTCTTCCACCATTGACAGAGCTTTAGACCTCTGATCGTCGTTCCGAAGCCAAATCCGTGGAGAGGATGTGAAGGCGCTCGTTTTCATCCATGCAAGACAAGGCTTCATGACAAGAAAGAGGAGTTGAAGGGTAACGACACTTCTCCTCTAGGTTATAGGATGCGTGCATGACATCTTTTCATTTTTATTGATTTTATTTCAAGCATATAGGCACCAGATCTCTCAAATGAGAGGGATTTGGGTTGCCATAATTCAAGAGTAGCCACCGAGTCGATTGTGTCTGTCCCCGACATGATATTGCATTAGAGATCTGCTCTGTTAGTGGATTAGGCATTGTTTGTGAAGCCGCAATCGTGGCCGTTAGTCCGACTCGGTGATGATGCATAGCGACAAGACGCAGTTTGAGATGTTGTGTGTCCCCCCTCATTTTGCGTGAGTATGCGTTTGTGGAACCGGGCAAGGGTAGATCCGTTGTGAAGGCAGATGGTTTCCTTGGGGCACGGTAACGTTAATCGGAGTCGTACAAGGTTAGCTCTGTTATGACGGTAGATGGTTTCCTTGGGGCACGGGAACGTTACGGTACGAATGGTGGATTTGGGGCGGGAAAGGTGTGGGATTGTGATGTGCTAAGGCACGATTTGTCTCTATGGTCGGCTGGCTAGCCCATGACGTTGCAAAGTCATGTGTGGAGAATGTCCCGGCGAGACAAATCCCCCTTTTGTGGAACTGACAAGAATGCCGATCTTTGGGCAAGCCCGGACGATTCAAGTTGGGTCCTGCTGGGTCTCCTTCGGTGGACTTGATCCCATATTGGAGTCGGGCCTGGGTCATCGCGACGGGTGGGATCCCATACAAAGCTTTGTATGGTGCCATCTTTATACTTGCTTGGTAACTGTTGTTATAAGCGAACTCTACCATGAAGAGGTGATCTTCCCACTTCATCCCAAAGTCAAGAGTACACATTCTCAGCATATCCTCCATTTATGGTTCGTTCTTTCTGTTTTTTCCATTAGTTTGAGGATGAAACGTCGTACTGAACTTGAGCTTCGTGCCCAGACTTTTCTGAACCAACTTCCAGTCTTTAGACGTGAAACATCCATCACGATCACTGACTATACTCCTAGGAATCTCATATAGTCGCACAATGTTGCGAACGTACAACTCTACAGCTTCTCCACGCCGTCCTCTTTCCGATTTGGGATGAAATGGGCCACTTTGGTCAAGCGGCACACAATCACCCAAATCGCATTGTTACCCTGCTACGATCGAGGTAAGCCGTGCACAAAATCCATGAAGATGTCATCAAACTTCCATTCAGGAATCGAAAGAAGTTTCAGGAACCCTCCTGGCTTCTAACACTTAGCCTTCACTAAGGCGCAGGTTTGACACCGACTCACGTACAAAGCTATATCACGCTTGAAACCAGACCACCAAAAGGATTTCTTCATATCCAAGTACATCTTTATACTGCCCGGGTGAATGGAGTACTTCATAAAGTGAGCTTCAACATCAACTCCCGCGGAGCTTGCCGAACTGCGGTACACAAATCCTTCTGTCCTTCCTCAAGATCCCGTTAATCATCTCCTAGGCGCTACCCCCGCCTGTTTGCACTTTCATCACGAATGGCTGCAACTCTTCATCCAAACTAGTCGATTCTCATATACGGTCGGATAAGTCGTTTTATAACTCGATCCAGTTCAATCGAGCCATGCTTGACTTGTCTCTTGCTACGCACTCCATGCCAAGGGACTCACTGTCCCGAATCAAACGCTCATTATGAGCTTCGATCCAACTCCTTGACCAGAGTATTTCCTACTCAAGGCATCCGCCACCACATTGGCTTTGCCTGGCGTATACTTAATCGCCACTTCGAAGTCACCAAGGAATTCGACCCATCTGCACTGCCGCATATTCAAGTCCTTTTGGTCTAGAAGATATTTTAGGCTTTTGTGGTCCGTGAAGATCTCCACCTTCACACAATACACATAGTGCCGCCACAACTTTAGTGCAAAATTACCGCCGCCAACTCCAAGTCATGGATGGGCTAAATCCTCTTGTGAGGCTTCAACAGCATAGACCTAAAGGTTATGACACTACCATATTGCACCAACACGCAACCCAGCCCACATCCTGATGCGTCACTGAAAATTTGAAATCCTCCAGTCCCTTTAGGCAGACTTAAGATTGGAGTTGTCATCAGTCTTTCCTTCAGGGTGTCAAATGCCTTATTGCATTCTTGAGTCACACAACTTCTGATCCTTACGAGTTAGAGAAGTAAGGGTAGAGCTATCCGCGAAAAGTTTTCAACAAATCTTCTATAATACCCTGCTAGTCCAAAGAAACTTCAGACTTCCGCCATGGTTCTCAAAACTAGCCAATCACTGATGACCTCCACTTTTGCAGGATCCACCGCCGCCCATCACCACTAATCATATGGCCAAAAATGCCACCTTCTCCAACCAAAACTTGCACTTTGAGAACTTTGCATAAAGCCGGTTCTCTCTCAGCACCCGCAATACTGATCTCAAATGAGTCTCATGCTCCGCCTCCGATTTGGAGTATACCAAGATATCATCAATAAAGATGACAACAAAAGAGTCCAAGTACTCACGAAATACTCGATTCATCAGATCCATGAATACTGATGGTGCGTTCGTCAACCCGAACGACATCACCGAGAACTCTAAATGACCATACCTCGTTCCAAAACTGTCTTGGGTGTGTCCTCATCTCAAATCCGCAACTGATAGTATCCTGACTTCAAGTCCAACTTAGAATACACCACTGACCCCACCAACTGGTCGAATAGGTCGTCTATCCGAGGAATCAGATACTTATTCTTGACAGTCAGTTTATTCAACTCTCAGTAGTCTATGCACAACCACATAGTACTATCTTTCTTCTTCACAAACAACACTGGAGCGCTCCAAGGTGAAGAACTAGGTCTAATATACCCATGCTCTAATAGTTCCTGCAACTGTACTTTGAGTTCGGCCAACTCTTTTGGTGCTATCCTAAAAGGAGGACGTGACACCGACCTAGCCTCTGACACTAACTAATCAAGAAATCAATCTCCCAATGAGAAGGTGCTCCAGGAAGTCATCATGAACACATCCTCGAACTCTGCCACTACCGACACATCTCCAAGTGACAGCCTGGAAAGGCGAACCTCCAACAATGCTACAAGAGCTACTCCTCCCTGGTTAACTGCCTGCACCAACTGCATGGCCAAAATGAGGGAGCAGGCCACTCCACTAAGGCCCTCGAACTTAACTTCTACCTGCCCTTCACTTCTTAGGGTCACCACCTTAGATAGGCAGTCGATACTGGAACGCTGCTCTACAAGCCAGTCCATTCCCAATATCAAACTGAAGTCAACCAACGGTAGAACTGCCGCTACCAACGTGAAGTCAACTTCATCCAGACTCCAACAAATGCGCCCCTTTGCCCTGGTAGTCATGGATGACCTATTGGGCATGCACACCTTCAGCTCTGCGTCTGTCGAGAATGGCTCAACTCCAATCCTCCGGATAAAGCTTTCCGCAAGGAAGGAGTGCGACGCTCCCATATCAAATAATACCCTAGCGGGGTACCCAAAGACTAACACAAAGCTTAAACATAGACAACATATATAAACCATCTTGAAAGTCTAAGATAAAAAGATTAACTCAAACTTTCATACCTGTCACCACATCGGGTTGGAGGATCGCTTCCTGCTGCACAAGGTTATATACCCTTGGCTGCACGGGTTGGAAACGAGAAGAGCTAGACTCTGCCATCTTTCCTTTCTCCACCGTGCTAGGCCCGGAGCGCACTGACTGTTTTTGTCTCGGCTCCTGCTCCGCACTTCCCTCAGGATAGAAACGAGCTATGTTGCCCGGTTTACCATACTTATAGCACGTTCGTGGTCCCTTGAAGCGAGACCCCCTGACTCCATACTATCCTTCTCCCAATTCTTATAAGAAGTTCTTTCACTTACTCCCGTTAGTTCTTCCTTGAGATTGAGAAGACTTTCCTTCTCCCTGCTTGGCCGCAAAACCCTTGTAACGTTGGGTTCACTCTAAATCGCTCTCCAACGTTCTGGCAGCCTCAACCAGCTCATTGAAACCAGCATTCGTCATAGATATGAGGGGTTGCCTCAGATTCTCCCTCAATCCATGGTAGAAGAGGTTGTCCCTCTCCACATCATCAGCCATGGTCGTTCCAGCATAACGACCCAACCTAGTAAACTCCTGAACATACTTGTCCACTATTTTGTCCCATTGCACCAAGTGAAGAAATTGCCTCTGAAGGGCAAGCCTTGTCGACATAGGAATGCACTTCTTCAAGAAAGCATTCCTGAATTCTTCAATGGACGGGGTGTGTACAGGAAACTGGCGACCACTTTGGCTCACCCCACCACAACTTAGCGTCTCCTTCCAAGTTGAAGGTCGCAAACTCAGATTACTTTTCCTCTAGTATCTCTGTCGCCCTCAGAAGTTCTTGAATCCTTGCCCACCAATCCTCCGCATCAGTAGGCCTGCCGAATCCTTAAACATTGGAGGATGGAAGCTTAGGAAGTACTTCATCTGTCGGTCTCCATGTCCGACAAATACTCTTTCTGCCAATGGCTTTGCTTTCTTAGCTCCTCCGCCTAGCATGACTGTTGTGGCATCAGGGGTAGCAAGAGTTACTACCCATGCAACAGGGGTCCCAACATGGGCTGCTGAGGCAGCTTGGGCTGCACCAATACTTCTGCAAGCATGCGACAGAAATCGGTCGGGGTTACCCACATGCCCAACGGACCTAGTGCAGTATCACCGCACGCCGAAGGCTCTTCTGGTAGCCTTGACGTCCTCATCTCATCACTTGCACCCAAAGCAAATCAAGGTAAAATAAGAATTAGTCTCTATTCGCAAGACTTAGACACTAGGACACTCACGGTCCCGCGATACTCCTATGTGGATAACTTCTTAACGCAATTTGTTTATGAAATTCGTCCACAAAGACATACCTTGGACACTAACCTAGCTCTAATACAAAATTGTAACACCTCCCCTGTCATGACTGTATAATATAGGTCCGGCCGGGGCCCCACAACAAACAGACTCCACAGCTTTAGCATTAAAAGATGATATGAACTACCCAACTCAAAACTCAGACTAAAAATAGCAGAAATAAACAATCAGACTAGAAGTTATCCACCAAACGGAGAGTATCAAAATGGCCTTAGGGCCTTGCACAACATAAGTCCATGACTTAAGCATCATTAAACAATAATAATGTGCATATGCACTACTAAGCTACCTCGACATATAAGCCGGATTACATTTCCTGGAGCATACATTCAATTAGAATACATGCAAATAATAGAAAGATCACTTCATACGACTTAGAACTTTTTGGTCGGCGAGCTTGCTCCTGCTTGCGATCCTTGCCCTGTAAAAATTTGGTTGTAACGTGGGTCAGCATAGGTTGACCTCAATTATGTAACCAACACATCTCCTCTCGGCCGTCCCTCACGGACCCCGGGGCACTCCATCACCCTGCAAGTCAGCAATTCGTATGCAAAATACAATAACATGTAAAACTATAAAACAGGTTTGGATGTCTCATACAACAAACACGTTTCTATGTTGAGCATATAATAAAATGGGCCTACAATGCAGCATGAATGCAATCCCGGGTTTCACCCAAGGCACCCTAAAGCGTATGCTTCTAACACATCATCACATCGGGTACTTTAAATTATCCATTGACGTTCAAGCCGCAAACACAAGGGTACTCTAAATTCCCCAAATGATATACAAACCGCAATCACAAAGGTACTCTGAATTCCCCCAAATAGCAAACAAGCCGCCACACAAACAAACCGATAAGAAACCTTATTAGACCCCACCCGTCGCGACGACCCAGGCCCGGCTCCAATATCGGATCAAGTCCACCGAAGGATACCCAACGGGACCCAGCTGGAATCGTCTGGGCTTGCCCAAACTCAACATTCTCGTCAGTTCGACAGCAGGGGACTTATCTCGACGGGACAATCTCCACACATGACTTTGCAATGTCACGGGCTAGCCAGCCGACCGTAGAGACAAATCACGCCTTAACACATCACAATCACAGGCCTTTCCCGCCCTAAATCCACAGTTCGTTCTGTAACGTTCCCGTGCCCCAAGGAAACCATATACCGTCACAACGGAGCTAACCTTGTCCGGTTCGATTAACGTTATCGTGCCCCAAGGAAACCAACTACCGTCACAATGGAGCTAACCTTGTTCGGTTCCGCATACGCTTACTCTCGCGAAAAAAAGGAGGGAACATGCAACATCTCAAACGACGTCGTCACTATGCATCATCACCGAGTCGGACTAACGACCGTGACTGCGGATTCACCCACAGTGCCTAATCCACTAACGGAGCGGATCTCTAATGCAATATTATGCCCGGAATGGGCACAATCGACCCGGTGGCACCTCTTGAACCATGACAACCTAAATCCCTCTCATTTGAGAGATCTGGTGCTTATATGCTTGAAATAAAATAAAGAAAAGGAAAAGATACTGATAGATTTTAAATATTCCTATTTTGATGTACATTAAATAAGTCGTTTTACTTTATTTTGTTATTTTTACTTAATTTTCTGTAATAAATTGCTCCTATTTTAGAATATTTTCTAACTTAGTTTATTTTGATTTTCTGAAAAATTTCAGGAAAAGTCAATTTTTTGCATATATCACGCCCGTGTAATTATTCGACACGCCTGTGGCCTGGGCGTGATACGTCAATTTCCCATGAAATCAGCGAATTTGAAGAAAAATCATGTGACACGCCTGGACACACGCTCGTGTCCAAGGACACGCCCCGTGTTCTAGGCCCGCGCCAGCCAGATCGATGTTTTGCGCTCGACGTTCGTCGAGCCGACAGAGACACACCCGTGTCCAATTATTCGACACGCCCGTGTCCAATTATTCGACACGCCCGTGTCATTCTCGATCGACAATCACGGCTCCAGCTCGACGATTTTCCGCTCGACTCGTCGACCCAACAGAGTGACACGCCCGTGTCAGCCTGACACACCCCGTGCCGATGCCCGTGACCATCTCTCGACATTCTTCACTCGACTATCATCAACTCAACCAACACACCCTTGTCAAGACGCCACACGGGCGTGTACTCCTCCACCTGGCCCGACAAACTGCCGCCGACGACTTTCAATGCAAACGACGCCCAGTTCAACCTCCCCGACACGCCCGCAGTCACGCCCGTGACCTGGGGCGTGACCGCCGCGTTTTCAGCCGCAAAGTCAATTTCATGTCAAATCGGACGACCGCCATTTAAATGGTGCTGACATGCCCCCTGACACGCCCGCGTTAGAGGGCGTGTTCCATGAAATTTTTGTCTATAAATTTCCAGCTTCTGTAAGGATTTCTGTTCCCTTTCCATGAACCATTTTGTATAGGGTTATGCTACCGAGATGATCCCAAATGTTATGTAAGAGATATTCCCCCCCACTCTTTAGCTTTTGTTTTCGTTCTTTGTAACCCCTGTTTTTTACTTAATCAAATGTGTTTTTTCGTCTCTTTACATGATGTTGGAATGAATCTAAGCAACAAAACCTTATACAATCTTATTTTTACTTGTTTTGCTTTTGTTTTTATTCTTTAAAATGGGTGTGTGAGTGTATGAGATTAGTTCTTTTTATGCTTTTATACTTCATTATTTTTAGTTAGTTTTGTTTAGACTTAGTTCTTTATAGCCTTTAATGCACTCCTATAAATCTGAAAAAGCGTTTTCAAAGTAATTTTTATTTTTGCTAACTTAGATTTTCGTGTTTAGCTCGTAAAATTTTCGTTCCTTTTTTCTTTATTTTCACTTTATATGCACTTTTACGGAGTTATAGGAATGTATATATAGTTGTTTTAATTTTTCAAACACTTAATTTACCTTTTATTTTCAAAAACTTTTTGCTCATTTTATTTTTCTGACTCATTTTATTCATTTCTACGAATTCTAGCGGTAGAAATGTAATCGTTTTAATTTTTCGGCAACTTAGTCTTTTCCTTTTTCTTGTACGTGTGCGTGCGTGTATGGGTTAGTTTAAATTGCTTTCTTTCAATTCTATAGAGGGGTACGTGTGTTGCATTTATTTTCGCCTACTCGTTAAAGGTTAAATGACGTGCTTTAATTTTCTCCTACTCGGTTGATTAGGACTTGTGTGCGTGTGTTTTAATTTCAAGTAGAGTGCGTGAGTGTTAGCATTTATTTTCGCCTACTCGCTAGGAGTTAAATGACATGATTTTATTTACCGCCTGCTCATTTGTGTTAAATGACAAGTCTTTATTCTGTAATTATTTAAGTAGTACTTGTACTTGTATTTATTTATGCCTACTCGATAGGAGTTAAATGACATGACTTAATTTTTCTCCTACTCATTTGAGTAGGATTTGTGTGCGTGCGTTTTAATTTTCAGTAGAGTACGTGAGTGAGTGCATTTATTTTCTCCTACTCGTTTGAGTAGCACTCACTTTATTTTGTCCCTCCACTCATTTCAGTGCTACTCGTTTGAGTAGGACTTGCACTTTACTGCTTTCCTTTTACTGCTTTTTCATCGCTGCCGTCCCCATTCCGATTAGTGGCTAACCTTTCTTAGCCCTCAGTATCAAAGAGCATTGGGATAAATAAAATTGCTTTAAATAATTAAAGATCCTGTTTTTCCAATTAATTAAAATTAACTTAAGGTTTGCCTAGGGTTTACGATGCGTAGGACCACATAATCGATGTGTTTTGCCCTATTTTCGTAGTCCATACGCTAGCTAGCCGAGTGGCCGTGCGTATGGACCTATCACCCCTTGGTAAAGAGAGTTCCGCACTAACCCTCGAGAGAGGAGGCCCTCCAACTCTACCGGATTGGGTTCCCCACCCAATAGCGGGGTTCTTAGCGTAATGCGGGCGTTAAGAGGAATCCTTCGTCGGACGAGAGCCCGGTCAAATAGTCTTAGCGTTCAGGTGAGCGATAGTCCTAGAGATATGTGAGCTCATTTTAGTGGAACCTCCACGACCAAGTCTCCGCCTTAATTAATTAGAAATTTAGGATCTCTTTTTATTAAAGTATATTTTAGTTCAAATTTTATTCGCTGCCCTCGAGCTAAGCTCTTCATCGGCTCCATCTTTTTTATGCTTTCATTTTTATTGCCTTCTTATTATATATATAAAATTACCCGAAAAGTAATTATTGGTAAAATAATAGTCCCCTTTAGGAAAGAGTAAAAATAATAAACTGATCCCGAGAACAATACGACCTTGATATTCCACACCAGAATATCATGTACTACACACGATAGGTGAACTTGCCTCCTTTCATTAAAACTCGACTCAAATGTTTTTATATCCAAATAATAAATCTGTGCGCCCCGTTTTCTAAATAAAAACCACAATACGCTTTTCTTAAATAAAACCGCCCGGGGCGCCGCGAGCTCGTAATCATTTTTTGGAGTTTTAACCCGCATCAAGTTTTGGCGTCGTTGCAAGGACCATTCGTGTCGTTATTTCGAACTCCGGAATACCTTTAATTTTACTATTATCTATATACAAAAAAATGGCCAACTAAAATAAATTAATAATAAGTATTATTAATATAAAACTTACAAAATATATAAAAAAACTACTTCAAAAAAAACAACACCAAAACTTAAAAAAAATTATGTTATAATATCTATAATTATATAAATAAAATGATGTCGTTTTCTACTAACAAAAACTAACTTAAAAACTAAAAATCCAAAATCTCAAAACTTAAAAATTAAAAATAAAAATCTAAAACACTTAAAAACTAAAAATCCAAAAATCTCAAAAACTAAAAAATCTAAAACTCTAAAACACTTAAAAAACTAAAAAAATAAAAAATAATAAAAAAACATAAAAACTGAAAAATCAAAAAATCTAACAAACTTAAAAACTAAAAAATAAAAAAAAGTCTAAAAAATTTCAAAAAAAAAATCAAAAATCTAAAAAAACTTTGCGCGCACTTATTCACAAAACTTAAATAAAAACAACCAAACCAAATGATTTACAAAAACTACTAACCATTGAAAATAAATAAAATTTTTCTATTTTTTATATATCAATTTTGTTTTCACTTCGGCGCGCTTCACACTATTGTGCACGTTAGAGGACGCATTTTTGTACATGCTCAAGCTAAGCCGTTTGTTTCAACACACACACACACACTTGCCCCTACCGCCCGTACCTTTTCGCCGAGTTTATTATTTTTGTTATTCTCTTTTTTGCTATTTCTTTTTCATAATGCATGGTTTTCACATGTGCCTCCCCAAACTCGTCTTAGGGAAACTTCTACCCGCCTTTTTATTTTTGACCATATTTCATTTTGTATATTACCGTTCTACATACTTAGATTGCAACATTGAGGACAATGTTGGCTTTAAGTATGAGGCTGTTTTCTTATTTTTTCTACTTTCTGCACTTTTACATTTTGCAATAATAACAAAAATCATCAAGAATAAAAAAATTGCAAAAATAAAATCTTCAAAAAAAATGTTCTCCTTGTTTTTTATAAAGAAAAAAACCATAAAACAAAAAAAAAACAAAATTTTTCTCCTTGTTTTAGCAAGCCCGCGGCGTTCGACTCATCGAACAAACCACCTAAATAAGAGTCTGTTCGCGGCCATCGAGTTTTTACGTTGTCCTTTTTTTGCAAAAAATGTTTTTTCGAAAATACCAAAAATCCTAAAAAAAGAATAAACTCTAAAAATAAAAAAAAATAAAAAACAAAAAAAAAGATAAAAGCTCTAAAAAATTCCAAAAAAATGTATTGTTAATTATGTAACGAATAATTCAATCATCTCATTCTTAACCCTTTTCGCTCTCCAAAAATTTAGTTGCGAGTTAATTTATAGTCGAATTTTAGTTATTCTTTGCTTTCTATTTGTTTATTAATTAGAGATCGATAGATTTAGATATCTGAGGTTAAGTGGCGATTTGGAACAACTACTATAAAGGCTCCTTCCGGTGCTTCTGGGGCGATTACGGGTCGGACCCCGGGTGCATGTTTTACTTGTGGGAAGCCGGGACACTTTGCCCGTGACTGCCAGAGTGGAGACCAACCGTTTCTACGAAGGTCTAAGAGATGACTTGAGGCTACTACTCTGGGTGCCGATGGCGCAGGGTTTCTTGACCTTGGTCAACAAGGCCCGGTCCTTGGAGAAGAACATGATTTTTTTAAAAAATTAAAATAATTACATTTCTACCGCTAGAATGCGGTAAAATGCATAAAAAGTGAAAATAAAATTTAAAGGAACAAAAGTTTTTGCAAATAAACGAAAAGTACAAGTGCTTGAAAAATTGAAATGACTACATTTCTACCGTTAGAATGCAGTAGAAATGGATAAAATGAAAAAATAAAATTTAAACGGGCAAAAGGTTTTTGAAAATAAAAGCAAAAAGAAGTGTTTGAAAAATTAAAACGACTATATATATATTCCAATAACTCCGTAAAAGTGGTTAAAAAGTGAAAATAAAGTGAAAAAATTAAAGTTTTACAACCTAAAAGGGAAAATCTAAGTTGCTCCTATTTTGTAAAGTTTTTTTATATTGTTTTAAGTTTTTATTAATAATACTTATCTGGGGTTAAGTTTTTAAGAATTTTTGTATGTTTTTTGGTTTAGATAGAGACTTATTTTCACAATTACATCTATTTATCTAAATAGTTGCACTTTTCTTTTGTTAGAAAATAATAATCTTAGATTTCAAGTTATGTTACTCCAAGTTTTTTTTTTCCAAATTTTAGGAACGTTTAATTTATAAAGGTTGCTCTCAAAAACTTTTTGTTAAACTTAGTTTTATTTTTGAACACAACCCTTTCCATTTTTTTCAAGTTATACTTGACATGATTTTGATCCTTAAAAGATCCTATGTCAATGTGAATAAGATTTCGTTCCGTAAACATATGCATTCAATATGTGAAAGATTATATGTTATGGAGTAAGAGGATAAAATACATTACTCCTACACATATACATTGGGTTAATTTTATGAAGTTGAAAAAAAACATATTAGGAAAATAAGATTTCATTTTCCTAATAATCTAAAAGGAAAAAAATGGAGGTTCGAGCAAAAAAAATATACCCTCACCTCTAAATCAAGGCCCTCTTCATAAACCAACACCCCCTCTGCCAAATTCAAAAAATTCTAGATTTAATTTTAAAATATTTTGAGAGCATAATTTGGTAAATTTTATTATTTCATATAATTTTTATAAAGCTAAAGTTTTCAAAATCCAATCTAGTTTTGTTAGCCTAACAAATAAAATTTTTTGCTATCTATTCGATCATATCAGAAGTTTTTAGCTGAAACTCTTCCTTATTTAAATTTTTGGCATAACTTAGGAATTAACTCTAAAACTCCTAATATTTATTTCGATCTTTATTTAAATTAATTCAAACGGTAGCTAAACTTAGCATTTTTTAATTCATTATAAATTCATCTCCAACTTTTGCTCTGGAATAACAAAGCTTAAGTATGAGGGTATTTGATAGATTGTAAATATTCCTATTTTGATGTACATTAAATAAATCATTTTACTTTATTTTTGTTATTTTTTCTTAATTTTCTGGAATAAATTGCTCCTAATTTGTAAATATTTTCTAACTTAGTTTATTTTTGATTTTCTGAAAAATTTCAGGAAAAGTCAAATTTTGCATATGTCACACCCGTGTAATTATTCGACACGCCCGGCGGTAACTGTTATCGTGCATCGATAGCTCCAGGATTTTTGGGTTTACCCTTCTCGACAGCGGTTATTTTGGTCTCTTGAGCACTAGGGACAATGGGGCGCCGGGCTTTCGCTTCCCGGCGTCGGTCGAAGGCAGCGGGGCCGGCTCGTCATGGCAAGATTGAGCCGCGGACTTCGCGAGAGCCAGCGGATCTCTCACGGATTGGCTCTTGGCAGCATGAGCCTCGTCGAAGGGTTGGCGCAGGGGGATCTCGCGCTCTCCTGTAGAGGCGACAGCACTCAGCCCTAATCTTAAAAAAGGGGGGGGGGGGGGGGAGGAATAGCGAGTCAAAGGCGAGACCGTACCTTCGCTCGGAGGCACGGGGAGGAGCGAATCGACGCCCCGCCGGAGGAACTGGACGTCGAAATCCTTGGTTCCGAAGAACTCAAGGAGGGCGCTCTCGCGCGAGCCCAAGGAGGGCTACTTGTAAGCAGTGTCCTCATACTGAATGGGCGCGAGAGGAACGTTCCCGAAATCACCGGAAACGAAGACGAACCTCTCACTCCAGTGATGGTGCTTGTTGGCGAGATCGGTGGTCTTGAGCAGCTGCCCCGAAAAGAAGACCACCCCTCCCTTAGCGCGGAAGGTAAACAGCTTTCGGAAGATGGGGAGGCTGAACTTGATCCTCTCGGATCGCATGTAGCAGATGAACGCCACAAGGATAGCGACCGAATTATGATTCAGCTGCGCGGGAACCACTCCATAGTACCGGAGGGCCTATCGCATCTCTGTCCAGAGGGGGAGGCGGAAGCCCACCTCGAGTGCTCAAGGGGAATGGCGAGCTCCCCCTCCCACGCACTGTTCACCCTGTCGGGTTGCCAGGGTTTCGCGCTATGAAGCCGGCGGAAATATAGCGAGACTGGATCAGTTGGAACTCCTCTATGGTTAGGCTACAAGAGGGGAACTGATGCTTCTGGAAGGCTTCCGCGCAATTAGAGCGTCCCTCGCTTCCGCCGGCATCGTGCTTGTGAGGTTGAGGGCGAGGTCTTCAGAAGAGAGGCGAGAGCGAGAGCTAAGCGAGAACGGGAGAAGGAAGCGGAAGCAAGCAGGAGCTCTCGGCAAACCGCGAAAGCAACGAGGAAAAGGCACGAATTTCGGATCGGAGAAATAAATATGGTAGTGGACACCCATATTTTATAGAAAATCGCAGTCATGATGGCTATTCCCAAAAGGCGGCGGGGGTACAGCCGTCACGCCCTAAGTCGGCAACGCCTCGGTTTCCCGCCCAAGATTGAAACGACTGACCGACAAATTTGATTAGCGCAAACATTTTGAGATGACACGCGACAAGTAAAAACGAGCGGAAGCAGGGTTACTCTCGCCGAACGAGAGCCGATAAATAATAATAATAATATCAAAGTTATGAGTTTCAAAGACCAATAAAAAAGCAACATGGTACATGGGGGAAGGGAAGGTCGGGGGGGTAAGAAAGGATGAGACTTCGCGAATCAATAAGGTTCCCACCGCCATCGTCCTCGTTCCACTGCCTAGTCCTCGGTGAGCCTGCAGGTTGAAATAGGACGATAGGACGGTGCATCCTAGGTTGATTCGGCGGGACAGGTCTCGGATCCGCGCAATACACCTTTCGGGGAGGACCCGGCGGTAGGCCCACCTGGCCGATCTATCTCGCCTACGAAGTAGTCTCGCTCCAGAGCGTCTAGCCTCTTCTCCACCGATTGGCGGAACTCTCTCGCCGCAGAGCCATGGGCCCGCTCCCGCCATATAAGCTTCGACAGGACGCGACAACACTCCTCCCCCGCCTTTTAGCACTCCCGGCACTGGTCAAGATTTCCTCCATCTCGTCAGATGAAGGGAAGGGGAGATCTCGCCGTCCTCCCCCTCTCTATCTGCGTCGTCATCTTCATCTTCATCCTCTGCGTCAGTTCCCGACCGCGAGCCCAGTTCCCCTGACAAAGGGTTCCACATTCATGGCGAGAGCTAAGCAATAATTATGATAGCATACCACATACCTGCAGTATGGCGAGAACCATCGGCCGACGACAGGATAGAAGGCCCACCCCCCCAGCTCCAAAGAGAAGGTGGAGTGGCTTTCCTTTTCCCGGGGGGAAGATTTTACGCATGGTGATCCCGGCTTGGCCGGAAGTAGGGGGAGTTGTCCTCTCTCGCAAGATGGCTGGCATCCTAGGGAGCTACAGAAGATTCGACAGCCACTCCTCCACCGGTAGGGTGGAATCAACCGTAGGGGCAGGCTGATTAGCGACCCTTACTTCGTTTTCCCGGGTGGCGAGACCCAGTTTGGCAGAAACTGGTGCTGGCGGGAAGTCAATTCAGCAATCTGAGACTGAGTCAGGAGTGAGAGTGGAAAAGATACCTGCAGTTCTCGGGGAGTGAGGTGAAGGAGCGACCTCCGAGACCCGCAGTTGATTCTCAGGAGGACGAAATGATGAGTCCAAGGGCTCCTGCGGGGCCTGACGTCGTCAGGGGCCATTTCCTGCGAGAAGTATCGCGTCAGTTGCAAATCCTTCCGCGTAAACAGCTAGTGGTTTCAATGATTAGCGAGTCGAGAGACATACCTTCTGTGAAGAGGATCATCCGCACGGCTTGGGGTCAATGTAGGCGAGCTCCTGTTCTCGTGAGATAGGTCACGCTGGACCACCTTCGCCCTCTTCTGCTCTTTCTTTTTCTTCTTTAGCTGAGAGGGCTCAGCGACTGACGACTTTCTTGCCAGCCAGGGGGAAACCAAGGCGCAGTTAGCCTTGGTTCGCGCCTGGGCCGCATCGATACAGTCTTGAAGGTCCTGCGGGAGCGGTTTGTCAACACGCTTGGAACGCATCGCCGAAGGAAGCGAGAACTCAGACAAGGAGAGACATTCGGGGGCAGATTTATGGCCGTCTATCAGCACATATATATAGCCACAGTATGGCCCACCAAAAGATTCTCTGATGATGACACGTGCCCAGCGAATATTGACGGGTTGGGCGTGTCTTTTCGAGCGTAGAGCTTGCTCCAAAAGAGATGAGATTGTGTACAACCCATATTCGCTGAGTAGGACCCGGAGTCACGAACGGTCAGGATTAGACTAACTTCGGGCTCTCGACCAGAAGAACTCTCACCCTGAGGAAGCTCCTGGTACTCTCCTCCACCAGTTCAAAGGTATAGAAAAGATCTACCACCTCCTCCTCCTCCTGCAGCTGGTGCTCCTGGTTCAAGCTCTCAAAGGTCTGCCCCTGTTCAAACTTATCAAGACATCATGGCAGATCTTCCTCTCATAGCAGTCAGCACAGGCAAAACTCTTCAGGAAAACAACATCAGCAGCAACAACAACATCAGCAACAACAACATCAACAAGCTGAAAGTTCTAGAAGATCAACCTCTCCTCCTGTTCCTTATGAAGATCCAGAAACAGCCAACACAGCTAAAATGGCCAGGTTCCAGGAACTAGTAGGCCTTTCTTTGATTAACAAGGCAAGGCTAAAGGGAAGGACATTTCTGAATACACTGCAATGTACAAATACAGGGGAGAAGAACTGAAAGGTTTGAAAAGGCTAACAAATTTTTTAATGTTGATGATTATATGAAATTACATCCTGAAGCAGTGGTCCCTAGAGCTACATCTCTGAAGATTATAGGGGCTATTGACATGACAATGACTATGAAACAAGCTTCAAATCCAAATAGGGAAATACATTTACCAAGCCAGGAGACAAGGGCAAGGATGTAAAGCATCAGGAGAAGAAGCAGAAGAAATGAAATCTGAACTATTTTATTTCTATTTTTCTCTATTAAACTATTTCATATTGTCCGACAAAGCTATTGTGTAAATATATCTGCTGCATGTGTTAATTATCTCTGCCAGATATATGTTTTTCCTGCTTTGTTTACTTTATGTTTTTATTTTGAGTCTATTAGTGACCTCACCCAAATATGGGGAGATTGTTGGATCCCTAGTTTGATTTGGACTAGGTTCACTAAGCTAGATGATGTGACCCAACATGCATAACCAGGGTCATAGTTATGTCCTATAGTGTAGGCCAAGTCCTCATTAACAACATCACATGGACAAGCCATCATTAGACTGCCAGAGACTCAAGACTTAGAGTTTTTCCAGAGATTCAGAGATTTCTCAAGAAACTAAGTAAAATGATTTCGACGTTCGTCGAACTCAGGTCGACGATAGTCGTTCTCAGCTCGACGAATTTAGAGAAATATTCTCTGAGCTGAGCTCGACGAACTTCAGTCACAGATCGATGATCCTTGGACTCCACCTTCAGAATTCTAAGTCCAGACTGTTCTCTAGACTCAGGTCGATGAACCTAGTTCGAAGGTCGACGAACATCATTCTTTGCTCGACGATTTCTGGACTTTCACTTCAACTCTATTGCTAGAGGTTTATCAATTTTCTCTAAGTCCAGAATCATTTTCAGCTCGATGAATTCAAGGTTCTCTATACTTAGTTCGACGAATTCAAGGTTCTCCAGATTTAGCTCGACGAACCTTATTCTTTGGTCGATGAATCTTTGGACTACTACAGTATTCTGTCGAGACTATGTTGTCTAGTCTCAAGTTGACGAACTCAATTCTCTTCCCGACGAATTTTGGAACCAGAAGACTTGTGTCGACACTCAGAGTATATGTCGACACCACTGAGTCGACACTAGAAGAACTTGTGTCGACACCCAGATCATCAGTCGACACTTTGGAAAGGTTGTGTCGACACCAGGAGTAATTGTGTTGACACCGGAGTAATTGTGTTGACACACAGAATATTTGACAACTCCAGAATAGTTGCTGAACTCTAGTCGATGAACACATTTACCAGCTCGACGAACTTCAGACACAGATTAGGCAAAGTTCAAAATAGACAGCAGTTTCAGTTTCAAGCTCGACGATCTTGCAACTCAGCTCGACGAACAGAAGTTCTCAGTTCGACGAACTACATACTCAGCTCGACGAATTCTGCTATCTGTTCGACGATTCCAGACATAGTTATTTCCGGTCTTCTGACCCCACTCTAATGCGATAATTCCAGAGTAATTAATGCTCTAACATTCTCTGAATATAACTGTTAGAAGGAGCATTAATTATGGTCTTCTCCAGGATTATTTCTTGCCGTTTTCCATGGGACAGTTGGAGAAATAAATCAATGTCGTTTATTCTCAAGGCTGTCAGCATTAATTGTAGAATAATTCAAATTTTTGAAAGACAGATTTTGACAGAAAATATAAAAGAAAAAGAAGAGAATAACACAAAGAAGAATCGAGGATCATTAAAAAAAGTTTTACACAGAGCACATTTCACTCAGAGGCATACAGAGATTACAGAGATACAGAGAAATATTTAGTCTTGAACAATCTGCTTTGTCAACAAGAAGCATTCTCTGATACAGCGAAGCCCCGACCAGAAGCTCATCAGTACCTGAAGAAGAAGAACAACAATACCTATATCTAGATTCTTCTTTCTTCAAGCACTCCAGGACACTTCAAAAGAACAACATCAGTTCCATCTGTCAAAGAAGTTCCTGAAGATTATTGCTGGTCAAGAATTCAGTTTGAAGACCTATCACCCTGAAGCTTAGCTCCTATTTTTCCCTGATTCATTCTACATCTCAGGGGGAGCCATAAGCTATAATCAAATCCATAGTCTTCTCAGTTGTATATTGAGAAAGAGAAGACAAAATCATCTCTCACCCCCACTGTATAAAGGGTTGTCATCTCTATTCAAAAGTGATTCCTTGGTTGCAAGTCTCATGATCAAAAGACTTGGGTTGGTTTTTGAGCACCTGATCAAAAGCTCATTAGTGTCAGGCACCTGATCAAAAATCTGAGTGGATTCCTACCAAGGGTGGTAGAAAAGTGGATGTACCCAGGCTAGGGAACCACTATAAAATTGTTGTGTCATCTGGTTGCCCCTTTTTCTTTTGTTCTTGATGTGCTTGTGCTTTAGGTTTATTGTGTGCTAGCTATATTTATTTCTGCACTTTTAATTTACAACAAAAGCTGTAATAGCTGTTAGGAATTTGTTAAGAATACTCTATTCACCCCCCCTCTAGAGTATTACAGATCTAATTCTCACTTTCAAGGACATGTGCTCTGGAGCGGGGTGAGACCGACATGGGGTCTAATATGGGACATTAGAGTGGAGCTGGAAGCTTTCCCATTCCTGAGTGAAGTCAAGGGCGCCCTTTTTAGTGTCTGCCAATAGAGCCCTTGTCGTAGGATTTTTAGAGCCAAGCCTTTCCACCAAAATGCTACTCGCATACGCCCCCGTGTACTTCACGTAAAGCATATTCTTCTTCAGGTGGGGATATACACTTGAATATGACCTGGAAAAGGTGAGCTTGTAGAGATCATTGGCTATGATGGAGAAAGTGGTAGCACTGATTCGTTGGCATCGGGCCTCTATAGGGTCCACTAATAGTTGCCTGCTTTTGAGGCAGGCGATGATGAGGTCCATCTAGCAAGGATCCCCTTCTACGATGTTGGCGATCTCATAGGGCCCCGAAATACTGGAACGAGCAAGTCCTTGACTCGAAAGTGTCGGGTTTGGTACCTTGTGCCAGAGTTGGCGAGCTTGGACAGAGCATCCGCTTTGGTGTTCTGATCAAGAGGAATGTGGAGGATTTGGTGAGATTTTTTCCCAAAGATAAATTTTGTCAGCTAGAGGCATCGTGCGAGTTGCTCGTCTTTTGCCTCATAGTCTCCCTTGACCTGTGATACTACTAGGTGAGAGTCAGTGTTGATAGTTAAGTTCTCCACCCCACAATGAATTGCTAGGAGAAGTCTGACGATTAGGGATTCGTACTCCGCGATGTTTTTGATGGTTGGGAACTTCAGATAGAACCTATATTCGAGAACAGCCCCATCAGGACTCGTTAGCAGCAGGCCTATACATGCCCCCTTGGTGCCTGAAGCCCGCTGATGTACAAAGTCTGTTGCACGAGAGCCATGCGGTACGAGCTAGGCGCTTCTTTTGGAGGAATATGCTTTCTACTATGCAATCAGCTAGGAATTAGGACTTGATGAAGGGCCCTTGCAGTACCGGATGTCGAATTCCCTTATCTCCACTACCTACTTGACTAGCCTTCTTGATACCTCGGGCTTCTGCAGGATCGCTCGAAGTGGCAGCGGCGTGAGTACTTTGATAGTGTGGGCCTGGAAGTATCGCCAGAGTTTTCATGCATAGAATACTAGGGCCAGAGTCATTTTATTTGTCGTGGGATATCTGCTCTCGATATCGGACAAGACTTTTCTAAGGTAATAGACTGGGCGCTGGATCCCCTCTTCGTCTTTGACCAAGACCAAGCTGAACGCGTAAGACAAAACTATTAGATTTAGGAAAAGGGCTTTGCCTTTGGTGGGATTTGAGAGTAGTGGGGGAGTGGCCCATTACTGTTTAAGGTGTTTAAAGGCAGTTTGAAACTTGTTCGTCCATTGGAATCTAGTGTGTCGAGCCTCGAGGAGCGCTTTGAAAAAATGGAGATACTTGTCCCCAATTCAAGCCAAGAAGCAGGAGAGCACAACTATCCTTATGTTGAGATGTTGAACCCCCTTGATGTTGTGAGGGGGAGACATGTCCTCCAATACTTTAATCTTTTCGGGTTATCCACTATTCTTTATTGTGTTATCATGAAGCTTAGGAACTTCCCTGCGGTAACCTTGAATGCACACTTGGAATGATTTTGGCATAGTTGGTAATGACGGAGGAGTTGGAAGCATTTATCTAGGTCTTCTAGGCGGTGGGCCCGTCGGATGCTATTCACTAGCAAGTCGTCGATGTAAACTTCCACGTATTACCCGATGAGACTTTGGAACACCAGGTTCACTAGCCTCTAGTAGGCAGCTCCAACATTCTTTAATCTGAAAGGCATTACTGTATAACATTATACTCCTTTGTCTTTGCGAAAGTAAGTGTGCTCTTCATATTTCGGGTTCATCTGGATCTAGTTGTATGCCTAGTAGATGTCCATGAAGTTAAGGAGTTTGTGCCTGGCTATTGCATCCACAAGCTGAACGATGCGAGGGAGAGGGAAACTGTCCTTCAGACATGCTTGTTTAAGATTGTTATAGTTGGCACACATCCTCCATTCTACTGAAACCTTTTTTTTACTATGACCATATTGGCGAGCCAACTGGGGTACGCTGCTTCCGGATGAATCGTGCAACCAAAAGCTTGTCTACCTCTGCCTCGATGACAAAAATTCTTTCAGGCATAAAGTTGTGCTTTTTCTGGACCACCGGCCTGCAAGTTGGGTCGATGTCTAGTGTGTGTGTGATGATTTGCAGGTATACTCCCGGCTTGTACTAGAAATCCATGCAAATATATCTGGTTAGTACGCAAGTAGTTCATGTATTCCCCCTACTCCTCCGGGGAAAAGAGTGATTAAAGTATCTAGCGTCTACCTAAATCACCTAGAGGGGGTGAATAGATGATGTTTGTGTTTTTTTTGCGTAATAAAATTTCTTAAAAACCAAGCACACAAACAAGAGAGATTTATAGTGGTTCCATGTGTTGGGTACGTCCACTTTCCCGCCTCTCCTATCTCCCACTAAGGGGCTGATTCGGCTATTTCACCTTTCTCAGATTACAACGAATCTTACACCTCAGAGCCACAACTCATACAACTCGGAGACGACGCTCCTACCACTCAGAGAACAATCTCTCCTAAAACTCGATCCACAACCGTATCTACAAACTCGATCCACAAACGGATCTACTCACTCGATCAACAAACAGATCTATAAACTCGGAGAAATTATTTCCTACAATCAGTAAAAGAATATTACATAATACAAATGATTACAAGTCTTCACACATGTTCTTCGAATAAAATAGATCTTGAATCTTGGAGAACCTGGAGAAATGAAATCTTAAAGACCTTGAATTGTGAACCATCAATCTTCGAATGACTTGATCTTGAGGAGTTTGGATCTGGAGAGAGAGAGAGAGAGAGAGAGAGAGAGAGAGCAATCCTATCTTGAAAGTCGAAGAAGATGAATCTGTGCACAGTAAGTAGTTGGTGGCCGATCTGAATTCGCGAAGTGTGAGGATAAGACCGATGGTTTCACGTTTTGGGAAGTTCTTGTAGATTTAAAATGTTATCAATAACACGATTAGTATGGAATAAAAATATCCCTATGTATTTATAGAGATCTTCTTACCAACGGTATAAAAAATTTTCCAACAATGAAACCTAAAAACACTGTGCATGCCAACCGAACCCGAGACTGGTTTTTGAAATTATCGGAAAATGACCCAAGTCAAATTCATCGAGTATCATCGAGTATCATAATGATACTCGTCAAATACATCTTGATATACGACGAAAAGGACTTAGCCAAATCATCCCAGGCCGGCTGGTCACTTAACGCCATGGTGAAGAGACATACTCGACGAATTGATCGAGTATTACCTACCATACTCGACGAATTCGTCGAGTATTGGTTAACTGACTCAACGCCGTTACACTCGACACCTGAGTTCACATAACGCCATAAGCAGTATTCGACGAATATCATCGAGTTAACTCAACACACTCAACACTTTGATATTCGACGAATAATACTTGGAAAAATCTAGAGAAGTAGCGTCAACTGGACTCGACGAATTCGACATGTATCACTTAACATATTCGACAAATTCAGCGAGTACCGTTAGATACATTAGACGAATTTGACGAGTATGAATGATGATACTCGGCGAATTTTACTTAATAGATTTTTCACCGCTTTGGCAAAATTACCCTAGCATAAGAGATGATTCGATGAGTATAGGTAGGTATACACGACGAATTCGATGAGTATCACGCTGATACTCGACGAATTCGATGAGTATTCCAAACCATACTCGATGAATTATACTTGGGAGAATTTCTATCTCTCTAATTCTAAGCCTTGACCATTCTTGAGTCTTCACTTATACTTGGGATATAAGTACACCCCAATAGAGAGATTACACGTGAGTCAACACTTTGACCTATACAATGAGGAATTACATTGTATAATCCTGTGTTTCTGTCCCACTGTAACTTTACATTGCTGTGTACTTAGCAATGAAAACCTGCAAGTACATAATTAAATAACATATCAAATACAGTCACAATTCATCTTAGCTTGACCAGACCCTTCTTTAAATCAGGATTATTGTGGATACAATACCCAACAATCTCCCCCTATTTGAAGAATTCAATATCTTACATGGTGAATTGCACAAGATAAATAATAATATGAAAACTTGAAAAGATAAATAATATTAACAAAACACGCATTCCAAGACAATTATTAAAATTATATATATATATATGTCAAAAATTGTTCACAGTTTTTAACAAGGGGTGGGGGGGGGAACCCACAACTCAACACATAATATAACTACTATTCCTGCCTACACTGACTCTTTTGCCTCTTCCTGTCAAAATAAGCCTTCGGCTTAGGGTAATACTTTGGAGGAGGTTGTCACAACCCGCATTTTCTCCGCATTAATGATATATCAAAGTAAGAGAAAATGCACGTCGTGATGCCACATCTGCAGGGATAACTGCAGACGCTCAGGAAAAACCCCAACTTAACACCTTTATGGAAGATTTATAAGTTACTTAAAGAAAATCCAGTTTAAGTTAAGCGGTTAGCCGTATCCCTCGGCTCAGTTACTCATCTAATTCACGAGAAAAGATAATTATACATTGCAAAAAGTACTTTATTTACAATATTAGACATCCTATATGAGTATAAATATCCTTAGAGGACAACTCATGGTATGCAAGACTCTAGATTTATAATAATAATAAAAGTTGCTTTTACAACCGTTAAATATAGTGATTTAGATTTTAAATATGGCATATATGAAGTATAAGTAGTAATTTTTATACTTTGAAATATCTAACATGCAATCTAGCATAAACCTTCCCAGAGAGTAAGTAAAAACAACCACAAAGCGGTAAACTAGCAGATAGCAAAGTATTCAATATTTCAAAAGAAAACTACCAGTGAGCATCAACAACCTGACACAAACCCACTGAAAGTATGCAAGTCTAAACTAAAAACAAAACAAAAAACTACCTCACAATGGTGAGGAAAACTACTGCAACAACTATAGTCCACAAGCTACTACCCAACTCAGTCGCTCAACTGGCTACAGCCCTGAACCTGAGACATTCAAAATAAGAACATCTCAGCAAGTAAATACAAGTGGCAAGGAAATAAACAGGTAAAGGTACAAAGGCAAGAAGGGTTTATCAAACCTGTCTATAAGAAATGCTGAAAACCACAGCTGATTAGCCAAAAAAAACAACTAAAGTAAAAGTCTGTAATAAAGAAGTTAAATGAAGATTTGCAAGAAGTGTGGAACGAAGCCATGCTTCGACAAAATCTGCAAGGATTAACATAAAATAGCATAGCCTGATCTAGGAAGTAAATGGAGCACAAAACAGCTCGAAAGCATGAATCATTAACATTGGAAAGACCAACCAGGCTGTAGTTAGTGACCAATTATCCCATACCAGGCTCCCAGACCCAAACATCCCACAAGAGTCACTGTTGTGGTGACCACTTGTCCCAACCCAATCCAACAGTCCTCAAAAAAGAGACCAACAAACACCAAGTGTAATGATCCACAAACCGACATCCAGTTGGTGGTCCTTTATCCACTACCAACCTTCATAGCCGAAGAAACAACATAAACAAACACCCCAAACCAAAACCCAAGACTAAATTCCCTGAAATACCCAAACAAGCCCTAAAATCACTCTAAGGACCATACATGATGAATACTACACGAAACGACAAAATTTCCTAAGTCTGGCCAAATTCGGCGAGTATACCCGACGAACCACAAGGATACTCGATGAATTTCACAACACTCGATATACTCAGCGAATGCTACACGATACTCGACAAATCAACCAATGATACTTGACGACTTCCCGTGATACACGCCGAAATTCCCTTAGCTTCACCGGCCACTCAATACTTATAAGCCTAGATTATATACGGCGATTCATCGATTATACTCAACGAATCGGGCTCCTCTCGATATCACACTGTCGATACTCGACGAAAATGACTTGACTAACTCTCATTTACTCGACGAATCTGACTTATGCTACTAAACTATACTCAACGAATCTCACTAAGTCTAATTCCTTATATTCGACGAATCTGCCTTAACGAATTCTTATACCTATTTCATACTCGACGAATTTACCCAGCATATACGCCAAATTTTCCTTAGGCTGAACTATGATATTCGACGATTCTATCCTCGATACTCGCCGAATCCTACCATCGATACTTGACAAATCCACTATACGATATAAGCTAAATTTTACTTAAACCCATTCACCTAAACCCCATGGCTTGGCCGAAAACCTACACTACCCTAAGGGGTTCTTCCAAAGCTCATCCTATACTACTCCTACTCTTTAAGGGCGAAGGAAGAGGAAGGAAACAATGGATTGAAATTGACATGCAAGGAGGAAATCACTTCCTTGAAAACTCCGGAAAGACGGCTCCGCTCGCACCGTGAAAAGGATAGGCCGCCAAAAGATCCCAACAACGTTTCCTGAAACTTTTGGAGGAGAAAAGAGGTCAAAATAACTAACCCTAACACCTAAAAATGAGGAATCAGGAAGATCTTACTACGATCGGGCAGATCTCAGTGAGAGCTTTCCAAATCTCTACTCTATCGAGGAATCCGACCACCAGATCGCTGGGAAACACCGACCGAAGGCATGCAGAACGCCGCTCCTTTCTATTTCGCAAAAACAACCAACGCTCGGTTCGGGAAGATGATGAATAGGAATAGCGTTGACGTGACTGATTTCTTCCTATTTATACTTATAATTATATATATATTATTAATTAAATAACATCAAAATGACCCAAAAGCCAAACCAACTCATAATCTTACAAATCCCACCGTATCTAAATACCGACACTATGATCTAACAGAGAAGTTGAAATACCATCCAAAAAACCAAACCTGGGTAAAACACACTCGAAGACAAAACTCCAGCACATCCCTATAAAAGCTCCGCCGAGTCACCAAAATAGACCCGACTCGCGAGGGAAGATGCACAAAAACCAAAACAAACCAACCACGCAGAAAACCTACTAAGCAAACCCATGCTCCAATAATTGACGCTCGTTAACTATGTGTCAACGTAATTCCCTGATGTGAAAAATACGTCACTACGAGAATTAAAATAAACACCGAAAAATCAGGGGCATTACAGAGGTGGAGGCATTGGATCAACATTGCTATGGTTTTTGAAGTGTGTCCTCCTTCTAGTGCAAGCCAACTTGTACTTGTTCCATTCCCCTTGGTCATAGTATATTTCACTCTTTTTTCCTCTGAGATCGACCAAGGAAAATCTATCCAAGATGATTCCTCTTGAAACTAGACTCCACACCTCTTCCATTCTCTATCTCTGGCAGACAGATCTCTGGCAGAGTCTGATCTTGCAGCAGATGGACCTTCACCATACATTCTATTCTTGTAGACTGGAGCAGAGGGAATCTCTTCAATAGCAGTAGCAGCAGTGTCTTGAAATAATTCATGTATGTTTGTCCATTTTGAGAGTAATCATCAGGAGGACGAACTTCAACAGGAACGGGCACAACAGGTGCTTGCAAGCTTGTCAACTGACCATATAGCCACATGCAATTGTCATAGCCGTAGTCAGTAGTCATTTTGAAGTTTTCTACATGGCAGCTTCAACGAAAATCAGCTATGCTTTCATAGCCTCCTTCCACTTTCTGACATCAACAATGATAACATTAGAATAAGCAGGAAGAGTTCTGCCAAAGTGAGCCATAGATCTATTGTGGGCATCTATCATTGTCTTTGCATTTGTGTCAAAATTATCAACAGTTTATTTGGTGTATTTGAGGCCATCCATGTTAATCTTTATGGATTTTCCCCCTCAACAAATAGTAAGTCAAGCTTGGTGTCAAGTGCTTCAATTGAATTTTAACTTCAGCAAGGCCTTTGTTAACATCTTGCTCGGTCTCTTTGACCTTGTCTAGAACTTTCTTCATTGTCGCTTCATACTGCGTTTGCTGTCCTGCCAACATGACCTCTATTGTCTTTATAATTGAACTATCAACACCGGAGGTGGCAACCGTCTCAGAAGAAATATCTAGGAGAGAAGGCAGATCTTCATCGTGAGACTCATATATCAGAGATAATCATGGTTTAGAACTCAACAAAGGCACTACAATAACTAAGATAGGTGTATGCTCCTTTGCATCTCCTTCCTCATCAGAACATCAACTACCTCCTCAGGAGAATTGGAGGTATACCTGTTGCCTTGGCTACTCCCTTTTCAAGGTTGCAGATAAACCTGTCAACCTTAGTAGCAACTGTTATCGATGGCCTAGTCACCTCCCCCTCAAAAGATGAAGCAGGAACAATCTCTGGGAGAGGGACAATCAGGTTCTCTATTGAAACTAGCTCAGACCCATCATTAACATTATCAGCATCTTTGGGCTCATTAGCAACAATCATTTCCTCATCAAAATCTATCTCATAGTCATCCACAGTCAAATCATCATCAACTGCAGCATCCTCAACCTCAGCAGGCACTAACTCCTCAACAATAGTCTGAGCAATCTGAGCAACCTCTGTCAGAAGATTCTCTGGCTCTGGAAATGGAAATGGACTCTCTGCAACTGAAGTAATAGCTGGCTCACCCTCAGATCCTGCACACCATCTATCAGGGGCTTCATTGGGGTGTGGAGTAGGAATCCTATCCTCAGGAGCCTGATCTTCCTCCTCCACAGGCAAGTATGGGGCTCCCCTTGCCTCAAGTTCCTTTTTCCCACCTTGAGAAGATGGTAGAGCCTATCTTCCTTAGATGATGGATAAACACTCCTTTGGTCATATCGAACTTGTCATGGTCCATTTGATTCACGTACAAGCAGATAATCCTCCCAAGATGGGAGTGCAAAGGCTGTCCTTGATCTTTCAAACAACGATACACCCCAATCAAGTTTCTTCCTGCAGATGATGGCACCAAGAGTCTTGAACATTTCTGTAGAGAGATAGTCGTGGGAACCAGTCTTACACAAGAACACATTACCCATGATGTCGGAAAGAAGCTTGCTTTCTTCATTCATCCCTTTTCGCTTGACTACTTTTGTGCCTCTAGGCAATCCACAGAACAAAAGAGCAGTAGAGAAATCACCCTCATTGAGGTAATCTGCCTTTTCATAAACTAGAAGCCGCAAGTACCAAGTGAGGAGTGAAGCTTTCACCTTGACCTTTGTCTTCTGAACCAGGCTCTTAATGACTGTGCCTTCATGATACAGATTGGCATTCCGGAAGAATTCAAGAATTTCCATGTCGAGGACCTTGCAAGGGTGTTCTAAAACAAAGGAAAGTACTGCAGTCTCCAACATTAGTAAAACATTTTTGAACTCATCAGAAGCATCAACAATGCCTGTGTGAACAAGTTCTCCTCCCCCTAGAAAATCACTTGTGCTTTTGGGAGCCAATGAGAATGCTGAATCTGTAATGAACTAGATTTCTGAACTTGGTTGGAGTCGGCGACAGTGTGGTTTCGGGAAAACACCACGAGAAGAAACTGCCGGAAATCCTTGCTGAACTGTCGGCTAGGTTTAGGAAGTAGTTCATCGCCCTAATCGAGGAGGAACGAGCCTAGACCATGGAGGAAGAAGATCCAGTTGTGTGGGAGCCAAATAGTCATGATTTCTGATTCGGCGAGTCGGTTGAGGATTTCATCGAAATTGACTATGTGGTTGCCCCCTAGACTATATATATTAATTTTAAAATTATCTAGAAGGCGCGTACCTGAATTCGTGGCTCTTAAGATCCAATATAGTAAGATAGAAATTTTGCATAAGTTGAGTTCGACGAGATTCACTAGATGCAGAGTCTTATTCGGCGAGTGTACACTGATATCTGATGAATCAGCGAGTTTGTCATCCGATATTCGCCGAATTTACCTTGGAAATTTCCTGCCATTCCAAAGTAGTTCCTGAGTGAGTCCTTCTTCAAGAGTCCATGTTTAGCATGCCTAGTTCCATTTTGAAAAAATGAGAACTTGGCCTCGTACAGTGGCTTCATAAAATTATCGCGATCAGCTTGTCCGTCGGGACATAGCTGAGAGCTATGTCTTTGTTCTCCACATGCTCCCGGATGGAGCGATATCGCACCTCTATGCGCTATGTCTGGTTGTGAGAGACTTGATTATTTGTTATCACTATTGCACTGGATGAGTCGTAATACTTAGTAATTTCCTTGAACTTTAGGTTGTAGTCTTCCAGTTGATTACTTATCCATAGAAGCTATGTGCAACAACAACCCGTAGAGATATACTCTGATTCGACAATAGAAGTTGCCACCAATTCTGCTTCTTACTGCTCCATGAGATAAGATATCTTCCAAGGAATTGACACATCTCGGAAGTGCTTTTCCTCCCATCCCTGCTTCCTACAAAATCAGCATCTAAAAAACCAATTAGATTGACATCATTATTTCTTGGGTACCATAAGCCAAGATTGGGTGTACCTTTAAGGTATCTTAAAATTTGCTTTGCGGCAATGTAATGAGATTCTTTAGAGTTCACCTAGAATCTAGTACATACGCATGTTGAAAATATTATATCTGTCTACTGGCAGTGAGGTCGAGCAAGATCCATTATGCTTCTATAATTGGTTTTATTAAAAAGTTTCCCTTTCTCATCCTTGTCCAGAGACACAGTTGAACCCATTGGAGTCCTCATAGAGGTTGCATTCACCATTCTGAATCTCTTAAGAAGCTCCTTGGTGAACTTCATCTGAGAGATAAAAATTTCATCTTCAGATTGTTTCACCTGAAATCCTAAGAAATACTTCAGCTCTCTCATGTTGCTCATTTCAAACTTCCCTTGAATAAGTATGGAAAACTTTTTACAAAGGTTGTCTTCCGTAGATCCAAAATAATACAATTGATATAGATTTGCACTAGCATAATCTTGTCTTTTACTTCCCTAAGAAATAATGTCTTATTTTTCTTTCCTTTGGTGAACTTATTCTCAAAAAAAATCTAGACGTCTCATACCAAGCTCTGGGAGCTTGCTTTAAACCATACAGAGCTTTATTTAAGAAATAAGCATAATCAGGGAAATTACAATTAACAAAACCTGGGGTTGCGCTACATACACTTCCTTTTTCGGATTCCCTTTGAGGAATGTTGACTTCACATACATTTGGTAGACGGTGAAGCCTTTGAGGGAAACATATGCAAGAAACAACCTGATCGCCTCGAGCCTAGCCACTAGAGCAAATGTCTGATCGAAGTCGATCCCTTCTTCTTGTCTGTATCCTTGAGCAACAAGCCTTACTTTATTCTTGATAATGACTCCATTTTTGTCCAGCTTGTTTCTGAAATTCCACTTGGTGCCGATCACGTTCTATCCCTTGGGCCTGGGTACCAACTCCCAGACTTTGCAACGTTCAAACTAATTGAGCTTCCCTTGCATTGCCAAAATCCAAGAAACATCCCATTTTCCTTCTTCAAATTTCTTCAGCTCAACCTGAGATAGAAAACTAAGATGCATAATCTCATTAGCTGTACCACTTTTGGTTCTAACTCAGTCACCTAGCTCTCTAATGATTTGATCAACATGGTGATCTCTTAGGTGTCTGAACACAAGATTTCTTCCTCTGTCGCCCGCAGGTTGTACAACATCCTGCGCATTCTCTGGGGTTGGTTTATCTTGTTGTTCTTCATCCACCAAGCCTAGATCGACGATCTTGACCGAGATTGGAATCTCTTACTTGACAGCTTCATCCAAGCTTAGTTACTTGAACCTGGTACCTACATCTGCACCAATAACACTAATTGAGCTGCGTTGCAGCAGGTTTGTCTTATCAAATACGACATTTATTGACTCTTATACCACCAGAGTTTTCTTATTGAAAATCCTATATGCCTTACTATGACAACTATAACCTACAAAATACCTTCAAAATATTTTGTTACAAACTTGGTGCGGTAATACTTAACGAAGCATTTACTTCCAAAGATTCTAAAATAGGACACAATTGATTTTCTGCCCTTCAATAGCTCATAGGGGGTCTTATGATAGCTTTTGTTGATAAGTGCTCTATTTTGCACGTGACAAGCTGCGTTGACTGTTTCAGCCCATAAGTACTCCAGAAGTGAAGCGTCGTTCAACATAGTTGCACATGATTTAATTAGGGTTCTATTCATTCTCCCAGCAACTCCATTTTACTGTGGAGTGCATGGGGAGGAAAACTCATGAAAGATACCTTGACTTTCACAAAAATTTTGTCATTGCACCAGTCTAAAACTTTGTTCCATGATCACTTTTGATGTTGACCACTGAGCAGTTCAATTTGTTCTGAATTTGCTGGACAAAATTAGTGAAAGAATCAAAGGTGTCTGACTTGTGTTTCAGAAAGAATACCAAAATAAAATGCGAGTAGTCATTAACAATTACCAGCATGTAGACCTTACATCCTTGTAGAAAGTAGCGAATAAGAAAGAACAAACGGATAGACTTTTTGAATAATTGAAATTTTATTATCCAAAAAGATATCATTTACAAAGGTATGACCTCCCTTATATAGAATGGAGAAGATATGAGAGAGAGTATACAAACAATGTGGGACTAAACATTTACAGTTGTTGGGTACATTGGTTTAAATGTACCTGATTTGAAGAAGCCTCACCCAACTCAATGATATACATCAAATGTATTTGATGTGTTTTTGAGTTACTTGTGCAGGTTAAGTATTTGCAGGACTGAAGCAAAAATTTCTAAGTCCATGTGTCGACACCCAGAGGGAAAGTGTCGACACTTAAGAAGACTTGTGTCGACACCCAGGCAAGCAGTGTCGACACTTGGAGTCATTGTGTCGACACCTGGGATGCAGAGTCGACACCAGATACAAAGTGTCGACACAAGGAGCTGTGTCGACACTCAATGAAGAAAGTACAGTAAAGCTGTATCGATACTTAACAGCAGTGTCGACACCTAGAAGAACTGTGTCTACACTAGAAAGTGTCGACACTTGGAGCTGTGTCGACACTCAGCAAAAGTCAGCAGAGACTAAGTATAAGTGTCGACACCAAGAACAATGTGTCGACACTCAACAGAAGAGTCAACACCTAAAGTAAGTGTCGACACCCAGAACAATGTGTCGACACTCAGCTGAAGACTCTACACTTGAAGAAAGTGTCGACACATGGAGCTGTGTCGACACTTAGCAAAGAACAGAAAGATCATCAAATTATTCTAAGTACAAGTGTCGACACTAAGGGAATGTGTCGACACTCAGCTGAAGTCTCAACAGAAGAATCAAGTGTCGACACAAGGAGCTGTGTCGACACTCAGCAAGTATCAACATAGAAGACTATGTGTCGACACCAAGAAGCAGTGTCGACACTTAACAGATTCAACACAAGAAGTTGTGTCGACACAAAGGAGATGTGTCGACACTTAGAAGAATTCAGCAAAAGCTAGAAGATCAAGTACTTGTGTCGACACTCAATTTCAGTGTCGACACATGGAGAAGAATCTGTGTCGAGACATAGTATCTACAACACAAGGAGTTGTGTCGACACCTTGTAGACTTGTGTCGACACTTACACAACTGTGTCGACACTTGGTCTATAAGTGTCGACACTTAAAGACAGAAAGTCTCGACACTTTCAGACAGTTAGAGATTTTCAAGAATTGACTGGATGACTTGACAGCTGCCGTTCCAGCCGGTCTACAACACCTGTCAGAGATGTCAGAATTCAGTTATGGACCGGACCAGCCGTTACCATGAAGAAGGCCTATAAATAGGCTCATACAGTTTACAGAAACTGTTGTTCAGATTGTTGTTCAAGTATATGATCAAGTATCAAATCAAGAAGATCTAGCTGTCTAAGTGCAGATCTAAGAAGTTGGAGAGAGAGGCTCCATCCAAGAAATCAGCCTCTGGAACTAGGCTGAGAAGAAGGGTTCAGATATATTCTGGATCTTAAGAAGCAGAGGTCAAGGATCAACTGCAGAAGGAGACAATCTTATTCAGTTCTACTTTCAAGAAGCTTTGAAGAAAGCTAAGTCAGATTGAATCCAGCTGAGTTCTTCCAAGAACTCATCAAGAAACTCTCAACTCCCCTCTCTTGGTTCTGAGTTGTGAGTTATCATTTGTATTATCATTTTTAACTTGTAGGATCCTTTGGATCTGAGTGATTGTAAGCCTGAAATTATAAAGGCTGAGGGTAGGGCTTGAGAGCCTGAGTGTAGGAGATTGAAATCTCTGAGTGTAGGCCTTGGTGGCTGAGTGTAGGCCTTGGTGGCTGAGTGTAGGCCTTTGTGGCTGAGTGTAGGCTTTGTGGAAAAGCTGAGTTGTAAGGCTTTGGGCCTGAGGTGTAGGAACCAGTTTGGGTTCTGAGACAGTGGAGGAGTTTGGCCGAATCTAGTACACTGCTAGATAGGCGAAGGGGAAAGTGGATGTACCCAAGCTTGGGGAACCACTATAAAACTCTGTGTCTGCTGTGGTTGTGCTGTGATTGTGAATGCTTGTGTGATTGCTGTGCAAAAGTAGTATAGATTCTGTGATATAACTGATTGCTGCCATTAAAGTTTCAAAAAGAATTAGGTCACCTATTCACCCCCCTCTAGGTGTTTAGGTACTATATCTTTCAAGTGGTATCAGAGGGAGGTTCCTCAAAAAGGACTAACAGTCTGAGGAGATCCTGATTGGCAGATTCAGTCTAAGGTAAATTACAGATTCAAGAAAATCAAGAAACATGGGTTCTTCTGAGAATCACAAGGAATTGGGTTCCATGAAATTACCTATATGCAGAAAGGAAATCTTTGGGATCTGGAAGGAAAGGGTAAGGCTGTTTATGGAAGCCTCAGACCCTAGGATATACATCACAGTAAAGGAAGGGCCTTATGTGCCCATGAAGATATCAGTTCTAGATGCAAATCAGAGAACTCCAAAGGATTTCTCTGAAATGACTAAGGATGAGATTGTCCTAGCCACCATGGACAAGAGGGCACAAAACATTATAGTGAGTGCCATAGATGATGCAACTTTTCAGAATCTAATACACTGTAAGACAGCCAAAGAGATGTGGGACACTCTTATTGTGTATATGGAGGGTTCTGAAGAAGTTAGACAAGATAGAAAATCCTTGCTAAATCAGGAGTATGAAAGTTTTAGACAAGGAAAGGGTGATAGCATAACTGAGTGCTATAAGAAGTTCTACAGAATAGTGAATGAACTCATGTCTTATGGAAGAGAGTTCAGTAATTATGAACTAAATGACAAGTTCCTAAGGTCCCTAACTAAAGATTGGGACACAAAGATTTGTGCCATAAGAGAAATGGCTAAGTTGGGAGAAATTCCTCCACCTACACTGTTTGGCAAGTTATTGTCTTATGAAATGCAATTGACAGTGAGGAAAGAGGAGGAGAAATCAACAAGAACTGAACACAAGGAAAGAACAGTAGCCTTCAAGACAGAAGCCTCCAGAAAGTGCAGGAATAAGTCA
Organism: Platanthera guangdongensis; assembly: GCA_039583875.1. Classification (NCBI taxonomy): domain Eukaryota; kingdom Viridiplantae; phylum Streptophyta; class Magnoliopsida; order Asparagales; family Orchidaceae; genus Platanthera; species Platanthera guangdongensis. The sequence goes on from CM077150.1 coordinate 53,379,680, forward strand.
CCAACTCCACCTCCAAAGGTAGTTGAATCAGAGTCAGATGAGTCAGTCAGCACAAAGTCTGAAAGCAGTGAAAGTGATGAAGACTTTGCTGCCTTCACTAGACACTTTCAGAAATTCTTGAAGAAGAAACAATGGAGGACAAGGCCTTCTACTTCAAAAGGAAAAGAAGATTTTTATCAGGATAAAAAGGCTTCAAAGAAGGACAGGAAGAGGACTAAATCTAGCAAGGCAACTGGTTCTAAGATAGTGTGCTATTGCTGCAATAGACAAGGCCATGTTATTGCAGATTGTCCTGAAAAGAGAAAGGAGTCTAGTGACAGGAAGAAGACTCATTTCAAAGGCAAGAAAGAGAAGTCTTTTGTTGCCAAGAAGAGAAGACTCTATCAGATATCTCTTCTTCAGAAACTGAGTCTGATGCTGAGGCATACATAGGGCTGTTTGCTGAAGAAGAAGAAGAAGAATTCATGCAGATAATGGAGTCTATTTATGAACAAGAAGACAGTCAATGCCAAGGGCTAATGGCTTTGACAGAGCATGACAAAATCCTGGAGCAGCCAGGACCCAGTAAGGTACAAAGTTCAACTCTAAGTTCAGTTTCTTGTTCCAGTACAGAATCAGATTCTTCATCATCAAGTGATGAGAATGTATCTGAGTCTGAGGAAGATATTCATCAGCTTATAGATGAATATAAAGTACTGTTGCAAGCTTACAAGAAAAGCAAGTCCCTAGCCAAAAGTCAGGCAAAGGAAATTGCTGATCTTAAAGCTGCTGCAACAGATTCTGAGAAGCTATTTGATCAAAAGCTAAATGAGATAGCCAGGCTGAAACACATAACAGTGATTCAGATGGGGACTATCACCTTTAAGAATGATCAAATCAAGAGTCTGGAGATCAATCTTCAGAAAGAGAGAGAGCTTGTTGCTAGGTTTTCTAAACCTAAGTCAGTGCTACCTTTAATTGATGAATTTGTTCATCATAAAGGTAAGGCTGGACTGGGTTTTATTAACCTGCAAGGACTGAGCAGTCCAAGTCCAAGTCCAAGGGCAAAGCCCCAACATTCAACAAGTCTGCTGTAGATAAGACAGCAAAGACAGTACCTAAGCAAAGGTACAATAAGTTTGAATGTTGGTGCTGTGGCAAAGTTGGCCATTTTGCAATGGACTGTTGGCACAATGCTAGTGCCAAAGTGAGTAACAAATTACCTGTTGGAAAGCCAGTAGGTAGTTTTGTCAAGTTGCAAACTAACAAGTACCAAGGACCCAAGAATTCTTTGGGTTCTAAGGTTCATTAATCTGTTTTGCAGGTGAGTCCAAGTGGCCATACCCAACATGGTACTTGGACAGTGGATGTTCCAGACATATGACTGGAACTAAGAGGATTACTAAAGGACTACATTCCAATAAAAGATGGTCCAAAAGTCACCTTTGGTGGTTCTGAAAAAGGAATCATCAAAGGATTTGGTAACATTTCTAGCACTTAGTTACCATTACTCAAGTGGCTTATGTTAAAGGGTTGAAACACAACCTAATAAGTATAAGTCAATTAAGTGATGTAGGGTATGACATCTCATTTGTTAAAAATGGTTGTCATATCAAGAGGTCAAGTGATCAAGAGATCATTTTGACTGGTTATAGGAAAAGGAATGTCTATTGCTTAGACATTATGGTTGAGAAAAATGGTTCTCCAGTGTGTCTTGTAGCTGATGAGACAGTCTCTCATTGTGTCAAATGGCACAAGAGGCTTGCCCATCTTAACTACAAGACTATTAGCAAACTCTTTAGCAAAGATTTAGTGAGGAATGGTCCTCAGGTTAAGTGTGTTAAAGATGGTATTTGCTCAGCTTGTCAAAAGGGCAAGCAGACTAAATCCACCTTTAGAAGCATAGAAATCAAAGATGCTGTGAGGTGTTTATACCTCTTGCATATGGATCTCTTTGGTCCAATGTCAGTTCACAGCTTAGGTAGGAAGGTCTATACCTTTGTAGTTGTAGATGACTACTCAAGGTTTTCCTGGGTGTTCTTCTTAAGACAGAAATCTGAAACACCTAGTGTCTTCCATAACTTTGTCAAGCAAATTCAGAATGAACTAAACAGTACAGTGGTCAAGATTAGAAGTGACCATGGTACTGAATTTCAGTCTGATAGCATGACAAAACTATGTGAAGACTTTGGGATATTTCAAGAATTCTCTTCACCTAGAACACCTCAGCAAAATGGCATTGCTGAGAGGAAGAATAGAACCTTGATTGAGGCAGGTAGAACCCTATTAAGTGATACATCACTGCCAGAGTATTTCTGGGCTGAAGCAGTTAACACTGCATGCCATGTTATAAATAGGGCTACCATCACTAAAGGCCTCAACAAGACCCCCTATGAAGTTGTGAAAGGCAGGAAACCAAACCTATCCTACTTCAGGATCTTTGGGTGCAAATGCTTCATACTTAATAATGGGAAGTCTTACTTGACTAAGTTTGCTGCCAAGTCCCAAGAGGGAATTTTTGTTGGGTACAACAACAACAGTAAGGCTTATAGAGTCTACAACTTGTCTACTCAAGTTGTAGAAGAATCTGTGCATGTAGTTTTTGATGAGACTAAACTTATTAACAATGAGTTGTCTAGTAGTGTATGCAGCCCCACAGGTTTAACACAGAAGATGGACAAGCTTGCTATAGAAGAAGACAGTGGCTATTGTCCAGGGGGAGAACTACATGTACCAGTTGCTGATAAAGTTCAAGAAATACAGCATGATGGAGATGCTGAAGAGGTTCAACCAGAAGTTAGGATGCCTCCAGCCAACAGGCATCTTAGAGATCATCCAATAGAGCAGATTATTGGAGATCCAAGACAAGGAGTACAAACCAGGAGCAGAAACATGAATACAGCAATCTACTCCAGTTTTCTATCTCAAGTTGAACCTAAGAAGTTTGAAGAAGCCATACTAGATCCACAATGGACTGAAGCAATGCAAGAAGAGCTTAATCAGTTCAAGAGGTGCAAGGTCTGGGAACTTGTTCCTAAACCTAAAGACCACAATATAATAGGAACTAAGTGGATCTACAGGAATAAGATGGATGAACAGGGGGTCATCATTAAGAATAAAGCAAGATTGGTTGCTAAAGGATATAGACAAGAAGAAGGTATTGACTTTGATCAAACCTTTGCTCCAGTAGCCAGACTGGAAGCCATAAGGATGTTCTTGGCCTATGCAACCTATCAAGGATTCAAGGTTTACCAAATGGATGTCAAGTCAGCATTCCTGAATGGTAATCTTAAGGAAGAAGTCTATGTGGAACAGCCTTCAGGTTTTGTTGATCCAACTCTACCTCATCATGTCTATAGACTTAGGAAAGCTTTATATGGGTTAAAGCAAGCCCCTAGGGCTTGGTATGAAACCCTATCTAGTTTCCTCATTGAGAACAAGTTCTCAAGGGGGAAAATAGATAAGACTCTATTCCTTAGGGAATCTAGAGGCAAAGTTATACTAGTCCAAATATATGTAGATGACATTATATTTGGGTCTACTGAAAGCAGCCTTTGCAAAAAGTTTGCAAAACTGATGCAAGGTCAATTTGAGATGAGTAGTATGAGAGAGCTGAAGTTTTTCTTGGGTCTCCAAGTTAAACAGACTGAGAGTGGTTTATCCATATGTCAGTCCAAGTTCACCCTAGAACTCATAAGGAAGTATGGTATGGATTCATCCAGCACCATAAAGACTCCTATGGGGTCAAGTATGTCTCTTAGCAAGGATGATGTAGGGAAACCTGTAGATGAAACCTTGTATAGAGGGATAGTTGGCTCCCTATTATACTTGACTGCTAGTAGACCAGATATCATGTATGCTACATGTGTCTGTGCAAGGTATCAAGCCTGCCCTAAAGAGTCTCATTTGACTGCAGTCAAAAGAATACTGAGATATCTAAAGGCACTCCCTATCTAGGCCTCTGGTACCCTAGGAATGGAGATTTTGAACTAACGGTTATTCAGATGCAGACTTTGCAGGATGCAAAGAAGATAGAAAAAGCACTACTGGAACCTGTCAATTCCTAGGTGGGAGACTAATTTCATGGAGTAGCAAAAAGCAAACCAGTGTGGCTATCTCCACTGCAGAGTCAGAGTATGTGGCTGCAGGAAGTTGCTGTGCTCAACTTCTGTGGATACAACATCAGCTAGAGGACTATGGATTTCAGGTAAGTAGAACTCCACTCTTCTGTGATTCTACTAGTGCTATTTCAATAGCTAATAATCCTGTATCTCATAGTAGAACAAAACATATTGAAATTAAATATCATTTTCTTAGGGAGCATGTAGAAAGAGAAGATATTTTATTAGAATATGTTAAAACTGATAATCAAATAGCTGATATGTATACTAAGCCCCTAGAAGAAGCTAAGTTCAATAGATTTAAAATTGAACTAGGAATGATAAACTTAGAGTAAGTTTACAGAATTGAAATTGGCTAAGTAAAAAGGTGTCGACACATAGACAAGTCTATGTCGACACAGAATAGTGGTGTCGACACTTCAGGAAAAAGGTGTCGACACATCTAGGAAGTTGGTGTCGACACTTCAGAATATTAGTGTCGACACATGTCAAGTAGGTGTCGACACATCCAATGTGGTGTTGACACTTAAGTTTTACTCAAAATTTTCTAAGTAAAGTCTCGACTATGTGTCGAGTAGAGTGGTGTCGACACATAAACAAGTGTCGACACATAAAATCTGTTGACTAAACTTGTGTCGACACATATGTGTCGAAACATTATAAGTCAGTGTCGACACTTATTGCCAGTGTCGACACATTGTAAGTTAGCTGTCCCGCCTGTTCATCTTCAAAATTAGAAAGGTATAAATAGGGTTTTGTCTTTGTTTGTCGACACGCTTTCAAAGTTTCGAGACCAAACTTCTGTGTCGACATTTCTCTTCTCTCAAGACAAATTCTACAAACCCTAATGACGCCTAAGCTAGAGGAGAATGTCAACAAAGGATACGAGCTGGTGCGTGGTGCTTTCGAAGATGCTGATCAGAAATCAAGTCTGTCGTAACCCTAGTAGTCAATTCTGGGTTAGAATATTTAGTTTCTGATCCTACTAAGATATGGAAGAGAGAGGTACTTGAATTCCTCAACGGAGCCAAAGTGGATGAATCTGGATACAAGATCAAATCCAGAGTTCATGGAACAAGGGTTAAGGTATCCCCTAAAAGTCTGAGGAAGATTCTCCAGCTACCAAGAACTCAAGAAGAAGATGAAGTTACTGTTACAAAGACCAGGGAAGCTCTAACCTGGTGTGGACTTGATCCTAAGATGAAGATAGGTTCTGTTTTCAACCGGAAAGACATGAACAATCAAGGAAAGTTTCTTTCTGAAATTGTGGGAAAGGTCATTCTCAGCAAGCCAGGAGGGCATGACAGAGTGTCTGCCCATATGTTTGGTCTTATGATAAGGATTATCTTCTCTCTAAACACTGACTGGTCTATGATAGTCTATGAGAAGATTAAGGAAAGCTTGAAGAAGCCCAATCTGGGCAGAATCATTAGTCTATACCTAGCTGGTGCCATACCAGAGGTAATGCAACAAGCTGCAGGAAGCAAGATAAATCATATGAGAAGGATGGATCTGAGGATCTTTTCTAGATGGGACAGGGTGTTGTCAAAGGAGATGCCAACCCCTAAGAAGACAGTTACTGAGAAGGAGATTCCTCCAAAGAAGAAGAGAAAGACTGCTCCAATGGCACAAGAGTCCACTAACAGTTCTGAAAGTGAAGAACAGGTTGTCTTCACTCCAGATGAGCATGAGGAAGAGACTACTGCAAAGACTCCTGCTCCTCAAGAGATTGCTGAGATCCAGGGGGAGCTACCTCAAGCTAGCCCCATCCATAAGAATCAAAGCCAGGGGGAGCTTCCAGTTGTAACTGAACCCACTACACTGGAAAGTGAACAAGCCACCACCATCATACTAGAGGTAATCACTGAACTAAACACTTTGAATTTTACTATGGAAGATACTGATTTGTCTGATGATCATCAGCAACTCCAGCTGGATAGCCAAGTCTCAGATGCTGTCAAAGAAGACACATCTACTGTTGTTCAAGTGGTTCCTGATTCAGTGGTTGAAGAGCCTAGAATTTCTCCAGCTCCTTCACCACAAGAATACACCATGGAAGATTTGTTCCTAAATCTGGATCAAGCAGATTTTGACATGGACAAAGCTGCTGCTGAAGAAGAGAATGCTGCTGTTGAGGGAGAGCAAGTGCAGAATCTGGAAGAGCCTATAAGGCAAGAAACTGAGAAGGCACAAGATGTGCAAACTAAAAGGCCTCCTAGCCCTAAGGAGAGGGTGGATATAGCCAGCACCTCTGCCTCAGAAGATGAGGAAGCTGAAAGGGCAAAGAAAAAGAAACTTTATGTCTTCAGGAGAAGAAGCCAGAGTTACAAGAAGGCTCTCCAAACAGTTGCACCACAGCATATAATTCAACCAGCCCCAGCCATTGATTATAGTGCACTGATGGTGGCAATGCAAATCAAGTTGGATGAGCATAGGAAGGCCATAGAGAAATATGTAGATGAAGGGCAAAAGTCACTCCAGTTTGATCTTGCCCAAGATATCAAGTCTATAAGGTTTGAAATGAACCTTAATAAGAAGGAGATGACTGAATGCTTCCACAAAGGTGGAAATGCAGTGGTGTACTTGGAAACACACCAGGAAAAGATAAAGGCCCAAGTGGATGACATAGCATTGAAGCAAGGGTATGTTCTTGAAAATCAGCTAAGGATGAATGACAATTTGACTGCTTCCCATAATGCTATTGTCACTGAGTTAAAGAACAAGGCTGCTGAACCTTCTACCTCTACTGCTGCAGTTAAAGCTGATTTGACAAAGTATTTCAAGAAGAAATCTCTGCTGTTAAGACTGCTATCCAAGCATCCTAGAAGGCCATATCTGAACAACTTCAAAAGATCAAACCTTTCTTTAAAGATGAAATCAGATACTTGGATACTCAAATAAGATTTCAAAAGGATGATGTCAGAGATCATATGGCTAGAGAAGTCATAAAGGGGGAGAGAGTTTTAGTCAAAGCTAGCTCTGATCATGCCAAATGGATATCTAATTCCATCAGAGATACACTGGGCTATCATCCACTTTGTGATGATGACAATGTTGCTGAATCTGGAATTCAACCTGCATATCTTGGAGGTGAGCAACCAGAGGTAGCTCAAGTGATCTATCCTCCACCAGATTTTGAAATGGTGCAAGATGATATTCATCACATGTATAGCCCAACTGAAGGGAAGTCTAATGTTATTCTGGAGAAAGTGGTTCAGCCTATTTCTGAAGCCATGCAAGAGGCACTGCAGAAAGAAGAAGAGACAAGGTTGTCTGAGAAGAGGTTTAGGGAATAAGTAGAACAAAGGCCAGACTTTGAACAGTGGAGCCCTACCTCTAGGAACATTATATTAACTGCCTGGAAAGCTGCCAAGGATAATATTCAAGACAGGAACAAGTGGTTCTCTGAAGCTGAATGGAGGAAACATGAATCAAGACAAGAGGCAATTATTCAATACAGAAGGAAGGCAAAGATGGGAACGCTACCTCCTACTGCCCAGGAGCCTAGCAAGTACTTTCCAAAGCCATACCATTACTTTGAGAGGCAGAAGATCAAAGCTGAAGAGCTTAAAAAGAAAGATCTAAAAGGCAAGAAGCCTGCTGATGCTGAAACTGCTGATGCTCCTGTCCAAGCTAAAGTTCAAGCTGGCAAAGGAATAGTGATTAAGGAGCCAGAACAGAAATAGCTTAGAACATTTCTTAAGTTTACCATGTATTCTTTTGATATAACTCATGCTGTAAACTTTTGACAAAGAATATGACAAAGTATTGGAACAATGTTTTGTGTGATAAATTTGTTGTGTTAAATTTATTTCATAATTGTTCTGTGATGCAATCTATCTGTATATGCATGTTAGTTTTATACATGTGATGTACTTTCCTGTTTACATAATCCTGTCTTTACATCATTTTGTAATTTAATTATGAATGGTGTATATCATTGACTAAGGGTTATGACTTCTCCAAATAGGGGGAGATTGTTGGGTACATTGGTTTAAATGTACCTGATTTGAAGAAGCCTCACCCAACTCAATGATATACATCAAAATATATTTGATGTGTTTTTGAGTTACTTGTGCAGGTTAAGTATTTGCAGGACTGAAGCAAAAATTTCTAAGTCCATGTGTCGACACCCAGAGGGAAAGTGTCGACACTTAAGAAGACTTGTGTCGACACCCAGGCAAGCAGTGTCGACACTTGGAGTCATTGTGTCGACACCTGGGATGCAGAGTCGACACCAGACACAAAGTGTCGACACAAGGAGCTGTGTCGACACTTAATGAAGAAAGTACAGTAAAGCTGTGTCGACACTTAACAGCAGTGTCGACACCTAGAAGAACCGTGTCTACACCAGAAAGTGTCGACACTTGGAGCTGTGTCGACACTCAGCAAAAGTCAGCAGAGACTAAGTATAAGTGTCGACACCAAGAACAATGTGTCGACACTCAACAGAAGAGTCAACACCTGAAGTAAGTGTCGACACCCAGAACAATGTGTCGACACTCAGCTGAAGACTCTACACTTGAAGAAAGTGTCGACACATGGAGCTGTGTCGACACTTAGCAAAGAACAGAAAGATCATCAAATTATTCTAAGTACAAGTGTCGACACTAAGGGAATGTGTCGACACTCAGCTGAAGTCTCAACAAAAGAATCAAGTGTCGACACAAGGAGCTGTGTCGACACTCAGCAAGTATCAACATAGAAGACTATGTGTCGACACCAAGAAGCAGTGTCGACACTAACAGATTCAACACAAGAAGTTGTGTCGACACAAAGGAGATGTGTCGACACTTAGAAGAATTCAGCAAAAGCTAGAAGATCAAGTACTTGTGTCGACACTCAATTTCAGTGTCGACACATGGAGAAGAATCTGTGTCGAGACATAGTATCTACAACACAAGGAGTTGTGTCGACACCTTGTAGACTTGTGTCGACACTTACACAACTGGTGTCGACATTTGGTCTATAAGTGTCGACACTTAAAGACAGAAAGTCTCGACACTTTCAGACAGTTAGAGATTTTCAAGAATTGACTGGATGACTTGACAGCTGCCGTTCCAGCCGGTCTACAGCACCTGTCAGAGATGTCAGAATTCAGTTATGGACCGGACCAGCCGGTTACCATGAAGAAGGCCTATAAATAGGCTCATACAGTTTACAGAAACTGTTGTTCAGATTGTTGTTCAAGTATATTGATCAAGTATCAAATCAAGAAGATCTAGCTGTCTAAGTGCAGATCTAAGAAGTTGGAGAGAGAGGGCTCCATCCAAGTAATCAGCCTCTGGAACTAGGCTGAGAAGAAGGGTTCAGATATATTCTGGATCTTAAGAAGCAGAGGTCAAGGATCAACTGCAGAAGGAGACAATATTATTCAGTTCTACTTTCAAGAAGCTTTGAAAAAAACTAAGTCAGATTGAATCCAGCTGAGTTCTTCCAAGAACTCATCAAGAAACTCTCAACTCCCCTCTCTTGGTTCTGAGTTGCTGAGTTATCATTTGTATTATCATTTTTAACTTGTAGGATCCTTTGGATCTGAGTGATTGTAAGCCTGAAATTATAAAGGCTGAGGGTAGGGCTTGAGAGCCTGAGTGTAGGAGATTGAAATCTCTGAGTGTAGGCCTTGGTGGCTGAGTGTAGGCCTTGGTGGCTGAGTGTAGGCCTTTGTGACTGAGTGTAGGCTTTGTGGAAAAGCTGAGTTGTAAGGCTTTGGGCCTGAGGTGTAGGAACCAGTTTGGGTTCTGAGATAGTGGAGGAGTTTGGCCGAATCTAGTACACTGCTAGATAGGCGAAGGGGGAAAGTGGATGTACCAATGCTTGGGGAACCACTATAAAACTCTGTGTCTGCTGTGGTTGTGCTGTGATTGTGAATGCTTGTGTGATTGCTGTGCAAAAGTAGTATAGATTCTATGATATAACTGATTGCTGCCATTAAAGTTTCAAAAAGAATTAGGTCACCTATTCACCCCCCCTCTAGGTGTTTAGGTACTATATCTTTCAACAGTACTGAGCGGCTAGAAATAAAGGAGACCGCACAGGCCGCGCGGTTAGACAGATGGGTTAACCGCTCGGCAACTCCAGCAGGACAGAACAGGCCGCAATGGGAGACCGATAGACCGCCCGGTCTCCAGGCTTCAGAGTGAGACCACCAGACCGCTCGGTCAACAAACTGCTGGATCAGACCGCAAGGCCGCCCGGTCTAATACTTCAACACTCCCCCTCAAGCTGGAGCATAGATATCAATCATGCCAGCTTGTCACAAATGTGGAAGAAGGAAGTAGAAACCGGCTTGGTGAAGATATCTGCCAATTCCTTGTCAGAGGTGACAAATGGAGTACAAATCTGTTTCTTCAAAATCTCTTCCCGAATGAAGTGACAGTCAAGCTCTATATACTTTGTTCTCTCATGGAAGACCGGATTTCTGGATATGTATATAGCAGCCTTGTTGTCACAGAACATAGGGAGAGGACAGTCATATACCTCGCCCAAGTCAAGCATGAGAGCCCGCAACCACTTTAACTCACACGTGGTTGACGCCATACTCCGGTATTCGGCTTCTGCACTGGATCTGGAGACAACAGACTGTTTCTTGCTCTTCCAACTCACGAGATTGCCTCCAACAACGGTACAGAAACCTGATGTGGATTTACGATCGCCTTTGTCATCCGCGTAACTTGAATCTGAGTAGGCCTCAACCCTCAGATGTCCATTCTTCTGAAAGAGTAACCCTTTGCCTGGTGCTGCTTTGATATACTCTAAAATCTTCAGGCGGACTGAAGATGGCAGTCCCTGGGAGCTTGCATAAACTGACTGACCTTGCCTACAGCATAGGCCATGTCTGGTCTAGTCACCGTGAGATAGATGAGTTTGCCTACCAAACATCTGTACCTTGTGACATCAGATAGAAGAGGCGAGTCATCCGTCCACGTTTTGTCTTCTCCAATAGCCATGGGAAACCGAGCCGGTTTGGCACCTGTCAGTCCTGCTTCTTGTAGAAGATCAAGGGCATACTTCCGTTGGGAGAGAACCAACGAGTCAAGTTTCCGAGAGATTTCTATCCCCAAAAAGTATTTCGGGGAGCCCATATCCTTCGTGACCAAGTGCTGATGGAGGTGCTTCTTTGTCAAGTCCACTCCATCTCGGTCATCGCCAGTAAGAAGAATATCATCCACATATACGGCCAAAACCACCAGTCCCGAGGCCGTTTTGCGAATGAATAAGAAGTGATCGGCCGAACTCCTTCGAAAGCCGCTGGTAGCCACAATACCACTGAATTTGTCGAACCATGTCCGAGGGCTCTGCTTTAGGCCATAAATGGCCTTCTTCAAATGACATACACGTGTCTCCCCCTGAGCAACATACCCAGGAGGTTGCTCCATATAGACATCCTCCTGAAGATCGCCATAGAGGAAGACATTCTTCACATCAAGCTGGGAAAGAGCCCAATCCCGGTTAACAGCCACAAAAAGGAGAACCCGGATGGTGCTGAGGCGAGCAACCGGAGAAAAGGTATCAAAGTAATCAATGCCGTAAGTCTGAGTGAAGCCCTTGGCCACCAGCCGGGCTTTGTAGCGATCCACAGTGCCGTCGGGGCGAAACTTCACAACGAAGACCCAGCGACAGCCAACCACATCAGTGCCCACGGGAGGAGGAACCAGGGTCCAGGTACCTCGTTCAGTAGGAGTAGCCATCTCCTCATCCATGGCAGACTTCCAATGAGGGAGAGCAAGAGCCTCCTGGTAGGTGCGTGGAGTAGAAGTAGCAGAGATAGCCAAGGCAAAACACCTGCGAGAAGGAGAAAGCCGATCATAGGAAACAACTACCGCAAGCGGGTGTTTAGTACACGCCCACACCCCTTTGCGAAGAGCAATGGGAAGATCCAGGTCGATGGGAGCGTCAGCGACAGGAGCGTCAGTGACCGGAGCGTCCGTGGCGGAGAAGGCTGGCCCGAGACTAGAGAGAGACGTCGGCGGAGAGGAGGGTGGAGGGGTGGGTGGGGAGACGGACTGGGAAGGAGTCGGTGGAGAAGGAGACGGAGGTGGGAAAATGTCGAGAGGCGGGGAAGGAACGGAGAGATGAGAAGGAAGAGAAGAGGTAGGAGAGAAATAGGAAGCATTCTCGAAAAAGGTCACATCCGCGGAGACAAACTGCTTGCGGAGAAGGGGGTCAAAGCAGCAATAGCCTTTTTGAGTAGTAGAGTACCCCAAAAAGACACACTTGGTGGAGCGGGGGGAAAGCTTGTCGCGGGTAGCAAAGGGAGCGTGAACAAAGGCCGTACAGCCAAAGACACGGAGAGGGAGAGGAAAAGGTTCTTTTGGGGGTAGAAAATGGAGAAGGGAGTCTGGCCGTGGAGAACGGTGGAGGGAAGGCGATTGATGAGATAGCAGGCGAGGAGCACAACGTAGCCCCAGTAGGAGCGAGGGACGTGCATCTGCGTCATGAGAGTACGAGCAATATCAAGCAGGTGACGGTTTTTACGCTCCGCCACCCCATTCTGTTGGGAGGTGTAAACACAAGTCATTTGGTGAAGCAGGCCATGTTAGTGAAAGAAAGAGGCGAGCTCATGATTCAGATATTCCTTGACATTATCAGAACGTAAAACTTTAATAGAAATAGCAAATTGAGTCTGAATCATAAAATAAAATGATTGCCAAATAGAAAAAAGATCAGAGCGATCTTTTAACAGATACACCCAGGTACAGCGGGAGAAATCATCTATAAAAGTGACAAAATAGGAACTGCCCTGACCAACAGTGAGGGTAGGAGCAGGACCCCATACATCAGAATGAATAAGATCAAACGGGCGAGAGGAGCCACGGCCTTGCTTCGGTGGGAAGGAGGAGCGATGATGTTTGCCAAGCTGACACGCATCACAGTTGAGCGGAGAACTGGTTGGAGCTAAGTGGGGCAGAAGCTGGCGAAGAATCCGAGGAGGAGGATGTCCAAGGCGAAGATGCCATTGAAGGAGATCTGTGGAGGAGGAGTAGGCGGACAGAGCGGAAACATCGTCGAGGAAGTAGAGGCCGCCGCTCTCAGTCCCAGTAATAATCGTCCGCTGGGTCCTCGGGTCCTGAAAAGAACAAGTAGTGGGAGTGAATAAGACGGAGCATTGAAGTTGCCAGCATAAAGTAGTAACGGATAACAAATTGCACGGGAACTTCGGGACATAGAGGGTGTCCTCCAAGCAAAGCGAGGGGGTGAGTTGAACCATGCCCGTCCCATGAACCGGGGACGGTGAACCATCCGCCACACGGACTGGGGGTAAGCGGTCATGTGTCTCAAGACGGGAGAAGCAATGAGGGTTGCCCGTCATATGATTTGTAGCACCAGAGTCAATCAGCCATTTACCTTGGGTAACGACGTGGGCACTACCTGACGTCGTGGCCACAGAGGCAGACGACCGAGAAGATGCGGAGGACGAAGAAGGAGCATCACCGGAAGGGCGAAGATGAGGATGCTTTTGCCAGCAGCGGTCAACAGAATGGCCGGTACGACCACAGTGAGAGTAGAGGAACCGGGAGGAACCCCGTCCGCCGGAGTGGCCGCGGCTACTAGGTCCCCCCCTCTGAGCTTGGTGAGCAAAGGAGTCCTGGGAAGGGGGGAGGCCAATAGAGGCCGCTGGAGCAGCGAAGTAACAGCGGCAATGCGAGCTGCAGTGGCATCCAAAGTAGGAGATTCCGCCTCACCCAAGATCTGCTGGCGGATCATATCATAAGAATCGGAAGACGAAGAAGATAACAAACAACCAGGAGTTCCTGCAAGTGTTTGTGCTGGTCGGCCAAGTCCGCGGAGAAGGGGCGATTCTGGAGGATTTCAGCACCAAGAGCCTGAACCTGCTGATAAGCCGCAGCAGGAGACATGGAAGGGCGGGCGAAGAGGTACGCATAGAGAGTATAAATGCGGGACGTCTGGCCCCCTTCGAATAGAGAGCAGCGAGGTGAAGCCAGGCGGCCTTGACCGTCTCATCATGGCGAATGACGGGAAGGCACTCATCGGAAAGGCTGTTGGCCAGCCAGGTGCGGACAAGAGCATCACTCGCATCCCAGTCATCAAACTCAGGAGAGGTACGAGGAGGAGGGTCATCGGTGAGGTGATGACGCTTGCGTTGAGAGCGAAGAAGAAAAGTGAAAGAAACGCTCCAATCGGGATAGTTGGAGACAACAAGCTTAGAAAGGGTGCCAAGGTTGCCCGAAGGAGGTGGAGGAGAAGGAGCTGCAGGAGTAGTGGTGAGACCGGAAGTAGTCATAGAAGATAGCAAGAAACCACAGCGGATAGAAAAATAAGAAGCCGCGCGAACACAAACGGCGAGAAAGCAGTCAAAGGCACAGCGGGGAAGAGGTCGCGCGGACTGAAAAGGCCGAGCGAACAGAAGAGAAGGAGGAGGCAAGAAGCAGCGACTACAACAAGTCGCAGGCGGGCGAACAGACACAGGCCGCAACGACTAGGAAGTCGGAGAGGCAAGAAACAGGTCGCAGCGACAATGAAACAGGTCGCGGCGACGAAAAGCAGTAGGAGAAGAGAACCAAGGAGAAGCAAGCCGCGCAAACATGGCAGCGGACAGAAACAAGCCGCGCGAACAGGGCAGCAGACAGAAGAGAAGGCAAGCCGCGAGACAGGTCGCGGATAGCGGAAAACAAGACGAGCGCACACAATCAGGAGGAAACGACCGTGTCCTCTGATACCATGTAGAAAGTAGCAAATAAGAAAGAACAAACGGATAGACTTTTGAATAATTGAAATTTTATTATCCAAAAAAGATATCATTTACAAAGGTATGACCTCCCTTATATAGAATGGAGGAGATATGAGAGAGAGTATACAAACAATGTGGGACTAAACATTTACAGTACTGAGCGGCTAGAAATAAAGGAGACCGCACAGGCCGCGCGGTTAGACAGATGGGTTAACCACTCGGCAACTCCAGCAGGATAGAACAGGCCACAATGGGAGACCGATAGACCGCCCGGTCTCCAGGCTTCAGAGTGAGACCGCCAGACCGCTCGGTCAACAAACCGCTGGATCAGACCGCAAGGCCGCCCGGTCTAATACTTCAACAATCCTAATCTGTGAATATGCATAAGACCAAATAAGTCCATATGAAGTAAGTATAAGCTTCTCGTAGAATCGTTTTTAGCAATACCATTGAAGGTAGGCCATGTCTGCTTACCCATTTGGCATGAGTGACATAGGCTCTCTTTAAGGCACTTAATGCTAAGGGCATCACAAACTAAGTTGTAAAAAAAGAACATATTTATTATTTTGAAATTGATATGTGCTAATCTCTTGTGCCATTGATCACAGAGAGAAGCACTACTTTTAGCCATAAAACACACTTGGGTAGAATTGTCTAAGCAAAGAAAATTCAAACAAAAAATATTTCTGCTTTGAGTGCCTGTTACGTCTGTCTCCAAATTTACAGACGATTTTATCAAACACTTGTCCTTGCAAAACTCAATAATGCAGCCTTTATCACATAGCTAACTTATTCTTATAAGATTATGGTGTAATCCTTCAACATAAGCCACGTCTATGAAAGAGACTACTCCGTTGGAGATCATACCATAGTCTTTTGTAGTTCCCCGGTCTGACCCTCCAAAGATGACTTTTGGTCCGTCTTTGACTGGGGTGAAATCAAGCAACAAGCTTCTTATGCCGGTCATGTGCGAGAGCATTCACTGTCCAAATACCAGATAGGATTTTTGTTGGCTTTTGGACATACCTGTAAAAGCAATTCACTTTACCTTAGTTACCTAAACATATTTGGGTCCTTGGTTCCTGGTCAGCTTAACATTACTAGGAACATTAACCTTGCCAGTGGTCAGTCTCTCATTGTAAACTCATGGGGTTACATAATTAGCAGGGTTATACCAACAATCTGCGCCAAAATGTCCAATTTTGACGCAGCACCAACAGTCAAACCTGTTGTACCTTCTTTTGTACTCAGGTTTTACCGTTTGGAGCTGAGGTCTAGTAGGGGAAGCATTCTTTGAGATGGAGGCATCCTGGTTACAGCATACACAGGAGCTTCCCATCTACTTAGCTTTAGGCACAACCGATTTGGCTTTACGTGCCTTCCTAATATTGTGTCCATGGATATATGGACCATAACTCTTCATCTGAATTTCTTTATATAGTGCTTTGAAAACACTGGTATCATAGTCACAAGCATCCCTGGTATCTTTTCTTGGGCTCTACATAAGTAGGCCTAGCATGATGACCATAAGATGACTCCAGTTCAAACTTGTTCGTCGGGAAGATTATCTTCCTAAACAAGGTTTGACCCATGGGTGCCTTCCCCTTTTCTTTGGCACTGGCTATCTTGGCAGCCTTAACCTTTCCAGCTACTTGGCCAAGACCACTGCCCTTCTTTGGAGCTGAGAACTCATCAATGAGAGGGAGAACAGTCTTAGGCTTGGAGTAACTCTCAACGAGTTTTCTTTCCTCCAAGATCTTTTCTTCTAGTTCATCAAGATACTTCTCTTTCTGCATTAATATTTCAACTGAGCTTTTCAGTTCCTCTTGCAAGGAGTGAATTTCACTTCTGAGAGAAGTTAATTCTACAATTTCCTCCATCAGGCTTGACTACACTGCCTTGAGAGAAGCAATTTCTTTTGCTTACTTTTTGACTACCTTTCAACATTTGTCAAAAGCCTTCAAAAGGTTCTCATACTGAAACATTAACTCAAACTCGCCCTCTTCTGAAGAATAGCATTCCTGACCATTAGAGGACATTTTCGATTCCAAGAGTATAGTGTGCGAGTTTATATTCCTGCGATACTTTGAGTCATCCACTTCCTCATCAGAATGAGCAATGAGCACGAAGTTGGCTTCCTCATTTTCTGAGCTCGACTCACTTGAGTCACTATCGCTGAGAGTTTTAGAATTTTTAGCGACGAATCTCTTTTCTCCTTTTCTCTTGTACTTGAAGGATTTCTTCTCCTCTCTCTTGGAGTCTTCCTTCTGCTAATACTGGCACTCCGTAATTATGTGACCTGACTTATTACAGTAGTATCAAACAATGTCAGAGGAAAATTATTTGTTTAGTTCCGATTTATACATGTCCTCCTTGTTGTAGCTTTTCTTCGTTCGGTCACCGTCACAACGTGATCTCCTGAAATCAGAAGAGGATGACAAATTTTTCATTTGTATCCCCTTGCTCAGAAGTTTCTTGAACTATTTGGAAATGATGGATAACTCTCCATCAGATAGCTCGGAGCCTGACGTGCTTGGCTCAGAGTCTTCAGGAGTATCTAGAGCTCATGTACTTTTGAGTGACACAGCTCTAAATTTTTTAGAACCTTCGGCCTTCAAAGAAACTATCTTGTCTCTGCTTGAAGTTTTATTGTTCTGCGCCTCCTTCTTTCTGGTGTTCATGTGAAGCTCGTAGGAGAGTAGCTTCCCAAATAGGTTCTGGGGTTCTATCTCCAGTAGTTTCCCAAACTCTCTAATGACAACAACTTTGGTATCCCAGTCCTTTGTCAAGGATCTCAGAAATTTGTCATTCAGCTCGCCATTAGTGAATATGTGGCCGTAGTTCCTAAGACCGTTGAGGATCTTGAAAATCTTCTCAAAGCTGTCAGCAATAGTATCACTTAATCATTGCTTGAAAATTTTGTACCCTTGATTCAATAATGATCTGCGATCATCGCGAACTTCTTCAGTCCCTTCCATCAACACTACAAGGTAGTCCCACATTTCCTTTGCAGATTTGCAGTGGAATAGGTTTTGCAACATCGAGTTTTCCACTGCACTGGCGATGATATTCTTTGCCTTCTTATCTAGGGAGACTAGAGCAATCTCATCCTTCGTGAGATCCATCATGTTCTTGGGAATCAAAATAGTTGGGTTCATAGCTGATGGTTGTGTAGGAACATGCGGTCCTTCTTCCACAATCTGGAATATTCTAGGATCTGCATCTTCCATGAAGAACCTTACTCTTTCTTTACACATATAAAAGTTTTCCTTCGTGCACACCGATAGCTTCATAGAGCACATGTCTTTACTTCTGTCCATGGTGAATACGCGAAATCTCTAAACGCTAGATCAGGGATCTTGTTCAAGGTGTTAGCCTTATCGAACAAAACCTTCCTTTGATACCGATTGAAAGTATCTAGCGTCTGCCTAAATCACGTAGAAGGGGTTAAATAGGTGATGTTTGTATCTTTTTGCGGAATAAAAATTTCTTAAAATCCAAGCACACAAACACAGAGATTTATAGTGGTTTCCCGAGTTGGATACGTCCACTTTCCCGCCTCCTCTATCTCCCACGAAGGGGCAGATTACGCTACTTCACCTTCCTTAGATTACAATTAATCTTACACCTCGAAGCCTCAACTCCTACAACTCGGAGACGACGCTCCTACCACTCGGAGAACAACCTCTCCTACAACTCGATCCACAACTGGATCTACAACCTCGATCCACAAATGGATCTACTCACTCGATCTACAAAAGGATCTACAAACTCGGAGAAATAATCTCCTACAATCAGTAAAAGAATATTACACAATACAAACGATTACAAGTTTTCAAAACAACGTTCTTCGAATTAAATAGATCTTGAATCTTGGAGAACTTGGAGAAATGAAATCTTGAAGACCTTGAATCGTGAACCTTCAATCTTTGAATGACTTGATCTTGAGGAGTTTAGATTTGGAGAGAGAGAGAGAGCGATCCCACCTTGAAAGTCAAAGAAGATGAATCCGTGCACAACAAGTAGTCGGTGACCGATCGAAATTCGTAAAACGTGAGGAGTCGGCCGATAGTTTCTCAGTTTGGAAAGTTCATGTCGATTCAAAATGTTAGCAATAATATAATTAGTATGGAAGAAAAATATCCCTAGGTATTTATAGAGATCTTCATACCAACGGTATAAAGAAAGTTTCCAAAAACAAAACATAAAAACACTGTGCAAGACCAACCAAACACGAGACTGGTTTTTGAAAATTATCGGAAAAATGACCTATGTCAAATTCGTCGAGTATCGTCGAGTATCATAATGATACTCGTTGAATACATCTTGATATATGACAAAAATGACTTAGCTAAATCATCCCATATCGGCTGGTCACTCAACGCCATGGCGAAGAGTCATACTCGATGAATTTGTCGGGTATCACCTGGCATACTCGACGAATTCGTCAATTATAGGATAATTGACTCAACGCACTCAACGTCATTACACTCGATGCCTTGAGTTCACTTAACGCCATAAGCAGCATTCGACGAATATCGTCGAGTTAACTCAACACACTCAATGCTTTGATATTCGACGAACAATACTTGGAAAATCTAGAGAAGTAGTGTCAACTGGACTCGACGAATTCGGCTTGTATCACTTAGCATATTCGACAAATTTGGCGAGTACCGTTAGATACATTCGACGAATTCGACCAGTATACATGACGATACTCGACGAATTTTACTTAATAGATTTTCACTTCTTTGGCAAAATTACCCTAAGCATAAGAGATGAATTCGACGGATATAGGTAGGTATACACGACGAATTCGACAAATATCACGCTGATACTCGACGAATTCGACGAGTATTCCAAACCATACTCGGCGAATTATACTTGGGAGAATTTCTATCTCTCTAATTCTAATCCTTGACCATTCTTGAGTCTTCACTTTACTTGGGATAGAAGTACACCCCAATAGAGAGATTACACGTAAGTCAACACTTTAGCCTACACAATGAGGAATTACATTTCATAGTCCTGTGTTTACTGAACCACTGTAACCTGACATTGGTGTGTACTTAGAAATGAAAACCTGCAAGTGCATAACTAAACTAGTATATCAACTAAAGTCACAATTCATCTTACCTTGACTGGACCCTTCTTCAAATCAGGGTTATTGTGGATACAATACCCAACAAGTGACCTGATTAGCATCGTGCATGCAGGTTCCCTTACACGAATCAGTACCTTGATCAGACCCTCTATCGATGTTGCCCTTGGTATTGTGGCTTCATCTTTCAAATCAAAGCTTTCAATGTCACAGTTTGCCCCTTGCGGTGGCTGAGCCTGGTTAAGATTACAGAATTGTGCTATCGTCTGATCCCCCCAAACAATGTCCACGCCGTTGGGCATTAAGAACGTCAATGCTAGATGCGGTATTTAAGGAATCGCTCTGAAGGCGGTCTGTGTAGGCCTGCTTAATATGGCATTGTAGGCAAAGTTACACTCCACGACCAGGAACTGGATGTTGCGAGTCGATTGCCACGGGTACTCTCCCATGTTCATGGGGAGGAATATCACTTCCTGCATTGGGACTGGCCAATTGTTGAATCTATAGACGGGCCCGCTTTCTAGACGAAGAGATTCTTCGCTGATCCCCAAGCTTCATAACGCGGCCATGAACAAGACGTCGACTGAGCTTTCATTGTCAACGAGAATCCTCCTAACTTTAAGGTAGGGTTCTCATATCCCTGGTCTGATGACGAGGGGGTCTTGATATTGCTTGTGTACCCCTATCATGTATTTGTCCTCGAAGCAAATAGTGTTATCCTCGTACGCTCTTTTGTCGGGGTGGTCTACCTCGTGCCGTGCTATGGTGAAAATTTGCGCGGTCAAGGTGGGGCCCCACAATTGTCCTCACCTCCATGCTTGAGATTATGCTCCCTTGCCTCATGGTACTTTGTGTACCGAAATGCGGGACAACAGCAAGCCCTCTTTTGCGTTGTTGCTAGTTCGAGGTGCTTGTATGCGGAGAGCAGTGCTTTCAAAGAGTTGCAGAGTTTGGCAACACCTTCCCACAGACATGGCCAAATTGTTATGGGTCACCCTGTTTTTCCTCGGTCCAGAGAATTGGACAGCCTTAGATCGGAATTGGACTGGGCGCGCGAACAATCAAAGAAAAATAGCATAAAATGACAAAAGACTTTTTTTTATGCGGAAAATCCGGAAATTGTGAAAAACCACGTGGCTAGATCTGTGCCGAGTCAAAATCCACTATTTTCTTGGAGTATACAAGTGTAGAAAACGATCTCTCGGAGGGTGACAAACCACCTCTCCATTACAAATGCAAGGTATAAAAGTGATGAAGTCCTCACAGACACGATGAAAGTGCTCAGGTCTGGGAAGTTGACTAAGTCAACAAAATCTCGTTGGAATCGTTCTGGTAGGGAGACATATCTAAGTCTGCGGAGCCTTGAAGCCTACTAGAGCCTTTGTGCTAAAAGAAGAGCAGAGCGAATTTCTGAGCGAATGATCAGCCTAACCCCCATACTTAAAGAAAGCATTGTCTTTAATTTTTGAAAAAAATGTGAGAGAGAGAGAATAAGGAGCATGTAAAGACTGGTTTTGAAAAATAATAATAAATACATGAAAAGATAAATGCAAAAAGTTTATTTTTTTAAATAAAAAACTACAAAACATAGGATCATGAAATTAACAATAACCAAGAGATGCCTTCAAAGAGAACTTTATTAAAGTCGTTGAGCTTGACTCGAAAGGTTAACTAAAAGGTTCTTTATATGAAAAGTGTAATAACAACTCCCTTAATTCACATTGAGGTGAATATATGTCGATGTTCATTGCCCGGCAACTCCTCCATTAAGTTTCTGATTCTTCTTTTGTCCGTTGGCTTGAAATTTTGAATCTGAATTACCAATACATATCTTAGGTTATTCGGATTGTTGTAGCCGATCTTTGAAATGATGGTGTAATGACTCATCAACTAAAATTATATCATGATTATAGGAAGATTAAACAATATATGCAATGACTCATCAACTAAATGATGGTGCAATGATTATCAGGAAAATTTTCAGGAGGAATATCTTTTTAAAAATATAAAATTAAGATCTGGTTGTTCAATTTCAGAATAAATATTATTATACAAAATTTCATTTGGGGTACCAATTCACTATTTCTCTCTCTCCCACTCACTCACCCTCTCACTCTCTCTCATTTTCCCTCCAAAGCTCCCACTCCCTCAACGATAGCATGACGTCCTCTTCCTCAACGTCAGGGTCGCCTGCTCAAAGCACGCCTGTAGTGGTGGAGCACAATCTTAAGGCGGCAGTTTGCGAGCACTTCAATAAGGTTCAAGTTGGCGCCAAATTGAAGGCACGATGCAAATTATGCTCGAAACTGCTGACTCTTACCGGCAATTCGACACTATCAAGACACCTTAAGTCTTGTGTGTCAAAACAAGCTCCTGTGTCCAGTCATGTCCAAATTTCAGGAGCATGACAAATTTGGACATACGATCAACTTCGCCAACGAGGCCTGCAGATGAAACATGTCAACAAACGTGGGTTGTAGTTCTGCTATTACGCCAACGGGGATGCGACAGAATACATACGTGAAGGCCTTCAGCCCAAATATCAACGGGTAAGTAGAGCTTCTCTTAGGCGCGACACTATTAGAGCATATTTATAATCAAAGCATTTGTTAATAAATTTTTTTTTGAAAATTTTGAGGGTCGTGAAGTTTAACGAGTGACATTTTGAGTAGTAGCATAAAAGTAGGATTATCGTATATATGTATAACGTGTTATTGGATCGATCCCGTTTCATAGGAGTTAAATAAGCGCGTAATATATTTTGAAGGATTTGAATATCTGCACACAGGTAAAGCTATATATAATGTAATTAAGAAATGTGTGCGAGAATTTAAATTAAAAGATAAAATAATGAGTATTTCTTTTGATAACGTCTCTAAAAATAACATAGCTATTGATTGGTTAAAACTAGATTTAAAACCAATGCTAAACGGTGCGTTTTTTCAC
Organism: Platanthera guangdongensis; assembly: GCA_039583875.1. NCBI lineage: Eukaryota > Viridiplantae > Streptophyta > Magnoliopsida > Asparagales > Orchidaceae > Platanthera > Platanthera guangdongensis. Next base: position 53,402,520 of record CM077150.1, read on the forward strand.
ACTTGATGTGTTCGTCACGTTTTAAATTTAGTGGTACATGATAGTTTCGCCACTATGAAACTCTATATTGAAAAAATTCGTCTAATGCTTAAAGTCATTTATAATTCTATGTAACGATCTCAGGATTTTAAAAAAATTTATAAATGCACAGGATAAAAAAATATTTGAAACCACAATTTGATATGTCTACTAGATGGAACTCAACATATAAAATGTTAAAAAAAGCGTTTCAACAAAAATCATTTCTTATGAAATATTATAATAAGGTAAATAGTCATGATTTGACTGATGTCGATTGAGACGTATTAGCAAATTAAATGGATTTATTAAAATATTTTTTATAGGGCAACTGTTTTTTTATCCGGCGTGTACTATCCGACCAGCTCACTAGTAATTGAAAATTTTGTAAACATCGCAAAAAAAATTAATTATTATAAGCAACATGATGGATGGTTTCCATTAATTGAAATAATGGAAGAATTGTTTTTTAAATATTATAGAGAAATGCATGCAATCTTTTCGTGCGCCACCGCTTTAAATCCATTATTTGACGTAGACGGCGTAAAAAAGTTTATAGAAGAAATCAATACAAACTTAAAATTAAATTTAAATTTCGAGGATTATGATTACGTTAGTATTATAAAATTTAATTCTCTTTTACTGAGTGTTATCATTATTATGAAAACTTATACGGCTCCCGGCCTCGGGAAGAAATATCACAACCAAAAACAAAGCATACTTTTAAAATAAAATTTTAGAATTAGCGGCAAGAAAAAAGGCACGGACATCTACTAGTTTAAATAAATTAGGATTGTACACTAAAACACAATTTCGTGATTTTATGTGCTAGAAGGAGATTGAAAACTTCGATCTCTTAAAATAGTGGAAAGGTAAAGTTAATACGTATCCTATTTTGGCTTATATGACCCGTGATTTATTAACAATCCAAGCTACTATGGTAGCTTCATATTCCGCTTATTCTCTTAGTGGTAGGGTTTTGAACGAGCAGATGAGCCTTCTCAATGGAGAATCTCTGGAAATGTGCATGTGCTACAAGAACTATTTGGATGTTATAAAGAGAAAACAACACATTACAACATTAGAGGATAGCTCAGAGCAGATAGAAGTCGAGATGGACACAATGAATTTATAAGATGATTGAAGAGCAAGCGCACATCTAGTAGCTTCCTTAAAACTGTATTTTTGTGTTTTGTTAAATTAATAAATATTGTAGTTTTTTTATCTAAAATTAAAAATGATAAAAATTTTCTTTTTTTCAATCTATGTAAATTGTAAATATTATTTAATATTATTAAAATTGAATTTTTCTTGTTCATGTGAGCAAATTTTTTTTTATTATAATAAAATAATACTTATAAATTTTTAATGTATTAATTTTTTAAAAATAATTTAATAATTATAAAATTTTAAAATAAAATTTTTAATAAAAAATGCCCAGCCCGGCCCGGCCCGAAGGGTCGAATCAGGCTCATTCCTGGGGCAGGGGCTCGAGCACGGTTTAAGAAATGCCCGGGCTCGGCCCGGTTAACTAAAGCCCGGGCCTGTTGGGCCCGGTACCGGGCCGGCCCTATTGGGCTTTATGCCCATGACTGTGGAGAAGGAGTGCACTTGGTCGTGTCAAATTAATGAAGAGCTGACTGGTTTTCATGTCTGATGGAGAGCTAGAATTACAATGACCTGAACATGCCCTTTGTAGAACCCCCAAAAAAATGTGTGCCTAGGGTCTGGGGGTAGGCATCGTGTATGGCATCAAATTCACTTGACGTCAGAGGCTTGGCGTCGAGATCACTCAACACCACAGGATTGGCATCTAGTGGCATTGAGATCACTCGATGCCATAGGCTTGGAGTTGAGTGGCGTCGAGCTCACATGATGCCTTGAACCAGAGCGGGTTCTTTTTGAGTATCACAAGTTGTTTTTCGCTCTTAGGCTTTTTAGGCCAATTGATCTTCTTGAGACTTGATCATATGGCTTAGATCTTTAGCAGAGTGCCCTATTTAAGGCAGAGAGAATTCTATCCTTTTTTAACTTAAGTCTATCATAACCTTAGCGGCTTAGGAGCAGGATAGAGCGGAGGAGGAAGACAACCTAGATTCGCCATTGTTGGAGCTCCGGAGCTCCATTTGTCGATCTTAGACCAGTTCTGTGGAGAGGGCTTGAAGGTCAACACGTTCATCCATGATATTCCAAGTTTTCATGGCTAGGAAGAGATTCCGCAAAGTAACGACATCTCTCCTCTCGGTCTTAGAATGCGTGCATGTGATCTTTTATTTTTTGCCTTTTCTTTCTTGTAAATTTTGGCACCAGATCTCTCAAGTAAGAGATATCCGTGTCACCTTGGTTCTAGAAGAGCCATCGGGTTGATTGATTCTGTCTCCAACATGTTTTGAAATAGAAATCCAGTCTATTAGTGAATTAGACATTTATGAGAATGAACGTTGAGTAAGGAGGGGAAATGTAAGTGATTGATTGAGATGTCCATTTGTTTGTGAAGACATGACTTTCCATTTGTGGTTGGTTGACTTACCCCGTGTTGTTGTGATTCACGTGTGGAGGGTGTCCCGACAATACAAGTCCCCTCAAATGGAAACTGACGAGAGCGTATGTGCTTTTGGACAAGCCCGATGGTATTATAATCCATGTGCGGGTGGGGTCTAAGAAAGAGTTCTTAACATCAGTTGTGTGTGCCTGGTGAAATTGGCAAGAATGAAAGAGTTGATGGACAAGCCTGATGATGTTGTGATCTATGTGTGGGTGGGGTCTCAACGAGAGTTCTTGGCCTTGGGCTTGTATGCCTTTGGGGAGATGAGAGTACACATGAATGTTATTTTGATGTGATGATGTGTGATGATATGTTAGAACCATATGGATTATAGAGTGCCTTAAGTTAAACCCAAGTTTGCATATATGTTGCATTGTAAGTCTCTTTTATTTATTTGCTCAATATAGAAATATTTATGAAGCTTGAGACACCAAATTCTGTTATTTTCTATGTTAGTTTATGTTTTATTAGATATGCATACGAAATGCTGACCTGCAGGGTGATGGAATGCCCCGGGGTTCGCTTGGGACGGCTGAGAGGAGGGGTGTTGGTTACACATTTGAGGTCAACCTTTGCAGAATCACGTTATAACAAATTTTTACAGGGCAAGGATCGCAAGCTGGAGTCAGCTTGCTGGACAAAATGGCCTAAGCCTCATGAAGTGTACCTCCTCCCATTGTTTCTTGCTTGTTTGCAAGTCATGTTTCTTTCACTGCTTTTTGGCTTGCATGTCGAGGTAGCCTAGGAGTGCTTTTGCGCATTATTGATTAGTATTGGTGATGTTTTGGACATCTAATTGATGTAAGGCCATAATGCTATTTGGATTCATATGTTCTTTGGACAACTTCTACTTTCTATTTTAGTGTTTCCGTTGTATTGTATTCTGAGTTTTGAAATGGTAGTACATTTATATCACTTTATAATACTAAAAATATTGCGTCTATATGTTATGAGGCCCCGTCCGATCCCATATTATAGAGTCATTGCATGAGAGGTGTTACAATTTGGTATCAGAGCCAGATTTGTGTCCAAGTTGATGTTTAGTGGTCGATTTACTGTAATCGGATCGCGTAAAGAAGTTGCCAACATAGAATCGTTGCGAACCATGAATGTCCTTGTGTTTAAGCTTTGAGAATAGAACTTGATTCATTATTTATCTTGCTTTTACTAAGGGTGGAAGTGACAATGTGGGGACATCGAGGCCATAAGAAGAGCCTACAATGAGTAGTACTGCTACTCTAAGTCCCATGGGCATGGGTGTATGCCCGACATAATTTTGTTGCAAGCTTGTGGAGGCAATGGTAGCGGCCTAAGCTACGGCGGCACTATAGGTTGTGACACATGTTGCTCAGGTGACAGATATCACTACTTAGGGTAAGACACCTGTCACACCTGAGGAAGGGTCAGACATGAAGAGCCATTAATTGAGAGAGTTGTTATTGGGCAGGGAGATCGCTAGATGAAATATTTTATAAGTTTCTATCCTCCAACGTTCAACAGAGTTGGCACACCGATTGATGCTGAGGACCGGTTAACAAGGATTCAGGAGCTCTTGAGTGCAACAGAAACACAAGAGGACAAATAGTCTCAGTTTGTAGTCTTCATATTAGAAGGTGACAAAAAGCTGTGGTGGGTGATCCATAATCGTCATCAGTTTCTTGGATGCAGCCCATCCATGGATGAGTTTGCAAGCGCCTTTTAAGGAAGTATATTCCATCGTCGACAAGGTTAGATCTTCAGAGGTAGTTTCTGCATTTAGTACAACAAGACAGGACCATGAATAAGTATGTGCGGGAGTTTACTGGTGTGGGTCACTATGCGGGAACAACCATGGCTGATGATGAAGAGAGGGACAACCTCTTTTATCATGGTTGAGAGAGAACTTGAGGCAACCACTCATAGATCTAAATAATGCGGGTATCAATGATTTGGTTGATGCCACTAGGACGTCGGAAAGCGACATTGAGTGAACCTAACAGCGTAATGGTCATGCAGTGAAGGAGGGAAAAGAAAAGTCTTCTCAGTTGCAGTGGAAGTTAGAAGTGAGTTGGTGGAGGAATAAGCACCATCCTTTCAGGTCAAGAGACAAGAGCGGTGTTATGTTGAGAGAGTCTCGTTTCAAGGGACCACCGACATACTACAAGTGTGGAAAATTAGGCCACATTGCTCGAAATTTTACTTTTGTGGTACTGAGCCAGAGTCGAGATAGGATCAATCAGTGCATTCCAGTCCTAGTTATGCAGACAAAGGGAATGCGACATAGTTTAGTGCAGCCCAGAGTTTACAACCTTGGGCTGTAGGAAGTGATTCTTCAGCCCTATGTGGTGACATGTATGAATGATTCGAGTTCTTTTACTAGTTTAAGACCATTCACAACCTTTTATGTTTGTTGCATGTATGCTAGGCTACGTGCTAGTTTTCGGCTACTCCGCTAGAGTGTTGTTCTACACAGGAGCGTCACATTCCTTTATTGCAGAAATATTTATCCAGAGAATTGATATTGTGCCCTATGAGACAGATGTATGAGCTTAGTGTACGCATGCCCAATGGGTCTTTCATGACAACCAGAAGGAAATGGCACATTAATTGGAGTTTAGGAGAAATTGACGCCGTGCTGGTAGCAGCAATCCTACCACTAGTCGAATTTGACGTCATCTTGGGGATGGACTAGCTTGCAGAGAAGCGAGCCAGTATTGACTGTCTATTGAAGTTAGTGACCATGTGGAGCAAGGGAAGAGAAAAAGTCAAGTTTGAGGGCCTCAATGGAGTGACCTACTCCCAGATTTCGGCCATGCAAATGGTCCATGCAGTAAACCAGGGAGGTGTAGCATTCATAGCTTTGTTGGAGGTCCACTCCATGAAGTTGTGAATTAGAGAAGTGCCTGTGGTGGCAGAGTTTGAGGATGTGTTCCCCGAGGAGCTTCCAGGAGCACCTCCTCGGCATGAGATTGACTTCGTGATTGAATCGGTGCCATAAGTAAGGACGGTGTCACATCCTACAATTAGGATTGAAAGTTGCTTAAATAAAGGTTTGCTAATCACCTAAAGGGGGGGGGGGTGAATATGTGTTTGAGGTTTTCTTAGTCTTTTGCTGATTTCTAAGATGATCTATCTAGAGCTTGTCCTTAGCACCTGCAATAAAATAGAAAACAAGCACAAAGTAAACACACAAAGATATATAGTGGTTCCCCAATTGGGTACATCCACTTTCCATCCCATCTATCCAACTGATTTGTTGGACTAGGCAAAAACTCCACCAATATGCTCCTCTGAGCTTACACCGCAGGCCCTTAGCCTTACACACAATTCACTTCAGAACCCAAACTCAGAACCACAAGCGTTCCTACCTCAGAGCCCTGCAGAGCTCCTACAGCTCAGTGATCCACTGATCATCTACCTCAGCCTTATTTCTAAGGCCTACAAATCATGATCTTTAGCCCTACAGCTTCAGGCACACAGCCCTACTCTCATAGTGTTGTAGCACTCCTACAACTCAGTATCCTTCCAGGTACCTACAGCTCAGCCTCCTCCAAGGCCTATAACTCAGTTACACACTTGAGACATACAGCTCAGTGACTCTCCAATCACCTACCTCGGGCATAAGGCCCTACACTCAGGCTGGCTGGACAGCCTTACCTCAGATCCATAATTGGATCCTACCTCAGAAAGGAACACTCTCCTACCTTAGACAATTAATCCCTACAACTCAAATCCACTCTTGGATCCTACCTTAGTACCCCAACAGGGCACAAACCTCAGTGACTAATTAGTCACCTACCTCAGGCAAAAATTTCCCTACACTCAGATTCAGATAAACTGAATCCTATAGGAAGTGAATACAGAATGTTTAAGAAAAATAAAACAACTGACTCAGAGATAAATCTCTGAGTATACCTTGCTGTGCTGAACAGATATCAGTCCAGCACTCTTATTGTAGAAGGAATTAGTCCTCTTCTACAACTAACGCTTTTCTGCTACACAGATGAATAACTATCAGTGTGCTGAATAGATGAATCAGCTTCTCTATTCTGGAGAGAACTATCTTGCTGAACTTGAAGAGCCTCAGCGATCTTCCTTTGCCTTCTGGCTATCTTTGCTGGACTTGAGCTTCCAAGCTTAATGGATAAGATGTCCAGCCGCCTCTAGTTTTCTTTTGTATTTTGTGTGTTTGTTCACTGTTTCCCTAATCCCTTTTATTTTTCCTTTTTATATGCATTGATTTGAATCAACGACACAATTGTATATGGGCCCAGTCAAGGATTAGTGAGCCCCACCTCCTTCAGAAAAGGACAAAGCAGCTCTCGACGCCACTACAGCTTTCCCGCAACGGCTACATGTAAGTTGACTTTGATGACGTCAGTAATGGTCATCACCATCTGGACTAAGAAAATATTTCAGAAATACATAAAACGTTGAGTGATGTTAAGTCACTTAACGCCATCTGTCTTGGCTCTCAGCGCCTCTGAACTTGTGAATTTTCTCAGGATTTATCTCAACAGTTCTGTCTCAGCGGTTTCTTATTAATAGCTGAGACAAGCTTCTATCTTAGCACTTTCTGTCTAAGCGGTCTCAGCAGTTTCAATGGTCTAGCGGTTTCTTATTGACAGCTAAGACAAGCTTCTATCTCAGTGCTTTCTTCTCAGCGGTCTCAGTGCTTTATTCTTAACTGCTGAGACAACCTTCTTTCTCAGAGCTTTATTCTCACCGATCTCAATGCTTTCTTCTCAGCGGTCTCAGCGCTTTCTTCTCAGCTATCTCAGCTGTCTCGGTGCTTTTTGCCTTAGTTAGTTTTTTTGGCTTTAGCTGTGTTCGCTGATCTATGGGCTGAGCTCGACAAACTCTGATATTCTCAATGGTCTCAGTGTTTTTTTCCCTAGTCAATTTTTCTGGCTTTAGCGCGACAAGTGTTGAGCTGAGCTCGACGATCTGTAAGTTGAGCTCGATGAACTGCAAACTGAGCTCGGCGAACTTCAAGCTGAGCTCAACGAACTTTGAATCCTGAGCTCTTGAGCATATCCCAAGGAATGTTGAGCTGAGCTCGACGACCAGCGACCTGAGCTCGATGAATTTTGAGTTTACTACCAAACTCATTTTTCTTCACCTGTCCAATCATGTACTACTTGAATGCAAGAACTAAGGCATACATCAAATACATTATGTGTGTATGTCATTGACCCGTTTGACTTCTTACAAATTTGGGATATTGGGATCAATAGATCCAACAATCTCCCGCTATTTGAAGAAGTCAAAACAATACAGGTCAATGACAATACAACACATTCATCAAAGACAAAATTTAACATTATAGTGTAGAAAAGTTACCAGATTACCATATTTCTCCAGTCTGTGGAGAATTACTTTATCCCCCTGGCATGCTGCCATTCATACTATTTCACCTGTCTATTCTTCTTACCCCTTTGACTCTATCCTCCCCTTTTTGACTTCTGCAATAAGTAGCATTCTGTGGGGTTTTTCTCCCCTAACCGTCTGGAGTAGATCTTCCACTTTAACTTAATCGAGTTCAGCTCTCTTCATATTCTATTGGGCTAGCTCCCCCTCAACAGTTGCACACTATATTCATAATCTAGAGGAAGAGCATGTTCTACCTGTAAAATAAACAGTGCAGCATATGGTAGAAGAGAGAATTGAAGCTACACAAGATTCAATAAACCCAATTCAAATTTGAAGGTGTTGAACTTGACTTCATCTACTGGCTTAGTGAATATATCATCCACTTGCTTGTCTGTGGAGACAAACTCAAGGGAGATGTCTTCCCTTTCCACATGTTCTCTAATGAAATGATACATAATTTATATATGCTTAGTCCTGCTATGGGAGATAGGATTCCTAGCTATAGAAATTGCACTAGTAGAATCACAAAAGAGTGGATTTCTATTTATCTGAATATTGTAGTCCTGAAGTTGATGTTGGATCCACAGCAACTGAGCACAGCAGCTTCCAGCTGAAATATACTCTAACTCGGTTGTTGATATGTCAACACTTGTTTATTTCTTGTTGCTCCAAGAGATAAGCCTTCCACCTAAAAATTGATAGGAGCCAAAAGTGCTCTTCTTGTCCTCCTTGCAGCCTGCAAAATCTGCATCTGAATAGCCTCTTAGTTCAAATTCCCCATTCCTAGGGTACCACAAGCCAAAATCTGGGGTGCCCTTAAGATATCTCAAGATTCTTTTCACAGCAGTGTAGTGAGACTCTTTAGGGCAGGCCCGGTACCTAGCACAGACACATGTTGCATACATAATGCCAGACCTACTTGCAGTGAGGTAGAGAAGGGAGCCAACTATACCTCTATATAGAGTTTGATAACCAGGCTTCCCTGGATCATCTTTGTCTAAAGGCATAGTTGAGCTCATGGGAGTTCTTATGGTGGAATCATTGTCCATGTCATATTTCTTGATTATCTCCCTGGTGAACTTTGACTGGGATATAGATAGACCATCATAAACTGTTTTACTTGGAGTCCCAAGAAAAATTTCAGTTCACCAATACTACTCATCTCAAACTTCCCCTGCATAAGTTTTGCAAACTTCCTGCAAAGGTTGTCATCAGTAGAGCCAAATATTATGTCATCAACATAAATCTAGACTATGATGATATTGCCCTAAGATTCCCTTAGGAATAGGGTCTTGTCTATCTTCCCCCTTGAGAATTTGTTCTCAATGAGGAAGGTAGACAATGTCTCATACCATGCTCTTGGGGCTTTCTTGAGCCCATAAAGAGCTTTCCTAAGTCTATATACAGCAGTAGGAGAGTTAGAATCTACAAAACTCGGAGGCTACTCTACATAAACCTCTTCCTTCAAGTCTCCATTCAGGAAGGCAGACTTGACATCCATCTTGAATACCTTGAATCCCTGGAAGGCTACAAATGCAAGGAACAGTCTGATTGCTTCCAACCTTGCAACTGGGGTAAAAGTCTGATAAAAATCAATCTTCTCTTCCTATCTATAACCTTTGGCCACCAGACTAGTTTTATTCTTTATTACAATGTCATTTTCATCAAGTTTATTTCTGAAAATCCACTTGAGTCCAATAACATTTGTCCATCTGATCTGGGAACGAGCTTCCAGACCTTGCACTTTTTGAACTGGTTCAGTTCTTCTTATATTGCACCAACTTAGAATTGGTCTTGATTTGCTTCTTCAAATTTCTTGGGCTCTTCTTGTGACAGGAAGCTGGAATAGAGAGCCATGTTGAGACTCCTGCTTTTGGTCTGTACACCTAGGCTAGTCTAACCTATTATCTGATTTGGAGGATGATCTCTCAGTTATCTGACGGTTGGGGGCAGCCTGACTGCTTTTTGCTGATTACCATTTTCTACAGCAGGTTGGTCTTCATTTCCAGCTTGACTGTCCTGTGCTTCCTCTGTACAGCATCCTTCTTCACATTCTTCTTGCATAGCTAGGTCTTTATATTTGATGGAGGACTTTTCCATTATGACTTCTGTACATGCAGAGCTAGGCAAAGAGCTTGACAGCTCACTGTCAATCATGCATGACTCATCAAACACTATATGGACAGATTCTTCTACAACTTGATTTGTCAAGTTATAGATTCTATATGCCCTACTATTATTGATGTACCCAACAAAGATCCCCTCATGGGATTTGGAAGCAAACTTAGTCACTTTTGACTTACCATTGTTCAGGATGAAACACTTGTAACCAAAGATCCTGAAATAGGATATGTGTGATTTTCTGCCCTTCAAGATCTCATATGGAGTCTTCTTGTGGCCTTTGGTGATAAAAGACCTATTGAGCAGATGACATGTAGTATTAACTACATTAGCCCAGAAATATTCAGGGAGAGAAGTGTCACTCAATAATGTTCTCCCAGCTTCTATGAGAGTCCTGTTTTTCCTCTCAGCTAACCCATTTTGCTGGGGTGTTCTTAGAGAGGAGAATTCTTGATGAATCCCTTTCTCTTCATAGAATGTAGTCATAGTAGCAGACTGAAACTCAGTTTCATGGTCACTTCTCATTTTGACCACAAAGCATGCAAACTCATTCTGAATTTGCCTGACAAAATTCATGAAGATTTTAAGGGTTTCATCCTTTCTTCTAAGGAAGAACACCCAAGTAAATATGGAATAGTCATCATCCACCACAAGGGTGTAGACCTTCCTACCTAAACTATGAACAGTCATAGAGCCAAACAAGTCCATATGCAGGAGATACAAGCATCTCACTAAGTACTTGGCCCCGATGCTCTTGAAAGAGGTCTTAGTCTACTTACCCTTTTAACAAGCAGCACAGATACCCTCCTTGGAGAATTTTATTTTGGGACCATTCCTAACTAGCTCATCACTAAAGAGCAGACCAATGATCTTATAATTCAAATGAGCCAGTCTCTTGTGCCATTGGACACAATATGAGACTTTGTCATTTGCAACTAGGAATATAGGGTAACTATTATCTAAGCAAGAAAAGTTTAAGCAATAGACATTCCCACTCCTAGTGCCTGTTTAGATGACACTTTAGTCACTTAACCTCTTGATGTGGCACTTATCCTTATGGAAGGAAATGTCATAACCAAGATCACATAGTTGGATTATGCTTATAAAGTTGTGTTACAACCCCTGCACATAAGCCACCTTTGTGATGGTGATTATGCCATTTGAGATATTACCATAGCCTCTGGTTATCCTCTTGTCAGAGCCAACAAAGATGACCTTGGGTCCATTCTTTACTGGAGTGAACTCCTCCAATAGCTCATTTATTCCAGTCATGTGCCTGGAACATCCACTGTCCAAGTACCATTTAGGGGAATTGGTACTTGAACTAACCTGAAAAGAACACAAATCACCTTACCTTAGGACCCCAATTTCTATTGGGTCCTAGGTTCACATTAACCTGAAAATAACCATGCCTTCCTGCAGAATTTTTGACAGGTTGGCAACCTCTGGACACTGAAGGATTATTCCAGCAATCTACGACATAGCGGCCAACTTTGCCACAACACCAGTACTCATAGATATTCTATCTCCTTTTCTGTTTGGGACCAGCATTAGGCTATACTGCTCCCTGAACAGTGGGGAGATGTGATGCTTTATACTTATGTCTTATTTCAGTAGCCGTTTGACTGAAGGATAGCCTTTCAGCTAGCTGTTTTGGTCTCTTCTGAGAACCACCAGCTGTATGTCCCTTTTCAGCTTACATACATCTGATAGCATCTAAGATTGCTATTCCAGGCATGCCAGAAGACTCACCTTGAGTCACAACTTTTTCTGGATGATTTAGATTCACTATAACAGCATTATCTTTGAGTTTTGTGGTTGGGGATCCAAAAACAAATAGTCCAGGATGGTCCATTTGAATTTCCTCATGGGCAGCCTTAAAGGCCTTCACATGGCTGTATCTTCCACCTTAGCTAGGGTCACATTGGCCCATACCATTGGATCTGCCATTCTCTTAGTGACTATAATAGCTTTCATGGTCATACCTGTTAGAAGACAACAAAACTTTTTGAAAAGGAATTTGAGGCAATGAGGCTAGAGGCACAACTGGTGCCTTCCCTTTACCCTTTCCTTTTATATTGGAAGGTCTAGCAGGTCCCTTATATCCTAACCCTTTCTTACCTACTTGGGTAAGGTGGGTGTCAATTAAGGGCAGCACAATGTTTGGCTTAGCAAATTTGGTCACTAATAATTTCTCATTTAGGAGATCATTTTAAAGTTTTTGGATAAGTTTCTCATTTGAGACTTTTACCACAGACTCATTGTCAATCATTTCCTTGAGCTGAGCTGCTTGCGCAGCCATGTCAGTTAGGGCTTTTCTTGGTCCTCACACTTGCTTTTAAGGCTAAGAAGCTCTTTTTCCTGTCTCTTGGCAAGCAGCTTGCACCTCTTGAATGCCTTAAGAAGTTCTCCATACTTGGCAATTATGTAGTTGACATCATCCTGAGAGTTTAAATCCCCAGATCTCTTGATGATTGAGCTTTAGAGTCTGACCCAACCTCATGACTTGAAATAAAAGGTTGTGATTTAACATGTACCTGAGTTTGACTAGGCTGATCCTGGATGCTCTCTTCATATGTCGTTGCCATCAATCCATGGCATTGAGCATCTTCTTCTTCATCTTCATCTACCTTTGAGTCACTATCTGAGTGAGATAGAGGGGCCCTGATCCCTATTCTAGTAGCAGGGTATTCTTTAGGTTTCTCTTTAGCAATAACAATAAGCCCAATGTAGGCTTCTTCTTCTTCACTATCTGACCCAGAGGAAGAGTCATTCATGGTCTTTTCCTTCTTGGCCACAAGGGACTTCTCTTTCTTCTTTCCCTTGTGGCTCTTCTTTACTCCTTCTTTCCTCTTCACTGGGCATCCAGCTACTACATGCCCAGGATTACTGCAGCAGAAACAAATAACATTAAAGGAAGAATATTTGTTATAGTTAGAAGCAAAGTTGTCCTCCTTAGAGGATTTCCTTCAATGTTGTGAGGAAGAGGATGGCCTTCTGTTCTTCTAATGTCCCTTCTTAATGAATTTCTGAAATTGCCTGGAGAAGGCAGAAAGGTCCTCATCAGATATATGGCTGTCAGAGGTGTTGGTCCTTAAGCTCTCAGATTCTGAGTCGGCAGTTCTTCTGATTGGAGAGGTCTTCCTTCTGCTCCTAGTTGAAGCATCAGCTCTGAAGGCCACTGATTTCTCCTTGCTTAGTGACTTACTGCTCTTCTCTTCTTCTTCCATCCTTGCAGCAAGCTGCATCTCATAAGACAGTAGTTTTCCAAACAGTGTTGGAAGTGGAGTGTCGGCTAGCTTGCCCATCTCCCTGATAGCACAGATCTTTGTGTCTCAATTCTTTGTAAGGGACCTGAGAAATTTGTCATTCAGCTCATAGGTGCTGAAGACCCTTCCATATGTTCTCATTTCATTAACAATTATGAAAAATCTTTCAAAACTTTCAGCAATGCCTTCAGACTTTCCTTATCTGAAGGCCTCATACTCCGGGTTGAGCATGAATTTTCTGTCATCCCTCACCTCTTATAAGCCCTCCATGAACACAACTAGGGCGTCCCACATCTCCTTGGAAGTCTTGCAGTGCACCAGATTCTGGAATGTAGAATCATCTACTACACTGGCAATGATATTTTGAGCTCTCTTGTCCATGGAGGCAAGGAGGAGCTCATCTTTGTTCATTTCTTCATAAGACTTAGGAGTCTGGATGTTGGCATCTAGAACTGAGATCTTCATAGAGATGAAAGGTCCCTCTTTGACTATGATGTAGATCCTAGGGTCAGCAGCTTCCATGAATAGCCTGACCCTTTCCTTCCAGAGGCCAAACCTTCCTTTCTGCAGATTGCTAACTTCATGGCCCCCAGTTCATTGTAGTTTACACCAAACCCCATCCTTATTACTTGTAGCTAACCATGGAGGTATACTCAGATTGTTAAATCCTCTTTGAGTAACCTCCCCTTGATATCACTTGAAAGTTGCTTAACTGAAGGTTAGCTAATCACCTAGAGGGGGGAGGGGGGTGAATAGGTGTTTGAGGTTTTCTTAGTTCTTTTGCTGATTTCTAAGATTATCTATCTAGAGCTTGTCCTTAGTACCTGCAATAAAATAGAAAACAAGCACATAACAAACACACAAAGATTTATAGTGGTTTCCCAATTGGAAACATCCAATTTCCCTCTCACCTATCCAACTGAATTGTAGGACTAGACACAAGCTCCACCAATACACTCCTTTGAGCTTACACCTCAGGCCCTTAGCCTTACACACAGGTTCACTTCAGAACCCAAAATCAGAACCATAAAGGTTCCTACCTCAGAGCCCTGCAGAGCTCCTACAGCTCAGTGATCCACTGATCACCTACCACAGCCTTATTTCTAAGGCCTACAACTCAGGCTCTTCAGCCCTACAGCTTCAGGCACATATCCCTACTCTCAGAGTGCTGCAACACTCCTACAACTCAGTAACCTTCCAGGTACCTACAGCTCAGCCTCCTCCAAGGCCTACAACTCAGTGACACACTTGTCACCTATAGCTCAGTGACTCTCCAGTCACCTACCTCAGGCACAAGACCCTACACTCAGGCTGGCAGGACAGCCCTACCTCAGATCCACACTTGGTTCCTACCTCAGAGAGCAGCACTCTCCTACCTCAGGTAATTAGGACCTATAGCTCAAATCCACTCTTGGATCCTACCTCAGTACCTAAAAGGGCACTTACCTCAGTGACTAACTAGTCACCTACCTCAGCCACAAAGTGGCCTACACTCATATTCAAATAAACTGAATCCTATAGAAAGTGAATACAAAAAGTTTAAGAAAAATAAAACAACTGACTCAGAGATAAATCTCTGAGTCTACCTTACTGGACTGAGAAGATATCAGTCCAGCACTCTTGCTGTAGAAGGAATTAGTCCTCTTCTACAACTAACGCTTTTCTGCTACACAACTAAATAGATATCAGCTTGCTGAATGGATGAATCAGCTTTTTTGTTCTGGAGAGAACTATGTTGCTGAACTTGAAGAGCTTCAGCTATCTTCCTTTGCCTTATGGAAATCTCTACTAGACTTGAGCTTTCAAGCTTGATGGTGAAGATGTCCAATCACCTCTAGTTTTCTTTTGTATTTTCTGCATTTGTTCTCCATTGCCCTAATCCCCTTTTCTTTTTCCTTTTCATATGCGTTGATTTGAATCATCGACACAATTATATGTGGGCCCAGTCATGGATTGGTGAGCCCCACCTCCTTCAGAAAAGGACAAAGCAGCTTTCGGTGCCACTATAGCTTTCCCGCAATGGCTACATATAAGTTGACTTTGATGACGTCAGCAATGGTCATCACCATCTGGACTTAGAAAATATTTCATAAATCCATTAAGCATTGAGTGATGTTAAGTCACTCAGTGCCATCTGTCTTGGCTCTTAGCGCTTTTGGACTTGTGAATTTTCTCTGGATTTGTCTCAGCGATTCCGTCTCAGCGGTCTCAGCGGTTTCTTATTAACAGCTAAGAGAAGCTTCTATCTCAGCGCTTTCTATCTCAGCAGTCTCAGTGGTTTATTATTGACAGCTGAGACATGCTTCTGTCTCAGCGCTTTCTTGTTAGAAGTCACAACGCTTTATTCTTAACTGCTGAGACAACCTTCTGTCTCAGCGCTTTCTTCTCAGCGGTCTCAATGTTTTCTTGTCAGCGGTCTCAGTGCTTTCTTCTCATCTATATCGGTTGTCTCTATGCTTTTTGTCTTAGTCAGTTTTTCTGGATTTAGCTGTGTTCGACGATCTGTGGGCTTAGCACGACGAACTCTGATCTTCTCAGTGGTCTCAACTCTTTTTGCCTTAGTCAATTTTTTTGGATTTAGCGCGACAAGTGTTGAGCTGAGCTCGACGATCTGTAAGCTGAGCTTGACGAACTTCAAACTGAGCTCGACGAACTTCAAGCTGAACTCGATGAACTTTGAATCCTGAGCTCTTGAGCTTATCCTAAGGAATGTTGAGCTGATCTCAACGACCAACGAGCTGAGCTCGATGACCAGCGAGCTGAGCTCGACGACCAGCGAGCTGAGCTCGATGAATTTTGAGTTTACTACCAAACTCATTTTTCTTCACCTGTCCAATCATGGACTACATGCATGCAAGAACTAACGCACACATCAAATACATTATGTGTGTATGTCATTGACACATTTGACTTCTTAAAAATCTGGGATATTGGGATCAATAGATCCAACAAGGATTGCCTCAAAGATGCTAGCCGAGCTCAAAGTGCAGCTGTAGGAGCTATTGGAGCAAGGGTACATTAGGCATAACTCTTTATCGTGGAGCGCGCTAGTGCTGTTTGTACAAGAGAAAGATGGTAGTATGCAGTTGTGCATAGGCTATCGTGAGATGAATAAGCTGACTGTCAAGAATTAGTATCCAGGATAGACGACTTGTTTGACCAGTTGGTAGGGTTGGTGGTGTACTCCAAGCTGGACTTGAAGTCGAAGTATTACCAGTTGCGTATTCGAGATGAGGACATTCCCAAGACAGCGTTTGGGATGAGGTATGATCACTTCGAGTTCTTAGTGATGTCGTTCGGTTTGACGAACGCGGCTTCGATATTCATGGATTTGATGAACCGAGTGTTTCAGCAGTACCTGTACTTGTTCCTGGTGGTGTTCATCGGTGACATCCTAGTGTATTCCAAGTAAGAGGTGGAGCACGAGACACACTTGTGAGTGGTCTTGCAGATCATGACGGAGAACCGGCTTTATGATAAATTCTCGAAGTGTGAGTTCTGGTTAGAGATGGTAGCATTTTTGGGTCATGTGATTAGTAGTGATGGGGTTGACGGTGGATCCGAAAAAAGTTGAGGCCATTAGGGATTGGCCAGTTCTGAGACCCGTGACGGAGGTCATGAGTTTCCTTGGACTAGCCGGGTACTAAATAAGTTTTGTGGAAACTTTTTGTGGATAGTATTGCCCCTCACTTATTTTGCTATTAAGGATCAGAAGTTTGTGAGGACGTCAGAGTGCGCCTGAGCATTCTAGACCATGAAGGAAAGGTTAATGTCTACTCTGATCACCATGTCTTCTTGGTGTAACTGAGGGATTTCAGATTTTTAGTGATGCATCAGGATGCGGTTTAGGTTGCGTGCTTGTACAACATAACAATGTGTTAGCTTATGTGAATGAGTCTAGTAGTCAACCTAAATCACCTAGCGGTGAGTGAATATGTGAGTTATGCGTCTTTTAGCGGAATAAAAATAGTACAAAATAAGCACACAGAAATACAAAGAATTTATAGTGGTTCCCCGGGTTGGGTACGCCCACTATCCCGCCTCCCCTATCTACCATAAAGGGCTAGATTCGTCTACTTCACCAAAACTCAGATTATTCAAATCTTACACCTCGGAGCATCAAATCCTACAACTCGGAGACAACTCTTCTACAACTCGGAGAACAACCTCTCCTACCACTCGATCCTAAAACAAGGATCTACAACTCGGAAGTGAAACTTCCTACAGGAGTTCAAAATAAATTTATACAACTCTTTAGATTGAAAACAATCGACGAAAATGCGGCTCTCTGAGAAGAGGAATTATTGCTAGGGTTTTCGAGGAAGATTCGCACAGTGAAATCCGGAGAAAATCTATCCCGACTCCCAAGAATTCGACCACGTGTAAATATAAATCCGTGGATTTTCCATAATTCCAATTCCGTCGTAAAACACGTATGCCGAACGCCAGAAATGATTTCCGCCTAACTAAATTACAATTCAGAAATCCAAATCTGGGGCCGAACAGACCGTTAATGCATTTTATTTTGTAAATAATTTTGTTATTATGTTATTTATAAAAAAATTATAAACAAGTTCTTAAAATCTATAAAAAAAAGAAATTAAATAGTTTTTTTTTGCAAATAAGTTCATTGTTAAGTCGTATAAAATATATATATATATATATTAGTCAATTGTTATGTTGTTGAAATTATAAATAAAATTATTATCATGTTATTGTTTAAAATTTTTTTAATAAACAAATGAATTGTTTAAAGTTTTTTTTATAAATAAGTTCATAGTTATATTATTGTGTAAAATATCAAAAATATTTAAAACGAAGGATTGTAATCAAATTGTTCATAAATGACAATAAATTAAGGTTTTAATTTATAATATGAATTATATTTACATTAATATTTGCCAATTTTATTTTTTTTATTACTTCTCAGTTATGTATGACTTAAGAGCATAAAACATTTATTAATTTGTAAAAGAATATAAATTTTAATAACCAATTGCAATCAAGCAATAATTATTTAGAGTATAAAAGTGAAAAATAAACTAAAAAAATTCCTGAATGTAAAAAAGTAGGCACAACAAGGAAATTGACTCTTAACTTTAGCAATTTTATAAAATAAAGCCTATTGGTCAAAGGTCATGAGATTATTAGGAAGTATGTCTTACTGTACAAATCCAATTCGTCAAGGGTCAACGGTCAACAATCAACACTCAACAGTCAACGGTAAGCAAACAATGCCAAAACTAGAAGACCAGGTCAACCAGCAGTAGCGGACCGCAAGAAGATCCTTTGGTATGGGCGAGCATCATATTCGCTAGGGTGCGCGACGACCCAACAACGTAGGGGAGCATCAAAACCTCCTACCAACCATGCGAGTACCGATCAACAAGCAGTGGCGAGGGCCGATCTACAATACTCGCCTAGTTAGCGACCTCCAATTAGCAATACTCGCCGAACAGCACAGATAGTCTTCGGGTCGAACTCGCCAACAACAGAGTCAAGGCGCCGACAGGATGCATATGGCGACCGCAGGACTGGGTCTTCTCACCCGGAGACCCCTTCAGGTTTTGTCTATAAATAGGACCTCAGGGGTACCAGGAATGACGCCTTGAGACCGCCCCTATTTTGACAATAGCTTCTCTCCATGTGGTGCCTTCCTCGTACCAAGCTTACCATCTTTGGTTGTGAAGGACAAACTCTTTCAAGTTTCCGGGTAAGTGGTGGGACCTCCCTGTTGCAGTGTCTAGGGTCCTCTAGTTGTTTTTTTTTTTCACTTTCCTGCTTTATCTTAAGAGTCGGGTGGCCGAGTCACTGGGTCGAGTAGCCTCGGGCTACACTTAGATCCAAATATTTTGGAGTCGAGATTTTCTTGGCTTCAACACTTTGATGCAGTGAACGTAGATCGTAGTCGGAGGAGAAAAGTCAAGCAACAAGGCAGTATGGTGAACGAAAGTGAGCAGGAAGGAGTGGTTAGGAATTCACAGTGCACTGCGAGGATCACCACGGAGATCGGCGGGCTCGTGTTGCGTTCGGAGGAAACGGTGCGCTCACAGTTCACTCCTCTCCAGGTGATCACAACGATGTCACCTAGGCGCGAGAGCCCATTAGGAGCCATCGCGCCAACCAGGAAGCCCAATAAGGAGCATGTGGTGGAAGAGAAGGAGTGACCAACGCAGTCAAGGTACTTTTCGGCGAGTAATTCGGGGGTCATGATTCAGGAAAGCGAGTATTAGGGAAGGGCCTTGGATACTCGCGCAGGAGAGTTCAGCGCTCCTCGCCAACTTGCAATTAAGTCGCCACTCGGCTAAAAGGAGCCCGTTTAGTGAGGAGGTGCTATCGGATCTAGTCCTCGAGGGCTTCAGGGATCCAATCCTAAACTACTACTCCGGGAGAGTGACCCGATCAGGCATCTATAGTGGTTTGAGGATGTTGTGTCGATCCATACTTATGATGGATTCCTTCAAGTGCAGGTTCTTCACCATTACCTTCGAGGGAAAGGCTCGGGACTGGTACCGCCAGTTACCAGCTAATTCAGTGAATTGCTTCGAAGATTTGCGTAGAGGGCGGGTAGCAAGGTTCGCTGCGTCGAAGAAGAGGAAGAAGGAGGCAGTGACACTTTCCAGCTGAAGCAGGGAGAGCGGGGTACAGTTAGGTCGTTACATCGATCGCTTCTAAGAGGAGGTCTTGGGTATCTAGAAGGTGGATATTAATACGTTGATACTATCCCTGACTTTCGGCAAAACTGGTGAAAGTTATTAGAGTAGTAGACTAAACCATCTAGGGGGGGTGGGAGGGGGTGAATAGGTTGATCGTCACTTTCTTATTTTTCTTTGTTGTTTTAGATTTAGCTACACAATTACATAAAGCACACAAATATTTATAGTGGTTTCCCAAGGTATGGGTGCATCCACTCTCCATCCCATCTTTCTAACAGTGTGTTAGACAAGACAATCTTCTCCAAACTCAGCTCAAAGAGATTATAACACTGATCCCTCAAGATCTCTTAGGCTTTCTCCAAGCCCTACCTCAGGCCACTGCCCTACACACTCAGAGTAATCTTTACTCCTACAGCTTAGTGACCCTCCAGATCACCTACCTCAGGCTTATCAAGAAGTCCTACCACTCAGGTTAGGAGGATAGCCCTACACCCAGAGATATTAAATCTCCTACCTCAGATCTTAATTAAGATCCTACCTCAAGCACTACCTCAGATCATCAACAGGATCCTATTACTCAGTCTTTATAATTTAGGCTTACAGTTAAGATCACTGTGATCCTACAGAAGGAGGAAATGTTTAATGATGATTGACTCCAGAGAGATTGTTCTCTGAGTCTTCTTCCTGAACTGAGAAAGCTCAGTACTTACTTCTTCTCAGTGGCAAGATTGTTGATCTGCAAATTTATTGTGCTTGTTCTGAAAAGTCAACTGCAGAGTACTGTTTCTTCAAGCCTATAATGTAACGGTGTTGAGTGTAGTGGCCTTGAAGAAGAACATTAACTTTTGAATCCTCTGCTTCTCCTTCTTCACTTACAGAAAAAGAGTTTTTTATTCTTGTTGTGGAAGACTTAGTGATTTTTAGTTCTATGTTATCTTCAAAATAAACAGCCTTGTTTGTCTTTTCTGACCTTCTGTAAATCCGAGTGTGAAGAAAGTTTTTTTTTCAACTAATAGATTGATGTGCTATTTAGAGTAATAACTCTATTTAATTTCTCTTTAAAGTCGACTTTTTGTCCCGCCGACCAATGACTCTTTTCTCTGTATGGGCAAGATGAACTTAATAATTGTACAGTAACTTTAGCTTTAATTGTTGTACAAAAGGCATACGATGCCTTTTATCATCTAGCGCGCAAGTCCCACAATATTTTAATTTTGGATGATGTCAGCATGACTCAGCGCTTTGGGGCTCAGCAATTTCCAGTCAATCTTCATAGGTGTTGAGTGAGGCCATGCGACTCAACGCAGAAATACTTAGCAGAAAATCTGTATCTTTAGGCATTGAGTGAACCTTTGACACTCAACGCATTTGACTTGTACAGCCTAACTGATAAGGCGTTGAGTGAGCCTTCATCACTCAACGCTTTTGGACTTTGTAAATTTTCCTGTATGAAGGCATTGAGTGAAGCTTCTACACTCAATGCTTCTGGACTTTGTTGGCTTATTGATGAGTCGTTGAGTGATCCGTCTTCACTCAATGCTTTTGTACTTAAGCAGAAATCCTTTTGAGTAGTCGTTGAGTGAACTGCCTTCACTCAACGCTTTTGTCTTTAGACAGATTTCAAGTCAACAACTCTGAGGCTTTGACTATTGGATCTCCTGTCAACGCTTTTTTGATTCTTGGTATTGAATGAAGTTAGTTCACTCAATGCTTTTGGACTTAGCCTTTTCTCTGCTTAACCAGCATCCTGTCTTGAGTCCCACTATCATTGTGACCCAGAAAACCTATCTAATCAATTTAATAGTATACAACCTTCATGCAATGAGCTTTGAACATATATCAGATACCATTTTGTGTATACTATTGACATATGTGCCTTCTTCAAATCTAGGATATTGTGATCAATGGACCTGTTGGGTATTGTATCCACATTAACCAGATTTGATGAAGTCATCCTTGAACTATGATGAATTAAGTTGTATTTGATATTTTGTTTGAGTTATGTGTTTGCAGGACTATATTGCCAAATGTAGACCAATGTCAGTCTACAATGGGTCACCAAACACCGGACCATACAATGTAATCCCTCATTATATGATCCATGGTGTTGACTCATGTGTAGCCTCTCTATTAGGATACACTTCATATTCAAGCACTAGGACTGATTGGAGAAAGACTTGTTGCTGAATTCACTAAAGAAGAGAAAATTCTATTGAAGGAATTTTCGCTAAGTACTTTACTCGAGTAGATACTTACATACTCGAGTGAAATACTTAGTCAATACTCGAGTAAGACTATCTGTACTCAAGTAAGGGAATTAGCTCCCGAGTAGTCATATTATAGCTCTTGAGTAGCTAAGTCAATTACTCGAGTAGATCCTTTCTCATTCTCGAGTTAACAGAATTTCCTCTCCAGAAAATTTTCTAAGTGATTTACTTGAGTAGTCATATAAGTACTCGAGTAGTTTAGTATTTTATCTCGAGTTACAGAAGACTGGATTTCATGTAAGTTTACTTCACTTGGGTAGTCAAGTTCATGTACTCGAGTAGTCCATCTACTACTCGAGTAGTCCAGGTTTAATACTCAAGTGACAAGCTTTTCATCCCTCAGAATTTTTCTAAGTCCATTACTCGAGTAGCTGTATATATATACTCGAGTAGTTTATCTCCTCTCGAGTAGTCCAGTTTTACTACTCGAGTAACCCAGTTTCTTCTCCCAGAAATTATTCTAAGTATTTGACTCGAGTAGTTCTTCTATCTCTCGAGTAGTTAATCTCTCTTCACTCGAGTAATACTTCTTGTACTCGAGTAGTTTAACTCCACATCTCGAGTAACTATATTAACACTCGAGTAAGCCTTTATGTACTCGAGTAGTTGCCCATTGTTTCTGAATTTTCTCTAAGTCATCACTCGAGTAGTCTTCTTCTATTCAGTCAAGTAATCTTATATAGTACTCGAGTAGGTCAACATTCACTCGAGTATTTCAGTCATACTTTTCAGAAAAATCGTTAAGTACAGATTTGACAGAAATTTCGAAAGCCTTAACATGATTGGTCCACGTGTACTTCATTAATGTTAATTATGACCGTTAGGGAAGATCTTATATAAGGTCTTGTCAAAAACCGACTAACCCTAACAAGTGCTGTCAAGTTTATTCTAAGTAATTCTGAATCTCATTCTCTCTGTCTAAAAATAAAAGCTGCCACCGCCGACCTTCATCGCGCATATTCGGCTAGGGTTTTCGATCCAGAAGATTCAGATTAAGAAGATTCACAGATCGAGATTGTCTTTCAATTCTTCATCATCTATCTGATCATCTGAAGCTAAGAAATTTCAGATCTAGCTTTTGTTGAGATTCTTCTTCAATTTCTCTAATAGAGCCGCAAAGATCTAAGAATAAGATTCAGGTCGACTGTTTTCAGATCTGAGAAAGTTTTACTATTTGTATTTTCATATACTTTCAATTTCATTCTTGTAGGAGAATTCACTCCGAGTGTAGGAGCCCTTTTTTGTCTCCGAGTTGTAGGAAGTTTTATCTTCCGAGTGTAGATCCGTATTGTGGATCGAGATTGTAGAAACTTTGTTCTGAGACGTATGATTGGTTTTCAATCTAAGATAGTGGAGTAGCCGAGTCTAGTGATTTGTTAGATCGGTGAGGAAAAGTGGATGTACCCAAGATTGGGAAACCACTATAAATCTTTTGTCGTCTGTGATTGTGTGGTTGATAATTGTGTGCATAGATCTCTAAATTTTTATTCCGCAAAAAGACGCACAACTCACCTATGCACCCCCTCTAGGTGATTTAGGTAGACAACTGAACTCTTTCAATTGGAATCAGAGCCAGGTTGATCAATAAAAGGTTAAGACCTTGATCAGATCTGACTAGTTGTCTTTTGAGAATTTTCCAAGCATGGACAAGGCTAAAGGTTTTGCCAAGCTTCCATTGTGCACCAAAAATAACTTTCCCATGTGGAAAGAAAGAATCAGATTTTTCATGGAAGCTGTGGATCCAAGGATCTTCATGATAATTGAAGAAGTTCCTTACATTCCCATGACCGTCTCCACAATAGATCCCACAAAGAAAGTTCCAAAGAAATTGATGGATCTCGACAAAGACGAGATTGCACTTGTGTCTTTAGATAAGAAGGCCAAGAATATAATAGCAAGTGCAGTCGATGACTCCATGCTCCAGAACCTGATCGACTTCCAGTCTGCCAAGGAGATGTGGCAGTCCCTAGTCACTTTGATGGAAGGTACAAAAGAACTTAGGGATGATAAAAGATACCTTCTGAACCAGAAGTATGAAGCCTTCTAACAAGGACACCATTGCTGACACTTTTCAGAACTTCTTCAAGATAGTTAATAGCCTAAGGGTATATGGCCGAGTCTTCACAAACGGAGAACTAAATGATAAATTCTTGAGATCCCTAACCAAGGAATGGGATAACAAGGCTTGTGCTATCCGAGAGTTTGGAAAGCTAGCTGAGACAGACCCGCAGAACCTCTTCGGGAAGCTTATGTCATATGAGCTTCAACTCAACACCAGAAAGGCTGAAGAAGAGAATAGCAGGTTTGCATCCAAGGAGAAGCCTATTGCTCTAAAGGCAGACACCTCAAGGAAGTCAAAGGCTGTCTCTCCTACCCCAGCACAAGAAGTTAGTGAGGAAGAAACCTCGGAGCCAAGTACCTCAGGTTCTGAGCTATCTGAAGGAGAGTTCTCTCTACTCTCGTGACAGTTCAAGAAATTCTTGAAAACAAAAGAAGCGATGGAAAGGCAAGGATGCCTCCTATAGAAGATCACAACATGATAGTGATCGACACAGAAAAGGCTCAAGTCGCCATGACAGGTATGCTTCTAAACCGAACAAACATATTTCTGCTGACATCGTTTATTACTGTTGTAATAAGCCAGGTCATGTCATTGCTGATTGCCCCCACAAGAATAAGGAGGGTGGAAAGAGAGAAGAAAAGAAGTCCTCATACAATAAGAAGAGGACAGAGAAGAGCCTGATAGCCAAGAAGGGCAAAACTCTTAGTGACTCCGACTCATCTGAGTCGAGTTAAGAAGAAGAAGCCTACTTTGGTCTTATGGCACAGACAAATGATGAACAAGAGCCCCAGTTCACTGGGAAGGTAAACTCTCACACTCCTCTATCAGAATCTGAAGCTTCTAAGCATGATCATGAGGACAGCTCTTTTGTCGATGAGTCTGAACTCATGGTCCAGTATAAGGAGTTGATCATGGCTAACAACAAATGTCGACGAGTCGTGAAAACTCAAGCTAAAGAGATAAAGTCTCTAAAATCAGAAGAGAGCACTCTAAGAGAGGAAGTCGCCAAGACCGACTCGCTTAGAGAAAATTTCAATGCTGTCATTGGGGAATATAACAAAGCTCTTGAACACCTTGACTTAAAAGAGAAAATCATCAAAGAGTTGGAAGAACAACTCGCTGCTGAAAAGAAACTTGTTGAAAGTTTCTCGAAGCCTAAGACTGTTCTTCCATTCGTTGTTGAATTCTCAGCTAAGGCCAAGGGTGTTGGACTAGGCCATGTAGAAGCTCCTGGTAAATCTTCTAGGAGGAATAAGGCTCAAAGAAAGAATAAGGCCGCCAAGATGGCTTTGGCCAAAGAAAAGGGGAAAGCCCCTCAAGATCAGACTTCTTTCATGAAGGTCATCTTTCCTACAAACAAGTTTAATCTTGACTCATCCTATGGTCACTTGACTAAGCCTACCTATATAGAGCCCAAGTCCCGCTACCAAGGATGGGCTCTCCCCAGAAACTTTAGTGAGAGTGTCTTTAAGGCACCTTATGAAGAAGTCATTATTCAGAGCTATGGCCCTTTCAATCATGGTCATAACTTCAAGAAAGCACCAAAGGTAGAACCCGTTGTGGAAAAGCCATTAAAGGAGAATAAATCATGTGATTGCCATCACCATGAAGCTTCTTCCTCCAAGAATGCTGCCCATACTAGACCACCACCTCAAAAGGTCAAGCAGGAGAATCTAAGGCAAAATACAACAGGTTCGACTGTTGGTGTTGTGGCAAGATTGGTCATTTTGTAATTGATTGCTGGTTTAATACTAGGAATTTTGCAACTCCTCATGTTAGCAATATGAGAAAGACCGCTCATAATGCTAATACTCATAGGGGGAGTGTTCTAACATGAGACTAAGGACCCAAACGTGTTTGGGTTCCTAAGACAAACTGATTTATAATTGCAGGTATGTACAAAGGCCACCAAAACGCCTATCTAGAATTTGGACAGTGGATGTTCTCAATATATGACCGGGACAAGAAGCCTACTTCAGAACTATTCTCCAGTCGTGAACGGACCAAAGGTCATCTTTGGAGGTTCAAACCGAGGAATTACGAAAGGCTATGGTATGATCTCGAACGGTAAAGTATCCTTCTCAGATGTGGCTTATGTTGAAGGATTGGAACACAATCTAATAAGCATAATTCAACTTTGTGATAAAGGATGCATAGTTGAATTTCATGCTGATAAGTGCTTGATAAAATTCGTTGACAATATGGAAACAATTCTATCCGGCACTCGAAGCAGAAACATATTTTGTTTAAATTTCATTTGTATAGACTCTTCTACAGTAGCGTGTTTTATGGCTAAAGATAGTGCATCTCTTGGTGACCAATGACACAAGAGACTAGCACATATTAATTTCAAAACCATCAATAAATTATTTTCACTGAATTTAGTACGTGATGCCCCAAATGTCAAGTATGTCAAAGATAGACCTTGTCATGCATGTGTAAAAGGCAAGCAACAAGGGCTACCTTTAAAAGTGTTATTGGCAAAGATTCCAATAAATGTTTACATCTACTGCATATGGACTTGTTCGGTCCACTACAAGTTAGAAGCTTGGGAGGTAAGCATTATACGTTGGTAATTGTTGATGATTACTCGCGCTTTGCGTGGGTATTCTTTCTGAAACACAAGTCAGATACCTTCGACATCTCTACTAAATTTATCAGGCAAGTCCAGAATGAGTACAACTGCTCTATAGTCAAAATCAGAAGTGACAATGAAACAGAGTTCAGGTCTGGGGCCATGATAGAATTTTGTGAAAGCTTGGGTATCTTTCATGAGTTTTCCTCTCCTCTACTCCACAACAGAACGGAGTGGCTGAGAGAAGGAATAGAACACTCATAGAGGCCTGCAGCACCATGTTGAGTGATGCCTCACTTCCGGAATACTTTTGGGCTGAAGTCGTCAACACTGCATGTCACGTGCAAAATCGAGCACTTATTAACAAAAACCACGATAAGACACCTTATGAACTTCTAAAGGGCAGGAAACCGACTGTCTCATATTTTAGAATTTTTGGTTGTAAGTGCTTCGTGCTTAACAATGGCAAGTATCATACTACTAAGTTCAGCGAAAAGAGTTTTGAAGGTATTTTCATAGGATATAGTAGTCATACTAAGGCATATAGGATATTCAATAGAAAAGCTCTAGTTGTTCAAGAATCAATACATGTTGTATTTGATGAGACGAGCTTGCTGCAAGGCAACTCTTCTAGTGTGCTCATTGAAGATGCAGGTATAAAGTTGAAAGAACTTAGCTTGGATGAACCGTTTGAAGATAAAGGTGAAAAGTTCATCAAGATCACCACTCAAACCCCTATTAGAGAGGTTGATGATCAAGATGAAGAAATCGTCCAAGTTGATGAAGTGACTCCGGTGATTGATGATATTCCAGATGCAAGGACTCTGGAGCTCAGACATCTGAAGGATCACCCCATGGACCAAATCATAGGAGATCCCCGAGATGGTGTAAGAACTCATCGAGGTACAACTACTGATAATTTATACTTAAGTTTTCTCTCACAGGTTGAACCAAAGAAGTTTGAGGAAGCAAACTCAGACGAATCTTGGAGAATGGCGAGGGAAGAAGAACTAAATCAGTTCAAGCATTGTCAAGTATGGAAACTTGTTCCAAGATCCAAAGGTAAGAATGTCATTGGGACAAAATGGGTCTACAGGAACAAGATGGACGAGTATGGAACGATCGTAAAGAACAAGGCCAGTCTCGTCGCCAAAGGATATCGTCAAGAAGAAGGAATCGACTTCGACCAGACGTACGCTCCAGTGGCAAGGCTGGAGGCCATCATGTTATTCCTAGCATATGCTGCACTCAAAAGCTTCACCGTCTATCAGATGGACTTGAAGTCTGCCTTCCTTAATGGTGACATAAAGGAAGAGGTGTATGTGGAATAACCTCCATGTTTCGTTGATTCTAACTTTCCCGATTATGTTTACTTATTGCATAAAGCTTTATATGGTCTGAAACAAGCTCCTCAAGGTTGGTATGAGACATTGTCTAGCTTTCTTATTGAGAATAAGTTCACAAGGGGAAAATAGATAAGACATTATTTCTTAGGGAAATAAAAGGCAAGATTTTGCTAGTGCAAATCTATGTCGACGACATTATTTTTGACTCTACTGACAACAACCTCTGCAAGAAGTTCTCAAAACTTATGCAAGGAAAGTTTGAAATGAGGAGTATGGGTGAGCTGAAGTATTTCTTAGGGCTTCAGGTGAAACAATCTGAAGATGGAATGTTCATCTTGCAAACTAAGTTCACCAAGGAGCTAATTAAGAAATTCGGAATGGAGAACGCAACCTCGATGAGGACTCCAATGGGTTCGACTGTGTCTCTGGACAAGGATGAGAAAGTGAAACCTTTTGATGAAACCAAGTACAGAAGCATAATTGGATCCTTGCTTTACCTTACTGCTAGTAGACCGGATATAATGTTCTCAACATATGTATGTGCTAGATTTCAAGTGAACTCTAAGTAATCTCACAACACTGCTGCAAAGCGGATTTTGAGATACCTTAAAGGTACACCGAATCTTGGCTTATGGTACCCAAGAAGTAATGATAGCGAGCTAATTGGTTTTTCAGATGCAGATTTTGCAGGTAGCGAAGACGACAGGGAAAGCACTTCCGGGACTTGCCAATTCCTTGAAAGAAGGCTTATCTCCGGGAGTAGCAAGAAGAAGAACTGTGTTGCAATCTCAATAGCTGAGTCAGAGTATATCTCTGTAGGCAGTTGCTGTACACAGTTGCTGTGGATAAATAATCAATTTGAATACTACAATCTGAAGTTTCAGAACATTCCATTGTTTTGCGACTCTTCCAGCGCAATTATAATAGCTAACAACCCAGTCTCGCACAAACGGACAAAGCACATAGAGCTGAGGTATCACTTCATCCGGGAGCATGTGGATCATGGGGATATAGATCTACAGTATGTCTCTACAAACAGGCAGATTGCAGATATTTTCACGAAGCCGCTGGACGATACCAAGTTCTCGTTTTTCAAAACAGAACTTAGAATACTCAACAAGGAAGATTAGAAAAGGTGGACTCACAAGAAGGCTCGGAGATCAAGAAATCAGTCAAAAGTTGAAATTTTTCAAATTTCTAACTTTTTGACTCGAGTAGGAAGTAACTTACTCGAGTAACCCACTTGACCTACTCGAGTACCCTATCAGCCACTCAAGTAACCTACTCGAGTAGTAGAATGACCTACTCGAGTAATAAAAGTTCACTCGAGTACTTCTGTTTCACTACTCGAGTACTTCAATATATCTACTCGAGTACTGCCAAGACTTCACTCGAGTACTTCCAGCTTACACACTCGTGTACTTCTATACCTTCACTCGAGTACTGCCGACCCTATCGAATATCAGGAAGTCATACTTTCTACTTGGATTCAAATTTCTTTATTCGCAACCCAAGGCTTATGCCGCCCTCTCCCAGTTATGTAAGCTTTATTTATTTCTTAATTAGAGAAAAATTAGGGTTATATAAATCGAAATGTCCGAAATTTCTTTTCTACACGAATCAAACTTCTCTCTCTCGAGTAAGCCGACAAACATTTCCTCTTCCGCTGAAAGTTGCAGAGCACGCGCCATCTTCCTCCCCGCCGCAGATCTTTCTCCAATTTTTGGATCATGGCCTATTCCTCCATGATTGGAATCGGTTCAGAACTAGTTGCCACCAGAATCACCGATATTTCAGATGACTTTCGAAACCTTCTGATACTCCTCGACACCGCCGGCCTCACCTTTGTTCTACAACAGCCATGTAAAATCTTGTTTCCAGAAGTTGCAGAGTTCTTCAAGAATGTCAAAGTCAAAAGAAATGGAACAATTCTCAAATCCAGAGTTAGAGGAATCAAAATCAAACTTACCAAGACCTCTGTTTCTCAACTTCTTTGACTGCCTATTGTTGATGATGAGGATGACCTAGGTCCTGAAGAATCTGACAGGACTTGTACGTTTTGTGGAGTTTTAGCAGATGTCCAATACATCAAAAGGTCTGACATGAATCCAGAAGGAAAGCTCCTGTGGACATCATTGGGAAAATTCTTCTCTGTAAAACAAGTTCCATAATGGATATATCTCTTCACTTCTTTGACATCATGCAAGTTATAGTCTGCAGGAAAAAGTTTCAGTTTGGGATGATGATTCTGGATAAAATCAAGGACAGCATAAAGGCCCCCATTTATGCCAGGATTATTTTTCTTCTACTTCATGAAATCAATCCAGAAATCTTCAGCTTTTCCAAAGGAACTGTTCTTCATCACATGAAGAAAGTCTCTATCTCATGAATTCAGAGATGGGACTTGAAGTTACAGAATCCTATTCAGGCTGCCAAAGATCAAGACCTTCCAGCTATAGAGGACAGGACCCCATCTCCCTCTCCATTACAGGTTGTCAGCTCATCTGGTGCTACTGTTGAGGGGGAGCCTGCTCCTTCTGTTCCAGACAGGATTCCTACTCCTCTAGCTGTTACCTCTCCTCCACCATCGACACCTGAAGAAGTTCCATCAAAAATTCCATCATAAGCCCAACTTCAAGAAACACTTCTATCAACTGAAGCAGCAATCAATGAAATGATTGAATAATTGACTGTTGATGAACCTCTTCCCTCTCTTCACAAAGAACCAACTACTGAAGCATCCAAGCAATCCTCTCCAGTACCAAATCCACCACATACTCCATCATCTCCCATCCAGTCTCCTGCTACTGATAAAGAGCAGTTGCTCTCTGATGAGCTAGATAAGTCTCCTGAACTAGTTGAAGCCCCATTGAGAAACTTGTACTTCTCCATCCCCATAGTTACTGATGAAGGGGATGCCCTGATTCATACTACTAGAGCTAAGAGCTCTGTAGTAATTAAAGAGATAGCTCCATGGTTTTCTCCTCCTCTAGTTCCTTCCACATCTACTACTGCTCCTCTTACTGCCAATGATCTAATGGGTATGTTTGTACATCTACTTCAAGAACAAAGGAAGTATTTTGATGATTTAGTCAAAACTGTGACTGAGAAAGTGACTGCTCTAAAGAAAGAGATGAGCAAAGGATTTGCATAGATTCAATATAATAAAGATCATCTCAGACATCTCTTCCAAATTTGTGGCAAATCTCTCGATCGCACTATCACTAGTGTTGGTCAGGTTATGGAGCAAGGCGTGACTCTTGCAAATAATCAGATTGAATTAGATAAGAGGGCTGAAGAAACCAAGATGAAGATTTATGAAGAAGTTGGGACATTCAAATATGATGTCATCGATAAACTGACTGTAGAAGTCAGAAAGGGGGAGAGTTTAGTGAAAGAATATCTTGAGAAATCAGATGCACTCCAGCAAACTCAATGGGAAGACAAGATGAAAGAGATTCACGATGATGTGCTAGGACAGATTTAGAGTGTAAAGTTTTATACCTATGACACAGCAGTCTGGATGCACAATCAACTTCTTCCAGAATTCCCAGTTGTTCCAAACATAATTCCTCATTATTTAAATCCCTTAGCAATTGCTGCTCCAGCTCAAGCTCCTCAGCCTACCTTCTCTCCCAGACCTGAAGGCTATGAAGGTCCTCCTCCAGATTCATATGCTCAAATTTGGGAGGCAGACCCAACAGATATATTGTTGGATCCCTAGTTGGATTTGTTTTAGGTTCACTAAACTAGGATGTTTGACCCAACATGTATAGCTAGGGTCATGTTTGTGTCCTAGAGTCTACGCTATGTCCTTAGAGTCAACACTACATGGACCAGCCATCAATAGACTGCAAAAGACTCAAGACTCAGAGAAATTTCAAAGACTCGGGAAATGAGTTCGACGTTCGTCGAACTCAGCTCGACGAAAGTCATGCTAAGCTCGACGAACTCAGAGATAACTCTCTGAGCTGAGCTCGACGAATTTGGTTCTCAGGTCGACGATTTTTGGATATTCTACTTCAACATTCTACTCCAGAAACTCTTCAAATATTCTAAGTCAAGAATCATACTCCAGTCAACGAATTCTTGTTCTCAGCTCGACGAACTTGGACCACAGTCTTGATGTGTTGTATCAAGTAGCTGTTAGCAGTTCTCAGGTCGACGAACTTAATTCTTAGGTCGACGAATTCTGGATATTCTACTTCAACATTCTAAAGTCCAAGAAACATTTCTCTGAACAATAGTCGACGAACTTAGATTCTCAGCTCGACGATCTTGATGCACAGAATCAACAAGGCTCTAGAAAAAGCAGTTATATTTTCTTAGTTTGACGATCTTGGATCTCAGCACTACGAACAAAGATTATCTTGTCAACGAATATAACTTCTCAGCTCGATGAACTCAGGATCCAGTTCGACGAATTCTGTTCTTTGGTCAATGATTTCTGTGCAGTTCCAGACTTGGAAATTTCCCTCCCTCTGTCTTTATTTCATTGCAATAATTCCTGAGTAATCAATGCTTAATATTCTTTAAATATTACCGTTAGAAGAAAGCATTGATTATGGTCTTCATCAGGGTTATTACTTGTCGCTTTTTAATGGGACAGTTGGGGAAATAATTTAATGCCGACATTCTCCAGGCCGTCAGTAATCAATGCTGAAAAAATTCAAAATTCAGGAGGAAGATTATATGGAAAATATAAAAGGATTTTTCTTCTTCCTTCTCGGTAGCACTCAACATACAGAAAACGAAATCATACAGTAACAAATACTATAAGCCCCAGACCAGAGAAACAACAGCAATCTGAATAAGAAGAAGAACATCCATTCAAAATCAAGAGTCTTCTTCCTTCTTCATTCCAGGATTCTTCAGAGGACAACAAATACTCTATCAGTCAAGAAGTTCCTGGATACCTTCTGGTCAAGGCTGAAACATTGAAGACCTACCCACCCAGCAGCAAAGCTCCAACCTTCCTGAACAAATTAATATCTCAGGGGGAGCTTTGTTAAAATCAAAGATCCACTAAAGTCTTCTCAGTTGTATTTGAGAAAGAGAAGACATCATCACTCTCTCACCCCCACTATAAAAAAAGGTTCTTTAACTCCCTTCAAAAGTTATTCTTGGTTGCAAGTCTCCTGATTAAAAGACTTGGGATTGGTTTTTGAGCACCTGATCAAAAGCTCATTGGTGGCAGTCACCTGATCAAAAACCTGAGTGGATTCCTACTAGGGTGGTAGAAGAGTGGATGTACCCAAGTTTAGGGGAACTACTATAAAATTCTTGTGTTGTCTGGTTGCCTTCTTTTTCTTTTGTTCTTGTTGTGGCTGTGCTAGTTAGGTTGCTGTGTCTGTGATATTAATTTATATTTGCAGTGCCTGTGGTAGATTATTTCACCTCAGGACTGATTTTTTATTTACAGCAAAAGCAGTAAAAGTTTCAAGATACTCTATTCACCCCCCCCCCCCCCCTCTAGAGTATTTCAGATCTAACCCTAACTTTCAATTGTTATCAGAGCAAGTTTCCTTTGGTTATACAAGCTAACCCTTGAACTAGGAGATTCTTTGTTAGATCTGACTTTTGTTTTATTTCTATTAGGATTATATACACAGCATGACACAGAACAAAGACTATGCTAGCACCAGACCTCCAGTGCGCAACCTAAATAAGTTTGTCATCTGGAAGGCAAGGATAAAACTGTATATCAATTCTATTAATGAGGACATCTACAACTCTATTTTGAAAGGTCCTCCTCAAGCAACTGCCTTTACATCAACAGTAGCCTCAAGCACTAATGCAGTTCCACCACCTGAGTGGACTGATACTTAGAAGAAAGCCAAGGTTTCTGATGCCAAGGCCATGAACATTCTGGCCCAAACCATGTCAGATGACATTTTCCAAAGAGTGGCTGAATGCACTTCAGCCAAGGCCATCTGGGACTCCCTCAACCAAATGGTGGCTGGCTCTGCTGATGAAAGGAAGGACAGAAGGTCAAATCTCATATCTTAGTATGAGAACTTTAAGAAAGATGAAGCAGAATCTGTTGGAGACATGTACAACAGGCTGAGCTCAATAATCAATGAGCTAAAGACCTTGGATAAGGACATCACCCTCACTGAGGTGAATGATAAAATTCTCATGTGCTTCCCAAGCTCATGGGATTCAAGAATCTGTCCAATCAAGGAGGCCAGGAGCCTAAATGAGATTTCCACAGAATCTCTATTAGGAAAGCTCAAGTCATATGAGCAGCTAATCAAGTCCAGAGAAGCAGCTGAACAAAGGACTCCTCCACCAGCTAGGAAAGAGCACAACCTGCCATTCAAGGCTGCTGAAGAGACAGAAACTTCAATAGTGAATGAAGAGCTAATGAGTCTCCTTGCCAAAAGATTTTACAAAATGGCAAGGAAATATTTCAGGAGAAAATCATCCAGGAAGGATGATAAGCCAAGGTATAACAAGACCCCCCACTAAAGAAGTAGTTTTCTTTGACTGCATGAAACCTGTACACTTTATCTCAGAGTGTACAGAGAATCAAAAGAAGGAAAGGAGAAGAGAGAAAGACTCTAGAAGATAGCAAAGCAGCAGTCCTTCTTCCAGCAAATACAAAAAGAAGGAGAAGGGCTTTGTGGCTGAAAGCTGGAGTGACACTGAAGATGAATCCACATCTTCAAGTTCCAGTGAAGAAGAAGAGGCACGGGATTAGGAAGTCTGCCTCATGTCCATTGATGCTTCCAGAAGTCAATCAGATGAAGAAGAATTTGACAATGAAGGAACTTCAGAGTCATAGGCTGATCAGGTACGTTCAACTTTTGATTATAGTTCTGATAGTTTCAAATCTGAATTTAAAACCCTGTGTATTTATTTAATCAACTCTGAAAATGAAATCAAAACACTTAGGAAAAATTATCAAATCAGGAAAACATCATTTTTGAAAACACCAAGTTAAAAGAAAAACTAACATTAGCTAATGAACAAATTAACTCTTTAAAAACAGAGTTACGTGAGGCCAAACAACTTGAGGAATCTCTCAATGGGAGAAGCCTTAAGCTGATGGACATCACAAGCACAGTCAATACCAGACTGAATGACAAATTAGGCTTGGGTGCATCATCATGTTTACCCCCCCCCCCCCATACTCAAGAAGAATATATTAACCACACCAATAAAGTTTGTGTCAGAAAAGGGTAAAGAAAAGGTAGATAATAACAATTCCAATCAAACTGAAATTACACATAAAAACAAGAAAAATCAAAATCAGAAAACCTTAGGTACAAACAAGTTTAGCAGATTTCGTCGAACTCAGATCGACGAAATGTGGCCAGTTTGTCGAACTCAAGTCGATGAACGTTGAACGCAAATCAATATAATAATTATTCGTCTTACTACGATTGACGAACTGTGTATGGTTCGTCGAGTAGAGATCGACGAATGTGGGGCACAAAAAATGAACATGTTCATTCTCTGAGCAGAGATCGACGATCTCATCCCATTACGTCGAACTCTGGTCGACGAACTCGCAACATTTTGTCGAACCCAGTCATACTTAGTAAAAATTATAATTATAACAGCAACTATAATCAAACTAGGAAACCATTTAATCCACTGGCTGATTGGATAATTCCTCCTATAAGATATCACCCCTTAGGGTATAAATCACAATCTGAATTTTCAGTAATATCTAGTTTCTCCTATCAACAATATAAAGGACCCAAGTTAACCTGGGTCAAGAACAACTAATTGTTTTCATTGCAGAAAAAGGGTTGTTAAGCAGATAATCAAAAATGGTATCTGGACAGTGGATGCTCCAAGCACATGACTGACAACAAGGACAACTTAAGTAACTACAAGTCCAAGCTGGGACCAAAGCTGATCTTTGGTGATTCAAAGTGTGGCCAGTCAGAAGTCTTTGGAGAAGTAAAGATTGGAGCAGTCGCTTTCAAGAAAGTGACATATGTAAGTGGACTCAAGCATAACCTCATCTCTATAAGCGAACTATGTGACGAAGGTTATCAGGTACACTTTAATTCAACATCTTGTATTATTTCTAATAAAGAAAAACAAAATGTTTTAATTGGAAATAGACAAGGGAACATATATTTCGTTGACTTTCATTCTGCCAATTCAGATATTTGTCTGCTAAACATTGTTTGCAATCAAAATAAATTATGACATAAATGGCTAGGACATATAAATATGAAAAACATTGCTAGGCTATCTAAAGACAACCTTGTGAGAGGTTTACATTCTAGTCCCTGCAAGAAGGAAGGCCTCTGCAGGGCTTGTCAACTAGGCAAACAAACTAAATCTAGTTTTAAGTCAGTTAATAAAAGTGATTCAGCTAGGATTTTGTACTTACTACACATGGACCTATTTGGACCTATTGTTATACAAAGCCTAGGAGGGAAATCCTATACTCTAGTTATTGTAGATGACTTCTCAAGATTCACTTGGGTGTTATTTCTGAGATTTAAGTCAGATACATTCAAAGTTCTTACAGATTTTCTCAGGACCATACAGATTGAGTACTCTACTCATGTTGCATTGATCAAAAGTGATCATGGTACAGAGTTTGAGTTTCTTATTATGCATGAGTTCTGTGAGAAGGAAAGTATCAGGCACTGCTTCTCAGCTCCTAGAACTCCCCAACAAAATGGGGTAGCTGAAAAGAAGAACAGAACCTTAATTGAAGCTGCAAGCACATTACTTGTAGATGCTTACATGCCCCTATTATTTTGGGCAGAGGTTGTAAGCACAACAAACTATGTACTGAATAGAAGCCTGATACATAAACTTAATAATAGGACTCCCTATGAACTGCTTAAAGGGAAGAAACCTAAAATCACCTATTTTAAAGTATTTGGCTGCATATGTTATATACATAATAACAACAAGAAATATATTAGAAAGTTTGAAGCTAAGGCTGAAAAGAGAATTTTTCTAGGATATTTCCAAGTAAGCAAAGCTTATTGGATGTTTAATAAATCATCTTTAAAAATTGAAGAATCAATTCATGTTACTTTTGAAGAAACTAACATGTCTTACAAGGAGAAAGAGATTTCTACCAATAGCACCTTGCAGGTACCTCACTTGTGTGAGAAAATGGGTGAATTAAACCTTCCACAAGAGGCTATAGCACCTTCTCCTCCACAAGTTGATGAAGACAGTGAAGATGAAACTTTGGAAGAGGCTGAACTACAATAAACAGCAAACATAATTGTACAAGAGGAATTAATTCCAAATGCTGTTGCTAAACAAACTCCACCCACTAATCTTGTCACACTAAGGGATCACCCTAGATCCCAAGTGATTGGAGACATATCAGCGGGTGTACAGACAAGGCATCAACTCAACCAAGATGTGATGTATGCCTGTTTTCTCTCTCAAGTTGAGCCTCAATCCATAAAAGATAATGAGCAAGCTCCCCACTAGATCATTGCAATGCAAGAGGAACTCAACCAATTTGAGAGATGTAGAGTTTGAGATTTAGTTCCAAGACCCAAAGACTACCCAGTCATTGGAACTAAATGGGTATATAGAAACAAATTAGATGTCCATGGTGTAATTGTGAGAAATAAGGCTAGGCTTGTTGCTCAAGGTTATAGGCAGGAAGAAGGGATAGACTATGACCAAACCTTTGCACCAGTTGCAAGGTTTGAAGCAATCAGAATTTTCCTTTCCTATGCTGCATACAAAAAGTTCAAAGTCTATCTGATGGATGTAAAGAGTGCCTTCCTGAATGGAGTACTTAAAGAAGTGGTTTATGTTGAACAACCTCCAGGTTTTATCTCTCCAACCCATCCCTCATATGTTTTTAGATTACATAAAGCTCTTTATGGTTTAAAGTAAGCTCCAAGAGCTTGGTATGAGACCCTAGCTAGCTTTCTGATAGAGCATAAAATCACTAGAGGAGTTGTAGATAGAACATTATTCACTAGGCACCATAAGGATAAAATATTGTTAGTATAAATATATGTAGATGACATTATATTTGTGTCTACAGATTCCAAAGTATGCAAGAGGTTCTCTGACCTCATGCATTCTTAGTTTGAAATGAGTAGCATGGGTGAGCTCTCCTACTTCCTTTGTCTCCAAGTGAAGCAGCTACCTGATGGCATCTTCATCTCCCATGCTAAATATGCTAAAGAGCTTATTAAAAAGTTTAAGATGGTTGATGCCTCAGTAAAGAAAACACCTATGGCCACTAATGCTGTAATAGACATTGATGAACATGGGAAACCAGTTGATTAGAAATTATATAGGGACATTGTTGGGTCCCAACTATATCTTACAGCAAGCAGACCTGACATAATATTTGTCACATATATTTGTGCTAGGTTCCAAGTGAACCCTAAAGAATATCATCTAGTTTTTCTAAAAAGAATTTTGAGATATATAAAGAGTTGTCCTAGTCTAGGACTTTATTATCCTACTGAGTCAGAATTTGATTTAACTTGATATTCAGATGCTGACATTGCTGGATGCAGGGTAGACAGGAAAAGTACCTCAGGGAC
This sequence comes from Platanthera guangdongensis, assembly GCA_039583875.1. Taxonomy (NCBI): domain Eukaryota; kingdom Viridiplantae; phylum Streptophyta; class Magnoliopsida; order Asparagales; family Orchidaceae; genus Platanthera; species Platanthera guangdongensis. The sequence continues at coordinate 53,441,242 of CM077150.1, forward strand.
TTGTCAGTTCCTTGGTATGAGATTAGTGTCTTGGTTCTGCAAGAAACAGTCATCTATGTCTACATCAACTGATGAAACAGAATACATTGCAGCAGACAAATGTTGTTCCCAGATACTGTGGATTCAAAACCAACTCCTGAACTATGGATTCAAATTAAATAATTCAATTCTATTTTGTGATAACACAAATGCTATATCTATAGCACAAAATCCAGTCCATCAGAGTAGGACTAAGCATATAGACATTAAGCATCATTTCATTAGAGAGTGTGTAGACAAAAATAAAGTTAATCTTGTCTATATATACACTGATCTATAAAGAGCTGATATTTTCACCAAACCCCTGGATGAAAGAAATCATTTGTTCTTTATAAATCAGCTTGGTATGATAAATGGAGAAGATTTAAATTGATTTTTGTCTGTAGTCGACAAATTTCTCAAAGTTCGTCGAACGGAGATCGACGAACTGTGAAAGGTTCTAGATATATTCGTCGAATGGAGATCGACGAACTCTCTGTGAGTGAAGTTATTTTCGTCGACCGGAGATCGACGAATCTGCTTCAGAAAAATTTTGTCGAACAGAGCTCGATAAAATGCTTTCAAATCTTCAGTCTGAGTTCGACGAATTATTTACCTACAAATTCTTTCGTCGACCTCAGATCGAAGAATTTTTTCATTTTCATGAAACGGAGTTTGTCGATTATATTCTAAAAAACCATATATCTAGGTTTTTTTCGACCTCTGTCCCGCACTTTCAGTTCCATAGCACTTGATCTTCGTTTTTTTCTCTTGCAGGTGCACTATGGCGATTCCAGCGGGAAGTCTTACAACAACGAAGTTTAATACTGGCTTCGATGTGGACTTTGAATCATTTCAACACTCAGACCCAATATTCCTGGACATTCTGAAATTTCTTGATGATCAGCAGTTGAAGACTCTGATGTCCACCAGAATCAAACTAGCCAGCACTGAAATCAGGGAATGGGTATACACCTTCTCTACCACAGATGAAGACACCATGACCGACACCATATCGGGTAACGCTGTCTCTCTTACCCCCACCATTCTGACTGAAATATTTAGATTAAGCAATGGTACCGAAGAACTGGAAATTGATAATGAATAGTTTAATGAAATGTTGAATAAAATGGGTTATTCTGGAGCAACCCCAAATAAACTAATGAAGAAACATTTATCTGCTGAGTATAAATTTTTAGCAGATATTGTGGGGAAAGTACTGCTGGGCAAGCATACAGCCCATGACTACATAACCAGACATCAATTCCTGGTAATGTATGGAATGATAAATAAGAAAATAGTGAACTGGGATCAAATCATGTTTGAGCTGATTAAGAAAAAGAATACCAAAAAGGAGGTTTGCTTTGGAAGGATTCTAGGAATCTTCCTTAAGGAAAAGGCTGCTGAATCCCTGGTCACCCCGACAATATTCATAAATGCCTCCAAAAGGATCACCTGTGCCCTCTTTGGCAGGTGGGAGAGGAACATCACCAAGCCCTCCAAGGCTCCTTCCTCCACCTCAAGGCCTTCTAAGAGCACCAGGGCTGACCCAGCCACTTCCCACCCTGCTGAAGATATCCCTCCGCCACCTCCACCTCATCCAGCCATTCAAACTCAACCTCAGATGGTACAACAACTCACCTCCACAGTTCCAACCATAATCCACACTATCACACCTCCATCATCTCCAGTCCCTCCCTCACTAACTCATATTCACTTTCCTACCTCACCTTCCTCACCACATGGTACAGCAACTCCATCACCACCCTCATCTCCACTACCACCACATCTGGCTGACATTACCCTCTCCAAAATATCCTCCCTACCCTCATTCAATCTGCTTACATCCCCCCTCATACTTCTTCTCCACCAGATGTACAAATGCAGGATTCTCTACCATCTCCTCCACCATCAACTACCATCCCCTCTTCTGTTTCCACTGCAACACCTTCTGCCTCTCTGCCACTGGACCCCTCCATCATTTCCCCTCTTATATCACTTCTCACTTCCCTCCTCAAAACCCTTATAGCAGAGGCTATTTCACCTCTTTCTGCCTCTATATCTTCTCTTGCTGACAAAATTTCTGCTCTCTCCGCCCCTCCTTCTTCAGTCAGGGGCCTGGCTTTAGTCCCCACTGAAACCAGGCAGGGGGAGATGCTCTATGAAGAAGTAGCAGCAGAAGCAGCAGCAGCAGCAGTAACAACAGTAGCAGCAGAAACAACAACAGCACCAGAGAAAGTAATAGCAAAAGTAGAAGCAACTGCAGATGCAGATGCTGAAGATTTATTTGATTTAATTAATTTTATTGAATCTGATATGGAAGTGGATGAGACAGTCTCAGAGACAATAGATACTACTGGTGATTATATTATAACTCCCACAGTTGATCTTTTGAATTTGTTAAGCATCTTTGATACAGTTCACTTGAATTTTCTGCCAGAAGACAGCATTAAGCCATCTTTGGCTGTAGTCCCTTATAACTCTCCAATAAGCCCCAAGGTTTCCACGCAACTAAAGGCTAGTTTTGCTATAATAGAGGTTCCAGCTATTTCATCTCCACCAAAAGCTGCTTCCCCCATTATCTCATCCCCTCTCAGAGACATTTCTGTTCCAACTTTCGTTATGGCTGACTCCCCAATGTCTGATCTTGATGCATTGATCATGGCTGATATAGAAGAAGAAAATAAAATAGTTGCTGAAAGCATTGTTATGTATAGCCCTCCTGCTTCAGCTCCAACTCCACCTCTAGCTTCTCCACAGGCTAAAAATCCCATTAATAAATCTATACTAAAAGTCATTGATGCTTTATATGATACTCCTCAAGACTCTGATGATGACCCCAAAAAGAAGAAAGTCTCCAAAAAAAAAAGCTCCTCCACCTCCTGCCCCAAAACCAAATCCAACAAATGATACTCCCTATTATATAATACAGAAAATTACACCATACAAGGGCATGTCAGCATGAATGTGGCTATCCAAGAACCAACAAAAAGAAAGAAAGAAAAACAAGAGATACTCACCTCCTCCTCCAAGATTCAGGAAAGACCCTCCTCCTACTCCTCCACCTGCTACTGGTTCTTTAGGTTCTTTAACTCAGAGGACTACCTAGTATCAAACATATCAGAGACATTAGGGTAGGTCCTCCTCTTCCTCAGGAAGCAGCCAGCAGAGGCAATATTCATCTGGCAAACAACATCAACAATAACATCATCAATAACAACAGCAACAAATCACTGAACATCAGAAAGCTGAAGGAAAGGACCCTTCTCAATACTCAACCATGTCCAAATACAGGAAGGAGGAACTCAACAGGTTGTCTAAAGCTAACAAATGCTTTAATGTTGATGATTATATGAAACTGCATCCAGAAGTTATAGTGCCAAGAGCTACTTCCCTGAATATATTTGGAGCAGCTGATATGACAATGATAAAGGCTCAAGCATCAAATCCAAATAGGGAAATCAAATTCACACAGCCAGGAGAAAAAGCTAAAGAGGAGAAGCACAAGAAGCAAAAGAAGAAGAAATGAATTTTGAACTATTTTAGTCTTTCTGTTATTCTTAAAACTGTTTATTCAATTCCTGATACAAAGCTCTCAATACATATATATCTGCTGCATAGTTTAAAAATTTCCTGCGAGATATATTTTTCTTGCTTTGTGAATATTTGTGTCTGTATTTAGTGACCTCACCCAAATAGGGGGAGATTGTTGGATCCCTAGTTGGATTTGGGCTAGGTTCACTAAACTAGGATGTTTGACCCAACATGTATAACTAGGTCATGTTTGTGTCCCAGAGTCTAGGTCATGTCCTTAGAGTCAACACTGCATGGACCAGCCATCAATAGACTGCAGAAGACTCAAGACTTAGATAAATTTCAAAGACTCACGAAATGAGTTTGACGTTCGTCGAACTCAGCTCGACGAAAGTCGTGCTCAGCTCGACGAACTCAGAGACAATTCTCTGAGCTGAGCTCGACGAATTTGGTTCTCAGGTCGACGATTTCTTGATATTCTACTTCAACATTCTAGTCCATAAACACTTCAAATATTCTAAGTCCAGAATCATATTCCAGTCGACAAATTCATGTTCTCAGCTCGACGAACTTGGACCACAGTCTTGACGAGTTGTATCAAGTAGCTGTTAGCAGTTCTCAGGTCGACAAACTTAATTCTCAGGTCGACGAATTCTGGATATTCTACTTCAACATTCTAAAGTCCAAGAAACATTTCTCTAAACACTAGTCAATGAACTTAGATTCTCAGCTCGACGATCTTGATGCACAGAATCAGCAAGGCTCTAGAGAAAGCAATTATCTGTTCTTAGTTCGATGATCTTGGATCTTAGCTCGACGAACAAAGATTATCTGGTCGACAAACATAACTTCTCAGCTCAACGAACTCAGTACCTAGGTCGACGAATTCTGTTCTTTGGTCGATGATTTTTGTGTAGTTTCAGACTTGGAAATTTCCCTCCCTCTGTCCTTATTTCATTGCAATAATTCCTGAGTAATCAATGCTTAATATTCTCTGAATATTACCGTTAGAAGCAAGCATTGATTATGGTCTTCATCAGGGTTATTACTTGCCGCTTTTCAATGGGACAGTTGGGGAAATCATTTAATGCCGACATTCTCCAGGCCGTCAGTAATCAATGCTGAAGAAATTCAAAATTCAGAAGGAAGATTATATGGAAAATATAAAAGGATTTTTCTTCTTCCTTCTCGATAGCATTCAACATACAGAAAAAAATAATACAGTAACAGATACTATATGCCCTAGACCAGAGAAACAACAGCAAGCTGAAGAAGAAGAAGAACATATATTCAAAATCAAGAGTCTTCTTCCTTCTTCATTCCAGGATTCTTTAGAGGACAACAAATACTCTATCAGCCAAGAAGTTCCTGGATACCTTCTGGTCAAGGCTGAAACATTGAAGACCTACTCACCCTGCAGCAAAGCTCCAACTTTCCTGAACAAATCAATATCTCAGGGGGAGCTTTGTTAGAAACAAAGATCCACTAAAGTCTTCTCAGTTGTATTTGAGAAAGAGAAAACATCATCACTCTCTCATCCCCACTATAAAAAGGGTTCTTTAACTCCCTTCAAAAGTTATTCTTGGTTATAAGTCTCCTGATCAAAAGACTTGGGATTAGTTTTTGAGCACCTGATCAAAAGCTCAATGGTGGCATTCACCTGATCAAAAACCTGAGTGCATTCCTACCAGGGTGGTAGAAGAGTGGATGTACACAGGTTTAGGGGAACCACTATAAAATTCTTGTGTTTTCTGGTTGCCTTCTTTTTTTTTGTTCTTGTTGTGTCTATGCTAGATAGGTTGATGTGTCTGTGATATTAATTTATATTTGCAGTGCCTGTGGTAGATTATTTCACCTTAGGACTGATTTTTTATTTAAAGCAAAAGCATTAAAAGTTTCAAGATACTCTATTCACCCCCCCCCCCCTCTAGAGTATTTCAGATCTAACCCTAAATTTCATATAATCTTCCAAGCTCCTCCTGAGATCAACACTTCTAAGAAGAAGAGAAAGTATGGTGATGATGCCTCAGCTAGCAGGTCAATCCCAGTTCCTGATTCAGAAAAGAGAAAAGCTCCAGAGTTTGCAGAGATCTAGTCTCCAACTTCAAAGTCTCTCATATTGGATACTCTCAAACTTATCATGGACTTTAATGAAAGAAGAAATATTCATTACAACACCTAGGAATGGGAATTGTATGAAAAATCTATGACAAAGAGGAGACTTTATGACAGAGAATTTGGTAGGAACAACCCTGCTACTCCTCCAAGGCCTCCAAAATATTATCCCAAGCCCTTCAGCTACCAAAGAAGACAGTAAGAGAAGAAAGACAAGCAGCACCACCAAGTTTAAGCATAAAGGTTTATGAGAGTGTGGAAATGACCTGTGTAGAAATGATGTTTTGGACAATCACATTTATATAATTCTTAATTTTGATCATATACTCTTTGATTATATTCTTGTGCCTGTTTACACTATTTTCTCCATTTGCATATCTAGTTCCTTTTTATGTCTATATAATTCACCTTAGTGTAAAGGGTTCTGAATTCTACAAATAGGGGGAGATTGTTGGGTATTGTATCCGCATTAACCCAGATTTGATGAAGTCACCCTTGAACTAAGATGAATTAAGTTGTATTTGATGTTTTGTTTGAGTTATGTGTTTGCAGGACTATATTGTCAAGTGTAGACCAATGTCAGTCTACAATGGGTCACCAAACATAAGACCATACAATGTAATCCCTCAATGTTATTTTCTTCAGGGATGATAACTTCCTTCTTTTTCTTCTTGACAAATGTCTGTTAGTGTGGAAGCAATACTCTGTCCCATATGTTAAATATCTTAGAATCCATCTTTCTCATATGATGGATCTTTATTCCGAGCCTCACATTGAGGATTCCTGGAGTAGTAACATGCAATCACAGGGATAGAATTTGAAAGTGAAGGGATAGATATAACTTTACACTAGAGGGGGGTGAATAGTGTATTATAAAAACTTTAATTATCTTTTAGCACTTGTAAAAATAGTGATATATGCATATGTATATAGATAATAATCACAGCACACAAATAAAAAAAACAATCACAGACGACACAAGGATTTTATAATAGTTTCCCAATAAATCTGGGTACGTCTACTCTTCTATCACCCTTGTAGGAATCCACTACAGGTTTTTGATCAGGTGCCCCGTCACTAGAAGATCTATTTTCTAAGGGATATCTAGCAACCCTTTGGGCTTTTGATCTGGTACCCAAAAACCAAACCTAAGTCTTTTGATTAGGTGACTTATGAACCAAGTGTTAACTTTTGAAGGGAGTTAGAACGATGTGCATAGTTTAAATAATGAACTATAAGAGTTAGATGATGTCTTCTCTATCAAGAATCTCTGAGAATACTTAGTGGATGATGTTGCAAAAAGCTCCCCCTGATTTGAATAAAGATTGTGATCAAGGGAGGAGACTTTTCTTCAGGGTGTAGGCCTTCTTGTATACTTCTACTCTCTAGTAGATATTCCAGACAGATCTAAATTTTGATGTCTCTTAAGAAGAGACTGGAGCAGAATATCTGTATGCCTCGAAATCTCTCTGTGTGCAAATCTTCTTAAGCAGCAATCTTCTATAGATAAATATATATGTTGTCAGGAAGAATTTAATTTTTGAAATAAACAATTCTGAAACGTCTGAAGAATCCCTTGAGAATTTGTAACTGCCATGGAATTAACTAGATTTTGAACTCTGTGATAAATCCATTTTTAATGCTGCCTTAAACGGCTATATTCAATAGAATATTTAGCATTAAATATTAGAGTTTCAGTTACCAAATATTTGAAATCATTCTGCTTATAGAAATTGTCTGATTCGTCGAACTTAGCAAGTAATTCGTCAAATTGAGCCTAGATTTTGTCGAACTGAGCTTGGATGAACTGAGCTTTACTTTCGTCGAGCTTAGCTCTGCGTTCGTCGAACTGAGCCCAGATTTAGTCGAACTAAGCTCAGAGTTTGAGACCTGAGCTAGTCGAGTTGAGTTTAGAGTTCGTCGAATGGAGTTCAGAATTTGTCGAACTGAGCTTCTCCGGAATTCCTTCTGAAATAACTCTGGAAAATGAAATATGACCCTAATCTATACAAGTTGGGTCACAATAAAAAACCTAATAGTAATCCTAGCCCAAATCAATAATAAGTAGTTCCAACAATCTACCCCTATTTGGGTGAGGATACTATCAAATAAGAAAAACTCAAAGCATAAATTATCTGGCAGAATCATAAATGTTCAGCAATTATAAAAAGTTAAAGGAAAGTTATAACAAAAAAACATAATTTAAAGTTAGGGATTCTTCTGAGATGCATCAGTTGAAGGCTCTGAAGAATATTTGGTAAAGACCAATTGTCTTGTTGGATCATCAGATTCTCTTTTGCTTAGCTTCAGATCTTGAGAGTCAATGATCTTCTAAGAGGAGACAGTATGGAGAATAGCCTCTGGATGCAGGCTCATATACTTATCAACATTAAACAAACTTTTCTTCTGATATCTTTCTAATTCCTATTGGTTGTATAAAGACATGGTAGTAAACTGAGAGGTATCCTTTCCTTTAGTTCCTGCCTTCCTTATTTGAGCAAGAGCAACTTGTTCTTTAAACATGGCCATTTTGTACACAGGATCTAATTCTGGTTCAACTACAGGAGATGCTGGCCTTTCTTGGGTAGAAGATTGCTAACTACTCTATCTGCCATGAGACTCAGACCATATAGGTTTGTCTTGCCTTGTAGATATTTCTTGCATGTACTGTGTTATTTTGGAAGAATGGTAAGTAGGCCTCTGAGAAGATGAAGAAGTACTTGTAGATCCTGCTGCTGGAGGAGGACGAGGAGGACCACTCCAAGACTTTGGAACTGAATGATACCTTTTCATTATCTTCCTCCTTTTCTACTCTTTTTTAGAATACCTCATCCAAATTGGATGGTCTGGAGTAAGAGTTATCTTATGTAGAATATAATAAGGGATATCTGCGGTTGAAGAAGGTTGAGGAATAACCTTAGCTTGAGCCTTTTTTTGTTTTTCCTTTTCTTATTACTAGAATCTTCTGATTCATCAGAAACTGTATTATCTTAAGACTACACTTCTGGGTATTCATATAATTCATCAATTAGTTTAAACAGTTTATCTACATCTTCCATTTCTTTATTAGGCAGATCATCAAATTTAGGCAATGGAGATTCATCCCATTTAGGAGGGGAATGAACCTGCTCAGGAATATTCATTATATCCTCAATAATAACATTCTATGGGACTGGATCATCAATTATCATAGACTAAGAGGTAGGAGCAAAACTGGTAGAAATATCTTTTAAAAGTTATTCTAAGGCAGAAGTGTCGATTGGAGCAGAATAACAAACTACTGCTTTAGAAAGATCCTTTTCAAAATCTGGTAGGCTGGGAATATGACTATGCAGTAAATTAAAATCAGATAGTAAAGAGTAGATATTAACTGGGGGATTGATGATAAGATCACCAACAACAATAATCTCTGGAGGCTCTGAGAACACATCCATAACTTTCATTTTTGAATCTGTAACTGGAGCTTCTTCATTAGCTACTACAACTGGAGCTTCTTCATTAGCTACTACAACTAGAGCTTCTTCATTAAGAATCCCCCCGGCCTAGATTCAGGGAAAACTAAATCTAAGCCCCTAGAAGAAGGGACAATTGGAGAGAGTCGATTTTAGAAGAGAGTTCAGAAATAGTAGTCAGAATGGGAGCCAATGACTCATCTAAGAGCTTTTTGAGTGTAGGAGAAATGAAATCAAGAAGTTGATTGGCAATAGATGAAAAATTCAGATACATGAACTCAGGTGGACTCTGAGTAGATGTAGAGGATAGAATATAAAAAGCTTTTGGTATAGTTGAAGGATTGATGATAGGGGGAATATCATCAGGAATTGTCTTCTGGATGTGTAATTGAGGTGGAGATAGGTGAGACGGAGGTAAGTGTGGTGAAGATAAATGAGGTGGAGATGAGTGAAGTGGAGATGAGTAAAGTGGTGATGAGTGAGGTGGAGATATATGAAGTGGAAATAAATGAAGTGGAGATGAATGAGGTAACTGATGAGCTGGGGAGTCTAGATGAAAGACTGAGGATGGAACTTCTTCAGAAAAAATTTTTGTAGAGAAGGTGGTGTGGAAGGTCTAGGGAAATGATGTGGAGATAGTGGAGTGGGAGAAGCAAGGTGAGAATCTTCTTGTGGAGTTGGGAGAGTAGTTGGGACAGCCCTAGTGCTTTCAAAAGCTGCCCTAGAAGATTCAACCCTGGATGGCTTAGGAATCACCCTTTCCCACTTACCAAATAAAGTAGAAGTTATCCTCTTAGATGTATTAATATGCACTGTTTGAGAAACCAAGACCTCTGGACATTTGGTCTGGAGAAAAATTCTCAAAATTCTCCCATAACCTACATTATGTTTATTAATTTTCTTCTTGATTGAATCAAACAAAACTGTCCCCTGGTTAATATTCTTCTGATCAACCAGAGCACACATCAACAAAATTGGTGCATGGTGATATAGTCATGTGCTGAGTGTTTGCCCAGCAGAACTTTTCCAACCACATCGGCCAGAAATTTATATTCAACAGAGAAAATCTTTTTCAACATGTGGTTAGGGTTTCCTTGTGAGTGACCCATTCTATCAAACATAATATCAAATTCTGAACTAGATAATTCTAAATCTTCTTCTTCATTGACTAAACCAAAAGTTTCTGATAGAATTGCATGGGTAAGTGAAACCTGATGTCCTGTGATTGATCCAGTAATAGTTGTAAGATCTTGAATCTTTGCAGTGTAGACACATCCATTAATCTCTATTACCGAGATCTTGATTCTGGTGGACATAAAATTTTGTAGATGTTGTGCCTCAAAAAGTTGTAAAATATCTAGAACGATTTGATCCAAATGTTGAAACGAGTCCATGTCGATATCGAATCCTGCATTGAACTTCATCACTGTGAGAATCGCCTGCGATACCGCAATTTTCCTACAAAATAAAAAGATCAAGTGCAAGAGAAGAGAAATGAAGAATTTGCGGGACTGAGTTCGATGAAAACCTAATATAAGTTTTTCAGAATTTGAACAGATGAAAATAAATTCGTCGAAAGGTGCACAATTTGTCGAGCTCCATTCGCCGAAAGGTTCACGAAAGATTTCACAATTCGTCGATCTCCGTTCGACGAAAAGTTCATAATTTGTCGTTTGACGAAAGGTTCACAACACGTCGAACTCCGTTCGACAAAAAAGTCACAATTTGTCTATCTCCATTCGATAAAAAGTTGAAATTCGTCTATCTCCATTCAAAATCAATTTAATGTTTCTCCATCAATTATTACTAACTGATTTAATAAGAAATTATGTTTCTTTCCATCTAATGATTTGGTGAAATTGTCTGCTCTTTCTAAATTAGTAGGTATAAATTCAAGGCTAATTTTATTTTTATCTGCATTATCCCTGATAAAGTGATGTCTTATTTCTATATTTTTAGTCCTACTATGGAGGACTGGATTCTGTGCAATTGAATTTGAACTTGTATTATCACAATATATTATAGAATTTTTTTAAGTTGAATCAATATTCTAGAATTTTATTTTGAATCCACAAAATCTGTGAACAACTACCTGCTGATATATATTCAACTTCAGCAGTTGAAGTAGAAATAAATGTTTGTTTCTTGCAAAACCATGACACAAGCCTATCACTAAGAAACAAACAAGTACCTGATGTTCATTTTCTATCAACTCTGCATCCAGCATAGTCAGCATCTGTGGATCTAGTTAATTCAAATCTTGACACAATAGGATACTAGAGTCCTAGATTAGGACAACCCTTTATATATCTTAAAATTATTTTTACTAAATAAGGCGTGATTCTTTAGGGTTGACCTGAAACCTTGCACAAATACAGGTTATAAATATAATATCTGGTCTACTTACTGTTAAATATAATGGAGACCCAATGACAGTTCTATATATTTTCTGATCAACAGGTTTGCCATGTTCATCAATATCAACTACAACATTAGTAGGTATGAGTGTTTTCATAGAAGAGGCATCTGACATCCCAAATATTTTAATTATCTCTTTAGCATATTTAGATTGAGATATGAAGATGTCATTAGATGTTTGTTTTACTTGTAACCCAAGAAAATAAGATAATTCACCCATGCTACTCATTTTAAACTTTGAATGCATTAGGTCAGAGAACCTTTTGCAAAGTTTGGAATCAGTAGAACCAAAAATTATATCAACATATATTTGAACTAGTAAGATATTAGTCTTATGATCTCTAAAAAATAAAGTTTTATCAATCTTGCATCTACAAAATTTATTTTCTAGTAGAAAATTAGCGAGGGTCCCATACCAAGCTTTGGAGCTTGTTTAAGACCATAAAGAACTTTATTAAGTTTAAAAACATGAGAAGAGAAAGTTAAAGAGATAAAACCTGGAGGTTGTTCGGCATATACTTTCTCTTTGACGTCTCCATTCAGGAATGCACTCTTTATATCCATCTCGTGTACTTTGAACTTCTTGAATGCAGCAAAAGCAAGAAATATTCTGATAGCTTTTAATCTTGTAATAGGAGCAAATGTTTGGTCATAATCTATTCCTTCCTCCTGTGAATAACCTTGAGCTATCAGTCAAGCTTTATTTCTCACTATAACTCATTGAGCATCCAATTTATTTTTGAAGACCCATTTGGTTCCAATTATTGGATAGTCTTTGGGTTTTGGAACCAAGTCACAAACTATACTTCTCTCAAACTGATTGACTTCCTCTTGCATTGCAATGATCCAATGAGGATCTTATTCTGCATCTTTTATTGATTGAGGTTCAATTTGAGATAGAAATCATGTGTGCATCTGATCTTGATTGAGTTGATGCCTTGTTTGCACACCAGCTGATATTGTTGAATTTTCTCAAAGTGGTCAATGAGATAGCCTAATGCCAAATTAATATCCTCAAAACTATCAAGATCACACCTTGATCGTGCAAAAACTAAGAAAGTAAGCTCAACAACCAAATGCAATCACAGGGGCAAGCAGATTATATATTGTTTCTTCTTTACAAGACGAGGTATACATGGCAAGACAGGAAACTCCAGAGCGCAACAATTAACCAAGCCCTCACTTACTATTCACTCTGTTACTGTAGATGTGACGGGTGGTCTATTTATAGGAGAGGTGAGGAGTGTGGTCACCACCCTAGTGAATAGAGTCACCACCCCAGCCTGAGCGCTAACACAACCCAGTCTGCCAAGTCCACAAGGACTTGGCCAGACCAATCCTCCAAGCGTTATGTCAAAAAACCAGTACGCCACCATATAGACACAAGCCAGCCCGCGTAACACAAGCATAGTGCCATTCCGCCCAATGCAAGCATAGCGCCAGTCCGCTACAAACATAGTATGCGAATACACTCGCAACCCATGCTGCATCAGCTTGCAATTCAACACAACATGCAGACACAACCGCAACTCATGTTGCATCAGTCTGCACACTATACGCAGACAAGGTGGTAGTCCGCACAGCTTGACAACAATGCCACAGCCCTCCACGAGTCCACGACCAACAGGAAGTCCGCCTGGTCAACAGTGGACTCTGCGGACACCATGGACTTCTCACAGAAAATGACCAAGTCCAGCATCCCAACAAGCAACTAGCGCGAGCACGGCGGACACAGAAGACCTAGACCGCCATTCAGTAGGACAGTCCGCCACAAGACTGTGAAATATCCATCATAACATGGAGAGCTCGGCAAGAACAAAAGCCCATCTCCAAAGCCAGTCCACAAATGCGGACTCCGCGAACGCAATAAACAAGTCAGCCAACACACTGTAGATATTACTTCCAATACGCCCAGTTACCAAAAGAGCTAGTCAACTGCAAGGTCGCAGATCAAGCTGAGCACTGCCAACAGACCGCCAACACAGTCCGCTCAGTCTGCTCCACTCGATGCCCAAGTTGCAAGACTTCCTTGGCCATACACTATCCAGGTCGCACACCAGACCGCCCAGATCGTAATAGAGGCCGCACAGGCCGCTCCACAAGAATAGCCAAGCCACCATCCAAGACAAGTCCCTCAGGCCGCAACCAGCAGTCCGCCCAGGCCGCGGCCTCAAACCGCTCAGGCCGCTCGGACCGCCCAGCCTGCTCCATCACCCACTCTCACTTCATAAATTTCAACAGATATGTCAATCACTTGAGATCTAGGGTGATCTCTAAGAGTGACATAATCAATAGGTGGAGTTGGTTCTTCAATATTTTGTGTCGTTAATTCCTCTAGTGGAATTTCATTAGCTATAGTTTTTTCAACATAAATTTCAGAATCATCTTCATCACTGTCTTCAGCATTATGTTGAAAAGGTTGCAATATATCCTCTTGCTTAAGTGATAATTCTTCTAGTTTCTCACACAAAATTGGTTCCTTAAAAGAATCTATGGTAAAGGTATTCCTCTCCTTGTAAAACATGTTAGTTTCATCAAATGATACATGTATGGATTCTTCTATTTTAAAGGTATCTTTATTATAAATCCTATAAGCCTTGTTGACAAGAGAATATCCAAGAAATATTCGTTCTGCAGCTTTGGCTTCAAATTTTCTTAAATGTTTCTTATCATTATTATGGATATAACATTTACACCCAAAAATTTTAAAATAACCTACTTTAGATTTCTTATTTCTAAGCAATTTATAGGGAGTCTTACCCTTGAGTTTATGAATGAGACTTCTATTAAGAACATAATTTTCTGTGCATACTGCCTATACCCAAAAGAATTGGGGTAAGTGAGCATCTGCAAGTAATGTTCCAGCAGATTCAATTAGGGTTCTATTTTTCCTTTCTGCCACCCCATTTTGTTGAGGAGTTCTAGGAGCAGAGAAACACTGCCTGATTCCTTCTTTCCCATAGAATTCTCTCATCAAAAGAGACTCAAACTTAGTGTCATGATCACTTCTGATCAATGCAATTTAAGTAGAATACTCAAACTTGATGTTCCTGAGAAAGTCTATAAGAATTTTGAAAGTATCAGACTTGTTTCTAAGAAAGAACACCCAAGAGAATCTTGAGAAATCATCAACAATAACTAAAGAATATGACTTTCCTCCCAAAATTTGTATTTCAATATGTCCAAAAAGGTTCATATGTAGCAAATACAAAATTCTAGGTGAATCACTCTTAGATATGGATTTAAAACTATTTTTAGTTTGCTTACCTAATTGACAAGATCTACAAAGTCCTTCCTTCTTGTAAGATCGAGAAGTTATTCCTCTAATAAGATTGTCCTTAGACAATTTAGCTATATTTCTAAGGTTTACATGTCCAAATCTTTTATGTCAAAGTTCATTTGCTTTACTTAAATGATTAAACAAGCATATTTCAGATTTAGTAGAGTTAAAATTAACTAGATAGATGTTACCCTATCTAACCCCAGATAAACAATATTTGTTGTCACTAGATATAATAGAGTATAAAGACTTATTAAATGATACATGATAACCTTCATCACATAGTTGACTGATGGAGATTAGGTTATGCTTAAGACCTTTCACATAAGCTACCTTTCTGAAGGTAACCACTCCAACCTTAACATTGTCATGGCCCTCTGTCTGGTCATAGTTGGAGTCTCCAAATATGACTTTCGGTCCAAGCTTTGCTTTGAAGTTTTTTTGATTATCTTTTCTACCTGTCATGTGTTTAGAGCACCCACTATCCAAATACCACAATTCCTCTGTGGTAGGATAGTTCTTTTCCTGTATTGAAAACAAGTTAGGTGTTCTTGATCCAGATTACCTTGGGTCCTAATTTTTTGACATAATCAGTAGAAATAAAAGAATATTTAGGTTGATCTTTATATCCAAGTGGATGATATCTCCTGTGAGGAATGATCCACTCAGTAAAAAGATTTATAAACTTTTGAGTATGATTATTCTTTTGAAAAGAATTAAATTTTTAGTTTGAAAAATTTTGGTTCGACGAATTATTCTGATTTGGTCGAGCTTCATTCGACGAATGATAGTGATTTCATCAAACATTATTCAGTGAGAAACTAAACTCATTTCATGTGTTTAGCATTCATCTATCTTGGTTCGATAAATATTAGTGATTTCATCGAGCACTATTCACTAAATTATAACCATTCTGTGCGTTCAACATTCGTCTAACTCTGTTCGACGAATCATAGTGATTTCGTCAAGCTTGGTTCGACGAATTCTGTTGAACAAGGTTTTCCAGAAGGGATTTTGATTTATCCTCTGGTTCAGTATATGACAAAGCTTCAGTGTCTTTATCTGTAATTGCTAATACTTCTTTTCAGTTGAGGTTGACCCGATGAAGCTCCCATGCCTAGTCTGTCATTTAATCTGGAATTAACTGTGCTTGTAATATTCATCAGTTTGATACTTCTCCCATTAAAAGTTTCTTCAAACTATTTAGCTTTAGATAATTTGTTTTTCAGGAAAATTACTTGTTCTTTAGAATTTTCCAATTCTTTTTTAAGTTTATTGTTTTCTGAAGATAAGTTGTTTAATTCAGTTAACTTATCTCTGAGAAATTTTTTTTCCTTCTCATATTTTATCAGATCTTTACAAAGAAATTTAAAATTTATTTTAAACTGGTCTGACGTAAAATCAAAAGTTGAAATTACCTAGTCTTCTTCAAACTTAGATTCAGAATCAGAATTGTTGTTTGATGCATTGATTGCCATCAAACAGACTTCTTTAGCCTTTGATTCATCTTCATCTTCACTTGAACTGGATGAAGATTCTATTTCTGTCTCACTCCATGTTTCAGCAACAAAACCTTTCTCCTTCTGTTTGTGTTTACTGGAAGAGGGTTTTCTTGAATGTTTCTTGAAGTCTTTCTCCTTCTTCTTATCTTTCTTCTGATTTTTAGGACATTCTGGAAGAATGTGTCCTGGTTTCCTGCAACCATAACAAACAATCTCTTTAGTAGGTGTTTTGTCATAACCTTGGTTTGTCCTGTTTCTGGAAAATCTTCTCCTGAGTCATTCCTGGCCATCTTGTAAAATCTTTTAGCCAAAATACTCATGAGTTCTTCATTTCCTGGAAGTTATTCTTCCTCTTCAATTGCTTGGAAGGCAATACTCTTGTCCTTCTTTATTGAATATAGGGTCATTTGTTCAGCGTCTCTTATTTTGATGAGCTGCTCATAGGATTTGAGCTTGCCCAACAAGGTTTCTATTGAAATCTCATTTATACTGCTGGGTTCTCTAATTGGCCAAATTCTAGAATCCCATGTGATAGGGAAACACATGAGAATTTTGTCATTAACTTCTATCAATGTAGTATCTTTCTCCAAGGTCTTTAGCTCATTGATTATGAGAATAAGTCTTGTATACATGTCAGCAACAGATTTAGTTTCTCCCCTTTTTGAAATTCTCATATTGAGAAATCAGGTGAGATCTTCTGTCTTTTCTCTTATCTACCGATCCAGCTACCATTGCAGTGAGGGAGTCCCAAATATCTTTTGTTGAGGTGCATTCAGTAACCTTCTGAAAAATATCATCAAAGATTATTTGGGATAATATATTCATAGCCTTTGCATCAGTAGTTTTTTTGCTTTTCTCTGAGCCTTTGTCCATTCTGGTGGTGGTGTAGCACTGGTGCTTAGTGCTGCTAGTGGTAGAGGCGGACCTGTTAAAATGGAATTGTAGATATCCTCATCAATAGAATTCATATATAATCTAATTACTTTCCAAAGTGCAAACTTATTAAGATTACAAACAGGAGGTCTAGTGCTTGCACACTCCTTATTTTGTGTCATGATAAATTCAAACAACTAGGTAAAATAAGATCTACCAGGATCTGTTGGTTTAGGTATTAGCCTATAAAATAACCAACCTCCCTCTGGTACTAATTGAAAGTGAAGGGATAGATCTAACTTTACACTAGAGGGGGGGTGAGTAGTATATTTTAAAAACTTTAATTTATCTTTTAGTAGTTGTAAAATAGTGATATATATATATGTATATAGATAATAATCACTGCACACAAATAAAAAGAAAAAATCACAGACGACAAAAGAATTTTATAGTAGTTTTCCAATAAATCTGGGTACGTCTACACTTCTGCCACCCTGGTAAGAATCCAATACAGGTTTTTAATTAAGTGCCCTATCACCAGAAGATCTATGTTTTAAGAGAGATCTAGCAACTCTTTGGGCTTTTGATCAGGTACCCAAAAACCAAACCTAAGTCTTTTGAACAGGTGACTTATGAACCAAGTGTTAACTTCTGAAGAGAGTTAGAATCCTGTACATAGTTTAAAGAATAAACTATAAGAGTTAGATGTTGTCTTCTCTATCAAGAATCTCTGAGAAGACTTAGTGGATGAGGTTGCAAAAACCTCCCCCTGACTTGAATAAAGATTGTGATCAAGGGAGGAGACTTTTCTTCAGGGTGTAGGCCTTCTTGTATACTTCTGCTCTCTAGTAGATATTCCAGACAAATCTAAATTTTGATGTCTCTTAAGAAGAGTTTGGAGCAGAATATCTGTATGTCTTAAAATCTCTGTGTGTGAAAATCTTCTTAAGCAGCAATATTCTATAGATATATATATATATATATGTTGTCAGGAAGAATTCAATTTTTGAAATAAACAATTCTGAAACGTCTGGAGAATCCCTTGAGAATTTGTAACTACCTTGGAATTAATTATATTTTAAACTTTGTGATAAATCTATATTTAATGCTGCCTTAAACAACTATATTTAATAGAATATTTAGCATTAAATATCAGAGTTTCAGTTACCAAACATTTGAAATCATTCTGCCTATAGAAACTGTCTGATTCGTCAAACTCAGCAAGTAATTCGTCAAAATGAGCCTGGATTTCATCTAACTGAGCTTGGATGGACTGAGCTTTACTTTTGTCGAGCTGAGCTCTGTGTTCGTCGAACTGAGCTCAGAGTTAGTTAAACTAAGCTCAGAGTTTAAGACCTGAGTTAGTCGAGCTGAGTTCAGAGATCGTCGAACAGAGTTCAGACTTCGTTGAACTGAGCTTCTCTAGAATTCCTTCTAAAACAACTCTGGAAAATGAAATATGACCCCAGTCTATACAAGTTGGGTCACAATAAAATCCTAATAGTAATCATAGCCCAAATCAGTAATAAGGAGTTCCAACAAAATTCTTCCCAGGTTTAGCTCAACAACACATTCCACAACCCTATCAAACAACACCTTTCCCCAATTAGTTCTCTTGGATAGAACTATCCTTGTCATAACTTCAAACATTTTCCTTGATATCTTGTCATGGGACCCTGTTTTACAGATCTGATCTTTGTCAATGATGTCTACTAGAAACTGTTCTTTTAGATTCATATCCTTTCTCAGAACAGAGCTAGTGGTATGCTTTGAAAGCCCACACCACTTGAAGGCGTATTTCACATCATCCTGATATAGTTCTTCTTCTTCATCTGACGGTCTGAACTTGGGTAGATTCATGGCTTTGCTCAGTCTTCGAGGAGTGATCTTGATCTTGTGCCCAAAGATGGATGACTTGATTTTGTTAGAGGATGAGTCGATAACGACATTCAAATAGAGTTCGAGAACTTCTTGCTTCCAAATCGAGCTCAGCTCTGATAGGATGAATTCTAGGTTAGTGACCTTCAGTAAGTGGAGAACAAGTTGTACTTCTTCTAGAGCATCCTTGAATCCATTTCATACTAACTCAGATCCCTCGAAAATGAAATCCATTCCTTTTGGCGCCATAAACCTTTGAATTTTTGGAGCTTGCTCGAGATTTCATTGTAGGGAGGAGATAGTCGAAAAGGGCTAGAAATAGTACATTTTATTTTAAGCACACACACTCCTATTTATAATTACCCTTATTTGAGAATGTAGAGAGGCGCGTACCTGTCGTGATTGACACAAGTATATCAACGACTGAGATTTATACCGGCAGATAGCCATAATCAGAACTGCCTGATTAATATCGTTGAGTGGTCTCGATGCACTCGATGCCTGAAGTTCTCTCAGTGCACTCAATGCCTGGACACTTAGTCCCAGCGCACTCGATGCCTGATGTTATCTCGACGCACTCGACTACTGGACACTTAGTCCATATTTTCCTTGATATCTGCAAGGGATAATTCTGCTTACAACACATATGCATGAAGTGACAATGAAGCTATACTAAGTTCAACATGCCCAACTCAAATTTGAAGGTGTTGAACTTGGCTTCATCCAGTGGCTTAGTAAAAATATCTGCCACTTGTCTATGTGTGGGGACAAACTCAAGACTAATGTCCTCTCTTTCCACATGCTCTTTAATGAAATTATATCTAATCTCTATGTGCTTAGTCCTGCTTTGAGACACATGATTCCTAGTAATTGAGATTGCACTAGAAGAATCACAAAATATTTGAGTTCTACTTATCTAGAGATTGTAGCCTTGGAGCTGATGATGGATCTATAGTATATGTGCACAGTAACTTCCAGCTAAGATATACTTTGATTCAGCTATTGAGATGACAACACTAGTTTGCTTCTTGCTGCTCCAAGATACAAGTCTTCTCCCTAGAAATTGACAAATGCCTGATGTGCTTTTCCTGTCTTCTCTGCACCCTGCAAAATCTGCATCTAAATACCTAATTAGTTCAAAATCATTGTTCTTAGGGTACTATAGACCAAGATCAGGTTTTCCCTTGAAATATCTAAAAAAAAATTTGCTGCAGAATAATGAGACTCCTTAGAGCTAGCTTAGTATCTAGCACAAACACATGTATCATACATGATGTATGATCTTCTAGCAGTCAAATAGAGGAGGGAGCCAATTATGTCTCTATACAAGGTTTCATCAACAGGTTTTCCAGTCTCATCCTTGTCTATTGACACATATGACCCATGTGAGTTTTCAATATAGAGGCACGCTCCATTCCAAACTTCTTAATTAACTCCTTGGTGAACTTAAACTGAGCGATGAATGGACCATCCTCTGACTGTCTAACTTGGAGGCCCAAGAATTACTTGAGTTCACCGATACCGCTCATCTCAAACTGCCATTGTATAGGTTTAGCAAACTTCTTGCAAAAGTCATCATTAGTAGACCCAAAAATTATGTCAACTACATAAATTTGGATTAGAATGATCTTACCCTTGACTTCCCTAAGGAATAATGTCTTGTCTATCTTTCCCCTAGAATTTGTTTTCAATGAGAAAGCTAGACATGGTTTCATACCATGTTCTGGGGGATTGTTTCAACACATACAAAGCTTTTCTAAGCTTAAGCACCTAATCAGCAAAGTTAGAATTAACAAAACCTGAGGGTTACTCAACATTGACTTCCTCTTTTAGGTCACCATTTAGGAAAGCTGACTTAACATCCATTTGGTAGACCTTAAAGCCTTTATGTGCAACATATGCTAGGAATAGTCTTATTATTTCCAATCTAGTAACCGGTGCAAAGGTTTGATTAAAGTCAATACCTTACTCTTGTCTATATCCCCTAACAACCAGTCTAGCCTTATTTTTGATGATAACACCATTCTCATCAAGTTTATTCATATAAATCCACTTAGTCCCAATGATGTTATGTCCATATAGTCTGGGAACCAGCTTCCAGACCTGTATCTCTTGAACTGGTTCAGTTCTTCTTGCATTACCACAATCCAAAATGGGTCTATGTTGGCATCTTCAAATATCTTTGGTTCAACCTAAGATAGGAAGCTTGAACACATAGCAATGTTGAGGCTTCTAATCCTTGTTGTAACATCTTGGCTTGAATCACCTATGATTTGATCTCTGGGAAGATCCCTCAAATTCCTGACAACTTCTGTCATTATATCTTCAGCATCATAAACTTCAATGGCTGGATCTTGCTAGTCTGCACCAATGTCCGGTGTATTTGGATCTTCTTTAGGGATGAGCACACCATCATATTCCTCTTGGGTAGTAGGAGGAGTATCCTTGATGGCTAGCTTATCAATCTTCAATTATACCCTTGCAGATCTAGAGTATCTTGGCAGCTCACAGATAATCATAGAAGATTCATTAAACACTGCATTCATAGACTCTTCTATAACTTGTTTCTTTAAGTTGTAGACCATATATGCTTTGTTGTGGTTGATGTACCCAACAAAAATTCTCTCATAGGATTTACCAGCAAACGTAGTCAAGTAGGACTTCCCATTGTTGAGCACAAAATACTTGCTTCCAAAAATCCTGAGATAGGTAAGATTTGGTTTTCTTCCTTTCATAATCTCATAGAGAATCTTCTTGTGACACTTGTTGATAGAAGCTCTTTTCAGGACATGACAAGCAGTGTTACTGCCTCAGCCCAGAAGTATTCTGGGAGAGAAGTGTCACTGAGTAATGTCCTGCCAGCTTCTATGAGAGTCTTGTTCTTCCTCTCAACAATCCCATTTTGTTGGGGTGTTCTTGGAGAAGAAAACTCCTGATGAATCCCTTGCTTTTCACAGAACTTTATCATGCCTTCAGAGAGAAATTCAGTGTCATGGTCACTTCTGATTTTGATCACAGAACTATCCCTTTCATTCTGAACTTGCCTAACAAAGGTCACAAAGATGTCAAGGGTTTAAGACTTTCTTTAGAATGAAAATCCAAGCAAATCTGGAATATTCATCAACTATCACATGTGTGTAGACTTTCCTACCTAGACTATGAACTGACATAAGACCAAATAAGTCCATATACAAGAGGTACAAGCACCTTTCAAAATCCTTGGCCCCAGTGCCCTTATAGGATGCATTTTTTTGCTTTCCCTTTTTCCATGAAGAGCAACTACCCTATTTGATGCATCTCAAATTGGGTCCATTTCTGACTAGCCCTTCACTAAAGAGCTTGTTAATTATCTTATAGTTCAAGTGAGCATGTCTCTTGTACCATTGTAGATAGTAAGAGACTTTCTCATTTGCTACCAGACAAACTGTTGAGTCTATACTTAAACATAAGAAGTTTAGACAATAGATATTTCCGCTCCTAGTGCTTGTCAAAATGACCTCTTGGTCACTTGGCCTTTTGATCAGACACTCATCCTTGTGGAAGATAATGACAGCCAATATCACATAGTTGACTTATGCTAATCAGATTGTGTTGTAATCCTTTTATATAAGCTACCTTTGTAATAAGGACTATGACATTGACGATCATACCATAGCCCTTGGTAACTCCTATATCTGAACCTCTAAAGATCACTTTAGGTCCATTCCTCACTAGAGTATAATCCTTAATATGGCTCCTTGTTCCAGTCATATGTTTGGAATATCCGCTGTCCAAGTACTATATTGACACTGTATGGGTACTTGGGCTATCCTCCAGACACAAATTAGTTTACCTTAGGAACCCAAAAGGGATTGGGTCTTTGGTTCTTGTTAGCCTGAAAATGATCATGTCTACCTATAATAGCCCTGATAGGAAGACTCACCCTTGCCCTGACACACTTGAGTTGTGCCAACAGTTTATGGCAAAGTGACCCACCTTGCCACATCACCAACACTCATAAATGTAGTATCTCCTCTTTTGAACAGCCTTTGGAGTGTGTAAGCTATCAATAGTAATATGTTTGGAGGGGAGAGCAACAACCTTCCTATTTCTTTCGGCAAGAATTTGACTGAAGGTGAGTCTGCCTGTAGATGTACTTGGCTTACTCTGAGTTTCACTAATAGAAGTATTCCTTTCAATTGACGTGATGTTGATGTCATTAGAGACAACCAAGTGAGGCTTATTAACAGACTTACCCTTAGTTAAGGTTTTTGCTGAAGGAACTTGAGAGTAGACGACTGCCTTATCCTTGAGACTGGGGGCTGGATCACCAAACAAAAATGGTCTATAATGGGCCATTTGGATTTCCTCATGGGGAGCCTTCAGTGCACTCAATCTTATGTCCTTTCTCCCTCCTATTTAAGATACACGTATATCCATACAAGAAGAGTTTCCACTCTTCCAGTGACCATACATATTGTCCTGGTCATACCTATTAGAAGGAGGGATTACCTTCTAAAAGGTGGTCTGAGGCACAATTGGAGCCTTACCTTTCCCTTTGGAAAAGGCAACTCTATTATTCCACTTGAACCCCAATCCCCTCTTATCCTTTTGAGAGGTGAAGAATTCAATCAGTAGTAGAACTATTTTCAGCTTGGAAAATTCAGCCACAAGCTTCTTCTCCTTGATGAGCTTCTCTTCAAGATCCATGATGAACTTGTTCTTCTAGCTAATGGTGTCAATTTAGATAATTGAGAGTGTCTTCTGTTGGCTGACTTCTCTCCTCATCTGAGCTAGCAATGGTGTTGACTCAGGCTGTAGGGAAGCAGCTTACTGAAGAGAGGCAATCTCCATAGTTTATCTCCTGACAAGCCTTTTGCTCTTCTTCAGAGCTTCCAAAATTACATCGTGCTTGTCAATCATTTGATCGACATCATCTTCAAATTCTGATCTATCATCCCCACTAAAGAAAGTGGATGCTTCAAAGTCTGATCCAGACTTATAGACATAGGGAGAGCTAGGGATAGAGTGTACCTAACCAGGAGAATAAAAATGTCCTGATTATCTTCAGTTAGGGCCATGAGACTGAACTCATCATCTTATTCAACGTAACTGTCAACATATGACAGTGGGTCCCTTATCCCAAATGGGGTAACTGGATGATCAGCCTCTACTTCAATGGATATGAGACCAATGTAGGCCCCCTCTTCATCTGATTTTGAAGACTCAAAATCACTGTTTGATGGGCTGATTTTCTCCTTGGCCAAGAAGCTATTTTAAGTCTTCTTATCATTGTAATGCTTTTTTTGTCTTCAGAGTCAATGTGCTCATTCCTCTTAATTGGACAGTCAGGAATGACATGTCCACTCATGTTTCACCAATAGCAGACAATATTAGTCTTAACATGTTTGTTCTGCTTAGAGTCATACCTTTCCCCAGAGGGGTCTTTTTTGGTCTTGTCTTTTTTTGGAATAGGGCTTTCTTTATGCGGAGCTTGAAGAGCCTTTGTTCTTCCATTATCTTCTTCTGCTCAACATTTTTTGAACTATTTGGAGAACAAAGTGAGTTCTCTATTTGACAGCTCATTGCCTGAGGAGCTGGGATCTGAGCTTTCTGACTATGCAATTCTCCTTGGTGGAGAAGGAGTCTTATCCCTGCTCCTTGTGGATTCAACTCTAAAGGCCACATCCTTCCCTTTGTTGAGAGATTTGGAAGCATCTTCTTTTGCCATTTTGGCGTTCAGCTGCATCTTATGAGATAACAACTTTCGAAACAGATTTTGAACCAATGTGTTGGCAGAGTTTCCAACCTCTCTAATGACACAAATCTTGATGTCTCATTCCTTGTTTAGGGATCTCAAGAACTTGTCATTAAGCTCATGGTTTGTGAAATGTCTACCATAGGTGATTAGACTGTTCACTATCATGAAGAACATCTCATAACATTCATCTATGGAATCTTTCTTACATTGCTTGAAGGCTTTATATTGCTTATTTAGGAGGGATTTCTTGTCATCCCTCACTTCCTCTATCCCTTCCATGCATTGTTGGAACCCTTGTTTGGATTTGGGCTAGGTTCACTCTTAGGATGTTTTGACCCCCTTGTATAGCCTGGGTCCTTGTCTAGTCTTAGTTAGATCCTTTTAGGTCAGGTTTGTCCAGACCAGCATTGCAGTGGACTCAGACTTAGACTCAGAAAAAATTTGTGGATTATCTGCATCAGTTTGAATATAGTCGAACTCAGCTCGACGATTGTCGATCTCCAATCGACGATCTCAGAGTTCTCTACTCTAAACTGAGCTTGACGATCTACGAGCTCATGTCGACGATCTTGGGCTTCTCAGCAGTTATCTCAGATCTACGATAGTTGTTCTCAGGTCGACGATCTCTTAACCCAATTCGACTATCTCTGAACTAAGCTCTACGATTTTATGATGCCTCCAGTTATCAGTTCTTTCAGATCGGTGAGAAGTATTTCTTTTGGGTATGATAAATTTTTTAAGGCAAATATATTATGATGATTAATGCTGATTTTCTCAAGGCTGATAGTCGTATTTCATGAAGCATTAATTATGATACTCACAGAATATTCTGTAAAACCAGTTATAGAAGTGCATTTATGATTGTCAGCCCTTCTAACCATTTGGGCTCCTAAATTCTTGCAGAGAATTAAGTACTGTCTTGGGAATTCAAATTCAGGTTGTTGGTCATTCTAAAAAAGAGATAACTCAAAAAGAAAGAGACAACAAGAATCACAGACAGTCAGGCCGAAAAACAATCTTTTTGCTCTCAAGATCTTTTGCTTTTGCAAAAACAAGGAAGAAGAAGAACTTGTTCAACACCAAAACTCTCTCTAGTCTTCTTCTTTCTTCAGGCTTCAAAAATCTACAGAAAGCTCAAATCATCTTCAATCTGAAGACCTGCACCCTGGACAAAGCTTCCATCTTCCTGAATCTGCTCAATATCTCAGGGGGAGCTTTGGCATCATCAAGAATCCACATAGTCTTCTCATTGTGTTTGAGAAAGAGAAGACTGTCATCTACTTTTCTTTAACCTCTCTTGTATAGGATTTTTACTCCCTTCAAAAGTAAACTCCTTGGTGATAGGGCACCTGATCAAAAACCTATTGGTTTTTAAGCACCTGATCAAAAGCCTGAAGGGCTTTTAGATCTACCTGAAGCAGATCTTGTGGTGATAGGGCACCTGATCAAAAATCTAAGTGGATTCCTACCAGGGTTGTAGAGGAGTGGATGTACCCAGATTTGGGGAACCACTATAAAATTTCTTGTGTCGTCTGGTTGCCTTGTGTTTTTCTTTTTGTATTGTGATGTGATAATTTCTTGTGCATTTACCTCTTTCACATAAGTATCAATATTTCAATTCTGCTATAAATCTAAACAGTACTTTTTTTATACTCTATTCACCCCCCCCCCCTCTAGAGTAAATTCTATCTATCCCTCCTTTCAATTGGTATCAGAGGGTGTGTTTGAGGTTGTACAGGCTAACACCTAAACCTAAGATCTCTGATAGATATCTGTTTTTTTTCTTAGTATACCATGGCACAGTACAAGGATTTTGCAAGCACCAGACCTCCAGTTTGCAACTTGCAAAAGTTTGGAATCTGGAAGGCAAGAATCAGGCTTTATATGAATTCCATTGATGAAGATATTTTTGCTTCTATCTTAACAGGAGTACCTCCACCACCAGCTGCCCCTGCAAGTACTTCCACAAACATGACTGCAGTATCACCTCCAGACTACAATGATGCATACAAGAGAGCAAAGATTGCTGATGCAAAGGCCATGAACATATTGACACAAACAATGTCTGATGATATATTTCAAAAAGTAGATGAATATGAATCAGCTAAGGCCATCTGGGATTCTTTAAACTTGATGGTTGTAGGATCAGCAGATGAAAGGAAGGACAGGAAAGCTTATCTCATCTCCCTGTATAAGAATTTTAAAAAGGAAGAAACTGAGCAAGTTTCTGAGATGTACAATAGACTCAGTATCATTGTTAATGAGCTGAAAACTCTTGACAAAGACATCTCAGTCACAGAAATAAATGACAAGATTCTCATGTGCTTCCCCAGCTCATAAGATTCTATAATCTGGCCTATTAGAGAGACCAGAAACACACATGAGATGACTACAGAATCAGTCTTAGGAAAACTGAAATCCTATGAAAAGGTGCTGAAGACAAGAGAAGCTGAGCAACAAAAGATTGCCACACCAACTAGTAAGGAGCAGAATATAGCCTTTAAAGCTTCAGAAGAATCAGAAACTTCTTCATCAAATGAAGAGTTGATGAGTCTCTTGGCAAAGAGATTCTTCAAGATGGGGAGAAAATAATTAAAAAGGAAATCATCAAGGAGTGATGATAAACCAAGGTATGACAAAACCCCTTCTAAAGAGATTATCTGTTTTGGATGCAGGAAACTTGGACATATTCTTCCAGAATGTCCAGAAAACAAGCATAAGGAAAGGAGAAAGGAGAAACACTCCAAGAAGAACTCCAGCAAACCATCCTCCTGCAAGCACAAAAAGAAGGAGAGAGGGTTTGTTACAGAAACATGGAGTGACACTGAAGAATCATCTTCCTCTAGCTCTAGTGAAGATGAAGAAGAAGCAAGGGCCAAAGAAATGTGCTTAATGGCTATCAATGCTTCAGGGCATGTCTCAGAAGAAGAAGAATCTGAAGAATGTTCAGATTGTGATCAAGTATTGGAAGACTTTGACTTTACCTCTAAAGATTTTAAAAATGACTTTAAATCTATGTGTAGTGATCTGATTAGATCTGAGAAGGAAATCAAACTTCTCAGAGATAAATAATTTAATTATGATAGATTAGTATCAGAAAACATTAAATTGAAAAATGAAATAGACATGAATAGTGAACAAATCACCTTTCTGAAAGTTGAATTAAGTAAAGTAAAACAGCTAGAGGAATCACTGAATGGAAGAAGCAAATAGCTAGTAGAAATTACCAGCACACTTAATGTTAGACTTAATAGAAGTAAGTTGGGATTAGGTGCATCATCCAGTGAACCACCAATTATTCAGAAAAACCACCTTTCACAACCTATAAAGTTTATTTCAGATAAAGGTAAGAAGAATACAGAACAAATTAAAACAGTTAACAAAGTTTTAAAACAAGTTGAGATAAATAAAGAAAAACAAAAGGCTAAGTCTGAACAAAAATCGTCGAACCAAGATCGACGATCTCAGCATTATGCGTCGAACGACGATCGGCGATCTCAGAACCCAGAGCTTGAGCCTAAACACTCTGCAAATGGGGATCGATGATATCATTATGTATCATCGAACAGAGATCGACGATCGTAGAACCCAGATAATAGCCACTATTATTCTGAGAACCAAAATTGACAATATCAATGCTGGTCGTCGAATGCAGATCGACAATCTCAACTAAAATCGTCAAACTCAAGACAGTCTCATCAAAACTATAATTTCAACAGAAATTTCAATAAGAATTCTAACTCTAAACCTTTCAATCTCGTAACTAACTGGATAATCCCACCTAGGAGATTTCATCCCTTAGGTTATAAAAGTCAACCTGAATACTCTTATATTTCAAGTTTTAAGTATGAAAAGAAGCCAGGACCCAAGGTTACCTGGGACCAAAATGTATAAGTTATTTTTCCTTGCAGATAAAAACCTATCCTACCATACAGGATAAGTGGTATTTGGATAGTGGGTGTTCCAAGCACATGACAGAAAACAAGGCCAATCTAAGTAACTATAAGGAAAAGCTAGGTCCAAAGGTTATATTTGGAGACTCAAGCTTTGGTTAGACATAAGTCTATGGAGAATTTACACTTGGAGTGGTTACATTCAGGAAAGTGGCATATGTAAGTGGGCTGAAACATAACTTGATATCCATAGGTCAGCTATGTGATGCAGGTTATGAGGTATGTTTTACTGAATCTAAATGCAATATTTCTTTAAACATGAATATTGTGTTGTCAGGTATTAGGTTAGGCAATATCTACTTAGTTGATTTTAATTCTGCCTCTTCTGAAATCTATTTATTTAATCAGGTTAGCAATAATAATACCTTGTGGCATAAAAGACTAGGACATGTAAATCTTAGAAACATTGCTAGGTTATCTAGGGACAACCTTGTTAGAGGATTGCCCTCTTGCCCCTACAAGAAAGAAAGACTTTGCAAGGCTTGTCAAGAAGGCAAGCAAACTAAAAATAGTTTTAAATCAGTTAATAAGAGTGATTCACCTAGGATTTTGTATCTGCTACATTTGGAACTTTTTGGACCAATTGTTGTACAAAGCCTGGGAGGGAAGTCCTATACTTTAGTTATTGTAGATGACTTCTCTAGGTTCTCTTGGGTTTTCTTCTTGAGAAACAAGTCTGATAATTTCAAAGTTCTTACAGACTTTATGAAATGCATAAAGATTGAGTACTCTACTCCAGTTGCATTGATCAGAAGTGATCATGGCACTGAGTTTGAATCTCTTCCTATGCAAGAATTCTGTGAGAAGGAAGGTATCAGGCACTGCTTCTCTGTTCCCAGAACTCCTCAACAAAATGGGATAGTTGAAAGGAAAAACAGAACACTCATTGAAACTGCAGGCACATTGCTTGCTGATGCTCACATGCCTCTATCCAACTGGGCAGAAGCTGTAAGCACAGCAAATTATGTCCTGAATAGATGTTTGATACATAAACTTAAAGGCAAGACTCCCTATGAATTACTCAAAGGGAAGAAACCTAAAATAGACTACTTCAGAATTTTTGGTTGTATCAGTTATATACATAATAACAACAAAGATTATCTTAGAAAGTTTGAAGCCAAAGCTACAATGGGAATCTTTCTAGGATATTCCCAAGTTAGCAAGGCATATAGGATTCTCAATAAATTATCCTTGAAAATTGAAGAGTCTATACATGTTACATTTGATGAAGCTAATATGTTTTACAAGGAGAAGGGAGCTTCTACCAGTGATCATTTGCAGGTACCAAGTCTATACAAAAAGCTGGATGACTTAAATCTCACCCAGAAGGTGATATCTCATCCTTCACCACAAGAAAATGAAAACAGTGAAGAAGACACTATGGAAGAAACTGAACTTCCTCCAACAGCAGAAGTAATTCCACAAGAGGAATTCACTCCAATTGTTGTTGCTGAACTAACTCCACCATCTGATTTTGTCACACTTAGGGATCACCCTAGATCTCAAGTAATTGGAGACATGTCAGCAGGTGTACAGACAAGGCATCAACTCAACATGATGTGATGCATGTTTGTTTTCTCTCTCAAATTTAGCCTCAATCCATAACTGATGCTGAGCAAGATCCCCATTGGATCATTGCAATGCAAGAGGAGCTAAATCAATTTGAAAGATGTAGAGTTTGGTACTTAGTTCCAAGGCCTAAAGGCTATCCAGTAATTAGAACTAAGTGGGTTTTCAGGAATAAGCTTGATTCCCAAGGTGTGATTGTAAGGAACAAGGCTAGTCTTGTTGCTCAAAGATATAGGCAAGAGGAAGGAATTGACTATGATCAGACCTTTGCTCCAGTTTCCAGGATAGAAGCTATAAGGATTTTTCTGGCCTATGCTGCATTCAAAAAGTTCATAGTGTATCAGATGGATGTCAAAAGTGCATTCTTAAATGGAGAACTTAAAGAAGAAGTCTATGTTGAACAGCCTCCAGGTTTTGTTTCTCCAACTCATCCCTCTTTTATTTTCAAACTGCATAAGGCTCTCTATGGTTTAAAGCAAGCCCCAAGAGCTTGGTATGAGACCTTAGCCAGCTTTCTTTTAGGGCATGATTTTTCTAAAGGCATGGTAGATAAAACCTTTTTTACAAAATTGCATCATGATAAAACTTTATTGGTACAATTATATGTAGATGATATTATATTTGGTTCTACTGACCCCAAATTGTGTAAGAGATTTTATAATCTAATGCATTCCAAATTTGAGATGAGCAGCATGAGAGAGTTATCTTATTTCCTTGGTCTCCAAGTGAGACAATCTCCTAATGGTATTTTCATTTCCCAATCTAAATATTCTAATGAGCTTATTAAGAAGTTTGGGATGGCTGATGGATCTTCTATGAAGACTCCCAAGGCTGCCAATGCTATTTTAGACACTGATGAACATGGAAAACCTGTTGATCAGACCAGGTATAGGGCCATTGTTGGATCCCTACTATATCTAACAGCAAGCAGACCAGATATCATGTTTGATACATGTTTATGTGCTAGGTTCCAAGTGAACCCTAAAGAATCTCATCTTATTTTCATAAAAAGGATTTTGAGATATATAAAGTGTTGTCCTAATATAGGACTATGGTATCCAACAGAGTCAGTATTTGAGTTGACTGGATTTTCAGATGCTGACTATGCTAGATGTAAAGTGGACAGAAAGAGCACTTCAGGAACTTGCCAGTTCTTGGGTGATAGACTTGTGTCCTGGTTTTGCAAGAAGCAAACATCTGTATCAACATCTACTGCTGAAGCTAAATATATGGTTGTTGGCAGGTGTTGTTCACAGATTTTGTGGATACATAACCAACTCTTAGATTATGGTTTCAATCTAAATAATTCAATCATTTTCTGTGATAATACTAGTGTTATATCTATAGCACATAATCCAGTGCATCATTCTAAAACAAAGCATATAGATATAAGACATCATTTCATTAGAGATTATGTAGACAAAAAGAAAATTAATCTAGACTTTATCTCCACTGATTTTCAAAGAGCAGATATTTTCACCAAACCCCTTGATGAAAAGAAGCACATGTTCTTCCTGAATCAGCTTGGAATGATCAATAGGAAGGATTAATTTAATTTTTGTCTTCAATTTTTTTGGATCTGTTCCTAAATCGTCGAATGGAGATCGACGAACGTCGAACAGCTCTTAAGCTAACTCGTCGACCTGAGTTTGACGACAGCTCTGTGTGAAGACAAAAATCGTCGACTAAAGATCGACGACTTTGCTTCAGTAAATTAATCGTCGAGCTATGCTCGACTATTAATTTCCGACTGAGATTAGAGACCAGAGATATTATTTGTTTATAAATTAATCTTTGACCTAAGATCAACGTTTTTTTTCGTCGGATAGAGATCATCTTCTCATATTCCAAAAACCTATATGTAGGTTTCTCTTCGATCTCTGTCCCACGCTTTCATATTCTATTTTCCCTTTGCCCTTGATCTTATCTCTCTTGAGTCTACAGATATTCCATGGAGATTTCTGCAGCGGCTCTTTCAGTGATGTAGCTCGACACAGGTTTCGACGTCGACTTTGAATCGTTCAGTCACTGCGATCCTATTTTTCAAGAAATGTTACAGTTATGTGATGATCAGGGTCTGAAGAAGTTCATGTCTACAAGGATAAAAATATCTGTTGCTGAAATTAAAGAATGGGTTTACTCTTCTTCAACAAATGACGCTTCAATGATCGCTTTCATTTTCGGACAGCAGGTGATTCTAAACCCTGCAATTCTTACAGAAATTTTTGAGTTGAAAAATGGAACAGACGAGATGGAACAAGATAGTTCTGAGTATAGCAGGATGTTAATGGAGATGGGTCATGCTGAGGGTATCCCATCTAAGCTCTTAAAGAAAAATTTATCGGTTGGTTTTAAGTTCCTTGTTGATATTGTGGGCAAGGTACTGCTGGGTAAGCATTCGGCCCATGACAACATCAATAGGCAACAGTTTGCCATTATGTCCGCTCTAGTTAATAAGAAATCCATAGATTGGGCTAGTTTGTTCTTTGATTTGATTAGGAGAAAGAACAGTAAGAAGGAAGTTTGCTTTGGAAGGATTCTGGGAATATTCCTTCAGAAGAAAGCTCTAGCGAAACTGGTTTCCACAAACATAGCTATCAATGCAAGAAAGAGGTTGGACTCCTCTCTGTTTGGGAAGTGGGAGAGGACAATTCAAAAGCCCTCCAAGGATGGAACTTCCTCCAATATATCTGAGGACACAAGGGCTGTGACAGCCACTCCTTACCCTAATGAAGAAGTTCCTCCTTCTCCACCTCCAGCATCCCCCGTCATTCCCAGTGTTCAAACTCCTCCCTCATCGTCAAGTATCCCTACTTCTCCGCCTACTCAGTCACCATTTACCCTTCACACTGTTGAACCTCAACACCTCCACACCATATCCTTTCCTAATTTTGACCTACTCTCACCTCACTCATCTCCCTCTCGTCAAAATGATTCACCCCTCAACATTGAAGCCTCCACACCACAATCTCCACAAAGAGACTCCCCTATTCAGGATGACATCATGACTGATTTCACTCCTCCTCCCTCTCATCACTCTGTCTCAACTCAGACTCCAACTGAGTTTCTTCATGTTGATCCCTCTTTTCTCTCTCATCTTCTAGACCTCCTCACTCCCACTCTAAAATCTTTGATAGCAGAGGGTATTTCACCTCTTGCTCAATCTATCTCCTCTCTATCTGCTTCTCTTTCTGCTTCCTCTGTACCTTCTTCATCTAAGGGCCTGCTTCCAGTTTTCACTGAAACCAGGCAGGGGGAGATGTCCAATGAAGATGCAGTAGGTTCAGCCTCAGCAGAACTTCCAATTTAGTCTCCTCCAGCAGTACAGGAAGAATAAGTATTTCAGGAATTTTGTGCAGCTATAGTTCCTTCAACAGATTTTCTTATGACAGATGAGGACACTGATGTGTCAATCCCTGGCATTTCTAGTGGTTACTATTTTATTCATCCCTCCATCGATTTACAATGTCTTTTGCATTCCTTCTTTGTGTTTAGATCAGTTTGGACTTCAGTTGAGATACATTCTTCCAAGGCCATGGTCCGTTATACCAGACCCATGAGTCCTTTAGTTGTGAAGCAACTTTTGCAGATTCAGTTAGCTCAAATTGTTAATACTTGTACAGATATCCAGTCAGTTACAGTTTGTACAGATATGCCATCCCCTATGGCTGTTGAGCCAATGCCTGTTACAAAAGATAAGGATGAGCTTGATGCTCTCTTAATTGCTGATGCATTGCTTGATCTAGTGGCTTCAGGAAATCTGGTCGTAGCCCTAGAGACTTGTTTAATAAATCTCTGTAAGCCTTGTTCTCCTCTTGCTAAAGCATATTCTATGTATATTGATCAAGTCCCAAGTCCCCTTGGACCTTCCTATTCCATAGACAATAGTCCTCTTCCCTCTCTGGATGATCTTATTGCTCTTGACATTCAGGAAGAAGCTAAAGAAAAGGCTGCTAATTAAAAAGACTTATGATAAACAACTGAAGGAAATAAATGACATATATGACAACCCTCCTGATTCATCTGATGATGATGAGGATGATGATTCAGAGGATGAAAATTCCAATAAAAAGAAAGTGTCAAAGAAAAGAAAAGCTGCTCCCAAGGCTGCTCCCAAGCCAGGCAATACTAATGATACTCCTTATTACATCTTGAAAGGTATTACTCCATACCCTGGCATGGAAAGCTGGATGTGGTTATCAAAAAATGAACAGAAAGCCAGGAAGAAGAGCAGGAGATACTCACCTCCTCCTCAGAAGTTCAGAAAAGGTCCTCCTCCTCCTGATGGTGCTTCAAGAGTTGTTCCTCAAGCTTCTAATGCATCTTCCCAGCATTCCTCATTCTCTAGAACATATCAAAGGCGGGATAGATCTTCCAGATCTTATTCCCAGGGAAGCAGTCAGCAGCATAGAAATCAAAGTTCTACAGAGCAAATAAAGGAAGTTTTTTATCAGAAACCCTCCTTCTCTCCTCCTCAACAACAAGTTCTTCCCAAGGTTCAAAAGGCTTATCAGTCCAGAAGACATGATGAATCTCATAAGCTCAAAGGAAAATATAGTGTGGTTGCTCCTCCATGATCTATCTATTCTCAAAGTGATAAACAGCATAGCACAACAGACTTTCAGGCTCAATCCACTCAGTTCAAAGCAGTTACAATGTTGCCTCCTCAAGAGGATCAGCCACCTATTGAACAGGAAGTTGATCCTAATTTTAGGATAGTCAGGCTTCAAGAACTGATTGGTCTC
The DNA here is from genome assembly GCA_039583875.1 of Platanthera guangdongensis. NCBI lineage: Eukaryota > Viridiplantae > Streptophyta > Magnoliopsida > Asparagales > Orchidaceae > Platanthera > Platanthera guangdongensis. The sequence continues at coordinate 53,476,319 of CM077150.1, forward strand.
TCTCAGATAAGAAAAGCTGTAGCAGAAGGAGAAGATCCATCTAGGTTTACCACCATGTCATCCTACAGAGAAAAAGAACTGGACAAACTCCGAGTTAGCAAGAAAGTTTTCAATCCAGCTGAATATATGGCATTGCAGCCAGAAGCAATTGTGCCCAAGACTAGTGCTCAGACAACTCTTGGTGGAAAAGACCTGATGACTTATAAGAAGGATATACCAGATCCACTCAGAAAGATAATCTTTTCTAAACCTTAATCTGGTCCCTCATCTGATAATCTCTAGTTTGTATTTCTTTTTAATACTTAACTGATTATGTACAATGCATTGCTATAACATATTTGCTGATGTTATTTCATCCCTACAGATATTTATGGTCTTTGTATTTTTATTTCTTGTCAGTTTTGTTTTTGAGTGACCTCACACAAATAGGGGGACATTGTTGGAACCCTTGTTTGGATTTATTCTAGGTTCACTCTTAGGATGTTTTGACCCCCTTGTATAGCCTGGGTCCTTGCCTAGTCTTTGTTAGATCCTTTTAGGTCAGGTTGTCCAGACCAACATTGCAGTGGACTCAGACTTAGATTCAAAAATATTTTGTGGATTATCTGCATCAGTTTGACTATAGTAGAACTCAGCTCGACGATCGTCGATCTCCAATTGACGATCTCAGAGTTCCCTACTCTGAACTAAGCTCAACGATCTACGAGCTCAGGTCGATGATCTTGGACTTCTCAGCAGTTATCTCAAATCTACGATAGTTGTTCTCAGGTCGGCGATCTCTTAACCCAGTTCGACGATCTCTGAACTAAGCTCTACGATTTTATGCTGCCTCCAGTTATCAGTTCTTTCAGATCGATCAGAAGTATTTATTTTGGGTATGATAAATTTTTTAAGGCAAATATATTCTGATAATTAATGATGACTTTCTCAAGCCTGATAGTCGGATTTCATGAAGCATTAATTATGGTATTAACAGAATATTCTGTAAAGACAGTTATGGAAGTGCATTTATGATTGCTAGCCCTTCTAGCCATTTGGGCTCCTAAATTCTTGCAGAGAATTAAGTACTGTCTTGGGAATTCAAATTTAGGTCGTTGGTCATTCTGAAAAAGAGATAACTCAAAAAGAAAGAGACAACAAGAATCACAGACAGTCAGACTGAAAAACAATCTTTTTGCTCTCAAGATCTTTTGCTTTTGCAAAAACAAGGAAGAAGAAGAACTTGTTCAACACCAATACTCTCTCTAGTCTTCTTCTTTCTTCAGGCTTCAAAAATCTACAGAAAGCTCAAATCAACTTCAATCTGAAGACCTACACCCTGGACAAAGCTTCCATCTTCCTGAATCTGCTCAATATCTCACGGGGAGCTTTGGCATCATCAAGAATCCACATAGTCTTCTCATTGTGTTTGAGAAAGAGAAGACTGTCATCTACTTTTCTTTAACCTCTCTTGTACATGGTTTTTACGCCCTTCAAAAGTAAACTCCTTGGTGATAGGGCACCTGATCAAAAACCTATTGGTTTTTAGGCACCTGATCAAAAGCGTGAAGGGTTTCTAGATCTACCTGAAGAAGATCTTGTGGTGATAGGGCACCTGATCAAAAAACTAAGTGGATTCCTACCAGTGTGGTAGAAGAGTGGATGTACTCATATTTGGGGAACCACTATAAAATTTCTTGTGTCGTCTGGTGGCCTTGTGTTTTCCTTTTTGTATTGTGCTGTGATAATTTCTTGTGCATTTACCTCTTTCACATAAGTATTAATATTTTAATTCCGCTATAAATCTAAACGGTGTTTTTTTTATACTCTATTCACCCCCCCCCCCCTCTAGAGTAAATTCTATATATCCCTCCTTTCATGTATACTATAAGAGAATCCCATATCTCTTTAATAGTTTTGCAGTGGACTGGGTTCTAGAAAGTGGAGTCATCTATGACACTAACAATGATATTTTGAGCCCTTTTATCCATGGTTGCCGGAATGACTTCATCTTTGGTCATCTCAGTGTACTTCTTGGGATCCTGGACATTAGAATCTATAGTAGAGATCTTCATGGGGATGAAGGATCCCTCTTGAACTATTATGAATATCCTTGGGTCTGAGGTTTCATAAATAGCCTCACTTTTTCCTTCCATATCCCAAAGTTCTCTTCCTATATATAGGAAGCTTTATTGAGCTTAACTTCTTATGGTTCTCACCTGAACCCATAGGGATAATCTTCAGCTACTCTTGGAGATCTGTTCAGACCGTTGAGTCCTTTTTGAACAATCTCCCTCTGATACTACTTGAAATTTATTAGAGTAGTAGACTAAACCACCTAGAAGGGGGGGTGACTAGGTTGATGTTTACTTTCTTATTTTTCTTGACTATTTTATATTTAACTACACAATCACAGAAAGCACACAAATATTTATAGTGGTTCCCTGAGGTATGAGTATATCCACTCACCATCCCACCTTTCTAACAATGCGTTAGACAAGTTAATCTTCTCCAAACTTAGCTCAAAGAGCTTACAACACAGATTCCTCAGAATCTCTCAGGCTTCCTCCAAGCCCTACCTCTAGCCACTTCCCTACACACTAAGAGTAATCTGTACTCCTACAACTCAGTGACCCTCCAAATCACCTACCTCATGCTTATCAAGAAGCCCTATAACTCAGGCTAGGAGGATAGCCCTACACTCAGAGATAATAAATCTCCTATCTCAGATCTTAACCAAAATCCTACCTCAGGCACACAAGACCTACCTCAGATCCTCAACATGATCCTGCAACTCAGCCTTTATAATTTAGGCTTACATCTCAGATCACTGATGATCTTATAAAAGAAGAAAATGTTTGATGATGATTGACTCCATAGAGAGTATTCTCTGATTCTTCTTCTTCTTGAACTGAGAAAGTTCAATCCTTAATTCTTCTCAACAGCAAGATTATTGATCTATAAATTTGTTCCACTTGTGCTGAAAAGTAAACTGTAGAGCACTATTTCTTCAAGCCTATAATGTAACTGTGTTGAGTGCAGTGGCATTGTAGAAGAATATCAACTTTTGAATGCTCTGCTTTTCCTTCTTCACTTACAGAAAAAGAGTTTTTTGTTCTTACTGTGGAAGACTTAGTGATTTTCAGTTCTATGTTATCTTCAAAATAGCCAACCTGGTCCGTCTTTTCAGACCTTCTGTAAATCTGAGTGTGAAGGAAGTTTTTTTCAACACATAGATTGGTGTGCTATATAGAGTAAAAGCTCTATTTAATTTCTTTGTAAAGTCCATTTTTTGTCCCGCCGACTAACGAATCCTTTATCTGTATGGGCAAGCCGAATTTCATAACTGCACAGTAACTTTAGCTTTAATTACTGTACTAAAAACATACAACGCCTTTTGCCATCTAGCACGCAAGTCTCGCAACATTTCAATTTTGGATGATGTCAGCATGACTCAATGTTTGGGGACTTAGCAATTTCCAGTCAATCTGCATAGGCGTTGAGTGAGGCCATGTGACTCAACGCTGAAATACTTAGCGGAAAATCTATATCTTGAGGTGTTGAGTGAACCTTTAACACTCAACGCATTTGACTTGTATAGCCTAACTGATAAGGCATTGAGTGAGCCTTCATCACTCAACGCTTTTGGACTTTGTAGAATTTTCATGCATGAAGGCATTGAGTGAAGATTCTACACTCAACGCTTCTGGACTTTGTTGGCTTCTTGATCAGGCATTGAGTGACCTGCTTCACTCAATGCTTCTGTACTTAACCTGAAATCATTTTGAATAGGAGTTGAGTGAACTGCCTTCAGTCAATGCTTCTGCCTTTTGACATATTTCAAGCCAGCAACTTTGAGGCTTTGACTGCTGGATCTCCTCTCAATGCTTTTTGATTCTTGGCATTGACTGAAGTGCGTTCACTCAACACTTTTGGACTTAGCCTATTTTCTGCTTAACCAGCATCCTGTCTTGAGTCCCACTATCATTATGACCCAGAAAACCTGTCTAATCAATGTAACAATATACAACCTGCATGCAACGAACTTTGATCATATATCAGATACAATTTCGTATATACCATTGACCTATGTGCGAGTATCAAGAGGTTAAACATAGAAGAGCAAGAGGTATTGGCTTTCTCCTTCTTGATCCTGCAAGCGGTATTGGATGTGCGAGTATCAAGAGGTTAAACATAGAAGAGTAAATGAAAAGAGAGGAGAAGCCATGGCAAAAGTTTTTTCTTTTGTTTAATTACAGATATTTCAAAAAATGGCAAGCTTTCCGCCTATTACATCAACCAAACTGTACACAAAAAATGAGGAATGAAGGTCGGGCAGCTACAACTCTTTAGGAGGCATCGTTGTCTGCAATGTCATCCTTGTCCTCCATCTTGGAGTCAGAATCGCCGTTATCAAAACTCGGTGATAATGGGGCCATTAGAGAATTGGTCTCCTCGATAAGGAGTCCCGAAATTATCTTATCCACGATAAGATTCTCGGAGCACGACATCATCTGATTCTCATACTGCAACATGGCGAGGAGCGCATCGTCTACCGCCCTGGAGATCTCACGTTTCATGCGAGAGGGGTCCTCCGGGATGATCCAGATCTTCTTACTGATGTCGGTGGTGCTCGCCACTGGTGGTTAATTCCTTGCAGCTTCCCGCATTTCCAGCTCAGCGACCCGGACCTGGGAAGCCTCCAGCACCGCCTGGCTCTCGGCAAGCTGTTGCTCCAACTATGAGATGTTCTGAGCCACAACTAGCTCGGCCTCCTATGTGAAGAAAAAGTCTCATGTCAATATACTGCCGACTTACATAGGGAGTACATAGTGACAAGGTTTTTTCGGACCAAAATCATTTTGTAGGCCTTGCTTTCGGTGACCTTTGCCTTGGATTCCCACTGTAGTTTCTCAAGCTCTTTAATCCTCACTAGGACTCGTCCTATGATCGAGCTAGCACCTCGATTAGATCACTCTGCACATCAGATCTGCAATCCTCCGCATTCAGGTTCCTCTCTAGCTGGTGGTCAAGCTCTGAGGATCAAAGCAATGACCTCGAACCATGATTGGAAAGAAAGGAGGTGTTGGACTCTGATATCACCGTAATATCTTCTCGGCCATACAAGGCGAAGGTGATGTTGTAGGCCTCGCCGTCTTCATCCCAATCCCGAGACTAGGGAGGAAGGTTGGTATTAAGGCAGACCTCGTGAGCCCCATCCTCCCAGGTAACTAACGGGTGACCAAAGAGATCCATCCCCTCGCTATCCTGACCGAAGTTGTGATTCGAGATTGGCTCTTCAACCTCGCTGTCCGCAGAGACTTCGTTCCTCTTCGAGTCGAAATCCTTATGGCATGGTCTCTTCTTTGACGACTCGCCAGGCTTAGGATTCCTCGTAGGCTTGGAGACGGAGTGATGCATAAGCGATTTAGTGATATTTGTCTCTTCTTGAATTGGCTACATCAGATGATGCCTTCTTAAAGATGATTAAGTCGTGCTCTCCTGGGATTCCAGGTCAAGCATTGGTGAAGGTGGTTACTTGGCAAGAGGGAGCGGTTCCCGCGGGACTATGCAGATGCCTGTCAGAGCGAGATCAACGATTAACTAATATTTGAAGGTCGCGGTAAAGAGGTTCGGAGCAAGCTGAGTATACTTGTGCCCGACTAGATATAGGGAAGATCAGCAGCATCGCATCGCCAGAGGGTCACGTCAAACCTCTTGCCGATAAAGGCCAATCGCAGCTCCTTAACAACCCCTCCAAGATGGGAGTGTGGAAGACCTCATCCGGTGGCAGTTGAGGGGCAAATATAATGTCGTCAAATGGTCCGCCGATAACCACAAACCTCTCTGTCTAGTGGTGCACCTTGTTCACCATACTAGCAATAGTGCATATGTGGATGGAGAAGAAGACGATCATGTATTTCGTCGAGCCGATGTTAAAGATCTTCTTAAAGGTCGTCAGGTCGAAGAATATATCCTCTGCCCTCAGAAAGGAGAGATACCCAACGATGATCGCAATCCTATTTGGATTGATCTGGGATGACATCAGTTCGAAATGTCAGAGGATCTCATAAAACTCGGGCCATAGAGTCTGTCGGAGGCTGACCTCAAAGTGCTAAATGACAACACTACTCGGTCAGTGAAGAAGGAGTTGATGCGCTCAGTAGAGAAAGGTATCCTCACGCGTAGGCCTTCCTCGGTGGGAGGGAAGAATAAGAGTTTGAAATATTCATGCTCTGCGGAGTCTGTGATGGTTTTTTTGAAAATCAGGGACTTACCAGTCGCGAAGTGATTAACTTTGCGAGCAAGAGCATCCTCGGTCGAAACTATCTTGAAGGCTGGTGGCGAGTGATGAGTTAGAAGATGCGAGAAAGCCTAAGTGAGCAAAGGCAAGCATTCTGCAAAAACGGCGTTGTTTCACCTCCATGCCCTCCTATTTATATACAAAAGTACGGGGGGGGGGGGGGGGATCGCTTTCGCTTTAGAAGTCGGAAACGCATAACCCGCCAACTTCAAGAAAACTCTGAGTTCACACATATTTCATAACCTATATGCTCGCCAAGGGCGCAAGGAGAGTCAGTGGCATCGAGAATCGATTCAGCGGTTTTGGTGAGAACAAGAAAAGAGATAATCATAAAACATTAATCGGTAGAGCGAGCATCTTATATAAAGTTTGTACAGACAAGCATAAATAATAATAAAATGATCCTAATTACTACGGGTACAAGGTAAAAGGAAGAAATAAAAAGAGGGCTAAGGCGCGTTCAGGTTCTCAGGCCGATCATCCTGTTGAACATATTGCCCAGCCCATCCTCGATCTCACACCAGCCGTACGAGCTTGTTTTCCTGCATCAAAAGCTCCAGCCCATACTTTGGTCGGAGCAGCATATTACCTCTGCCTCGGGCCCGATTGCATCTAATCGGTCAGTTCGTTTGAAGCCAATCTGTATCGACAATACACCGGTCCGAGTTTTGTGGAAGAAGAGCATTCCTTGAGTCAATGTGTTGTGGTCAAATCATGGGTAGGAGGAGCATACTTTAGATCCCTTGGACCTCATGTAGAAGAAATACTCGGAGCTCTTCACCTCAGGTACAAACTAAACCTCCTACAAGTTGATCTTTTCTTCACTTGTGGAACCCCGTATACCCGAGCTTGAATTTCGAGGACAAAATTTTTGTTTTGTTTATTGGAATTTGTAACATCCCTCACACTTCCAGACCCACTAAAGTTAGGGTTAGGGCTTGAGTGGTGCATGGAGGCCCTAGTGAGCCCCTAGCTCAGCTTGAGCTTAAGGAAATGACTAAGTGCACCCCAATATGCACAAGTCAACCTAGGTCAATTCACACTCACATGAACTCACCACTTCAAGATAAGCTCACTAACATTTTCCTAACCGTAAGAGAGAGACAATAAAGGAGTGGACTCAAGGCTAGGTCAATCTAGTGGGCCTAATTGACCAAAATCAACCTTAGGTCAATATAGGTCAAATCTTCCCCTAAGATGTCCTATTTGCCTCAAAACCCAAAGTTGGCCCCACCCCTATCCTTGTAATGTTGTTAGGGTCCAAGTGGACCCAAATGCCCCGTCATGGGTTCACTAAGTTGACAAGTTTGACCAAAGTCAAACTTAACCATGTTTAGGTCAAATCACACTATTTGGCAAAGTGGGCCCAATTGGGGCATCGACATGACCCAATCAACATTGGATGGTGTCAAGGGACTCAAGACACACCCCATGGACTAGTCAACCCATCCAGTTGACCAAAGTCAACCCCAAGGCCAACCATGGTCAAATTAACCCATAAAGTCTAAAAGAGAGCCCAAGCCAATTCAAGTGGGTTAAGGCCTTGCCCAAGGCCCATCCTAAGGCCCGCTAAGTTTATTAAATTTATTTAATCTGAATTAAGTGAGTTTAATAGGGGTTTAAATAAGGTTATTAAGGGGAAAATTTCATTTGGAGGGGGAATAATGGAGGGAGGCCAAGTGATACTCCCTTCTTCTTCCCCCACCTTCCATCTCCCCTAATGAAGAGGAGGAGTTTCCAGTAGTTCAAGGTCGGCCACCATCAAGGACGGTCATTAATGGCGATGACCTACCACCTCTCATTTATGGATCTCCTATATAGATTCTCCCAAAGCTCAATTCGACCCTTTCATCACCTTCATAAGCCCTCAAGTAGTTGAAATAGACTCTTGGATCGAAGCTTTTGGTGGAGAATCGAGATCGGGTGAGGCTCACCGAAAAAAGCCAAAAACCATGGCCACCCATCGGATTAGTCGTATCCAAGCCAGAAATCAGGCATGCTTCTCCTCCTCTCCCCTTGTGCTAGCTTTCTAGATCAATAGGACTTGAGTTCGAGCTCAATCGATCTGAATTCCATTTTTAATATTCACGGAAAAAGATTGAAAATGGAGGTGGGGGTTCGCCGAAATACACTCCTCTAGCGGTCGTGCCGCTGCCCGACGATAGCCACCACCTCAACGGAGGTAGTGGGGTGGCGGACGGTCGGGGAGGGGGATGGATCGCCGGCAAAAGCCTCTGAAAGCTGTTCCAAGTCAGGTAGATCACGACCTTTGGCTGGAGTAGGAAGATGATGATCTCGTCGCTGGATCTCATCTATTATAAATATTATGATTATAGTTATCTTATCCCCTTTATTGTGCGCCTTTTAAATCAAAAATTAACGGCCCTTAGGGGCTGAACCATGAAAAGTGTCTAACATGAAAAAGGTAGCCATGTGAGTGTACTTTAATTAGAAATTGAAATCGGGTCATTTGGAGCAATATGACTCCTTGTTGGCAATTCTTATGGGACTAGTTCTTAGGGTAGGATAGTCACTATTTCCCTAATAAATTTTTTGATTGGTTAAAGGGATTGACATGAAATTTGGGATATGTTAGAATATACCCTAGATACAGCTACAGTCCAAAAATGGGAATTTTTGGACAAAAGTTTCCAATGGTTTTAGTTAAAATGTGATTTTTCATAAAACTGGAATATTCTAGTGAAAATTTATTATTTTAAACCCAAATTTTGGAGAGAGGTTCACTAGGGAGGAATAATTCCCTCGTAAAAATATCGAGTCCTTTGGACTCCTGTAGGTTGGTGAATCACACTTGCAAGTTTTCATGTTGTATGTGATATGGTGTGCAGTTAGCCAAAAAGGTGTATCTTGTGAATTTAACAAGATTGGTTTTGTCAAATCCAGTGAAATTTTGTACATGAAATTATTTATTGATTGTACACCTTCTTATAAAGTTTTAGAACATTTGGAGTTGATTTACTTAACAAATGACTTAAGTAGTAATTTTGTTATGCAAGTGTATTAGTGAACTTAGGGTGACTAAAATAGTTGTAAAAATTATGAAACTTTTCCAATAATAATTATTTAGTATTATAAAGACCGGCTAAATTATTTAGAATTTTTGAAGATCAGAATCTTAGGGTTGCAGTTATAATTACTATTTTTTCCCTTCAATATTATTGAGATCATTGTACTCAAATTGAGTTTTAAAATTATAAAATTTTGGAATAACTAATAATTTACCATTTTTAACCTTAAGTAATTTTTCTGGAATTATTTGATGAATATTTATAGTACTTCAGGTGTAACTTGACCTAGTGGATCACGTTTTGGTAATTATAAATTAAATATCAAATATTATTGGAATGATGTGAAATTTGGTCCAGATCCATTATTACTTATGATGATGTTAGGATAATTTTATCTTGCTAGTTTGATAAAAGAGAGTGACACTTCTTGTTCAAAATCACATGTAGCAATAATTTGGGAAAATTATAATAATTGCTGATTATTTTAGAAAAATTATAAATCTTTGAAATTAGGTCTAAGATGTCATGATAGGTCTCAGAAAATAAACTTAGGTCCTTGGGTCAAGCATTTAGAGGATTCATATTCATACACACATACAAGTTCATATGGTCTGCATTTAACAATTTTGGAAAATGAGTAATTCAGCAGATTATACTTTGGAGAGGTCAAACACTTAGTATCTCTGGTAATGGATTTGGTTAAGGGCAGCATAAAATTACTAAGTGCCATGAGAAAGGGACCGATAGGCTTCAGCCCATCATAGTTCCTAGTACTGCTGCGAGCCCTTCACAGGGTTGACCTCGGGAAGTCCAAGGTTAACCATAAATCGCTAAGTTGTAACGCCCCCATTCGTCACATGGAATTTAACGGTGGGTCCGGTCGGGGCCCCACGCCATATTTCACAGACAAACGGCGGAAAAACGTGTGAATATCAAATCACGTTCTACTCGAATCCTAACTCAGAGCATTCTAGCGCAGCATTTGAAGTTGTAAGAACTCAACCACATGAATGTCCACTAAATATATAAACTCCACATTTATATATAAACCAGGAATGTGTATAACACACACACACACACTCCTTGCCTTAAGGTCTTACAAGTTGCTCTTTACAAATATACAACTTCATACATCGGCACGCAGGCCGGCCACACATGAAATCCAAGAATTCTTCGCACGACCTTCAAGGGCCTTTAAGTAGCAAGTCTTCATTCCACTCAACTCAATTTAACCCATCAGCACCTGCAATTTAACATCCACCCAAGAGCGATAAACAAAGCAATGGTCAGCATTAGCTGACCAATTATAACGACTATACCCCTTACCCGGGGCAGTGGTTCCTTTCATGTATGCATTGTCAAAAACCTAGCTATCATCACAAGTATCACAACAGTATCACAAACGTCGGCTTCCGCCAGATGCTCCGTATACTCAGGGCACCTTACGGTGTACCAGACTCCGTGGCAACACCACCGATTAGAAGTTATTAACTTGTTGGCTGGCCGGTCCTAGTCCACCAATGCGCATGCTAGCGACATTCCGACCAAACCACTCAGAGGTGAGAACCTCACGACAAACTTGAGCTTTTCAGATCGACCCACCACTGTGGTGCAGCAAGCCGGGTCTGTCTCGCATCCCCCAGGCCTGCCACCCATCGATCCCCCAAAATAACTAGGAGCAAGTCAGCCTTTTCCCGTGCCCAATCTGTCAGTAGCGCAGTACATGAGGCGGGTCGGCTTTCCCTCCTGATTAGCCGCATCATTCTGCTCTCTCAGAGCAAATAGCGCTCACCATGCTCACACCACAAGGATCTTTCGCAAAGCATCCAAGATCAGCACACAACATAAAGAGCTGACATTCATAAGTCATAGCATCACATAATACACGAAGTCTTCTCTGGTTCACAACATAACCATCACCAATCTAGACTAACGGTCCGGGTGGGCTTCACACAGCATGTCTATGTTGTACTACACATTTTTGGCTCTAGATGCAGACTCAACGGGGAATCTCTTATGCTTTCCACATCTTGGTGGAGGATTCCATGCAAATGCATAAAGAAAGGACTTCGATTGTCCAAGAAGGAGATCGTTACCCTTGACGATCGCTTTGGATCCATGAACTAGCTGGATGGAAATCACCGCCACAGCTTTGTCACCACGAATCCGCACTCGGCTCTCGAATTAGCCCACTGAAGCTTCTCCAGCAGCCTTCTCGTTTCTCCCTTTCCTCACTTGCTCTGTATCTCTTTCTCTCTCTTTGAGAAGAAGGAGAATGGCTAAAATAAAGAGCTTGTTGGATCCCTAGTTTGATTTGTGAAAGATATGGTACCTAAACACCTAGAGGGGGGGGTGAATAGGTGACCTAATCCTTTTCTAACTTTGTTGGCAGCCAAACAGTTATATCACAGATTTCTAACTAGTTTATTACAGCAATCAGCAATAATCAAACATACACAGCTAATTCACAGCACATTCACAGCACAGCACACAGTGATTTATAGTGGTTCCCCAAGATATGGGTACATCCACTTTCCCCCTTCGCCTATCTAGCAGTGTACTAGATTCGGCCAAACTCCTGCACTGTCTCAGAACCCAAATTGGTTCCTACCTCAGGCCCAAAGCCTTACAACTCAGCTTTATCCCAAAGCCTACACTCAGCCAATCAAGGCCTACAATCAGCCAATCCAAGGCCTACACTCAAAGATCTCAATCTCCTACACTCAGGCAAACAAGCCCTACCCTCAGCCTTTATAAATATAGGCTTACAATCACTCAGATCCAAAGGATCCTACAAGTTAAAAAGATATTACAAAATATAACTCTACAACTCAGAATAATAAGAGAGGAGTTGAGAGATTCTTGATGAGTTCTTGGAAGAACTCAGCTGGATTCACCCTGACTTAGCCTTCTTCAAAGCTTCTTGAGTAGAACTGAATAAGGCTGAATCCTCTGCAGTTGTTCCTTGACCTCTGCCACTTAAGAATCAGAATTGAATCTGAATCCTTCTTCTCAGCCTAGTTCCAGAGACTGATTTCTTGGATGGAGCCCTCTCTCTCCAACTTCTTAGATCTGCAGTTGGACTGCAAGATCTTCTTGTGTTGATACTCTGTGTACTACTTCAACAATTTGATCAACCTTGACAGCAATCTGATCAATTACTTCAACTTATCTCAACAACTGTTTCTGTAAACTGTGGGTGCCTATTTATAGGCCTTCTTCATGGTAACCGGCTGGTCCGGTTCATAACTGACTTCTGACATCTCTAACAGTTGTTGTAGACCGGCTGGATCGGTAGCTGTCATGTCAACCAGTCACTTCTTGAAAATCTCTAACAGTCAGTAAGTGTCGAGACTTTCTGTCTTTAAGTGTCGACACTTATAGTCCAAGTGTCGACACATGTTGTGTAAGTGTCGACACAAGTCTACAAGGTGTCGACACAATTCCTTGTATTTCTCGACACAGATTCTTTTGTATGTGTCGACACTGAAATTGAGTGTCGACACAAATACTTGTTCTTTTAGCTTTTGCTGAATTCTTCTAAGTGTCGACACATCTCCTTTGTGTCGACACAGCTTCTTGTGTTGAATCTGTCTAGTGTCGACACTGCTTCTTGGTGTCGACACATAGTCTTCTATGTTGAAACTTGCTGAGTGTCGACACAGCTCCTTGTGTCGACACACCTTCTTGTTTGTTGAGACTTCAACTGAGTGTCGACACATTCCCATAGTGTCGACACTTGTACTTAGAATAATTTGTTGTTCTTTCTGTTCTTTGCTAAGTGTTGACACAGCTCCATGTGTCGACACTTTCTTCAAGTGTTGAGTCTTCTGTTGAGTGTCGACACATTGTGTTGAGTGTCGACACTTACTTCAAATGCTGACTCTTCTGCATAGTGTCGACACATTGTGTTGAGTGTCGACACTTACTTCAAATGCTGACTCTTCTGCATAGTGTCGACACATTGTGTTGAGTGTCGACACTTGTACTTAGACTCTGCAGGCTTTTGCTAAGTGTCGACACAGCTCCAAGTGTCGACACTTTCTGGTGTAGACACAGCTTCACTGGGTGTCGACACAGCTCCTTGTGTCGACACTTTCTGTCTGCACTTTTCTTCACTGAGTGTCGACACAGCTCCAAGTGTCGACACTTTCTGTCTGGTGTCGACTCTGCTTCCCAGGTGTTGACACAATGACTCCAAGTGTCGACACATCTTGTCTGGGTGTCAACACAAGTCTTCTTAAGTGTCGACACTTTCCCTCTGGGTGTCGACACATGGACTTAAAAACTTTTTGCTTCAGTCCAGTTCTTTCTTAACCTGCACAAGTAACTCAAACATTCATCAAATACATTATGATGTATATCATTGAGTTGGGTGAGGCTTCTTCAAATCAGGTATATTTGACCAATGTACCCAACAATCTCCCCCTATTTGGAGAAGTCATAACCCTTAGTCAATGATATACACCATCCATAATTAAAATTACAAAATGATGTACAGCAGATTATAAACAGCAGGGTAAACATAAACATATAATAAATTCACACATGTATACACATTCAGCATTGCAAATAAGAAATAGATACTGCTCAGAACAACCATGAAATATATTTATCATATATTGTTCTAACATTGTTCCTTATAAATTTTCCAAGGTTTACAAAAATGTTTTTCATTTAACAGATTACAACAAGCTTCAAGTTTAATTCCTAATCTATTTCTGATCAGGTTCTTTGATAACTATTCCCTTTCCAGCTTGAACTTGAGCTTTGACAGGGGCTTCAGCAGGTTCAGCAGCAGCAGGCTTCTTTCCTTTTAAGTCCTTCTTTTTCAGCTCCTCTGCTTTGCTTTTCTGCCTCTCAAAGTAGTGATATGGCTTGGGGAAGTACTTGCTAGGCTCCACAGCAGTTGGAGGTAGCTTTCCCATCTTAGCCTTCCTTCTGAATTGTACTACAGCCTCCTGCCTAATCTCATGCTTTCTCCATTCTGCCTCAGCGAACCATTTGTTCCTTTCATGAGCATTGTCCTTTGCAGCTTTCCAGGCAGTAAGAATTATATTTCTAGAGGTAGGGCTCCATTGTTCAAAATCTGGCTTTTGTTCTGCTTGCTCCCTAAACCTCTTCTTTGACAACCTTGTCTCTTCTTCTTTGTTCATGGCCTCCTGCAGAGCTTCAGAAATAGGTTGAACAACCTTCTCAATATGAACATTGGCCTTGCCCTCAGTTGGGCTATACATTGTGCTGACATCTGCTTGAACCATGTCAAAATCTGGAGGTGGATATATCACTTGAGCTACTTCTTGTTGCTCACCTCCAAGATATGCAGTTTGTATTCCTGATTCAGCCACATTATCATCATCATAAAGTGGAGGATAGCCCAGTGTAGCTCTGATGGAGTTAGATATCCATTTGGCATGGTCAGAGCTAGCTTTGACTAATACCCTCTCCCCCTTTATGACTTCTCTGGCCATATGGTCTCTGACATCATCCTTTTGAAACCTTATCTGGCTATCCAAATACCTGATTCCCTCTTTAAAGTAAGGTCTGAGCTTAGTAAGCTGTTCAGAGATGGCCTTCTGGGAATCTTTAATTGCAGTCTTGACAGCAGAAATCTCATCTTGAAAGACCTTATCAAAGTCAGCCTTAGCAGCAGCAGTAGATGTTGAAGGTTCAGCAGTCTTATTCTTCAACTCAGTGACTATAGCATTATGGGAGGCAGTCAAATTATCATTCATTCTTAACTGATTCTCCAGCACATATCCTTGATTTACTGTTATATCATCTACCTGAGCCTTGATCTTCTCCTGGTGAGTTGCCAAATAGACCACTGCATTCCCACCCTTGTGGAAGCAGTCAGTCATTTCCTTCTTGTTCAGATTCATCTCAAATCTTATAGATTTGATATCTTGTGCAAGATCAAATTGTAGGGACTTGTGCCCTTCATCCACATAAGCCTCTATTGCCTTCCTTTGCTCATCTAACTTGATCTGCATGGCAATCATCAAAGCACTATAATCAACTGTTGGAGCTTGTTGAACTATAGGCTGTGGGGCAATGGATTGCAAGGCTTTCTTGTAACTCTGACTTCTTCTTTTAAAAACATAAAGTTTCTTCTTCTTGGCCCTAGCACTCTCCTCATCCTCAGAGGCAGAAGTGCTGGCAATATCAACCCTGTCCTTAGGGCTTTGAGGTTTGTCAGCTGGCACAGCAGTTGCCTTTTCAGTTTCCAGCCTAATAGGCTCTTCCAGAACTTCCATGTGCTCCCCCTCAGCAGCAGCACTCTTATTTTCAGCATCAATTTCTTGGTCAAAATCTGCCTGATCCAGATTTAGAAACAAATCTTCCATTGTATATTCATGAGGGGATGGAGCTGGAGATAGTCTTTGCTCTTCAACCACTGACTCAGGTACCACTTCTTGTTCAGCAGATTTGTCTTCTAAAACAACATTTGGAACTTGTTTGTCTAGCTGAGTTTGCTGATGGACATCAGACAAATTAGCATCTTCTATAATATAGTCTAAAGTTTTTAAGTCAGTGAGTACCTCTTGGATAATGATGGTGGCTTGCTCACTGTCCAGTGTAGAGGGTTCTGCTACACCTGGAAGCTCCCCCTGACTGTGATCCCTATGGATGGGGCTAGCTGGAGGCAGCTCCCCCTGGATCTCAGCAGTCTCTTGAGGAGCAGGAGTCTTTACTACTGTCTCTTCCTCTTGCTCATCAGGTGTGAACACCACCTGTTCTTCACTCTCAGAACTGCTTGAGGACTCTTGTGCCACAACAGCAGTTTTCCTTTTCTTCCTGGGAGGAGTGACTTTCTCTGTAACTGGCTTCTCAGGAGTAGGCATGTCCTTTGACAACACCCTTTCCCATCTAGAAAAGATCCTTTGATCCATCTTCCTCATATGATTGATCTTGCTTCCAGCAGCAGTGCTCATTACCTCTGGTATTGTACCAGCCAGGTAGAGACTTATAATTCTGCCCAGATTGGGCTTCTTCAGACTTTCCTTGATCTTCTCATAGATTACCATTGACCAATCTGTTCTTAGGGTGAAGATAATTCTTGTCATGACATTGAACATTGAGGCTGACACCCTGTCATGCCCTCCAGGCTTACTGAGAATGACCTTGCCCACAATTTCAGATAGAAATTTTCCTTGACTGTTCATGCCTTTCCTGTTAAAGACAGAACCTATCTTCAGCTTTGGATCAAGTCCACACCAGGTAAGAGCTTCCCTGGTCTTGGATGTAGAAACTTCTTCTTCATCTTGAGTCTTAGGTAGCTGGAGTACCTTCCTCAGACTTTTTGGTGAGACCTTGACTTTGGATCCATGCACTCTGGATTTGATTCTATATCCAGAGTCATCAACTGTAGCTCCAGTAAGGAATTCAAGAACTTCCTTCTTCCAAATCTTGGTTGGTTCTGAAACCAAATATTCTAGTCCAGAATCGCTGACTAGGGTTAACACCGATTGGATTTCTTGATCTCCATCATCGAACGTGCCGCGCACAAGTTCATAGCCTTCGTTAACGTTCTCCTCGAGCTTGGGAGCCATTAGGGTTTGGAGAATTAGTCTTGAGAAAAGAGAAATGTCGACACAATAGTTTTGGTCTCGAAACTTTGAAAGCGTGTCGGCAATCAGAGACAGAACCCTATTTATACCTTTCTGATTTTGAAGATGAACAGGCGGGACAGCTAGCTTAACATGTGTCGACACTGGCAATAAGTGTCGACACTGACTTATAATGTCTCGACACACATGTGTCGACACAAGTTTAGTCAACAGATATTATGTGTCGACACTTGGTTATGTGTCGACACAATATAACTCGACACATCGTCGAGACTTTACTTAGCAAATTCTGAGTAAAATATAAGTGTCGACACCATATTGGATGTGTCGACACCTACTTGACATGTGTCGACACTAACATTCTGAAGTGTCGACACCACATTCCTAGATGTGTCGACACCTTTCTCCTGAAGTGTCGACACCACTATTCTGTGTCGACATACACTTGTCTATGTGTCAACACCTTTTTACTTAGGCAATTTTCTATTCTGTAAACTTAGTCTAAGTTTATCATTCCTAGTTCAATTTTGAATCTATTGAACTTAGCTTCTTCTAGTGGCTTAGTAAACATATCAGCTATTTGTTCATCTGTTTTAACATATTCAAGTGAAATATCTTCTCTTTCTACATGTTCTCTAAGAAAGTGATATTTAATCTCAATATGTTTTGTTCTACTATGAGATACAGGGTTATTAGCTATTGAAATAGCACTTGTAGAATCACAGTAAAGTGGAGTTCTACTTACCTGAAATCCATAGTCCTCTAGCTGATGTTGAATCCACAGAAGTTGAGCACAGCAACTTCCTGCAGCCACATATTCTGACTCAGCTGTGGAGATAGCCACACTAGTCTGCTTTTTGCTGCTCCATGAAATTAGTCTTCCACCTAGGAATTGACAGGTTCCAGTAGTGCTCTTTCTATCCTCTTTGCATCCTGCAAAGTCTGCATCTGAATAACCTGTTAGATCAAAGTCTCCATTCCTAGGGTACCAGAGGCCTAGATAGGGAGTGCCCTTTAGATATCTCAAAATTCTCTTGACAGCAGTCAAGTGAGACTCTTTAGGGCAGGCTTGATACCTTGCACAAACACATGTAGCATACATGATGTCTGGTCTACTAGCAGTTAAGTATAATAGGGAGCCAACTATCCCTCTATACAAGGTTTCATCTACAGGTTTCCCTGCATCATCCTTGCTAAGAGACATACTTGACCCCATAGGAGTCTTCATGGTACTGGATGAATCCATACCATACTTCCTTATGAGTTCTAGGGTGAACTTTGACTGACAAATGGACAAACCACTCTCAGTCTATTTAACTTGGAGACCCAAGAAAAACTTCAGCTCTCCCATACTACTCATTTCAAACTGACCTTGCATAAGTTTTGCAAACTTTTTGCAAAGGCTGCTTTCAATAGACCCAAATATAATGGCATCTACATATATTTGGACTAGTATGACATTGCCTCTAGATTCCCTAAGGAATAGAGTCTTATCTATTTTCCCCCTTGAGAACTTGTTCTCAATGAGGAAACTAGATAGGGTTTCATACCAAGCCCTAGGGGCTTGCTTTAACCCATATAAAGCTTTCCTAAGTCTATAGACATAATGAGGTAGAGTTGGATCAACAAAACCTGAAGGCTGCTCCACATAGACTTCTTCTTTCAAATTACCATTTAGGAATGCTGACTTGACATCCATTTGGTATACCTTGAATCCTTGATAGGTTGCATAGGCCAAGAACATTCTTATGGCTTCCAGTCTGGCTACTGGAGCAAAGGTTTGATCAAAATCAATACCTTCTTCTTGCCTATATCCTTTAGCAACCAGTCTAGCTTTATTCTTAATGATGACACCTTGTTCATCCATCTTATTCCTGTAGATCCACTTAACTCCTATTACATTGTGGTCTTTAGGTTTAGGAACAAGTTCCCAAACCTTGCACCTCTTGAACTGATTAAGCTCTTCTTGCATTGCTTCAGTCCATTGTGGATCCATTATTGCTTCTTCAAATCTTTTAGGTTCAACTTGAGACAAAAAGCTGGAATAGATTGCAGCATTCATGTTTCTACTCCTGTTTTGTACTCCTTGTCTTGGATCTCCAATAATCAGCTCTACTGGATGATCTCTAAGATGCCTATGGGCTGGAGTCATCCTCACTTCAGGTTGAACCACTTCAGCATATGCATCATGCTGTATTCCTTGGATTTCTTCAGCAATTGGCACATGTAGTTCTCCCCCTGGACAGCAGCTACTCTCATCTCCTTGCTGTCTTGCAGCAGGCACTTCTTCTATAGTCAGCTTGTCCATTGTCTTTGTCAAACCTGTGGGGCTGCATACATTGCTAGACAACTCATTATTAATAAGTTTAGTCTCATCAAAAACTACATGCACTGATTCTTCTACAACTTGTGTAGTCAAGTTGTAGACTCTATAAGCCTTACTATTATTGCTGTACCCAACAAAAATTCCCTCTTGGGACTTGGCAGCAAACTTAGTTATGTAAGACTTCCCATTGTTAAGTATGTAGCATTTACAACCAAAGATCCTAAAATAGGATAGGTTTGGTTTCCTGCCTTTCACTACTTCATAGGGGGTCTTGTTTAGCCCTTTAGTGATGGTAGCCCTATTTATAACATGGCATGCAGTGTTAACCGCTTCAGCCCAGAAATACTCAGGCAGTGATGTATCACTTAGTAGGGTTCTACCAGCTTCTATCAAGGTTCTATTTTTCCTCTCAGCAATGCCATTTTGCTGAGGTGTTCTAGGTGAAGAGAATTCTTGAAATATCCCAAAGTCTTCACATAGTTTTGTCATGCTTTCAGATTGAAACTCAGTACCATGGTCACTTCTAATTTTGACCACAGTACTATTAAGTTCATTCTGAATTTGCTTGACAAAGCTGTAGAAGACACTAGGTGTTTCAGATTTCTGTCTTAAGAAGAACACCCAGGAAAACCTTGAGTAGTCATCTACAACTACAAGGGTATAGACCTTCCTACCTAAGCTGTGAACTAGCATTGGACCAAAGAGATCCAAATGCAAGAGGTACAAACACCTCACAGCATCTTTGTTATCTATGCTTCTAAAAGAGGATTTGGTCTGCTTGCCTTTTTGACAAGCTGAGCAAATACCATCTTTAACACACTTAACTTGAGGACCATTCCTCACTAACTCTTTACTAAAGAGTTTGCTAATTGTCTTGTAGTTAAGATGGGCCAGCCTCTTGTGCCATTTGACACAATGAGAGACTGTCTCATCAGCTACAAGACAAACTGGAGAACCATTGTTCTCAATCATAATGTCTAGGCAGTAGACATTTCTCTTCCTATAACCTGTCAAGATGATCTCTTGATCACTTGACCTCTTGATATGGCAACCATTTTTAACAAATGAGATGTCATACCCTACATCACTTAATTGACTTATACTTATTAGGTTGTGTTTCAACCCTTTAACATAAGCCACTTGAGTAATGGTAACTAAGTTTGAAGAAATGTTACCAAACCCTTTGATGATTCCTTTTTCAGAACCACCAAAGGTCACTTTAGGACCATTTTTGATTGGAATGTAGTCCTTCAGTAGTCCCCTAGTTCCAGTCATATGTCTGGAACATCCACTATCCAAGTACCATGTAGGGGTATGGCCACTTGGACTCACCTGACTGGGTCCTGGCTGCTCCAGGATTTTGGCACTGTCTGTCAAAGCCATTAGCCCTTGGCAATGACTGTCTTCTTATTCATAAATTGACTCCAAAATCTGCATGAATTCTTCCTCTTCTTCTTCTGCATACAGCCCTATGTAGGCTTCAGCCTCAGACTCAGTTTCTGAAGAAGATATATCTGATAGAGTCTTCTCCTTCTTAGCAATAAAAGACTTTTCTTTCTTCCCTTTGAAGTAAGTCTTTTTCCTGTCACCAGAATCCTTTCTCTTCTCTGGACAATCTGCAATAACATGGCCCTGTTTATTGCAGCAATAGCAAACAATCTTTGAACCAGTTGCCTTGCTTGACTTTGTCCTCTTCCTATCTTTCTTTGAATACTTTTTCTCCTGATTAAAGGCTTCCTTTCCCTTTGAAGAAGAAGGTCTTGACCTCCACTGTTTCTTCCTCAGGAATTTCTGAAAATGTCTAGTGAAGGCAGCAAAGTCTTCATCACTTTCACTGCTCTCACTCTTTGTGCTGATAGACTCATCAGATTCTGATTCAACTACCTCTGGAGGTGGAGTTGAAGACTTATTCCTGCACTTTCTGGGAACTTCTGTCTTGAAAGCAACAGTTCTTTCTTTGTGCTCAGTCCTTGTTGATTTCTCCTCCTCTTTTCTCACTGTTAACTGCATCTCATATGACAATAGCTTGCCAAACAGTGTGGGAGGTGGAATTTCCCCCAACTTAGCCATTTCTCTTATGGCACAGATCTTGGTGTCCCAATCTTTGGTTAGGGACCTTAAGAACTTGTCATTTAGTTCATAGTTAGTGAACTCTCTTCCATAAGACATGAGTTCATTAACTATTCTGTAAAATTTCTTATAGCACTCAGTGATGCTATCACTCTTTCCTTGCCTAAAGCTCTCATACTCCTAATTTAGCAAGGAATTCCTATCTTGCCTAACTTCTTCAGAACCTTCCATATAGACAATGAGAGTATCTCACATCTCTTTTGCTGTCTTACAGTGAATTAAGTTCTGAAAAGTGGCATCATCAATGGCACTCACTATTATGTTCTGTGTCCTCTTGTCCATGGTGGCTAGGACAATTTCATCCTTAGTCATCTCAGAGAAATCCTTTGGAGTCCTCTGGTTTGCATCCAATACTGAAATCTTCATTGGCATATAAGGCCCTTCCTTAACTGTAATGTAGATTCTAGGGTCAGAGGCTTCCATAAATAGCCTAACCCTCTCTTTCCAAATCCCAAAGATCTCTTTCCTGCATATGGGTAATTTCATGGAACCCAATTCCTTGTGATTCTCATAAGAACTCATGTTTCTTGATGTTCTTGAATCTGTGAATTGCCTTACACTGAATCTGCCAAACAGGATTTCCTCAGGCTGTTAGTCCTTGTTTTGAGGAACCTCGCTTTGATACCACTTGAAAGATATGGTACCTAAACACCTAGAGGGGGGGGGTGAATAGGTGACCTAATCCTTTTCTAACTTTGTTGGCAGCCAAATAGTTATATCACAGATTTCTAACTAGTTTATTACAGCAATCAGCAATAATCAAACATACACAGCTAATCCACAGCACATTCACAGCACAGCACACAGTGATTTATAGTGGTTCCCCAAGATATGGGTACATCCACTTTCCCCCTTCGCCTATCTAGCAGTGTACTAGATTCGGCCAAACTCCTGCACTGTCTCAGAACCCAAATTGGTTCCTACCTCAGGCTCAAAGCCTTACAACTCAGCTTTATCCCAAAGCCTACACTCAGCCAATCAAGGCCTACACTCAGCCAATCCAAGGCCTACACTCAGAGATCTCAATCTCCTACACTCAGGCAAACAAGCCTTACCCTCAGCCTTTATAAATATAGGCTTACAATCACTCAGATCCAAAGGATCCTACAAGTTAAAAAGATATTACAAAATATAACTCTACAACTCAGAATAATAAGAGAGGAGTTGAGAGATTCTTGATGAGTTCTTGGAAGAACTCAGCTGGATTCACCCTGACTTAGCTTTCTTCAAAGCTTCTTGAGTAGAACTGAATAAGGCTGAATCCTCTGCAGTTGTTCCTTGACCTCTGCCACTTAAGAATCAGAATTGAATATGAATCCTTCTTCTCAGCCTAGTTCCAGAGACTGATTTCTTGGATGGAGCCCTCTCTCTCCAACTTCTTAGATCTGCAGTTGGACTGCAAGATCTTCTTGTGTTGATACTCTGTGTACTACTTCAACAATTTGATCAACCTTGACAGCAATCTGATCAATTACTTCAACTTATCTCAACAACTGTTTCTGTAAACTGTGGGTGCCTATTTATAGGCCTTCTTCATGGTAACCGGCTGGTCCGGTTCATAACTGACTTCTGACATCTCTGACAGTTGTTGTAGACCGGCTGGATCGGTAGCTGTCATGTCAACCAGTCACTTCTTGAAAATCTCTAACAGTCAGTAAGTGTCGAGACTTTCTGTCTTTAAGTGTCGACACTTATAGTCCAAGTGTCGACACATGTTGTGTAAGTGTCGACACAAGTCTACAAGGTGTCGACACAATTCCTTGTATTTCTCGACACAGATTCTTCTGTATGTGTCGACACTGAAATTGAGTGTCGACACAAATACTTGTTCTTCTAGCTTTTGCTGAATTCTTCTAAGCGTCGACACATCTCCTTTGTGTCGACACAGCTTCTTGTGTTGAATCTGTCTAGTGTCGACACTGCTTCTTGGTGTCGACACATAGTCTTCTATGTTGAAACTTGCTGAGTGTCGACACAGCTCCTTGTGTCGACACACCTTCTTGTTTGTTGAGACTTCAGCTGAGTGTCGACACATTCCCATAGTGTCGACACTTGTACTTAGAATAATTTGTTGTTCTTTCTGTTCTTTGCTAAGTGTCGACACAGCTCCATGTGTCGACACTTTCTTCAAGTGTTGAGTCTTCTGTTGAGTGTCGACACATTATGTTGAGTGTCGACACTTACTTCAAATGCTGACTCTTCTGCATAGTGTCGACACATTGTGTTGAGTGTCGACACTTACTTCAAATGCTGACTCTTCTGCATAGTGTCGACACATTGTGTTGAGTGTCGACACTTGTACTTAGACTCTGCAGACTTTTGCTGAGTGTCGACACAGCTCCAAGTGTCAACACTTTCTGGTGTAGACACAGCTTCACTGGGTGTCGACACAGCTCCTTGTGTCGACACTTTCTGTCTGCACTTTTCTTCACTGAGTGTCGACACAGCTCCAAGTGTCGACACTTTCTGTCTGGTGTCGACTCTGCTTCCCAGGTGTCGACACAATGACTCCAAGTGTCGACACATCTTGTCTGGGTGTCGACACAAGTCTTCTTAAGTGTCGACACTTTCCCTCTGGGTGTCGACACATGGACTTAGAAACTTTTTGCTTCAGTCCAGTTCTTTCTTAACCTGCACAAGTAACTCAAACATTCATCAAATACATTATGATGTATATCATTGAGTTGGGTGAGGCTTCTTCAAATCAGGTACATTTGACCAATGTACCCAACAATTTGGGATAGGTTCACTAAGTTAGGATCATCTAACCCAACATGTATAGCCAGGGTCATGGTTATGTCTTAGAGTATAGACCAAGTCCTTAGAGTTAACACTACAAGGACCAGCCATCAACAGACTGCATAAAGACTCAAGACTTAGAGAAATATCAAAGACTCAGAAAATGAGTTCAACGTTTGTCGAACTCAGGCCGACGAAAGCTGTGCTCAGCTCGACGATCTTAGAGACAATTCTCTGAGCTGAGCTCGATGAACTTGGGACTCAGGTCAATGATTTATGGACAATACTTCAACATTTCAAGTCCAGAATTTCTCTGAACTCCACTCGACGAACTTGGTATTCAGGTGGACGATCTATGTGTATTTTACTTCAACATCTTATTCCAAAAATAAGTAAATATTCTAAGTCCAGGATCATACTCCAGTCGACGAATTCACCTTCTCAGCTCGACGAACTTAGAACACATTCCTGGAAAGACTTATCTAGTAGTTAGAAGTTCTCAGGTCGACGAATCTAGTTCTCAGGTCGATGATTTCTGGCAACTCCACTACAACACTTCATTCCAAAGACATCTAGAATATTATAAGTCCATAAACACTTTGCTGAACTCCAGTCGAGGAACTTAAATTATCATCTCGACGAACTTCATGCACAGAATTGGCAAGGTTCTGGAGAAAGCAGTCGTCTGTTCTTAGGTCGACAATCTTGGATCTCAGCTCGACGAACCGCTATTATCAGATCGACGAACTTAACGTCTCAGCTCGACGAACTGTGGACTCAGCTCGACGAATTTTGTTCTCTGTTTGACGATTCCAGACTTATTTATTTTCATCCATCTGTTCTTATTCTCTTGCAATAATTCTTGAGTAACTAATGCTAAAATATTCTCTAAATACTACTGTTAGACGGGCATTGATTATGATCTTCTTCAGGATTATTGTTTGTCGTTTTTCAATAAGACAGTTGGGGAAATCATTCGATGCAAAATTTTCTCCAGGCCGTCAACAATAAATGTAGAAGAAATTCAAATTTCAAAAGAAAGATAATCTGGAAAATATAAAAGGGATTTCCTTCCTTCTCTCAATAGTGGACTGAGAAATAATATACAGACAGAGAAGACAATACACTGGCTCTGCAACATAACAGCAATTATACATAATACAGTGACATAGAGAAACAAGCTCTAGACTAGAGACACCAGCAATCTGAATGAGGAAGAAGAATAACCATTCAAAATCAATATTCTTCCTCCCTCTTCTTCCAGGGATTCTTCAAAGGACAACAACTACAATATCTGTCAAGAAGTTCATGGAGCTCATCTAGTCAAGGCAACAGTTTGAAGGCCTATCACCCTGCAGCAAAGCTCCAACTTCCTGAACCATTTTACATCTTAGGGGGAGCTTTTGCTAACATCAAATCCACAAAAGTCTTCTCAGTTATACTTTGAGAAAGAGAAGACAAAATCAATCTCTCATCCCCCACTGTATACAGGGTTCTTAACTCCCTTCAAAAGTTATCCTTGGTTGCAAGTCACCTGATCAAAAGACTTGAGGTTTGGTTTTTGAGCACCTGATCAAAAGCTCATTGGTGTCAGGCACCTGATCAAAAATCTGAGTGGATTCCTACCAGTGTGGTAGAAGAGTGGATGTACCTAGGTTGGGGAACCACTATAAAATTCTTGTGTTGTCTGGCTACTCTTTTCTTTTGTTTCTTGTTATGGCTGTGTTAGTTAGGATTGTTGTGTTAGTGTTTAATTAGTTTATATTCTACAGCACCTGTGGCAGATTAAATTAACTTAGGATAGTTTAATTTATAAGTATTATTTGTAGCAAAAAGTCTTAAAAATCTAAAGATACTCTATTCATCCCTCCCCCCTCTAGAGTATTCCTGATCTAACCCCTCACTTTCAATTGCTATCATAGCCTGGATTCCTTTGGTTGTACAAGCTAACCCTTTAACCAAAGATCCTGAGTTAGATCTGTCTATTCATTTTTATTAGATATTCACACACAACATGGCACAGAACAAAGACTATATAAGCACCAGACCTCCAGTTTGCAACCTAAATAGGTTTGCCATCTAGAAGGCAAGAATCAAGTTATATATGAACTCTATTGATGAGGATATTTTCAATTCCATTGTGACGGGTCCTCCTCAAGCATCTACCTCTACAGTAATCTCAAACACAAATGCAGTTCCCCACCTGAGCGGATTGAGGCCCAGAAGAAGGCAAAAATTGTTGATGCCAAGTCCATGAATATTCTGCCCAAACAATGTCAGATGACAATTTTCAAAAAGTGGCTGAATGCACATTAGCCAAAGCCATGTGGGATTCCCTCAATCAAATGGTGGCTAGATCTGCTGATGAAAGAAAAGATAGGAGATCCAATCTCATATCCCAATATGAGAATTTCAAGAAGGAGGAAGCAGAACCAGTAGCTAACATGTACAATAGGTTGAGCTCAATCATCAATGAGCTAAAGACCTTGGATAAGGACATCACCCTCACAGAGGTGGATGACAAAATCCTTATGTGCTTCCCAAGCTCATGGGATTCAAGGATCTGGCCCATCAAGGAGGCCAGGAGCCTAAATTAGATTTCCACTGAATCTCTTTTGGGAAAGCTAAAGTCCTATGAGCAGCTCATCAAATCTAGAGAGGAAGCTGAGCAAAGAACACCTCCACCAGTAAGGAAGAAGCACAACATTGCATTAAAGGCTGCTGAGGAGACAGATACTCCAACAATAAATGAAGAGCTGATGGGTCTACTTGCTAAAAGATTTTACAAGATGGCAAGGAAAGACTTCAGGAAGAGATCATACAGATTGGATGACAAAACAAGGTATGATAAAACCCCTACTAAAGATGGGGTTTGCTTTGGTTGCAGGAAACCTGGACACTACATCTCAGAGTGTCTGGAAAATCAGAAGAAGGAAAAGAGAGGAGAGAAGGACTCAAGAAGACATAAAAGCAGCAGGCTTTCTTCCAGCAAATACAAGAAGAAGGATAAAGACTTTGTAGTTGAAAGCTGGAGTGAAACAGAAGATGAATCGTCATCTTCCAGCTCCAGTGAAGAAGAAGACGAGGCAAGGGCCAAAAAAGTGTGCCTCATGGCCATTGATGCCTCCAAAAGCCAGTCAGATGACGATGTATCTGACAGTGAAGAAGCTTCAGAATCTGAAGCTGACCAGGTACTTGCTTCTTTTGATTACAGTTCTGATTCATTCAAATCTGAATTTAAAACTATGTGCATTGATCTAATAAATTTAAAAAAAGAAATTAAGACACTTAGGTAAAAACTAGTAAACCAAGAAAATGTTATCTCTGTAAACAATAGGCTAAAGGCTGAATTAAATCAAGCTAATGAACTAATCAATTCCTTGAAAACACAACTATGTGAGGCCAAACAAGTTGAGGAATCTCTCAATGGGAGAAGCCTCAAGCTGATGGACATTACAAGCACTGTAAATGCCATACCGAATGGCAAGTTGGGCTTGGGCACTTCATCAAGTTTGCCACCCATTCTTAAGAAGAATATTTTGAAAACTCCCATTCTTAAGAAGAATATTTTGACAACTCCCATTAAATTTGTTTCTGCAAAGGGGAAAGAAATAACAACCAATAAACAAACCACAAAACAAATATCTAACTCAAAAGGTCAAAATAACAGAAATAAGAAAACCTTAGGTAAAAATAAAGTTCAGCAAATTTCGTCGAACTCAGATCGACGAAATATGACCAGTTCGTCGAACTCTAGTCGACGAACTCTGAACGTAAACTTTAGCTATAATTATTCATCTAAATGCGATCGACGAACTCTGTATGGTTCGTCGAGCAGAGATCGAGGAACTTGAGACACAGAAAATGACCATGTTCATTCTCTGGGCAGAGATTGACGATCTCATCCCAATTCGTCGACTCTGGTTGATGAACTCATAACATTTCGTCGAACCCAGAAAGACTTAACAAAAATCATAATTATAACACCAGCTCTATTAAATCCAGAAAACCATTTAATCCATTAGCTGATTGGATAATTCCACCCGGAAGATATCATCCTTTAGGATACAAATCTCAACCAGAATTCTCTGTGACATCTAGTTTTTCATATCAACAATATAAAGGACCCAAGGTAACCTGGGTCAAGAACAACTAACTGGTTTTATTGTAGGAAAATGGCTGTCCAGTGATTAATCAAACCTGGTACCTGGACAGTGGATGCTCCAAACACATGACTCGCCGCAAGGACAATCTAATCAACTACAAGTCTAAGCTGTGACCAAAGGTAATCTTTGGTGATTCAAAATGTGGCCAGTCAGAAGGCTATGGAGAAGTGAAAATTGGAGCAGTCACCTTCAAGAAAGTGACTTATGTAAGGGGACTCAAACATAACCTCATCTCCATAAGTCAATTATGTGATGAAGGTTATCAGGTATATTTCAACTCAACTTCTTGCACTATTTCTGATAAAAAAAACAAATTGTTTTATTTGGAAATAGACAAGGAAACATTTACTTAGTTGATTTTCAGTCTGGCAAGTCAGATATCTGCTAACTTAATATAGTCAGTACTCAGAATGAACTATGGCATAAATGGCTAGGTCATGTTAACATGAAAAATATTGTTAGACTATCAAAAGACAACCTTGTGAGAGGTTTACCTTCTGGACCCTACAAGAAGGAAGGTCTCTGCTTGGCTTGTCAATTAGGCAAGCAAACTAAATCTAGCTTTAAATCAGTAAATAAAAATGATTCACCTAGGATCTTGTACTTGCTACACATGGATCTCTTTAAACCCATTGCTGTACAAATCCTAGGAGGGAAATCCTATACCTTGGTTATTGTAGATGACTTCTCAAGGTTCACTTGGGTGTTCTTTCTGAGATCTAAGTCAGATACCTTTAAAGTTCTTACAGATTTTCTCAGAACCATACAGATTGAGTACTCTACTCATGTTGCATTGATCAGAAGTGATCATGGTACATAGTTTGAGTCTCTTCTTATGCATGAGTTCTATGAGAAGGAAGGTATCAGGCACTGCTTCTCAGCTCCTAGAACTCCCCAACAAAATGGGATAGCTGAAAGGAAAAATAAGACTCTAATTGAAGCTGCAGGTACATTGCTTGCAGATGCTTACATGCCCCTATCCTTTTGGGCAGAGGCTGTAAGCACATCAAATTATGTCATGAATAGAAGTTTAATACATAAACTAAAGAATATGACTCCCTATGAATTACTTAAATGGAAGAAACCTAAAATCACTTATTTTAAAGTATTTGGTTGTATATGTTATATACATAATAACAATAAAAAATATATTAGAAAGTTTGAAGCTAAGCCTGAAGAGGGAATTTTTCTAGGATATTCCCAAGTAAGCAAAGCTTATAGGGTATTTAACAAATTCTCCTTGAAAATTGAAGAGTCTATACATGTAACATTTGATGAGGCTAACATGTCTTGCAAAGAGAAAGAGATTTCTACCAATAACACTTTGCAGGTACCTCACTTGTGTGAGAATTTGGATGGACTAAGCCTCAC
Organism: Platanthera guangdongensis; assembly: GCA_039583875.1. NCBI lineage: Eukaryota > Viridiplantae > Streptophyta > Magnoliopsida > Asparagales > Orchidaceae > Platanthera > Platanthera guangdongensis. The sequence continues at coordinate 53,505,934 of CM077150.1, forward strand.
CCAAGAGACCCCAACACATCCTTCTCCACAGGTTGATGAAGACAATGAAGAAGAACAGCTAGAAGAAATTCAACCTCATCCAACAGCAAATATAATTCCGCAAGAGGAAGTAATTCAAAATGATGTTGCTGAACAAACTCCACCAAATGATCTTGTCACACTAAGGGATCACCCTAGATCTCAAGTGATTGGAGACATGTCAACATGTGTACAGACAAGACATCAACTCAACCAAGATTTGATGCATGCCTATTTTCTCTCTCAGGTTGAACCTCAGTCTATACATGATGCTGAGCAGGATCCCCACTGGATCATTGCTATACAAGAGGAACTAAATCAATTTGAGAGATGCAGAGTTTGGGATTTGGTTCCAAGACCCCAAGACTACCCAGTTATTGGAACCAAATGAGTATACAGAAATAAAATAGATGCCCAAGGTACATTTGTGAGGAACAAGGGTAAGCTTGTTGCTCAAGGATACAGGCAAGAATAAGGCATAGATTATGATCAAACCTTTGCACCAGTTGCAAGGTTAGAGGCCATTAGAATTTTTCTGGCCTATGCTGCCTACAAGAAATTCAAGGTGTATCAGATGGATGTGAAGAGTGCATTTCTGAATGGAGTACTTAAAGAAAAGGTTTATGTTGAACAACCTCCAGGATTTGTCTCTCCAACTTATCCTTATCATGTATTTAAATTGCATAAAGCTCTTTATGGTCTAAAGCAAGCTCCAAGAGCTTGGTATGAGACCCTACCTAGCTTTTTGATAGAGCATATATTCATTAGAGGCATAGTAGATAAAACCTTATTCACTAGACATCATAAGGATCAAACCTTGTTTGTATAAATATATGTGAATGACATCATATTTGGGTCTTCTGACTCCAAATTATGCAAGAGGTTTTCTGACCTCATGCATTCTAAATTTGAAATGAGTAGTATGGGTGAGCTCTCCTACTTCCTTGGTGTCCAAGTGAAGCAGCTCCCTGATGGCATCTTCATCTCCCAAGCTAAATTGCTAAAGAGCTTATAAAGAAGTTTGGGATGGCTGATGCCTCAGCAAAGAAAACACCCATGGCTACAAATGTTGTAATAGACTCTGATGCACATGGGAAACTTGTGGATCAGAAACTATATAGGGGCATTGTTGGGTCCCTACTATACCTTACGGCAAGCAGACCTGATATTATGTTTGCCACATGCCTTTGTGCTAGGTTCCAGGTGAACCCTAAAGAATCTCACCTAATTTTCTTAAAAAGAATTTTGAGATATATAAAGAGTTGTCCTAGTCTAGGCATATGGTATCCTACTGAGTCAGAATTTGATTTAACTGGATATTCAAATGCTGACTTTGCTGGATGCAGGGTAGACAGAAAAAGTACTTCAGGAACTTGCCAGTTCCTAGGTATGAGATTAGTGTCTTGGTTATATAAAAAACAATCCTCTGTGTCCACTTCAACTGCTGAAGCAGAATACATCGCATCTGGCAGTTGTTGTTCACAGATGTTGTGGATTCAGAATCAACTACTGGACTATGCTCTCAACTTAAATAATTCAACTCTATTCTGTGATAACATAAGTGTTATAGTTATAGCATAAAATCCAGTCCATCACAGTAAGACTAAGCATATAGACATTAGGCATCATTTCATTAGAGAGTGTATAGACAAAAAACAAAATTAAACTTGTCTATATCTACACTGATTTACAAAGAGTTGATATATTCACCAAACCTCTGGATGAGAGAAATCACTTGTTCTTTATAAATCAGCTTGGAATGATCAATGAAGAAGAGTTAGTTTAGTTTTTGTCTACACTCGATGAATTTTTTAAAGTTCGTCGAACGGAGTTAAACGAACAGAGAAAGGTTCTTGAGTTATTCATCGAACGGCGATCGACGAACTCTCTGTGAGTGAAGTTGTGTTCGTCGAACGGAGATCGACGAAGCTGCTTCAGAAAACTTTCGTCGAGCTGAGCTCGATGAAATGCCTTCAAATCTTCAGACTGAGCTCGACGAATTATTTAACTATCAAATATTTCGTCGATCTCAGGTCGAAGAATTTCTTAACTTTTCGTGGAACGAAGTTTGTCGATTCATATTCTGGAAAACCTTATATCTAGGTTTTCTTCGACCTCCATCCCGCGCTTTCAGTTCCATTGCACTTGATCGTCATTTTTCTCTTGCAGGTACTCTAATGGCGATTCCAGCAGGAACTCTTGCAGCAATGAAATTCGATATTGTCTTTGATGTCGATTTCGACTCCTTTCAACATTCAAACCCTATATTCCTAACAATCCTGCAACTCCTCGAAGACTAGCAACTGAAAAATCTGCTATCCACAAGGATCAAGAAATCTAGAATAGAAATCAGGGAGTGGGTCTATACTTCCTCCACCATATAAGAGAATACAATGACAGGAACGATATCGGGTAATGCCGTCTCCCTCACCCCTGTAGTGTTAATTGAAGTCTTTAGATTAAAGAATGGAACAGAAGAATTGGAGATTGAGAATGAAGCATATGATGAGATGCTCAGTCTCATGGGTTATTCTGGAGGAAACCCTAACAAGTTGCTGAAGAAACACTTGTCTGCTGAGTTCAAATTCCTAGCAGATATAGTGGGAAAAGTGTTGCTTGGCAAGCACACTACTCATGACTACATCACCAGGCACCAATTCATGGATATGTGTGTTGTGGTGAATAAGAATAAAGTAAACTGGGCTCAAATTATGTTTGATTTGATTAAGAAAAAGAACAATAAAAAGGAAGTCAGTTTTGGAAGGATCTTAGGGATCTTCCTGAAAGAAAAGGCTCCTGAATCACTGGTCTCTCATACCATATTCATAAATGCCAGCAAGAGGCTCAGATGTGCCCTTTTTGGCAAGTGGGAGAGGACCATCACAAAACCCTCCAAGGCTTCCTCTTCCACTAGGGCTTCTGAAAGTATAAGGGCTGATCCAGCCACTTCCCATCCTACTGAAGAGATCCCTACTACACCTCCATCCTCTTCCACCATTCCTTCTCTCCAACAAACACAACAACAACCACAACAACAACCACAACAACCTGTTCATATTCCTACTCTCGCTACATCTCCTGTCACCTCTCCACCAATAGATCTCACTGACATCCCCTCTTCCCCACCTCAGGAATCTCAACAACCTTCTCCCTCTCAATCACCACAACCAACCCCACCTTAGTCCCCCCCATGATACACACATTTCATCACCACCTTCATCTCCTTTATCACACCATTTGGACAACATCCCATTCTTTACTCTACTTACTTCCCCTCCTCATACTTCCTCTCTTCCAGATGTCCACATGCAAGATGATATCCCTCCTACTCCACCAACTACTACCATCCTCACTTCTGTCTCCATTCCAACACCATCTAACACACCCTCTACCACTCCACTGTTGGATCCATCCACCATTTCTTCTCTTATTGCACTGCTTACTCCTCTCCCCAAAAATCTTATAGCAGAGGCCATTACACCTCTTGCTTCTTCTATTTCCTCCTTAACTACCCAAATCACTGTCCTCTCTGCTGCCCCCTCTTCAGTAAGGGGTCTGTCTTCAGTTTCCACTGAAACCGGGTAGGGGGAGATACTTGATGAAGAAGCAGTAGCAGTAGCATCAGAAGAAGCAGCAGCAGTATCCCCAGCAGCAGTAACAGCAACAACAGCAGTACTAGTAGCAGCAATAGCAGAATTAGCACCAGAATCAGTAGCAGTAGCATCATAAGAAGTAGCAGTAGATGCTGATGATGAATTATTTGATTTGATTCATTTCATTAATACTGACATGGATGTGGATGAGACTGCCACAAAAAAAATAACCACTGTTGGTGATTATATTATTAATCCCACAGTAGATTTGTTAGATTTATTGAAGGCCTTTGGTACAGCTTACTTCAATATACTTCCAGAAGACAGCATTAAGCCATCAATGGCTATAGTACCATACACCTCACCCATAAGCCCCAAGTATTCCAAGCAACTTAAGGCTACCTTTGTTGTTCCTGAAGTTCCAGCCATTCCATGTCCTCCAACAGCTGTTTCCCCCCATCAGTTCATCTCCTTCTGCTCCAGTTTTTGTAATGGATGATTCCCCTTTGCCTGATCTGGATGAACTAATCATGGCTGATATACAAGAGGAAAATATATCAATTACTGAAAGCACTGAAGTATACAGTTCTCCTGCTCCAGCTCCAGTCCCAGCTTTTCCTCCAGTTTCTACTCAGGCTGAAAAGCCAATTGACAAATCAGTACTAAAGGCCATTGATGCCTTATATGATGCTCCTCCAGATTTTGATGATGATGAGGAGGATGAAGATGAGGACTCGGATGAGGAACCCAAGAAAAAGAAAGTTTCTAAGAAGAGGAAAGCTCCTCCACCTCCTACTCCTAAGCCCAACCCAGCAAATAACACACCTTATTACATACTCCAGAAGATCACTCCCTACAAGGGCATGCCAGCATGGATGTGGCTGTCCAAGAATGAACAGAAAGAAAGGAAAAGAAGTAGAATATATTCACCTCCTCCTACTCAAAGATATAGAAAGTATCCTCCTCCATCTCCTCCTCCAACTGCTGGTACTTCAGGCACAACATCTCAAAGGTCTACCCAGTTTCAAACATACTAAAGACAACAAGGTAGATCTTCATCTTCAGGAAGCAGCCAACAGAGACACTATTCATCTGGCAAGCAGCACCAACAACAACAAAAGCACCATCAATAACAAAAACAGCAACAACTCCATGAACATCAAAAAACTGAAAGCTCCAACAGACCTGCTTCCCCTGTACCTTTTGAAGATCCTGAAACAGCTACAACAGCAAGGATGACCAGGTTCCAGGAACTGGTTGGCCTTTCCATGATCAACAAAGCTAGAGCTGAAGGGAAGGATACATCTGAATACACAACAATGTCCAAGTACAGGAAGGAAGAGCTGAACAGGTTTGCTAAAGCTAATAAATTTTTCAATATTGATGACTATATGAAACTGCATCCAGAAGCAGTAGTGCCCAGGGCTAAATCTCTAAAAATCATAGGGGTTGCTGACATGACTATGACAAAGGTGCAAGCTACAGATCCCAATAGGGAAATCATATTCACTCAGTCTGGAGAGAAAGGTAAAGAGGAGAAGCACAAGGAGAAAAAGCAAAAGAAATGATACTTGAGCTATCTTTAATATTTCTGAGTTAGTTTGAAAACTGTTTTTTATATTTCCTGATACAAAGTTTATTGTATATATATTTGCTGCATATACTAATTTTTCCGGCCAGATATATGTTTTCTTGCTTTGTAAAGTTTTGTTTCATTATGAGTCTGTAATTAGTGACCTCACACAAATAGGGGGAGATTGTTGGATCCATAGTTTGATTTGGGCTAGGTTCACTAAGTTAGGATCATCTGACCCAACATGTATAGTCAGGGTCATGGTTATGTCTTAGAAATGAGTTCGACGTTCGTCGAACTCAGGTCAACTAAAGTCGTGCTCAGCTTGACGATCTCAGAGACAATTCTCTAAGCTGAGCTCGACGAACTTAGAACTCAGGTCGACGATTTATGGACACTACTTCAACATTTCAAGTTCAGAATTTCTCTAAACTCCACTCGACGAACTTGGTATTCAGGTCAACGATCTATGGGTATTCTACGTCAACATCTTATTCCAGAAACAAGTAATATTCTAAGTCCAGGATCATACTCCAGTCGACGAATTCCCCTTCTCAGCTCGACGAACTTAGACCACATTCCTGGCAAGACTTATCTAGCAGTTAGAAGTTCTCAGGTCTACGAATCTAGTTCTCAGGTCGATGATTTCTGGCAACTACACTACAACACTTCATTCCAGAGACATCTAGAATATTCCAAGTCCAGAAACACTTTGCTGGACTCCAGTCGAAAAACTTAGATTATCAGCTCGACGAACTTCATGCACAGAATTGGCAAGGTTCTGGAGAAAGTAGTCGTCTGTTCTTAGGTCGATGAACTTGGATCTCAGCTCGATGAATAGCTATTATCAGATCGACGAACTTAACTTCTCAGCTCGACGAACTGTGGACTCAGCTTGACGAATTCTGTTCTTTGTTCGATGATTCCAGACTTAGTTATTTTCATCCAACTGTCCTTATTCTATTACAATAATTCCTGAATAATTAATGCTAAAATATTTTCTGAATACTACTGTTAGACGTGGCATTGATTATGGTCTTCTTCAGGATTATTGTTTGTCGTTTTTCAATGAGACAGTTGGGGAAATCATTCAATGCAAAATTTTATCCAGGCCGTCAGTAACAAATGCAGAAGAAAATCAAATTTCAAAAGGAAGATAATCTGGAAAATATAAAAGGGATTTTCTTCCTTCTCTCAATAGTGGATTGAGAAATAATATACAGATAGAGAAGACAATACACTGGCTCTACAACATAACAACAATCATACAGAATACAGTGATATAGAGAAACAAGCTCTAGACCAGAGACACCAGCAATCTGAAGAAGGAAGAAGAACAGCCATTCAAAATCAATAGTCTTCCTCCCTCTTCTTCCAGGGATTCTTCAAATGACAACAACTATAATATCTGTCAAGAAGTTCCTGGAGCTCATCTAGTCAAGGCAACAGTTTGAAGGCCTATCACCATGCAGCAAAGCTCCAACTTCCTGAACCATTCTACATCTCAGGGGGAGCCTTTGCTAACATCAAATCTACAAAAGTCTTCTCAGTTGTACTTTGAGAAAGAGAAGACAAAATCAATCTCTCATCCCCCACTATATAAATGGTTCTTAACTCCCTTCAAAAGTTATCACTGGTTGCAAGTCACCTGATCAAAAGACTTGAGGTTTGGTTTTTGAGCACTTGATCAAAAGCTCATTGGTGTCAGGCACTTGATCAAAAAATCTGAGTGGATTCCTACCAGGGTGGTAGAAGAGTGTATGTACCCAGGTTGGGGAACCACTATAAAATTCTTGTGTTGTTTGGCTGCTCTTTTCTTTTGTTTCTTGTTGTGGCTGTGTTAGTTAGGATTGTTGTGTTAGTGTTTAATTAGTTTATATTCTGCAGCACCTGTGGTAGATTAACTTAACTTAGGATAGTTTAATTGATAAGTTTTATTTGTATCAAAAAGTCTTAAAATCTAAAGATACTCTATTCACCCCCCCTGTAGAGTATTCATGATCTAACCCCTCACTTTCAGAGCTTATCCCCTCATTTCGGCCTTATAAGTAGCAGGGAAGGGTCTGAACCCTTGGATCAAGGAAGAAGGAAATGAACGGCTATGATTTGCCCAGAAATAAGCTGAACACGGCCTGACGTGCGTGACATGCCCGTGTCACAGGCTGTGTCCCCTAAGAAGTGCACGAACTTCCTTACCCAGAACAGGACACGGCCATGTGACACTCCCGTGTCACATGTCTGACACGCCCGTGTCACATGACGGTCATGCCCTTGTCTGGCTCTCGAGACCCTCTCGAGACCTACTCGGGACAACTACTCGAGTAGTTGGACAGGACACGCCCATGTCCAATGGCTGACACGCCTGTGTCACACCCGTACTCGAGACATAAAAGACCCACTCGAGAAAATTACTCGAGACCTACTCGAGTAGAGTACATGCCATGTGACAAGCCTGTGTCCCATGTGACACGCCCGTGTCCCATGTGACACGCCCGTGTCCCATGTAACACGCCCGTGTCATAGGCCGTGTCTTCACTTGATGATCGTCGACCAAATTACTCGAGTGAAAATAGTCGAACCTGAGGAGGACACACCGTCTGACATGCCCGTGTCGCAGGGCGTTTTCCCTTCCGAAACTTCATCGAACAAATTTCATTGACCACGTGCCAGACTGCTCAACCCGAGCAGTACATGCCCGGGGACACGCCCATGTCCCAGGCCGCGTAACCCAACCTAAACCTAAATTTAGGATTTTGGGTATTACAACCCTCCCCTCCTTAAAAGAAATTTCGTCCCGAAATTTAGCCCAGCTAGACATCAACAAAACCATGCCATTCCATCGCAAAACGATCCGGGTTAGAGCTCAGAGGCCGCAGCTTTTCTCTCCCTACGACATCGCATAAAACTAACACATGCATACAGACATCCATAACAAACATCATAGACATATATCCACTATATTCATCTCTTTTCTCCAGGACCATTCCTTTATTCCACCCAGATTAACCGATCACCAAGATCAAAGGTGTACCCAAACATCTCATTATTCATTTCGTATATACAACATTTAGTCACATCACCAAACTAATACAATTCCTTCTTCCATTCTTCTGCTCACCCAAATCCTCTTTCATAAGTCGTTTGATAGCCTCTTTCATAAGTCGAGGTTGCGTCCGGGATACTGATGACTCGGCCACTGCCTTAACCTTTTCTTCATAAGACGCACCTGTCCTTTTCTCACCCCTTGGAGAGTCACTCCAACAATGGTTGGCTAAATGTCCTTGCTTCCCGTACTTAAAACATGTGCATGTTTCAACACGTTTTTGTCCATAGGTTGCCCTCGATTAAGTAGTAACTTCCTGCGCCTCCGTAGTCTGGATTGCTAACACGATTCTCTTTACTCTTACAAGCCATTCTTCCGCCTGTGTTGGGGAACCCATTCGACCAAACGTAGGTGTATGAAACGTCATAGCTTGCTTGTCCACCACAGTCTCAACACACTCTGCCTTGCCCCAGGCCATACTGGCACCCCTGCAGGCCTTGCCTGCCCAGTAGGTTTTCCATGTAACAATGCGAGCACCATCTCAGTCACCACACGTATGGTCTCTGCCGAGGGAGGTGTAGGCGCTTCAACTAGTTCCACACTCTCATCGGATCGCTGGGGATCAGAGTGCCCAGTACCACTTCTCGTCACCTATCAGTCCATAACAACAAACATACATTGACTACACGCTCATGCTCCTCACATGCATGTATAGCATTCCTAGTGGACATTCTTGAGTTCAACTATGTTCTCCCTCCCACAAATCTCAAACATGGCTCTGATACCACTTTTTAACGCCACCATTCGTCATGTGGAATATAACGGTGGGTCCGGTCGGGGCCCCACGCCATATTTCACGGACAAACTGCGGAATTACGTGTGAATAACAAATCACGTTCTACACGAATCCTAACTCAGAGCATTCTAGCGCAGCATTTGAATTTGTAAGAACTCAACCACACGAATGTCCACTAAATATATAAACTCCACATTTATATATAAACCAAAAATGTATAAAACACACACACGCACTTGGCCTTAAGGCCTTACAAGTTGCTATTTACAAATATATAGCTTCATACATCGGCACGCAGGACGGCCACACATGAAATCTAAGAATTCTTCGCACGGCCTTCAAGGGCCTTTAAGCAGCAAGTCTTCATTCCGCTCAATTCAATTTAACCCATCAGCACCTGTAATTTAACATCCACCCAAGAGCGGTAAACAAAACAATGATCAGCATTAGCTGACCAATTATAACAACCCTACCCCTTACTCGGGGCAGTGGTTCCTTCGCTGTATGCATTACCAAAAACCTAGCTATCATCACAAGTATCACAACAGTATCACAAACGCCATCTTTCGCCAGACGCTTCGTGCACTCAGGGCACCTTACGGTGTATCGGACTCCGTGGCAACACCACCGATTAGATGTTATTAACTTGTTGGTTGGTCGATCCTAGTCCACCAACGCGCATGCTAGCGACATTCCGCCCAAACCACTCATAGGTGAGAACCTCAAGGCAAACTTGAGCATTTCAGATAGACCTGCCACTGTGGTGCAGCAAGTCGGGTCTGTCTCGCATCCCCCATGCCTGCCACCCATCGATCCCCCAAAACAATCAGGTGCAGGTCAGCCTTTTCCCGTGCCCAATCCGTTAGTAGCACAGTACATGACGCGGCTCGGCTTTCCCTCCTGATTAGCCGCAGCTTTCTGCTCTCTCAGAGAAAATAGTGCTCACCGCGCTCACACCACAAGGATCTTTCGCAAAGCATCCAAGATCAACACACAACATAAAGAGCTGATATTCACAAGTCATAGCATCACATAATACACAGAGTCTTCTCCGGTTCACAACATAACCATCACCAATCCAGACTAACGGTTCGGGTGGGCTTCACACAGCATGCCTTCGTCGTACTACATATTTTCGGCTCTAGATGCAGACTCAACGAGGAATTGCTTACGCTTTCCACCTCTTGGTGGAGGATTCCATGGAAATGCATAAAGAAAGGACTTCGATTGTTCAAGAAGGAGATCGTTACCCTTGATGATCGCTTTGGATCCACGAACTAGCCAGATGGAAATCACCGCCATGGCTTTGCCTCCACGAATCCGCACTCGGCTCTCGAATCAGCCCGCTGAAGCTTCTCCGGCAGCCTTCTCCCTTCTCCCATTCCTCCCTTGCTCCCTCTCTCTTTATCTTTCTTTGAGAAGAAGGAGAATGGCTAAAATGAAGGAGCTTATCCCCTCATTTCGGCCTTATAAGTAGCAGGGAAGTGCTTGAACCATTGGATCCAGGAAGAAGGAAATGAATGGCCTTGATTTGCCAAGAAATAAGCTGAACATGGCCTGCTGACATGCCCTGTGACACGCCCATGTTACAGGCCGTGTCCCCTAAGCAGTGCACGAACCGCCTTACCCAGAACAGGACACGGCTATGTGACAGGCCCGTGGCACATGGCTGACACGCCCGTGTCACATGACGGACACGCCCGTGTGTGGCTCTCGAGACCTACTCGAGACAACTACTCGAGTAGTTGGACAGAACACATCCGTATCCAATGGCTGACACGCCCATGTCACACTCGTACTCGAGACATAAAAGACCCACTCGAGATAATTACTCGAGACCTACTCGAGTGAAATACACGACATGTGACACGCCCATGTCATAGGCCGTGTCTTCACTTGATGATCGTCGACCAAATTACTCGAGTGGAAATCGTCGAACCCGAGGAGGACATTCACTCTGACACGCCCGTGTCGCTGGGCGTGTTCCCTCCCGAACTTCGTCTAACGAATTTCATCGCCCACGCGCCAGACTGCTCAACCCGAGCAGTACACGCACGTGTCCCAGGCCGTGTAACCCATCCTGAACCCAAATTTGGGATTTGTGGTGTTACATAAGTAATCCGAATTTTGACAAGAATAGTTTGATATGAATAAGGAATGTTATAGCGATCTCACCCATGTGTGGGTTGGAGTGATATATGGCTTGATGGTCCTACGAGCTGGTGGCTCGGGTTGTTGGTCGATATCAGGACGAGTTAGTCCTATGAGCGGAGTCTCGGGAGAGTATTATTATACCTAATTTGTGCTTATGTGGTGGGTCACTCGGCACTGGTTCAGTCGGCACACCGACAAAGGTACAATGACTCTGGTGCGGAGTGTAGATCTTTGGGGAGACCGATGGGATGTTTATATCAAGGTCTGGAGGACTATGTCCCCTAAGAGAACACCCGATATAATGACCCGGTTTTAGGCCCACTGGGCCGCCCCATGGCATCGACGGCCTACCAGCAGCCCGGGTATAGAGCTTAGAGGCCCACCGCACCCTTGCCTGGGCCGGCGACTTGTCTCTCCCCACGGCACCACTCGTATTAACCGTAAACATCAAGGCCTACGGGCCCATTGCACCCCAACCAAATCTCCGCGTTTGTTTATCAGTAGCGGTAGGTTGTTTCCACGGGGTCTCGAACCCGCAACCTTGATAAGAGAGTCTTATTACCACACCTCATCACCAACTGAGCTGCATGGTAGGCCGTCGGCCCAGACTTTCTTATCAAGGTTGCGGGTTCGAGACCCCGTGGCAACAACCTACCTCTGCCGATAAACAAGCGCGGAGATTTGGTTGGGGTGCAATTGGCATGTAGGTCTTGATGTTTAGGCTTACTACAAGTGGTGTCGTGGGGCGAGACAAGCCGTCGGCCAAGGAATGGTGTGGTGGGCCTTTGAGCTCTAAACCCGGGCTGTTGGTAGGCCGGCGATGCCGTGGGGCTTCCCAATGGGCCTAAATGTAACACCTCCCCTGTAATGGACGTATAATATGGGTCCAGCCGGGGCCCCACAACATACGAATGCCACAGCTTTAGTATTAAAAGTTGATATAGCTACCCAAACTCAAAACACTTGCACAACACAGCGGAAAACCAAGCACAACTAGAAGTTATCCACTAACCAAAAGAGTAAACAAATGGCCTTAAGGCCTTACATCAAATGTCCAAAAGTAAACAGTACATCAAACATGAATGTGCTCAGCACTCCTAATCTACCTCGGCATGCAAGCCGGACAAAATAGTCTCAAACATACATCAATCAAAAGTAGTGCTACCAAAAGAGAAAACACTTCATGGGCTTAGGCCTTTTTGGCCGGCGTGCTAGCTCCTGCGTGCGATCCTTGCCCTGTAAAAGTTATTAGTAACGTGGGTCAGCAAAGGCTGACCTCAAACTGTGTAACAACACATCTCCTCCCGGCCGCCCCTAACGGACCCCGGGGAACCCTCCAACCTGCAAGTCAGCACTTCATACGCAAATAAACATCTATAAATAGAAAAGCATTCAAACAGGCTTGGATGTCTCAATCATCAAACATGTTCTCTATTGGTTGAGCATATAAAGAAAAGGGCCTACTATGCAACATGAATGCAACACCCGGGCTTCACCCAAGGTACCCTACAGCGTATGCATCTAGCACAACATCACATCATTTGGGTACTCACATTTCCCCAATTGGCATAAAGCCGCAAACATTGAGGGAGACACAACTACCTCACACGGCGCACAGGCCGCCACATGGAATTCTTGCCAAGGCCCCACCCGCTCATGGGCTTAGCCCCGGGCTTGCCTGCAAGCTCTGACGTCTCATGTCAGATTTCCAACAACCACAGACTGACCGATTCTAAGAAGCCTTGCTGGACCCCACCCGCTCATGGCCTCTTTGCCCGGGCTTGCCCCAAGCTTGGCATTCTCGTCAGTCTCACAGAAGGGGACTAGTCTCGCCGGGACACTCTCCACACATGACGCACATGCCACGGGATAGCCAGCCGACCACGAAGACATAGCCACGCCTTGGCACAACACAACCAAGACTAAACACATCGCAATCCCTCTTTGTATCGCAGCGTTCCCGCGCACCAAGTAAAACATCTCCAACTCGTGCGGAGCTAACCTTGTCCACCAAGGAAACCATCTCCATTCTCATACGGAGCTAACCTTGTCCCTCAAGGAAACCATCTACCGCCACGAGGAGCTAACCTTGTCCGTGTTCGACTACAAGTACCCTTTTCTAGCAAACGGGACAATCACCACCACAACACAAACGGCATCTTGCCGCAACGGAAATCTCTACGAATTCCTAAGTTCGTATGCAACATCACCGAGTCGGACTAACGGTCGCGACTACGGCTTCACCCACCATGCCTAATCCACTAGCGAAGCGGATCTCTAATGTAAAATATGTCGGGGACGGACTCAATCAACCCGGAGGTTCCTCTTGAACCTTGGCAAACCAAAGCCCCTCTCATTTGAGAGTTTGGTGCCCAAAAAATCTAGAAGAAAACGATGCTAAAAACGTGCATCCTAAAGACCGAGAGGAGAGATGTCGTTACCTTCCGACTCCTCTTTCTTGCCATGGCAAAAATAGCCGAATGGAAAACTTCGCAACGCTCCAAGCTTCACGGATCCGGACTCAGCTCGCGATTTGGAGCTCCGAAACCCTTCCTACAGCCCAAGAGTTCTTCTTCTTCCTCCTTGCTCTAGTTTCTCTTAAGAACTAAGAAAGAGAGGACTTGAAAAAGAATGAGGATCTGTAACCCTAAATTCGGACTTAACTTCCCAGGAGATGGCCTGAACCGTTAGATCCCAAAACCAGAAAAAGACTGGCCGCGATTCGCCTGGAAAATAAAAGACCTGGGCCGAACACGGCCTGGCACACGCCCGTGTCCAGGGCCGTGTGCCTCATTCGCCGTCTCAAATCGACGCGCCTGGAATCAGACACGGGCATTCGACACGCCCGTGTTCAATCCGACACGCCCGTGTCCCCAGCGACACGGCCGTGTGGCCTGCCGTGTGTCTCCAACGACACGGCCCCAACATCAACCCGAGAGGTGACACGGCCTGGGACACGCCCGTGTCCCAAGCCGTGTGCCAAGTCTCGACACCCGTCGACAGGCTTTGTGTCGACACCGCGGAAAAACGTCGAGCGAAGATCGTCGACCAAGCGGGACACGCCCTGTGACACGCCCGTGTCACAGGCCGTGTGCCCCAGTCTCGACACACTGTCGAGCAAAAGTGTCGACACTTGGGCCGAGTGTCGACACGGCCTCGACACGCCCTGCGACACGCCCGTGTCGCAGGCCGTGTGCCCCACTCTCGACACTCTGTCGAGCACAAAGTGTCGACACTTGGGCCGAGTGTCGACACGGCCTCGACACGCCCTGCGACACGCCCGTGTCGCAGGCCGTGTGCCTCACTCTCGACACTTTGTCGAGCGAAAGTGTCGACACTTGGACCGAGGGTCTACACGGCCTCGACACGCCCGTGTCGCAGGCCGTGTGCCTCCTGCCAGAACCCAGAAATTTTCAGAACTGCAGACTGAACCTCTTGCAAAAACTGGGGTGTTACAACTCTCCCCCACTTAACAGAATTTCGTCCCGAAATTACAAAACAAAAGGGTACAAAACTTAAATTGTACCTGACAAAAATAGTTCTGGATAGTCTTCTAGCATGGCCTGTTCTCGCTCCCACGAGAACTCCTCACGACCGCAGTTGTCCCAACGAACTTTCACAAGTTTAACTTCTTTATTCCGCAACTGCCGAATCTCCGAATCTTCAATAGCGATTGGAAGGACTCGCGTCCTCAAGTCTTCCTCAATCGGCACCGATGCCGGCTCAATCACCACGCTAGCCTCCACCAAGGCTTTCCTCAACACGGAGACGTGGAAGACGTCATGTAATCCACTCAAATCTGCGGACAACGCCAACCGATAGGCTGCTTCTCCTACCCGCTCAACAATTTCAAAAGGCCCCAAAAACCTTGGACTCAACTTCTTGAGTCGGCGAATCCGCGAGACGCCTTTGAACGGCTTGACCTTCAGATAAACCCAATCACCAACTGCAAATTCTAACTTCCGGTGACGAGCATTGAAATATTTTGCTTGTCTGTCTTGTGCCACCTTCATACGCTCTTGGATGGTCCGTACCATCTCACAAGCGTCAGCTACCGCATCCTTTCCCAGAAGTTTGGTGTCTCCCGCCTCTGCCCAAGACATTGGCGTTCGACACCGCCTCTCATACAAAGCTTCGTAAGGCGCCATCTTTATGCTCGCTTGAAAACTATTATTGTACGCAAATTCTACCATGAAGAGGTGATCCTCCCACCTCTTGCCAAAATCAAGAACGCACATCCTCAACATATCCTCCATAGTACGGTTCGTTCTCTCCGTTTGCCCATCGGTTTGAGGATGGAACGCCGTACTGAACTTTAGCTTCGTGCCCAAGCTCTTCTGAACCAGTCTCCAGTCCTTGGACGTAAACCGTCCATCGCGATCACTGACTATGCTCTTAGGAATTCCGTGCAGTCGCACAATGTTGCGAACATACAACTCCACCAGCTTCTCCACGCTGTCCTCTTTCCGGTTCGGGATGAAGTGAGCCACCTTGGTTAGGCGATCCACGATCACCCAAATAGCATCATCACCATGCTGCGATCTAGGCAAACCATGCACAAAGTCCATGGAAATGTCCTCAAATTTCCACTCAGGAATTGGAAGGGGCTTCAGGAACCCGCCCGGTTTCTGACATTCGGCCTTCACCAAGGCACATGTTTGGCAACGACTCACATACAAAGCTACATCTCGCTTCAACCCCGGCCACCAAAAGGATTTCTTCATATCCAAGTACATCTTTGTACTGCCCGGGTGAATGGAGTACTTTGAGAAGTGAGCCTCAAACATCAACTCCTCACGGAGATTGCCAAACTGCGGTACACAAACCCTTCCATCCTTTCTCAAGATTCCCCCGATCATCTCCCAGGTGCTGCTCTCTCCCGTTTGAGCCTCCAACACAAAAGGTTGAAACTCCACATCTAATCGAGTCGCTTCCCGAATACGATCGGACAAGTCATTTTGCACTTCAATCCAGTTCAACCGAGCCACGCTAGACTCGCCTCTCGCAACACATTCCAATCCAAGGGACTCCCATTCCCGTACCAACCGCTCATCATGAGCTTCGATCCAATTTCCTTGCCCCGAGTACTTTCTACTCAACGCATCCGCCACCACGTTGGCTTTACCCGGCGTATACTGAATCGCCACTTCGTAGTCTCCAAGAAACTCAACCCATCTGCGTTGCCGCATATTCAAGTCCTTTTGATCCAAGAGATACTTCAGGCTTTTATGGTCCGTGAAGATCTCCACTCTTGCGCCATACACATAGTGTCGCCAAATTTTCAATGCGAAGATTACCGCCGCCAACTCCAAATCATGGACGGGGTAATTCCTCTCATGAGGTTTCAGCTGTCTAGACCCAAAAGCTATCACCTTCCCATGTTGCACCAAAACGCAACCCAAACCGCATCCCGATGCGTCACTGAAAATTAGAAATCCATCGGTCCCTTGCGGTAAACTCAGGATCGGAGCCATCATAAGCCTCTCCTTCAGGGCCTCAAATGCTTGACCGCACTCTTGGGTCCACACAAATTTATGGTCTTTGCAAGTGAGAGAGGTGAGGGGTAGAGCTATCTTCGAGAAATTCTCCACGAATCTCCTATAGTACCCGGCTAGTCCAAGAAAACTTCGGACTTCCGCCACGGTCCTCAACACCGGCCAATCTCTGATGGCCTCCACCTTCGCTGGATCCACTGCCACCCCATCACCACTAATCACGTGGCCCAAAAATGCCACCTTCTCCAACCAAAACTCGCATTTGGAGAATTTTGCATACAACTCATTCTCCCTCAACACTTGCAAAACTATTCTCAAGTGGGTCTCATGCTCCACTTCCGACTTGGAGTACACCAGGATGTCATCAATGAAGACAACCACAAACGAATCCAAGTAATCCCGAAATACTCGATTCATCAGATCCATGAACACCGATGGTGCGTTCGTCAACCCGAACGGCATCACCGTAAACTCAAAGTGTCCATACCTTGTACCAAAGGCAGTTTTGGGTATGTCCTCGTCCCGAATTCGTAGCTGATAGTATCCCGACTTCAAGTCCAACTTCGAATATACCACTGACCCCACCAATTGGTCAAACAGGTCGTCTATCTGAGGGATCAGATACTTATTCTTGACGGTCAACTTATTGAGCTCTCGGTAGTCTATGCACAGGCGCATGCTACCGTCTTTCTTCTTTACAAACAACACCGGTGCGCTCCACGGTGAAGAACTGGGTCTAATATACCCTTGCTCCAACAGTTTCTGTAACTGTACCTTAAGTTCCGGCAACTCCTTTGGTGCCATCCTAAATGGAGGACGTGACACCGGTCTAGCCTCCAGCATTAACTCGATCGAGAAGTCGATCTCCCGCCGAGGAGGCGCTCCAGGAAGTTCATCCGGAAATACATCCTTGAACTCTGCCACCACAGGCACTTCCTCAAAAGACAGTTGGGAGAGGCGAACCTCCAATAACGCTACAAGCGCTACACCACCCTGGTTAACCGCCCGCACCAACTGCATGGCCGAAATCAGGGAACAGGCCACTCCACAAAGGCCCTCAAATTTGACTTCCGTTTTCCCCTTACTCCTTAGTGTCACTACCTTGGATAAACAATCAATGCTGGCGCGCTGCTCTGCAAGCCAGTCCATGCACAAAATGACATCGAACTCTACTAATGGTAACACTGCTGCTTCCAGAGCGAAGACGACTCCGTCTAGCTCCCAATAAATATGCCCTTTAGCCCCGGTGGTCATAGATGACCAATTGGGCATGCGCACTCTCAGCTCTGCTCCCGACGAGAAAGACTCAACTCCTATCCTCCGGATGAAGCTCTCCGCAAGAAAGGAGTGCGATGCTCCCGTATCAAACAATACCCTAGCGGGGTATCCGGAAACTATCACGAAGCCTACAACATAGACATTACACAAAAGTCTAAAATGATGAAGCACAAAATTTAAACTTAAATTTTTTTCATACCTGTCACCACATCAGTCTGGCGGATCGCTTCTTGCTGTCCAAGGTTGTAAGCCCTTGGTTGCACCGGTTGGAACCGAGAAGCGCTCGACTCCGCCATCTTTCCTTTCTCTGCAGCACTGGGGCCCGAGCGCACAGACTGCTCCTGCTTTGACTCTTGCCCCGCTCCCCCTTGCTGACAAGCACGGGCTATGTGCCCAACCTTACCGCAGTTGTAGCACGTCGGCGGTCCCCTAGAGTGGGAACCCCCAGGCGTCCAGTTGCTCCTCTCACCAGATCTGGAAGTGTAAGGCTTCTTCCTCCACCTACTCCCATCAGACTTACTATGAGATTGGGAAGGCTTCCCTTCCCCTTGCTTGGGAGTAAAACCCTTACGGCGTTGGGTTCGCTCCAAATCATTCTCCAAACTCCTGGCGGCTTCAACTAGCTCATTAAATCCCGCCCTCTTCATGGAGATGAGGGGTTGTCTCAGATTCTCCCTCAAACCTTGGTAGAAGAGGTTATCCCTCTCTACATCATCCGCCATTGTCGTTCCCGCATAACGACCCAAACGGGTGAACTCTTGCACGTACTCATCCACTGTTTTGTCTCGCTGCATTAGATGCAGAAACTGCCTCTGCAGGGCCAACCGAGTTGAAACTGGGATATACCTCTTAAGAAAAGCGTCCCCAAACTCTTCCACTGACGGGGTGCGTCCCGGGAACTGGCGGCCGCTATGGGCCACCCACCATAACTTGGCATCTCCTTCCAACATGAACGCCGCATACTCCGCTTTCTTTTCCTCTGGCGTCTCTGCCGCCCTTAACAGTTCTTGAATACGAACCCACCAGTCCTCCGCGTCCGTTGGCGCTCCAACACCCTTGAAATACGGGGGATGGAAACTCAGGAAGTACTTCATGTGCCGATCCCCATGTCCGACAACTACCCTCTCCGCCAAAGGCTCCACTCGCCTGGCTTCTCCTCCTGGCACGGCCGTTGTCGTATCTGGTGTGGCAGGGGTTGCCACCTGAGCTGCTGCTGCAGCTTGAGCTGCCACCATCGCTTCTGCAAGCATACGGCAGAAGTCGGCCGGGTTTACACCCGTGCCCAAAAGGCCTGGAGCAGTAGCACTGCTCGCCGAGAGATCATCCCTTGCTCTTGAAGTGCCCGCCTCGTTGCTTGCACTCTTCAGGAAGACAAGAAATAAGGGATTAGTCTCCAATCTCAAGACTAAAACATATGGACACTCATGGTCCCGTGTTACTCTTATGTGGATAACTTCTCTACGCACTAACCTTGAATCTAACCTGGCTCTGATACCAAATTGTAACACCTCCCCTGTAATGGACGTATAATATGGGTCCGGCCGGGGCCCCACAACATACGAACGCCACAGCTTTAGTATTAAAAGTTGATATAGCTACCCAAACTCAAAACACTTGCACAACACAGCGGAAAACCAAGCACAACTAGAAGTTATCCACTAACCAAAAGAGTAAACAAATGGCCTTAAGGCCTTACATCAAATGTCCAAAAGTAAACAGTACATCAAACATGAATGTGCTCAGCACTCCTAATCTACCTCGGCATGCAAGCCGGACAAAATAGTCTCAAACATACATCAATCAAAAGTAGTGCTACCAAAAGAGAAAACACTTCATGGGCTTAGGCCTTTTTGGCCGGCGTGCTAGCTCCTGCGTGCGATCCTTGCCCTGTAAAAGTTATTAGTAACGTGGGTCAGCAAAGGCTGACCTCAAACTGTGTAACAACACATCTCCTCCCGGCCGCCCCTAACAGACACCGGGGAACCCTCCAACCTGCAAGTCAGCACTTCATACGCAAATAAACATCTATAAATAGAAAAGCATTCAAACAGGCTTGGATGTCTCAATCATCAAACATGTTCTCTATTGGTTGAGCATATAAAGAAAAGGGCCTACTATGCAACATGAATGCAACACCCAGGCTTCACCCAAGGTACCCTACAGCGTATGCATCTAGCACAACATCACATCATTTGGGTACTCACATTTCCCCAATTGGCATAAAGCCGCAAACATTGAGGGAGACACAACTGCCTCACACGGCGCACAGGCCGCCACATGGAATTCTTGCCAAGGCCCCACCCGCTCGTGGGCTTAGCCCCGGGCTTGCCTGCAAGCTCTGACGTCTCATGTCAGATTTCCAACAACCACAGACTGACCGATTCTAAGAAGCCTTGCTGGACCCCACCTGCTCATGGCCTCTTTGCCCGGGCTTGCCCCAAGCTTGGCATTCTCGTCAGTCTCACAGAAGGGGACTAGTCTCGTCGGGACACTCTCCACACATGACGCACATGCCACGGGATAGCCAGCCGACCACGGAGACATAGCCACGCCTTGGCACAACACAACCAAGACTAAACACATCGCAATGCCTCTTTGTATCGCAGCGTTCCCGCGCACCAAGGAAAACATCTCCAACTCGTGCGGAGCTAACCTTGTCCACCAAGGAAACCATCTCCATTCTCATACGGAGCTAACCTTGTCCCTCAAGGAAACCATCTACCGCCACGAGGAGCTAACCTTGTCCGGGTTCGACTACAAGTACCCTTTTCTAGCAAACGGGACAATCACCACCACAACACAAACGACATCTTGCCGCAACGGAAATCTCTACGAATTCCTAAGTTCGTATGCAACATCACCGAGTCGGACTAACGGTCGCGACTACGGCTTCACCCACCATGCCTAATCCACTAGCGAAGCGGATCTCTAATGCAAAATATGTCGGGGACGGACTCAATCAACCCGGAGGTTCCTCTTGAACCTTGGCAAACCAAAGCCCCTCTCATTTGAGAGTTTGGTGCCCAAAAAATCTAGAAGAAAACGATGCTAAAAACGTGCATCCTAAAGACCGAGAGGAGAGATGTCGTTACCTTCCAACTCCTCTTTCTTGCCATGGCAAAAATAGCCGGATGGAAAACTTCGCAACGCTCCAAGCTTCACGGATCCGGACTCGGCTCGCGATTTGGAGCTCCGAAACCCTTCCTACAGCCCAAGAGTTCTTCTTCTTCCTCCTTGCTCTAGTTTCTCTCAAGAACTAAGAAAGAGAGGACTTGAAAAAGAATGAGGATCTGTAACCCTAAATTCGGACTTAACTTCCCAGGAGATGGCCTGAACCGTTAGATCCCAAAACCAGAAAAAGACTGGCCGCGATTCGCTTGGAAAATAAAAGACCTGGGCCGAACACGGCCTGGCACACGCCCGTGTCCAGGGCCGTGTGCCTCATTCGCCGTCTCAAATCGACGCGCCTGGAATCAGACACGGGCATTCGACATGCCCGTGTTCAATCTGACACGCCCGTGTCCCCAGCGACACGGCCGTGTGGCCTGCCGTGTGTCTCCAACGACACGGCCCCAACATCAACCCGAGAGGTGACACAGCCTGGGACACGCCCGTGTCCCAAGCCGTGTGCCAAGTCTCGACACCCGTCGACAGGCTTTGTGTCGACACCGCGGAAAAACATCGAGCGAAGATCGTCGACCAAGCGGGACACGCCCTGTGACACGCCCGTGTCACAGGCCGTGTGCCCCAGTCTCGACACACTGTCGAGCAAAAGTGTCGACACTTGGGCCGAGTGTCGACACGGCCTCGACACGCCCTGCGACACGCCCGTGTCGCAGGCCGTGTGCCCCACTCTCGACACTCTGTCGAGCACAAAGTGTCAACACTTGGGCCGAGTGTCGACACGGCCTCGACACGCCCTGCGACACGCCCGTGTCGCAGGCCGTGTGCCTCACTCTCGACACTTTGTCGAGCGAAAGTGTCGACACTTGGACCGAGTGTCGACACGGCCTCGACACGCCCTGCGACACGCCCGTGTCGCAGGCCGTGTGCCTCCTGCCAGAACCCAGAAATTTTCAGAACTGCAGACTGAACCTCTTGCAAAAACTGGGGTGTTACACTAAACCTGGGTCATTACAAAAGCGTGCACTTTTTTATAAAGACTCGGTCCGGCTAGGCCAAGCACCAAGCATCGCCGGCCTACCAATAGCCCAGGTTTAAGCCCTTCAGAACGCCCCACAACACCACTAGTAGTAAGCCTAAACATCAAGGCCTGCAGGCCCATTGCACCCCAACCAAATCTCTGCGCCTGTTTTTTTGTAACGACCTGGGTTTATGCCCACTGGGCCGCCCCATGGCATCGCTAGCCTACCAGCAGCCCGGGTTTAGAGCTCAAAGGCCCGCCGCACCCTTCCTGGGCCGGCGCTTTGTCTCGCCCCATGGCACCACAGGTAGTAAGCTTAAACATCAAGGCCTGCAAGCCCATTTCACCCCAACCAAATCTTTGTGCATATTTATCAGCAGCGGTAGGTTGTTGCGGCGGGGTCTCGAACCCACAACCTTGATAAGAGAGTCTTATTACCACTCCTCATAACCAACTGAGCTGCAGCTCAGTTGGTGATGAGGAGTGGTAATAAGACTCTCTTATCAAGGTTGCGGGTTCGAGACACCTTGGCAACAACCTACCGTTGCTGATAAACAGGCGCGGATTTTTGGTTGGGGTACAATGGGCCTGCAGGCCTTGATGTTTAGGCATACTACCAGTGGTGTCGTGGGGCGAGACAAGCCGCTGGCCCACGCAAGGGTGTGGTGGGCCTCTGAGCTCTAAACTCGGGCTGCTAGTAGGCTGGCGACGTCGTGGGGTGGCCCAGTGGGCCTAAACCCGGGTCGTTACAAAAAAGTGCACTTTTTATGTAATGACCCGGCCCACGGCACGCTCACCGACCCCAAGCGACATTATATGGCTGCATCCCGTGCCACCCAAACCCATCTCCCGCTTATTTCTCAGCACGGTGGGTTTTTGAGAATGTCAGGTTTCGAACCCAACACCTCCTTAACAAGGCACCTTCAACAGCCCTCATCACCAACTGAGTTGCAGCTTAGTTGGTCATGAGGGTTATTGAAGGTGCCTTGTTAAGGAGGAACTGGGTTCGAAACATGGCATTCTCAAAAACTCATCGTGTTGATAAATAGGCCAGAGATGGGTTTGGTTCGCACGAGCTGTAGCCCTATAACGTCGCTTGGGGTCGGTGAGCGTGTCGTGGGCCGGGTCGTTACATAAAAAGTGCACTTTTTTGTAACGACCCGAGTTTAGGCCTACTATGCAGCCCCACAGAGTCGTCGGCCTACCAGCAGCCCGATTTTAGAGCTCAGCGGCCCACTGCACCCTTGCCTGGGCGACGGCTTGTCTCACCCTACTGCACCCTTGCCTGGGCCATTGGCTTATCTCGCCCCACGGCACCACTGGTAGTAAGCCTAAACATCAAGTCATGTAGGACCATTGCACCCCAACCAAATCTCCACGCCTGTTTATCAGCAGCGGTAGGTTGTTGTCACTGGGTCTTGAACCTGCAACCTTGATAAGAGAGTCTTATTACCACTCCTCATCACCAACTGAGCTACAACTCAGTTGGTGATGAGGAGTGGTAATAAGACTCTCTTATCAAGGTTCCAGGTTCGAGACCCCGTGGCAACAACCTACCGCTGCTGATAAACAGGCGCGGAGATTTGGTTGGGGTGCAATGAGCCTGCAGGCATTGATGTTTAGGTTTTCTACCAGTGGTGTCGTGGGGAGAGACAAGCCGCCAGGCCAGGAAGGGTGCGGTGGGCCTCTGAGCTCTAAACCTGGGCTGCTAGTAGGCCGGCGATGTCATATGGCGGCCCAGTGGGCCTAAACCTGGGTCGTTACACCCGACCACAGAAGACTGGTAGTTGCCAGCAAGAGTATGTAGGTGCTCCGTAGATGTGTTCTTAGCGGTAAGGCATACGAGAGGTCTAGGAATGGTAGTGTATCAGCTCGCCTAGGAGTGGAGACACCCGCTCCACTACCACCGTAAGCCATGATGGTTGGTACTTGAGAGGTTGGCTATAACACACCTTATCCGTCGCATAGCATATAGCAGTAGGCCCGGTCGGGGCCCGACGTCATATACCACAGACAGACCAGAAGGTTACTAAATGGAAACCATCCAACTAAGAATCAACGTCCTACACAGAGTACATTCTAGCGGAAGCAATTTAAAATGTTGCAAAACAAAGAACCCAACATAAGCATGAATGTCCACTACAAAACACAATAGGAATGAACGTACAATACACAAGTACAATGGCCTTAAGGCCTTACAATTGTTTGCTCAAATTACAGTGTTTTACAAACCTCGGCACTCAGGCCAGTCACACATGAATAAAGCAAGTAAACACTCAAATTAGGCCTTCGAGGGCCACCTCCGCAACAAGGGCTTTTGCCTGCTATTTACCACTTGGCTCCGCAGCACCTGCAAGCACAATCCACCGCGACGGTGGCAAACAAAAGTAACGGTCAGCTATGCTGACCAAATTATAGTGACCCCGCCCCCAAACTCGGGGCGGCGATGCTCCTTCCCTGCACTTTATTAGCATTTCCATAATATAGAGAAATTACACAACATCACAGGCGTAGGCTAGCACGGCCACAAACCCCGTGCTCTCAGGGCACATTCTTGGTGAACCCGGTCAAAGTCTGCGGTCTCACCACCACCTCCTGGGCGGCAATATCTCATGAGCATTTGGTATTTTTGTCCACTTCATAAGACCCTCCATCTATGCCAACGGCGAGTACCACGTACCTTAGGTCTCTCTAACCGAACCACATAGAGCGGGTTGGTTCCGCCTAATCCGTTTCTAACACCGCAACGTCAACTTAAGCCATCTGCATGGGTCAAGCAACCCTGAGTCCCAATCCGATCACACACTTTACATAACCCAGTTATGTACAAGTTGGCTCCCAGGCCACCAAGTTGGCAGAATCACGCATCTGCCCAGTTTTCTGGGTGTACCTTGGAGATAGCCCCCAAGGCTCCCTGTTGCAATCTACCGCGTAGAAAACCCGAAAAACAAACAATCGCACGGAGTCTTCTCCGGCCATTCATGCAATGCAACATCACCGATCCAGACCAACTTGTCCGGGTACGCTTCACACATCATGCCTATGTCTGTTTCTCGAATACGGACTCTACATGCTAAACAATGGGGACTATTCATGTCCACCTGAAGGAACACCTCAAACTCATTGCAAAATCGCGAGAGCGGGCTTCCTATGCAATGATAAGAGGACTACACATGTCCTAGGATGAGAATCATTACCTTAGCATTTTTCCTTGGCACCATGGAAACATATGCGGATGAAAAGCACCGCAATGTCCTTGCCTTAGTAGATCCGAAGTCGCCTCGTGATTTGGAGCTCTGAAGCTCCGCCGGTGGCCGGATCTAACTCCCTTCTTCTTCCTTGCTCTCCCCTCTCTCTAGAAGCTTAGAAAGAGAATGCTTGGATGAAATGAAGGATTTAAACCCGATTCCCGGTATAAACCCAGTAGGAACAGCCCCAAGCCATTAGATTCCAAAATAAGGAAACAGACGGCCACGACTCGGACTTA
Organism: Platanthera guangdongensis; assembly: GCA_039583875.1. NCBI lineage: Eukaryota > Viridiplantae > Streptophyta > Magnoliopsida > Asparagales > Orchidaceae > Platanthera > Platanthera guangdongensis. The sequence goes on from CM077150.1 coordinate 53,531,515, forward strand.
AAATACAAAACCTGGGTCGAACACGGCTTGTGACACGCCCGTGTCCAAGACCGTGTGCCCCATTCGCCGTCGAAACCAACGTGTCCCGAAGAGAACACGGGCACCCGACACGCCCAAGTCAAACTTGACACGCCCGTGTCATACAGTGCACGTCCATGTAGTGTGTCGTGTTCCTCCATCGACACAGGACCGAAAATGCCCGAAAGGGACACGGGTACTCGACACGCCCGTATCGCATTTTGACATGCCCGTGTCTACCCGACACGGCCCATGTGCTGACCCCATGTATCACCCCCTCCACGGCCCGGCTTCACCTCGAGAAGGACACGGCCTGAGATACGCTCGTGTCTCAGGCCGTGTTCGCTGCTCGACGATCGTCGACTCCAAATTTGTCGACCACTCGGCCAGATCGTCGACACGAGCACGACACGCCCCTGGGACACGCCCGTGTCCCAGGCCGTGTGACCCCTACCAAGTTCCAAACTTGGCTCAAAATGCCTCACATCGCTCTTTTGAGTTTCGGGGCGTTACAACTCTCTCCCTCTTAAAAGAATTTCGTCCCGAAATTATGAAAGAAAGATAAAATAAAACTTAAACGGTACCTGAGTGGAATAACTCCTGGTATTCCTCAAGCATGGTCTACTCTCGCTCCTAGGAGAGCTCCTCCCGACCGCAATTGTCCAAACAGACTTTGACCATTCTGATCTCTTTGTTGCATAGCTGCTTGACTTCCGAGCCCTCAATGCAGACGGATTTGACCTTCGTCGTCAACCCATTATCGACCGACACTTGGTCGACCGCAATCACTTGTGAAGGCTCTTGCACCGCCTTCTGCATCACCGATATATGGAATACATCATGTACACCACTTAGCTAAACTGAAAGCCTCAATCGATAAGCTGCTTCGCCAATCCTCTCCATCACCTCAAACGGTCCAACGTACCTCGGGCTTAGCTCCTTCAAGCGCCGCACCCGTGAGACACCCTTGAACGGCTTGATCTTCAAGTACACCCAGTCGCCGACAACGAACTCCATGTTTCTATGCTTGGTGTTATAGTACTTAGCTTGGCGGTCTTGGGCGATTAGCAATCTCTCTCGAATCGTTCGAACCAACGACGTCGCATCTTCCACCTCTTGGCGCTTGTATTACTTTGACTCACCCGTTTCCAACCAAGACAACGACGTACGACATCTTCTACCATAAAGGGCCTCGAAGGGCGTCATTTGTATGCTCGCCTGGTTGTTATTGTTGTAAGCGAATTCCACCAAGTATAGGTGATCTTCCCACTACTTCCCGAAGTCCAGAACGCACATGCGAAGCATGTCTTCCATTGTCCTATTGTCTCTCTCGGTTTGCCCATCTGTCTGCGGATGAAAGGCTGTGTTGAAACTCAACTTTGTTCCCAACATCTACTGCACCAGCCTCCAATCATTGGACGTGAACCACCCATCACATTCACTCACGATGTTGTGGGGCACACCGTGAAGCCGCACAATATTATCCACGTATAACTTTACCAATTTCTCCATAGGATCATCCTTCCTATGCAGAATGAAGTGCAACACCTTCGTCAAAAGATCCACGACCACCCAGATGGCGTCGTTTCCCTTCTGCGACCTTGGCAAACCATGCACAAAGTCCATAGTAATGTCGTCGGACTTCCACTCCGGAATAGGCAAGGACTTCAAGAATCCTCCCGGCTTTTGGCACTTCGCCTTCACTAAAGCGCAAGTTTGACACTTCGCCACATATAGTGCCACATCCTTCTTAAGTCCTGGCCACCAGAACAATTTCTTCACATCGTGGTACATCTTCGTGCACCCTGGGTGGATCGAGTACTTGGTATGATGCGCCTCGTACAATAATTCCACCCGCAAATTGACCACATTTGGGACGCACAGACGACCTTCTTTCTATAGCAAACCATCCACAACAACGATTGGGAATTTGACCCATCCAAAGCCTCAACCATGATTTGCTTCATGCGCCCATCCAAATCCAAAGCCTGCCTAATCTGATCAGCCAGGTCATACTGAACTTCCGTCCAGTTCAATAGCGCTTCAGCACTCGACTGCTTGCCTACACAAGAGATCTCCAATGCCTCCAACTCCCGAACCAACCGCTCGTCATGGACCGATGGCCAATTGGCTTGAGCTGGGGCCCTACGACTCAACACGTCCGCAACTGAATTGCCTTTCCCAGGCACATAATGAATTTTGAACTTGTAGTCCCCCCGGAACTCCATCCATCTCTGTTGTCGCATGTTTAGATCTTTCTGATCCAACAAGTATTTCAGGCTCTTGTGGTCGGTATAGATATCGACCTTCACCCCGTACAAGTAGTGCCTCCATAGCTTCAAGGCAACAATTACGGCTGCTAACTACAAGTCATGGACCAGATAATTCCTCCTATGCACTTTCAGCTGTCGCGAGCCATACGCTATCACACTACCATGTTGCAGTAGGACACAGCCCATTCCACTGCCCGAAGCATCGCTGTAGATCTCAAAACCTTTGGTCCCACTCGACAAATTCAGCACAAGCGTCGTGGTCAACTGACTCTTCAACTCCTCAAAAGCTCGTGCGCACTCTGGCGTCCAAACAAACTTCTGCTCTTTCCTCATCAGAGTCGTGAGGGGTAACGCTATCCACGAGAAGTTCTCCACGAAGCGCCTGTAATAGCCGGCAAGTCCCAGAAAACTCCAGACTTCCACTACCGTAGATAGCACAGGCCACTCTCATATCGCAACAATCTTCGTCGGATCCACCGCAATTCCCTTTTCACTGACTATGTGACCAAGGAACGCTACTGAGGACAACCAAAACTCGTATTTGGAGAACTTGGCGTACAATTGATTCCTCCTCAGCGTCTCCAACACCAAATGTAGATGCTTGAAGTGATCCTCCTCACTCTGTGAGTACACCAATATGTCGTTGATGAAGACGATCACAAAGTGGTCTAGGTACTCCCTGAAAGTCATGTTCATCAGATCCATGAACACTGACGGCGCATTTGTCAGCCCAAACAGCATGACTATAAATTCGTAATGCCCGTACCTCGTACTAAAAGTTGTCTTGGGGATATCACTCTCCCTTATCCGCAGCTGATAATAACCAGACTTGAGATCCAATTTCGAGTACACCGTTGACCCAACTAACTGATCAAAGAGATCATCAATCCTTGGGATCGAGTACTTGTTCTTCTCTGTTAGCTTATTCGGTTCTTGGTAATCAATACAAAGTCTCAAGCTTCCGTCCTTCTTCTTAACAAAAAGGACCTGTGAGCTCCAAGGCGACGAACTTGGACGCACATACCCCTGCTCCAACAACTCTTAAAGTTGAACCTTCAGCTCTTCCATTTCCTTAGGCGCTAGCCGATACGGAGAACGAGACACAGGTTTCGCACCTAGCACTAGCTCGATAGTGAAATCTATCTCCTATTGAGATGAGGCTCCAGGAAGATCGCCAGGGAACACATCAGGGTACTCGGATACCACTGAAATACTGTCCAACGTAGGCTTAGGCTTTGTAACCTCCACTAGCTTGAAGAACAGCTCTACTCCAGCATGAACCGCCTTCACCACCTGAAGAGCAGACATCAAAGTATTGCTCGACCCTTTCAAGCTCGTACAAGTCGTCTCACGACCTGTCCCCAACTTAACCTCCTTGCGACCGCAATCAATATAATCTTGCTGCTCCGAGAGCTAGTCCATGTCAAATATCACGTCGAACTCCAACAGCGGTAGTAACGATGCTTGCAAATGGAACTCCTGACTCCCAATACGAATCTTTACACCACAGATTCTATCCGCGCACATCAAACACCCATTCGGCAACAACACATCCAGTTTGTCCTTCACCATCGAAGAAGGTACTCCGATGCATGATATGAATCCTTCTGACAAAAAGGAGTGTGACGCTCCCGTATCAAAGAGTGCTCTCGCCGGATTCTCACAAATCAAAACAAATCCAATACAAGCAGTGGTAAGGTAACACGCGCATAACAAGTATTTAAAAAGTAACTTGTTATAAATTAAACCATACCTGTTATCACATCTGCCTGCTTAATGGCCTCATGCTGGCCAAGATTGTAGACTCTAGGTTGAGCCGGAGCATAATGGGATGTGGATGACTCCACTGCCTTGCCCTTCTCTTAAAACGTTGCTCCCGGCTTCCTCTCGGACTTGGGACGTCCGCTCCAATAGTCCCGGGCAAAGTGTCCCGGCTTTCCACAATTGTAGCATGTGCCCGGGGTTCGGCTTATAGTTGCCCCTGAAGCACCGGAAAAAGGGGCTGGACCCGAAGTACTAGCCTTCTTATTGAACTTGCGATATCCAGACTTCGCATTAGCTGGCAGTTTGAACTCTGTCCTCTTATCACCAGAGTTTTTCTTCGCTTACACGTTCTTCAAATCCTTTTCCAACGACCGAGCCGTATTGACCAGGATCGAGAAGCCCTGTGTCATAGGCCCTGAGAGCAGTAGCCTTAAGTCATCTCTCAAACCTTCATATAATCAGTTTGTCTTACGCTCCTTGTCCGCGAACGTAGAGATAGCGTACCGACCCAACCGAGTAAATTCATGGAGATACTCATCCACGCTACTCTCTACTTGTTTCAACTTCTGGAACTCATTCTCCAATGTTATCCTCTGAACCGAGGGAAGGTACCTCGCCAAGAACATCCTCGAAAACCCCTCTATCGAGACATCTGTAAGTTGTCTTCCCCTTAAGTGATGAAGCTCCATACCTTCCCACCACAGCCTAGCATCCCCGTCCAACAGGAATGTAGCTATAGTGGTCATCTGCCACTCTTCCGTTTCAGTAGCTGTCATTACTCACTTCACTCGGGAGAGCCAATCTTCTGCTTGGGATGGTGTTCCCGTCCCCGAGAACATCAGAGGATTGAAGCCTATAACATGTTTGAGCTGCCTTTCGGTTGCTCTCCTAGGCACCAAAGGCTCCACTACCACCTGCTCCACCCTTCTCGATTCACCCATTCGAAGTGGTACCTGCTACATCGTAGGAGCGGGCTGCTGCATTTGCCTTGCAGGCTGTGCGTTGATCATAGCAAACACTGCTTTGGCCACCAATCGTATGGTTTCAGCCGAGGGAGGTGTTGCAGGCGCATCATTTTGTGCGCTACTAGCCTCAAAAACCGGGCGTTCTGACGGCCCTACACCACTTCTGGTGACCTATAGTTGTACAAAATAATGTTAAGCGACCAAATAAAATTACAAAAAGCAATTATAGGAACACGCAGGTTACTCAAACCCGTGTATTTTCATTCCTAAGTGGACATTCATGAGTTATTTTATGTTGTAACGATGACGCATGCACATGTGCTCACCGCCCCTTAAAAGAATTCGTCCACGAATTCATTTAAGTTGACCAAAACCAGTAGTTTGATACCAAATTGTAACACCCATTATCCGTCGCATAGCATATAGCAGTAGGTCCGGCAGGGGCTTGACGTCATATACCACAGACAGACCGAAAGGTTACTAAATGGAAACCATCTAACTAATAATCAACGTCCTACACAGAGTACATTCTAGCGGAAGAAATTTAAAATGTTGCAAAATAAAGAACCCAGCATAAGCATGAATGTCCACTACAAAACCCCATAGGAATGAACGTACAATACACAAGTACAATGGCCTTAAGGCCTTACAGTTGTTTACTCAAATTACAGTGTTTTCCAAACCTCGGCACGCAGGCCGGTCACACATGAATAAAGCAAGTAAACACTCAAATTAGGCCTTTGAGGGCCAGCTCACCAACAAGGGATTTTGCCCGCTATTTACAACCTGGCTCCACAGCACCTACAAGCACAATCCACTGCGATGGTGGTAAACAAAAGCAACGGTCAGCTATGATGGCCAAATTATAACGACCCTGCCCCCAAACTCGGGGCGGTGATGCTCCTTCCCTGCACTTTATTAGCATTTCCATAATATAGAGAAATTACACAACATCACAAGCGTAGGCTCGCACGGCCACACACCCCGTGCTATCAGGGCACATTCTCGGTGAACCCGGTCAAAGTCTGCGGTCTCACCACCACCCCCTGGGCGGCAATATCTCGTGAGCATTTGGTCTTTCTGGCCACTACCTAAGACCCTCCATCTATACCAACGGCGAGTACCACGTACCTTATGTCTCTCTAACCGAACCACATAGAGCGGGTACGGTTCCGCCTAACCCGTTGCTCACACCGCAGCGTCAACTTAAGCCGTCTGCGCGGGTCAAGCTTCCCCGAGTCCCAATCCGATCACACACTTTACATAACCCAGTTATGTACAAGTTAGCTCCCAGGCCACCAAGTTGGCAGAATCACGCATCTGCCCAGTTTTTTGTATGCACCTTGGAGATAGCCCCCAAGGCTCCCTGTTGCAATCTACCACGTAGAAAACCCGAAAAACAAACAATCACACAGAGTCTTCTCTGGCCATTCATGCAATGCAACATCACCGATCCAGACCAACTTGTCCGGGTAGGTTTCACGCATCATGCATATGTCTGTTTCTCAAATACGGACTCTACATGCTAAACAATAGGGACTATTCATGTCCACCCGAAGGAACGCCTCAAACTCAATGCAAACTCGTGAGAGTGGGATTCCTATGCAAAGAAAAGAGGACTTCACATATCCTAGGATGAGGATCGTTACCCTAGCATTTTTCCTTAGCGTCATGGAAATCTATGCAGATGAAAATCACCGCAATGTCCTCGCCTTCGTAGATCCGAAGTCGGCTCGCGATTTGGAGCTCCGAAGCTCCACCGGTGGTCGGATCTAACTCCCTTCTTCTTCCTTGCTCTCCCCTCTCTCTTAAGCTTAGAAAGAGAATGCTTGGATGAAATGAAGGATACAAAACCCTATTCCCTGTATAAACCCAGCAGGAATAGCCCCAAGCCGTTAGATTCCAAAATAAGGAAACAGACGGCCACGATTCGGACTTAAAATCCAAAACCTGGGCCGAACACGGCTTGTGACACGCCCATGTCCAAGGCCGTGTGCCCCATTCGCCGTCGAAACCGGCGCATCTGGAAAAGAACACGGGCACCCGACATGCCCGTGTCAAACTTTACACGCCCGTGTGATACTGTACACGGCCGTATAGTGTGACGTGTTCCTCCATCGACACAGAACCGAGAATGCCCGAAAGGGACACGGGTACTCGACACGCCCGTGTCTCATTTTGGCACACCCGTGTCTACCCGACACGGCCCGTGTGCTGACCCCATGTATCACCCCCGCCATGGCCCGGCTTCACCCCAAGAAGGACACGGCCTGAGATACGCCCGTGTCTCAGGCCGTGTTCGCTGCTCGACGATCGTCGACTCCAAATTCGTCGACCTCTCAGCCAGATCATCGACCCGAGCATGACACGCCCCTGGGACACGCCCGTGTCCCAGGCCGTGTGACCCCTACCAAGTTCCAAACTTGGCTCAAAATGCCTCATGTCGCTCTTTTGAGTTTCTTGTCGTTATATTGGTCACCTCGAAAAAGTGGGGATGCATGAATGGTTTGTGCACAGAGTCGTGTGTGTGAGTACATAATCATTGCATTGCATAACATAGCATAACATGCGCACTTGCAGATTCTCATCATAGAAATTAGTATGGGCACTTTTATAGGATGAGTTACTTTTTCGGAATCCTTAACTTATATGTTTGTATGGCCATTCTTATAAGTTAAGGTATGCTTCTGTGATGGAAGTGTAGTTACTTTACTTTACTAGTTTTACTTAGCTTCTCTTGCTGTACTTTTATACTGCATTAATTGTTGTTTTTCTTTATTGCTCATACTGATATAGAACTGCTAGAGAATTACTTATATTTACCACTATCACCAGCTTGTACATTCTACTATTATTGGTCCTCTCCTTTCTTCCTCCTGCGTGGTGCCTAGGAGTCGCGGGGGTGAGGCTGGGATAAAGTAGCTGAGTCTAGTTTGATTGATGGTCGTTTGACCACATTATTTTAGGGACGCGTGGTGACACCGCTGCACTTTGACTAGGCACAGCTAGAGATTGAGACACCGGGATCTGAGGAGCCGGATCCAAGCACTACCACTACTACTACCCGACGTCAGGTTGATGATCATATGATTTAGCTTCCACGTTGTTAGTCTAGAGAGAGTTATATTTTATGATGTTCATATACTGGGCATAAGCCATTTCTCTTGTACTCTTTTATTATCTTATGTGGACCTTCGATTAGATATTTATTATATCTTTGTTGTGATATATGGGATTGCCTTACTTCTTCTTTTGTTGGCTGTGTGAATGATCATATTTGCCGACAGGGATGTTAAAACTAACTCGTAATTGGGGTCATTGTAAGGTGACAGTCCTAGACATAACATCTCTCCTCGACCGTGCCCAATTCCTAGGAGGGGGATTTTACAGTTGGTATCACCGTACCACGATCATAAGCAAAAGAAGTCCACAAACCACTGGGTCACCCCGCTCGAGCTTCAGTTTGTGGACAAACTAAGCAGCAGAAGCTATAGTGTGCCCATGTGAGAAAATCACATCTTTTGTCCACATAAATGAGATGAGGCTAACCTTATTTGACTGTTGAAGTCTTTCAAACTGCAGGTTATGGTTCCCCCTTTACCAGATGTTGTTCCTTTTCAGCAGTTAGAGTTGGGTCAGACTCTCACGGCCATCTTGGATGCCTTTAGAGCCTAGCAGGTTCCGACACAGAAGCCGAACCCAAGATCAAACTGGATGACTACCTTTCGAGGCCTCTCCCCTCTGACTTACTATGGGACAGAGATGGAAGACAAGAAAGAGGAGTGGCTGGACACTATCCAGGAGATGCTAGCGAGGATCCTTTACCCGGGAAACCAGGCAGTAGCCTTGGAAGTTACGACACTAGCGGGCCATGCCACGAGGTGGTGGAAGTCCCCCATGGACTCCACCTTTGCTGATTATGAGTATTCCCAGATCAGCTGGAACCAGTTTAAAGAGGCCTTGTTGGAGCATTTTGTATCCCTGATGGATAGAGATGCGCTGGAGGATCGGTTTCTGCACCTCAGGCAGGGAAACCAATCGGTGCTGGAGTACTAGTGGGAGGTTTCACATTTGGCAGGATTCGCTAGTCCCCTGAGTGAGGAGGACTATGCAAAGAAATTTTATAGAGGGCTTCAAGAATCGCTTAGGAAGGATATTTTATTAATCTCAGAGGCCAGTTTAGCTAAGATTATCGAGACAGCGAAGAAATGGAAGGCGCATCATCTGATGGTGCAAGGCAGAGGGAATAGATCGGATAAGGAGATGTATCATGGTGAGAGCAGTAGAGGGACACAGTGGGGCAGGTTCATGAGGCACAATGGAGGTAGAGGACGTCCCTGTCCTGGTGTCAGGCCAGAGCAGCAACCTCCCGCAGTGCCAGCCCCACCACCACACATCCAGGAGTCGCAGAGATTTGATGATAGAGGACGAGGTCGTTGATGAGGACCTCACGGTGGCGGCCGAAGGCCGGAGCAGATGTATGCGCTGGATCTTGCCCAGCCTTGGAACCCTAAGGAGGTCATCACAAGTACTTTACAATTTTGTACTTTGAATTGTTTATATAGTAACTTAGTAACCCTTTATATAGATTGTTGATAAAAATCGAAACAAACAACCTCAGGCATAGTATATGTGTGTGGTAGGCTCGCCCTCATCCTATTTGATATGGGAGCATCACACTCTTTCATCTCAGAAGACTTCGTAAAGGATTTGGATGAATACCAACATTTCCCCGGACTCCTCAAGATTGTCCGGCTTCCAGGCGAATCGGAGGAGCAGTCTACTACAAAGTGCAATATGTTCGTACACATTGGCAGGAAGCTGTTTGACACGCCCACGACACTATTACCGCTACCATAATGTGATCTGATTTTGGGCATGACGTGGCTTCACTGGCACCATGCCAAGATCGACTACTCATCTAAGAGGATCACATTGAAACACGGAAACTCGGAGGTGGTATTCAAAGGTATTATGCCTATCTCCCGATTATTATTATCATGTGTACAGGTTGTTAAAGCCCATGAGCAGGGAGACGAGGTATACATGGTTTGTTTCGAGATGGCAGAGGCAGAGGCCTCCATTTGTGATATTTTGGTGGTTTGTGATTTCCCCGACGTATTTTTGGAGAAGTTGCCTGGACTACCCCGCATAAAGGGGTAGACTTCCGGATATAGCTAGTACTAGGTGCAAGGCCCGTCTCTCGGGCACCTTACCGGATGGCACCAAAGGAGCTTACGGAGTTCCAAACTCAACTATGGGAGCTGGTGGATACAAGATTTGTTCGACCGAGTTCTTCACCATGGGGAGCTCCCATCTTGTTCGTAAAGAAGAATCACGGATCGCTCTGACTTTACATTGATTTTCGGGAACTCAACCGACTGACGGTGAGGAACACTTATCTGTTACCAAGGATCGATGAGTTGTTTGATCAGCTAGAGGGAGCACACTGGTTCTCTAAACTTGACCTAAGGTCAGGCTACTATCAGCTGCGGATTCAGGAGGAGGATATACAAAAGATGGTGTTCAGCTCACGCTACGGCTTGTTTGAGTTCACAATGATGCCCTTCGGGCTCACGAATGCCACCTCTGCATTCATGAGTTTGATGAACTATGTGTTTGAGTCGTTTTTGGACGAGTTCGTCATAGTCTTTATAGATGATATCTTAGTCTACTCCAGGACTGAGGAGGACCATACCCGTCACTTGGCATTAATCTTGGAGAAGGTGCGGGAGCACCAGCTATTTGCTAAGTTTTCGAAGTGCCAATTTTGGCTGCAAGAGGTGGCATTCCTCGGGCACATTATCAGTGGAGCTCGTTTGGCAGTGGACCTGGCCAAGCTGCAGACTGTGAGTAATTGGCCGTAGCCGAAGTCGGCTTCGGATATTCAGACCTTCCTTTGACTTGCAGGCTATTACCACAAGTTTGTGCAAGGGGTTTCGAAGATAACACTTTCCCTCACATCTTTGACGAAGAAGGACATGACGTTCACTTGGACTGAGTAGTGCGAGTCCATATTTCAGGAGCTGAAGGGTAGACTCACCTCAGCTCCCATACTTGCCCTTTCTTCGGGAAAGGAAGGATTCCAGATTTATACGGATATGTCATACCAAGGAATGAGTGTGGTACTGATGCATCACAAGCATGTTATAGCATATGCTTCAAGGCATTTGAAGAAGCACGAGCAGAACTACACGGTGCATGATTTGGAGCTCGGGGCAGTAGTCTTCTCCTTGAAGCTTTGGAGGCACTACCTGTATGGGGTTCATTGTGAGATCTTCTCAGATCACACGAACCTCAAGTACATTGACACGCAGAAGGACCTGAATCTACTCTAGTGGAGGTGGTTAGACTTCCTCTACGACTATGATTATACCATGAACTATCATTTGGGGAAGGCGAACACTGTAACAGATGCTTTGAGCAGGAGAGTCGGCACTACTGGACCGGAGTCCCAGGTGTTGGCCATGGAGATAGTGCGGATGATGGAAGACATGCAGATTACTATGGTGTTGAGGGATCATCACGAGGTTTATGCGGTGTACTTGGTAGCTCTGAGCATGGAGTGTAATATCAAAGACCGCATCAGGGCAGAGCAGAGGAAGGATGCAACACTGTAGCCTATATTTAGAGCTTTGGGAGAGGTAAAGTCAGAGAAGTATTCACTACATGGTGACCTCGTTCATTTCTGGGGCCGTGTTTATATACCTGCAGGAGGTGGTATTCGGGGAGACATACTCTGGGAGGCGCACTGCACACGGTATTCAGTGCACCCCGAGATCACTAAGATGACGACGGATCAGCGAAAAAGCATGTATTGGCCCGGGATGAAGAGGAATATCGTTGATTTTGTGACACACTGCGAGGCATACCAATGGGTGAAGGCCGAGTGCAAGAGACCGGGAGGATTACTACGACCACTACCAGTGCCGGAGTGGAAGTTCGAGGATATTTCGATGGACCATTATGGACTGATTGACCAAGGTAGACAGGTTCATCCCGATCTGGAAGTACGATCCAATTGGTGTATTGGTGAGGCTTTTCATGGAGCAGTTTGTGAGGTACCATGGCGTACCGAAGATGATTATATTAGATCGAGCCGGTCGATTTACTTCCAAAGAATGAAGGTCGGTGCAGGACTACTTAGGTTCCCAGCTTGCATTTAGCACTGCCTTTCATCCACAGACCGATGGGAAGACGAAGCGGACCAATAGGACCAGAAAGGATCTGCTGCGATTGTGTATACTTGATACGGGGAGGCCCTGGGAGCGGTTGTTGCCATTGATTGTGTTCTCTTACAACAACAGCCATCACACCAACATTGGCATTGCTCCCTATGAGGCATTGCATGGGAGGAAGTTTCGGACACCGCTATCTTGGGTTCAGGATGAGGACCCGAAGGCGCTTGGGTCAGATTATGTCGAGGACACGGATATGCGCATTCTGCTAATCAGAGACAGGATGCTAGAGGCTCTTAGTCGGTAGGCAAAGTAGTGCAATGCGAGGAATCGTAAGGTAGAATTCCAAGTGGGGGACAAGGTGTTTTTGAAGATATGCCTTATGCATGGTGTTTCGCAGGTGCGTAGGTATAAGAAGCTCAGCCCTAGGTATATGGGGCCTTATACGATCCTAGAGTGGGTCGGCCCCTCGGCATACAGGATGTAGCTATCGCCAGAGTAGGCGAACTTGCATGATGTTTTTCATGTCTCCTCGCTTCGGTAAGCATTACTTCGTCCGGAGCAGCATATTACCTCTACCTCGGGCCCGATTGCATCTGATCGGTCAGTTCGTTTGGAGCCAATCCGTAACAACGATACATCGGTCCAAGTTCTGATGAAGAAGTGTGTTCCTTTGGTCAAGGTGTTATGGGCAAATCATGGGTAGGCGGAGCATAATTGGGAGACCTTGGACGTCATGTAAAATAAACACTCGGAGCTTTTCACCTTAGGTACAAAGTAAACCTCCTACAAGTTGATTTTTTTTCTTCACTTGTGAAACCCCGTAGACCCAAGCTTGTATTTCGAGGACAAAATATTTGTTTTGTTTATTGGAATTTGTAACACCCCCCACACTTCCAGATCACCTAAGGTTAGGGTTAGGGTTTGAGTGGTGCATGGAGGCCATATTGATCCCCTAGCTCAGCATGAGCTTAGGGAAATGACTAAGTGCACCCCCAATGTGCACAAGTCAACCTAGGTTAATTCACAGTCACATGAACTCATCACCTCAAGATAAGCTCACTAACACTTCAATAACCCTAAGAGAGAGACAATAGAGGAATGGGCTCAAGGCTCGGTCAATCTAGTGGGCTGAATTGACCAAAGTCAACCTTAGGTCATTATATGTCAAATCTTCCCCTAAGATGTCCTATTGGCCTCAAAACCCAAAGTTGACCGCACCCCTAGCCTTGTAATGTTGTTAGGGGCCAAGTGGACCCAAAAGCCCCATCATGAGGTCACCAAGTTGACAAGTTTGACCAAAGTCAAACTTGGCCCTATTTAGGTCAAATCACACTATTTGGCAAAGTGGGCCCAATTGGGGCATCACCATGACCCAAAAAAACATTGGGTGGTGTCAAGGGATTCAAGACACACCCGTTGGACCAGTCAACTCATCAAGTTGACCAAAGTCAATTCCAAGGTCAACCATGGTCAAATTAACCCATAAAGGCTAAAAGAGAGCCCAAACCAATTCAAATGGGCTAAGGCCTTGCCCAAGGCCCAACCTAAGGCCCACTAAGTTTATTAAATTTATTTAATTAGAATTAAGTAAGTTTAATAGGGTTTTAATGAGGGTAATTAGGGCAAAATTTCATTTGGAGGGGGGAATAATGGAGGGAAGCCATTGCCACTCCCTTCTTCTTCCCCAACACCTCCTTTCATCTCCCCTGATGAAGAGGAGTTTCCAACAGTTCAAGGTCGGCCACTATTGATGCTTAAAGATCACGGCAGTGAACCGGTCGCAAAAGTAATGTAAAATGGGTGAGTTTTCCCAAGTATCGATCTCTCAAGGAACACAATAAGGTGGAGTTAATTTCGAGTAGGACTTGAGATTGAAGTCCTTAGGACGGAGTTAACTAAGGGGGGTTTTGATATTTGCGGAAAAAGAAAATAAAAGGCTAACAACTACTCCTATGCAACGCCGCTATGTGATGCTTCGCCAGGCGGGATGGAAGACTAGTCGGGTCGTTGTGCACCGAATCGCTAGGTGGATGGACGAGTAGGCTTGCGAATGAGGTGGTTAGAACGGCGGAATGAGGGTCGTGAGCACATCTTCGCTACGCACGCCACTAGCAATTGTTAGTGCGGCAAGGGTGGATGGTGGTGGATGGAATATGGCGCAACTCGAGCAACTTAAGCAGTAAAATGAAATAGGAATCACATAGACATGAAACACATAACATATACAACCAAAGTGCACTTCATCAATAAAAATAGATTTAAACACGCATATCCAACAATAAAGGAAGAACAAGTGAAGAGATCGACCGAATCTGAAGTCTTGTTGAGGATTCACGGTTGGAATCATCGGGTTGTCAATCCGCGTCCAAGCTCGGTCCTTAACTGCGTCCGGGTTAGAGAAGGGCTGTCACCACCTTCCAATGGCCCGTCTTCTTCGTGTCACGATAGCGGACGAAGTTTTCAAGCTTCCCTTTGCTTGATGGCTATGGCGTCAAACCCTACTTGAAGCTCATAGATGAAGGAGAAGGCCGAGAGGAAGCTCCTGCTTGGATTTGCCGGTGAAAGCTTGCCCGGAGCACCTCCCTATGGTGGAAGATGATGAAAAACGGCGGAGAAGGCGAAAAACGGCGGAGAAATGTCGAGTGATCCTCGCGCTTCTGAATTAGGGCGAGACCTGCACTATTTATACAAAGCAAAAATGAACAATGTGCACGATCGCGGGCGCACGACCAGTGGTCGTGCGCACTATATCTGGTGATCGTGCGCACTGGCATGGCAGATTAGGAAGAAGAACTGGGATAACGCGCACGAGCAGTGGTGCACGACCAGTGGTCGTGCGCACTAAGTTCAATGGTCGTGCGATTACCCCAGATAGGACTCCAGATAAGAGGAATCAATGCACACGATCAGTGGAGCACGACTGGTGGTCGTGCGCATTGTGTTCAGTGGTCGTGCGCTTACCCCAGGCTGATTCTGGAAAACATAGAGTAGTGCGCACGATCAGGGGCGCACGATCAGTGGTCGTGCGCATTAGATCCCATGATCGTGCGCATTATTCCTGTTTCACAACCATCCCGGAACACGCACATGACCCCTGTACCGAAAGGAAAAAACCAATCACTGATATGTGCAGACATTCCAGGCAATCACACAAAGGAGTACAAACTATAAAAATAACAAAATACACAACCACGGACATAAATGTGCCCTTACTCATAAAAAGGACATAATAACAAATATGAACAAATAAAGCTCTAAAGTGAAGTGCATCAACAAGAAAATAAGCTCAGATGAGTCCGAAAATAGGTATATAAAGTGGACTCATCACACCCCCAGACTTAACTGTTTGCGCGTCCCGAGCAAACAAAATCTAAGCAGATGGGGAAAATTACTATCTAACAAAGAAATTGCGATACGGAGTACCATGCGAAGTCGCATGCTCGCACGCGTAAAAATATATTAGAAGAAATTTCTAAGTATGCAAAATAGTTTATATTTTCACAATGTGTATCAACATTTTATTATTACTCAAAAATGGAATCACTGTGAATCATCCGGTCACGCGTAGGGAGAAAGTAGACTAATCGCTAGGCGAGCATTGCAAAAGATCGGGGCTCAGGATAACCTCCAAAGGAATCCACCAATGTCGGTGACCATATGCTTTCCCTTTCACACTCTCTCCACGGCACTAGTTAGACTCAAGCGCAAATCCGCAGGACTTTAGGATAATCACGGGGCTTGGATTACGGTGAGGTAAACAATGATAAAAAGAAAGGTTATGCATCTAACCCAAATGAGCTAGCCTAAAAAGAATCCAACTGCTAACCACAATATATGCAGGTACACCACACCTCCAGACTTAACTTTTAACATATGAGTGTGTGCACCCCTACTCCAAATATAATCACATTTCCAAAAAGATTTTCAATTTAAACTTTTTCTTTTCACTTTTTTTTTGCTTTACAAAACTTTTTCTTTTTTTCTTTTTCTTCATTTTATATGCACAATTCAGTAGAAATAAACTAGGGAGCACTTCCACATTTTCACAAATAATAACACCACATCACATCCCAGTATGAAAATATAAAACACTAAACTCGACTTGGGTGTACGATTAGGATAGGCTGTGGGGCTATGGTGAATGAAGGTGGAGCTGAATCAAAAGAAGGGTAGGCACAATAGGGCTAGCAAGGATATGACGTTAGGAACGGTACAAAGCTCAACCGGGCCAAAATGATGGCCTACATCACGCTTACGCTAGACTAACCAAGTACTCATACTTCGAGAGTAGCTTGGGGCAAGTTCTTAGCCAACGAGAAAGACTATCCATCCTCCCGACTCGAACAATACGAACATAACGGCCGTCTACACACATCCCTAAGCTACCGTCGGATTCACACCGGATTCACCAATTTTTTAGTAGAATAAAAAATATTTACGTAATTAGAAAAATATAAAACTAAAAGCATACAGAAAAATTAAATCTACTCCAATTTCTACACGAGACGAGAGCACTTGACTAGGAGCACAGCAAGGTCAACATTTTACTCCGTCTCACAATTCTATGTCAGCACCATAATTTTCCCAAATCATATAAAAGAAACGAGTGTAACTCGCAGCACGCAAAAAGCTAAGCACGCGCTCATGTGGGTGCAGTGGTGTGTGATGCAATGGACTAATCAAAATATAACAATAAAAGCTTCTAGTATGCACAAGAAATGTGTGTGTGCAATAGGTAACAAATCTCTCCCCCAGACTTAAACTAAGCAACACAACATATGATAGAGAAATTAAAATCATAAAGAGCTAAGGGAAGAGGTTACCCAATGCTCAGCCAGTGAGCATACTAGAAGACGCGTGGAAACCTGAAGCAGGCCCACCATACGAAGAATCACAACCCCGCCAATGTGATTTGCCATGAATACCTCAAGGGGTGAGCTCCGCAAAAAAAAAGAAAAATATACAGAAAGAAATGCTAAAACTAAAATAGACATGAAAAATAAAAATGCAGGAAAGATAAGATAACTACTGGGGTTATTGTCATCCCAACACGACTTATTCGGCTACGAAAAGGTTCTAGCTAATGGGCCTATGAAAAGAAAAATGCACGGGTAACTGTTCCAATATCTGTTTCGGTAACGGGTAACGATACAGTGATAGAACAGTTACCCATCTGCCTAAATAATCATACCTGCTCCTCGCAGGCAGAGGAAATAGGAAGTAGGATGAGGAGGAGGCTTGGTCCTTACACATCTCACCACAAAATGAATCATTGCCCAACAAGGTATCGTCTACTACAGGGAGAAGGCAGGAGGAGAAAGAAATCAATGGAGCTTCCTCAACAGAGGAGGAATCAACTTCCTCGCGAGAGAGGATGCTACCATTGATGACTTGAGCTGAAAGCTCCAAGTCCTCCTGAAGCTCCTGCGAAGACTCAACCCGCCCAGGCTCAGATAAAGAAGAGGGATCAAGACATAAAGGAGAAGAAGAACTAAAATAATCAGAAATAGGCGCAGTGGTCCCGGTCTCACTCCCAGCAGGATCCCGACATAGATCATCGACGGCGTCACATGAGTTATGGCGAGGGGAATCCACGAGCTTGAGGTCCTCGGTGGTGGTTTGGACCTCCTCATCCATCAAGGAAGTGGAAACTTCCTCAACAAAGAGGATCTCCTCATCTACACACCTCAGTGCATCCACATGTTCCAAGACGTAATACTATCCATTAATGAAAATAATATCCTCGTCAAACATGGGCACATCCTCAGGCTCAGAATCGCAATCCGGTCGAACATCATCAACCGACTCACTAAAAATAGGGATAGATAATTCTTGCAAAGAAGGCGGAGGAACAACAGCATCAGAGAAAATATGTGCAGGTTCCTCCAGGGGTGAATCAACAAGAGGGAAAGAGTGCATGGGGAGAGACGGCGCCACAATGTAGTCACACAGATCAGTAGAAAGTTTGATGGGCATATCTGCAGCAGTCCCCCATAGACAAGGTGGTGCTGCGAATATATCATCAGAATCAGAAGGGGCGGCCATTTGATAGGGTGATAGAGTGAATCGGATACCCGGTTCATCATCCTCCTCCAACTGGCGCTGAAATTCTGCGCAATCTTTCAACACGTGGTCAGTTCTACGACAACACAAACACCGTTTTCCATTACTCCTCGGTCCAGGTGGGACCGGAGAGGAATACGAAAAATATGAATGCATAGAAGAGGAGTGACCATAAGACCTGGGTTGGGTGTATGAAGTACCATAGGAAGACGGTGCTCCATACACAGAACCACGAGAATTATGCTCCCAATCTTCAATGGGGCACTCATCACTACCATGTCTATAATCCCTGCACCATCGGCAACGAATATTCATATAAAAATACATGGTGCAACAAGAAGAATTCACCAACAGAAAGTTTCTAAGCAACAATTAACTACACACCACAAAAAAAAGAATAGGAAAACCTGCTTCAGAAAAATTAAAACTAGAATAGGAACAAATAAAAACAAACACAAATGCTAAAAACTAAAACAAAGAAGAAAGTGATATGAACAAATGAAAAAGGGCTTATATCTCTTATCTTCCTCTAAAAAAACTCACACGACTGTGTTCCCCGGTAACGGCGCCAAAAACTTGATGCTTAAAGATCACGGCAGTGAACCGGTCGCACAAGTAATATAAAATGGGCGAGTTTTCCCAAGTATCGATCTCTCAAGGAACACAGTAAGGTGGAGTTAATTTCGAGGAGGACTTGAGATTGAAGTCCTTAGGTCGGAGTTAACTAAGCGGGGTTTTGATATTTGCGGAAAAAGAAAATAAAAGGCTAACAACTACTCCTATGCAACGCCGTTATGCGATGCTTCGCCAGGCGGGATGGAAGACTTGTCGGGCCGCTGTGCATCGAATCACTAGGCGGATGGACGAGTAGGCTTGCGGATGAGGTGGTTAGAACGTCGGAATGAGGGTCGTGAGCACCTCTTCGCTACGCACGCCACTAGCAATTGCTAGTGCGGCAAGGGTGGATGGTGGTGGATGGAATATGACGCAACTCGAGCAACTTAAGCAGTAAAATGAAATAGGAATCACATAGACATGAAACACATAACATATACAACCAAAGTGCACTTCATCAATAAAAATAGATTTAAACACACATATCCAACAATAAAGGAAGAACAAGTCAAGAGATCGACCGAATTCGAAGTCTTGCTGAGGATTCACGGTTGGAATCGTCGGGTTGTCAATCCGCGTTCAAGCTCGGTCCTCAACTGCGTCCGGGCTAGAGAAGGGCTGTCACCACCTTCCAATGGCCCGTCTTCTTCGTGTCACGATAGCGGACGAAGTTTTCAAGCTTCCCTTTGCTTGATGGCTATGGCGTCAAACCCTACTTGAAGCTCACAGATGAAGGAAAAGGCCGAGAGGAAGCTCCGGCTTGGATTTGGCGGTGAAAGCTTGCCCGGAGCACCTCCCTAGGGTGGAAGATGATGAAAAACGGCGGAGAAGGCGGAAAACGGCGGAGAAATGTCGAGTGATCCCCGCGCTTCTGAATTAGGGCGAGACCTGCACTATTTATACAATGCAGAAATGAACAATGCGCACGATCGAGGGCGCATGACCAGTGGTCGTGCGCACTATGTCCAGTGATCATGCGCACTGGCATGGCAGATTAGGAAGAAGAACTGGGATAACGCGCACGAGCAGTGGCGCACGACCAGTGGACGTGCGCACTAAGTTTAATGGTCATGCGATTACCCCAGACAGGACTCCAGATAAGAGGAATCAATGCACACGATCAGTGGCGCACGACTGATGGTCGTGCGCATTATGTCCAGTGGTCGTGCGCTTACCCCAGGCTGATTCTGGAAAACATAGAGTAGTGCGCACGATCAGGGGCGCACGACCAGTGGTCGTGCGCATTAGATCCCATGATCGTGCGCATTATTCCTGTTTCACAACCATCCCAGAACACGCACACTACCCCTATACCGAAAGGAAAAAACCAATCACTGATATGTGCAGACATTCCAGGCAATCACACAAAGGAGTACAAACTATAAAAATAACAAAATACACAACCACGGGCATAAATGTGCACTTACTCATAAAAAGGACATAATAACAAATATGAACAAATAAAGCTCTAAAGTGAAGTGCATCAACGAGAAAACAAGCCCAGATGAGTCCGAAAATAGGTATATAAAGTGGACTCATCAACCATCAAGGAGGGCCATTAATGTCCATGACCTACCACCTCCCATTCATGGATCACCTATATAGAGGCCTCCAAAGCTAAATTCGGCACTTTACCCACCTTCAGAAGCCCTCAAGCAGTTGAAATCGACTCTTCGATCAAAGCTTTTGGTGGAGAATCGAGATCCGGAGAGGTTCGCCGGAAAGAGCCAAAAACCATGGCTACCCACAGGAGTAGCCACAACCAAGCCCGAAATCAAGCATGCTTCTCCTACTCTCCCCTTATGCTAGCTTCTTATATCAATAGGACTTGAGTTCGAGCTCAATTAATCCTAATTCTATTTTTAATTTTCATGGAAAAAGCTTGAAAATGGAGGAGGAGGGTTTGCCAGAAAACACCCCTCTGACGGTCGTGTTGCTGACCGGCGATAGTCACCACCTCAACGGACGTGGTGGGGGTGGTGGCCGGCCGGGGAGGGGGCTGGATCACCGACAAAAGCCTCTGAAAGCTGTTCCAAGTTGGGTGGATCACGGCCTTCGGCTGGAGGAGGAAGGCGATGATCTGGTCATTGGATCTCAACTATTATAAATATTATGATTATAGTTATTTTATCCCCTTTACTGTGCACCTTTTAAATCATAAAATTAAGACCCTTAGATGCTGAACCATGAAAATTGTCCAACATGAAAAAGGTAGACTCGTGAGTCTACTTTAATTAGAAATTGAAATCAGGTCATTTGGAGCACTGTAGCTCCATGTAGGGCATTTCTTATAGGATTGATTCTTAGGGTAAGACAGTCACTATTTACCTATTAACGTTTTATTGGCTAAAGTGATTGACATAAAATTTGGGACATGTTAGAATATACTCTAGATACACCTGCAGGCCAAAATGGGAATTTTTGGACAACATGTTGCTATAGTTTTAGGTAAAATATGATTTTTCATAAAACTAGAATATTCTCGTGAAAAATATTTATTTTAACTCTAAATTTTGGTGAGAGGTTCAATAGGGAGGAATAATTCCCTGGTAAAAATTTCATGTCCTTCGGACTCCTGTAAGTTGGTGAATCACACTTGCAAGTTGTCATGTTGTAAGTGATGTGGTGTGCAGTTAGCCCAAAATGTGTATCTTGTGAATTTAGCAAGATTGGTTTATTCAACTTTAGTGAAATTTTGTACATGAAATTATTTAGTTAATATACACCTTCTCATGAAATTTTAGAATATTTGGAGTTCATTTGCTTAACAAATAACATAAGTAATAGTTTTGTTATGCAAGTGTATTAGTGAAATTAGGGTGACTAAAATAATTGTGAAAATTATGAAACCTTGTCAATAGTAATTATTTTGTATTATAAACACTGGCTAAATTATGTGGAATTTTTGAAGATCAGAATCTTAGGGTTGTAGTTATAATAATCATTTTGCCCCTTCTATATTACTGAGATAATTATGCTCAAATTGAGTTGTAAAATTATAAATTTTTGTAATAACTAATTATTTACCATTTTTAATATTAAGTAATTTTTCTGGAATTATTTGATGAATATTTACAGTACTTCATGTGTAACTTGATCTAGTGGATTATATTTTGGTTATTTGAAATTAAATATCAAATTTTATTGCAATGATGTGAAATTTGGTTCAAAGCTATTATTACTTATGATGATATTAGGATAATTTTATCTTGCTGTTTTGATAAAAGAGAGTGACATTTCATGTTCAAAATCACATTTAGCAATAATTTGGGAAAATTATAATAATTGCTGATTATTTCCCAAAAATTATAAATCTCTGGAATTAGGTCTAATATGTCATGATAGATCTCAAGAAATAATCTTAGGTCCTTGGGTCAAGTATTGGAGGATTCCTATTCATACACACATACAATTTCATATGATTTGCATTTAACAATTTTGGAAAATTAGTAATTCAGCAGATTATACTTTGGAGAGGTCACACACTTAATAAATATGGGAGTGGATTTGGTTAGGGCAACATAACATTATTAAGTGCCTTGAGAAATGGAGCGATGAGTTTCAGCCCATCATAGTTCCTAGTACCGCTGTGAGCCATTTACAGGGTAGACCTCGGGAAGTCCGAGGTTAACCATAAATCGCTAAGTAATCCGAATTTAGATAAGAGTAGTCTGATAGGATTCAGGAATGCTATAGCGATCTCACCCATGCGTGGGTTGGAGTGATATATGGCTTGATGGTCCTACGAGTTGGTGGCTCAGGTTGTTGGTCGATATCAAGACGGGTTAGTCCTGCGAGCTGGAGGCTCGGGAGGGTATTGTTATACCTGGTTTGTGCTTATGTGGTGGGTCACTCGGTACTGGTTCAGTTAGCATATTGACGGAAGTACGATGACTCTGGTGCAGAGTGTAGATCTTTGGGGAGATCGGTGGGATGTTTATACCGAGGTCTGGAGGACTATGTCCCCTAAGAGCACACTCGATGACAGAAGACTGATATTTGCCAGCAAGAGTACGCAGGGGCTCCGATGCTGTGTTCTTAATGTTGAGGCGTACGAGAGGTGTAGGCCTGGTAGTGTGCCTGCCCGCCTAAGAGTGGAGACACCCGCTCCACTACCACCGTGAGCCACGAGGGTTGGTACCTGAGAGGTTGGCCACCTGCAAAACGTGGGTATGGATGAAAGGTCTGTGCACAGAGTCCTGTGTGTGAGTATATAATCATTGTATTGCATAATATGACATAGCATACGCACTTGCAGATCCTCGTCATATAAATTAGTATGAACTCTTTTATAGGATGAGTTATTTTTTCAGAAACCTTAACTTATATGTTTATATGAGCATTCATGTAAGTTAAGGTACGCTTCTGTGATGGTAGTGTAGTTGCTTTACTTTACTAGTTTTACTTAATGTCTCTTGCTGTACTTTTATACTGCATTAGTTGTTGCTTTTCTTTACTGCTCATAATGATATAAAACTGCTAGAGAATTACTTATATTTACCACTATAACCTGCTTGTACATTCGATTATTATTGTTTCTCCGCTTTCTTCCTCCCGCGTGGTACCTAGGAGTCACGGGGGTGAGGCGGGGACGAAGCAGCTGAGTCTAGTTTGACTGACGGTCTTTTGACCACATCATTTTAGGGATGACTGGAGATGCTACCGCAGTTCGACCAGGCACAGCCAGAGATTGAGACACCAGGATCTGAGGAGCCGGAGCAGCACACTATCACTACTAGCTGACGCCAGGTTGATGATCATACGGTTTAGCTTCTGCATTGTTAGTCGAGAGAGAGTGATATTTTATGATGCTTATGTACTGGGTATAATCCCTTTATCATGTATTCTTTTATTATCTTATGTGGACTTTCAATTAGATATTTATTATATCTTTGTTATGATATGTGGGCCTGCCTTACTTCTTCTTTAATTGGTTGTCTGAATGATCGTGTTTGCCGACAGGGTCGTTGTCTTGTGGTGGCAACTAACTCGTAGTTGGTGTCATTGTAAGGTGACAGTCCTGGGCATAAAATCTCTCCTCGATCGTGCCCAATTCTCGGGAAGAGGGATTTTACAGTGCATCATCTATAACTCCCCGAGAAGGAAGAGTGCCCGAGCGAGGAGGTGTCGGGGTTGGGAGGTTCTCGGCCAGGTTAATGTCATGAGGAGCTTGGCGGAGGTCCTTTGCTTATTAAGTTACTACTCCGGCGGGCGGGATCCACCAACAACATATCATCTACAGAAGCACTGAAGCTCATCAGGAGAAGCGCCCAAGGATTAATTCTCACGAGTACAAACTTTTGCAAATAATTACCGTAACGGGTTGAGTAGTCGCAACCTCAGTGGATCAGCCAACTTCGGATGGCACGAAAGAAGGGTCAGGTACCTCGACAGAGGAAGCATCATCAGAGGGATTCAACGGGGTGTCCAACACTTCGTAAGCTTATACAACCTCGGTTTGCACCGGAAGTGCGAAGGCATGAGTATTATGTCGATCTTCTGGGCGAGCAGAGGCATTCGTCGCTACATCAAGATCCTAGCTCAAACCCATCTAGTTCAGTAGGTCTTTGGTCATGCACAGAATGGGGGAAGACACTACAGGGTCAGCTAGATCCTCGTTTGGCGCGGAAGACCCCTCTACGGCGGGAACATCCGTCTTCGGTTCTTTCTTCTTCTTCCAGCGCTTGCCCTCCTTGTCATTGTTATCCTGATCTCGCTTGTTTGAGTATTGAAGCCACGTATTGACTATATAGCCCAGGAAGCTGAACCTCTTGGAGATACCTTCAGCAGTGTAGACCATCTCACAGTAGTCAGAAAACGGCGCCCGAGCGTCCCCTCCCCCTCTATTTATAGAGTTGGGGGGGGGGGGGGTCCGTCGAGCACCGTAGAGGCGAGATCTCACCAAAAGGCCTCGTCAAATATGGGATTGGATGTTTCTTTCTGAGCTCTAAGATTGCTCGAAAAGAGAGGGGATTGTGTACAACAATACGTTAAGTGTCAACAGTCAACAGTCAGCGGTCTGCAAGCAACGCCAATTCTAGAAGACAAGGTCAACAAGCAGTAGCAGCCCGCAAGATGATCTTTTGGTATGAATGAGCACCATACTCGTCAGGGTGCGCGACTACCCAGCAGCATAGGAGAGCATTGAAGCCCCTACCAACCAGGCGAGTACCGATCAGCAAGTAGTGGCGAGTATCAACAATACTTGCCTAGTTAATGACCTCCAGTTAGCAATACTCGTCGAACAACGCAGATAGTCACGAAGTAGAACTCGCCAATAACTGAGTCAAAGCGTTGACAAGATGCAGATGGCGAGCGCAGGACTGGGTATCCTCGCCCGAAGACCCCACAAATTTTGTCTATAAATAGGACCCCAAGGGTAGCAGGAATGTCACCTTGAGACCCCCCATTTTGACACTAACTTCTCTCTGTGTGGTACTTCCTTGTTAGGAAAATTGTCATTTCGAGTGCTGATAAAATTCACCTGTTCCAAAAATTTATCTAACGACCAAAATTGAGGTTATGCAAATAATAATAACATAAAAAAATAAAATCAAGCCCCACAAGCAAAAACACCAAAATTTATGTGGTTCCCTGAAATTTGGGTACATCCACTGTGCATGCAGAGATAAAATGATATTTCTCAAAATTCTCAAACATACAATACGACTAAAATATGGAGGAGAAAAATAGACCGAATAAATTAGATGGCGGTTTAAATCCTCCAAGATCCGGCCATACGCGTTGTGACGAGAATTAAAGCGGCGGCAGAAGAAAATCCGAGCTCTAACAGTAAGGGTAGAAGTCGGAAGCTTGCGGCAAGAGGAACCCAAGTCGGCGAGAGGCACGCAATGATGGCGAGAGAGGATTGTCGTCCGAGAAGAAAATACCACCGAGTAGAAGGAGACGAAAAACGGCCCGTCGGAGGAAGAACGCCAAAGAGAGGAAATCTGCTGCTCTGCACTTTTTTTGCTATTGGTCGGCCATCACTTTAAATAGGGGAAGAAATCCCATAGTAAAATATGGAAGGAAAGGAGGGCCGACAACCACCATGGAAAGACAATAAATCCTTTCCGAATTGAGTTGTCATTGAAGGAGAATAATATCCTTCCAATCCTGACTGCCATGTTGACAATCCGAGGGAAGAAAAAAAATTGGGTGGGGGGGAATCCTGGAGGAGGAGAGGCTGCAAAAATAGCAACAAACTCCACCTTGACGCCTCTCCAAAGATAAATTCTACCTTGCTGAAATAACTCCAAAAATAATCCCCAACAGTCACCAGGATCCAATTGTGTTGGAACACCCTATTACTAATTTGGGTCAGGATCACTATGTCTCTAGGAATCTTTGTTTGACCTCCTGTATAGCTTAATAGGTCAATTAGAATTGAGTCTAAGGGTTAGAAGTCTAGGTTTGGAAGCTGCCCTGAAGACCAAGATTTTTGTTTGGAGACTAAGTCATATCGTCGAGCTCAGCACGACGATTCGTCGAACTCCGATCGACGATCGTCTAGCTCAACTTCGACAGATCGTCGAACTCCATTCGAAGATCACTGAGCTCAACTTCATTATATCGTCGAACTCCGTTCGACGATCGGTGAGCTCAGGTCGACGATTTTGACTCTGCTTTGGATCTTTATCTCTGAGCTCAGGTCGACGATCTTTGAGCTCAGATCGACGATACTTTGCTACTGTATATTTCCAGATCGCTGAGCTCAGCTCGACGATAGCAGAGCTCAGTTCGACGATTTCAGAGAACTTCAAGGATGTTTCTAAATTCAAATTCAAATCAGTTAAGGAGTTATTATGCAATTAATTCAGACATTTCCTAGCCGTTTTCATTCATTTCTAGACCAAGTTTCAAGGGATTTTTCAAGGAATATTTCTGTGGACTTTCCTCCAGAAGAGATCTTGCACTTAAAGATGCAATTAATGCAGGCTAACGGCTATACTTGACAGAGAATGTTATTCTATTCTGTACCAGAGAATAAAAGATAGAATGTTTTTGAGTCTCAAAGAGACACAGAGAGAGACACACAGATTATAGAGATACATTCAAAAATATTCTGTCTCAAAGAATTCTTTAGAGAACACTCATCCAAGGAGATCAATCGTTTCAGAAATCTTCAGATCTCTTTAGTTTCAAAGTGTTCAAGGCCAACATATTTTCAAGACTCCAGACACTCAACATTTCAGTCATTGCTGAAATCATCTATTGCTGGAGTTCAATCTTTGAAGGCCTATCACCCTCAGCAAAGCTTTTCTTCCTGAAGATCTCAAGGATTCAGGGGGAGCTTTGACATCAACAATCCACATAGTCTTCTCAGTTGTTTGAGAAAGAGAAGACTTCTATCACTCTCTCACCACCTCTTTGTAAAGGGTTTCTCAAACTCCCTTCAAAAGTTTGAGCTTGGTTTTTGAGCACCTTGTCAAAAGCTCATTGGTGGCAAGACACCTGATCAAAAAATCTGCTTTGGTTTTTGAGCACCCTATCAAAAGCTCATTGGTGCCCAGGACACCTGATCAACTCATCCTGCAGTGGATTCCTACCTAGGGTGGTAGAAGAGTGGATGTACCCAAGTTTAGGGAAACCACTATATTTCCTTGTGTCTTCTGGTTTTGCTTGTTTTCATTTTTGTTTCTGGCCTTGATTTTTCTGTGATTAGCTTTTGTTTAGTTTAGTTCTGTGATTAGACATTTTACTGCTTCCCTGCTCACTCTTATTACAACAATTGTTGTAAAAAGTTTCAAAGCACCATATACTCTATTCACCCCCCTCTAGAGTATATCAGATCTAGCTGCACTTTCAATTGGTATCAGAGCGAGGTTGGTTAAACATACCATACCTGATTGGTTGTACAGGCTAACACCTGAACCCAAAGATCCCAAGTTAGATCTGTTTTCTTTTGTATTCTATTATTAGATTTTGTTTTCATAAATCATGGCCCAAAACAAAGATTATGCTAGCACCAGACCTCCAGTGTGCAATCTATCCAAGTTTGCACTTTGGAAAGCAAGGATCAGACTTTACATGAATTCTATTGACGAAGATATCTTTAACTCTATTTTGACAGTATGTCCAAGACCCCCAGAGAATACAAGTACAAATGCTGTTCCACCTCCATCAGGAACAGATGCTGATATCAAGAGATGGAAGGTAGCTGATGCCAAGGCTATGAACATCTTGGCCCAGACAATGTTTGATGACATATTTCAAAAGGTGGCTGAATGCAATTCAGCAAAAGAAATTTGGGACAAACTCTCAGAAATAGTCTCAAGCTCAGCTGATGAGAGAAAGGATAGGAGATCCCATCTCATCGCTCAATATGAGAATTTCAAGAAGGGAGAGACTGAGTCAGTGGGAGACATGTACAACAGGCTAAGTCTAATTGTCAGTGAACTCAGGACATTGGACAAAGAGATCTCTCTAACTGAACTTAATTACAAGATCCTAATGTGCTTCCCCAGCACTTGGGATTCAATAATCTGGCCAATTAAGGATGCTAGAAGTCTGAATGAGATCACCACTGAAGCTCTGTTGGGTAAGCTCAAATCTTATGAGCTACTCATCAAGAATAGAGAGGAAGAACAGAAGGCTGGTTCACCAGCCACAAGAAAAGAGAAGACCATAGCCTTCAAGGCAACTGAAGATCTGCCTGAAGACAAAGCCACAGGCAATGATGAACTACTCAGTCTGCTGGCCAAAATATTTTACAAAATGGCCAGAAAGGACTTTAGAAGAAGATCATACAAGGAGCAGGATAAGCCAAGGTATGACAAGTCCATTAGTAATAATAAAGACATTATTTGCTTTGGTTGCAGGAAACCAGGGCACATAGTTCCTGACTGTCCAGAGAACAAGAACAAGGATAGAAGGGACAGAAAAGAAAGAAGAAAGGAGAAAGACTCCAAAAGTAATGGCAATGGCAAACCCTCATCAAGCAAAAACAGACATACAAGAAAAGGGTTTGTTGCTGAATCCTGGAGTGAGACTGAAGAAGAGTCAGAAGCCTCATCCAGCTCCAGTGATGATGAGGATGATGCAGAAGAAAAGGAGTTCTGCATGATGGCAATCAATGCCTCACAGCATAATTCAGAAGAAGAGGAGTCAGAGTCAGACTCAGAGACTCAACCTGAAGAAGATCAGGTAATTGGTTCTTTTGATTTTAGTTCAGAGGATTTTAAATCTGAATTTAAAGCACTGTGTTTAGACCTGCTAAAGTCTGAGAAAGAAATTATCTCTCTCAGAAATCAATTATCTGAACACAATACTTTAAAGTCAGAAAACATCAAACTCTCTCAGGAGTTGGAGTGCTGTAGGGAACAGATAGCTTCACTGAAAAGTGAGCTCTCTGAGGCCAAAAAGCTTGAAGAATCCCTTAATAGGAGAAGCATCAAGCTGATGGACATCACAAGCATAGTGAACTCCAGATTCAATAGTACACTGGGCTTGGGTGCTTCATCCAACCAACCCATAGTTCTAACAACTCCAATCAAATTCATTTCTGACAAAGGAAAGGGAGTTGAAGAGGTTGCTAGGAAAAATTCTGATCTGCCTCAGAAAACTAAGTCCCAGCAGAAATCGTCGAACCGAGATCGACGATCGTCGAATGAAGATCGACGATCGCCGAACGCAGCTCGACGATCTCAGGCAAAATCGTTGAACGCAGATCGACGATCTCAGCCAAAGTCGTCGAACGCAGGTCGACGATCTCAAATACCTGACCTCAGCCATAGTCGACCGTCGAACGGAGCTCGACGATCTGACCCAAGATCGTCGAACGCAGCTCCAAGATCATCGAACAGAGGTCAGAGCTCTGGAAAATTTTTTAAAGGCAAATCAAAATTGAATCCTAAGGTTCCTTCATCCCAAATCTTTAACTCTTATACTGAATGGATTATACCTCCAAGGAGATATCATCCTGAAGGTTATATGTAACGTCCCGAATCGCTCTAGGCCCCTAGTGTGTGTGTTTTGAGTCAGGAGGGTTGACTCAAGTCCTGAGAAGAGATGACACGGGTAGTGACACGGCCGTGTCCCTACCCGTGTGCATCGAGTTGAGCTCGACGAGCCGTGTCGAAATCGTCGAGAGTCGTCGAGAATCGTCGAGTGGGGAACACGGGTAGTGACACGGCCGTGTCCCTACCCGTGTGCATCGAGTTGAGCTCGACGAGCCGTGTCGAAATCGTCGAGAGTCGTCGAGAATCGTCGAGTGGGGAACACGGGTAGTGACACGGCCGTGTCCCTACCCATGTGCGCCGAGTTGGGCTCGACGAGAAGTAGCGAGATGTAACTGAAGATGCACACGGCCAATGACACGGCCAGGCACACGGCCGTGTCATGTGAACACGGGTTGGGACACGGCCGTGTCCCTACCCGTGTCAAACAGTGAACCGACATGGAAACCGCCACGACCGTTTCGCGGAAGCAGGACACGGGTACGGACACGGCCGTGTCCCTACCCGTGTCACATTTTGCATATAAGGGGCAGAGAAACCCTAGCCGTTTTTGATTCTCATTTCCTTCCCCTATTTCCTGTGAGAGCTCCTGGTGAGAGGAGAACTGCAGGAGCAAGTCCTACCGAAGGAGATCCGCCATCGTCGTGAAAGAGAAGATGCCGCCAAGGAGAACTACGCGATCCATGGCCGGAAATGGTGGTACCGCTGGAGTCAACGTGAGTTTCCTACCCTCTCCCTTGGTGCTAGATCTTAGGTATTTAGGAGAGACATCGGTTCAAGAGAACTTGATGGAGAGGAGAAGATTCTAGGTTTGGCCATGCTAGGATTTGAATCCTAGATTTTACATCTCTTCAACCCTTCCCCTTTTCTTCAATACGATGATGGGTGAATGGTTTCGTGAGGAGTTTTGGCCTTTGAGGTTGAATAAGGGAGGAGAATATTTCTGGAAAATTTAGGAACGATCGCCTTGACGAGGAAGACGAACCGATGCCGTTCATTTTCCTTTAAGATGCGCGCAGAATCTGTATTCTGCGCGCAGCGATCTTCTAGGCCCTTTTTTATGTAGGATATGTGCAGATCTGGGCTTTTGGCCAAACACGAAAGTTGTAGCCCTTGGAAATACCTTTCCAACGAGTGGTTGCACGACTTCAGGTGATGTCTGTGGCCCCGGGAAAACCAAATCGAGTTTGCTGTCCGGCAATTCCTGTACACAGAAATTGTGTTCTGTGCGCAGTGAACTTTGAAGCCGATTTCGAGTACGTTATTGTCAGATCTGGGTTGTGACCTGAATATGAAAGTTGTAGATCATGAAAAGATCTTTCCAACAAGGGGTTACACGACTTCACCGGATTCCTGTAGCCTCGGGAATCTCCAGTCGAAATTGCTGTCCAGATTAGTGATACACTTAGAATTCTGGTTTTATATAAAGGCAACAAGAGTCGGTGGAATTCTGTCAAGATTAAATAATTGATGCTAATCACCGAAGAACTTTGAATGATGGTGTTTATTATTTAGAATGCATACAACTGATTTATTATTGCAAGTTGTCTTGAGATTTGGATGGTTTCCTTTATGTTTAATCGAATCGAATTGATAAGATGTTGATAGATTATAACATATGCGCATCATATAAGTCTTATGTAGAGTTCATATGGAATGACATATAGAAGATTAAACTATGGCCATGATATGTTGATTTGGTGAAATGAAATTTATTAGTTCAACACTTAAAGCGTCGTCTCCCTACGGGTAGTATTGTGGAAGAACGAAAGTGCGGTGTTGACCGTCACTTGTTTTGTTGTGATGAGATAGGTGTGGATGGATGGTTGGGCTGTGTCCTCGTGTTTACTTCCGAGGCCCCTTCCATGATATGTTGATGTGGTGTTTGCATGTGGTGTGAGTCGACACGCGGTGTCGTAATCCCGGGTTAAGGATAGTGTGGCAGGTCTACGGGCTCGCCAGTCGTCACACCGACGGGAGTTGACGGTTAGACTTGGTCGGTTTGGGCTGTGTCCTCGGTGTTCATGTCCCGAGGCCCATCCGACCATGTGAACGGTTGGGCTGTGTCCTCGTGCTTTCTTCCGAGGCCCCTTCCGGGTCACGCAAGGCCAGTTCGGGCTGTGTTCTTGGTGCACATCTACCCAAGACCCCGCTGGGCCATAGTACGCATGGGCTCCGCTGTTGTGTTCTTAGCGTTGAGGCGTACGGAGGCCTAGGTGAAGTAGTGTGATACCCGCCTAGTAGTAGAAGAGCCCGTTCTACTGTCACCGCCTGGCCACGGCGGCTGATGCCTGAGAGGTTAGCTACCTGCTCGAAAAGTGGGAACTATAGTCTGTGTCGACATAGCTATTGCATGGGTGTGCATGGGTGAGTCATTGCATAGCATTCATAGCATTTCATACATTGCACAACAAGATTCTCATCGTATAAGTTTGTATGGGCACTCATATACGATGAGTTACTTTTATGTAACCTGATCCTTAACTTATAAGTTTGTATGGGCATCCTTATAAGTTAAGTTACTTTCCTGTTGTAGCTCTTATACTTGCTAGTCTAGTTGTAGCTCTTATATAAATGCTGATTATGATACTGTTTCTCTTACACTACTGCCACCTGTTTGCACTTCCTTTACTTGCTTACTTGTTACATATACTATACTCTTGTTCCTTTTCTCCGCCCGGTGCCGAGGAGTCGCCGGGGGAGCGGATGTGAAACCACTTAGTCGTTTCGACTAACGGTTGCTACGTCTTCCTTTTTAGGAGGTCACGCCGCAGGTAGAGCAGCCGCAGACTACGCCGCAGGACAGCCAGGCCAGGACGACAGGGCCTGACGTGACGGTGCCGTCGATACCGTCTGTTACTGATGTTAGTGTTTTGCTTACTCTGATGTAGCCCGTTTGGGCAAAGATTAGCTGTACTCTGATATATTGTAGAAGCATGTTTTAGCTTCTCTTTATTGATGTATTTGGACTTTATATACTTAGTGTGGATTTTGACTTCTCTTGCTTATATATTTGGTTGGGTTGGCATGATTTATTGATATTGTTGTGGCCGGCGGGATAGGCGTCTTGTGGTACAGGTTAGCCCGTGTGCTAATGCTACCGCAAGGCGGCTGTTCCGGGCATAAGACTCCCTCTTCGTGCCGTGTTTTGGGATCCGGGAGGAGGGGTCTTACAAATGGTATCAGTTTGCCACGATCCTCAACTATGAAGTCATTCAACAATGGTGCCACCCCCGTTTGGTTAGTCAGTTTGGGGACAAACTGACTTAGCGGAAGCAGTAGTGTGCCCATATGTAATTCACATTAAGTTTGTCCAACTTTGACCTTAAGTTTACCACATTAAGTTTGTCCAACTTTGACCTTAAGTTTAGCCAACCTGACCACAAATTTGTCGTGTACGTGTAGGTTCCACTGCATGTTGAGCCGATGGGGGGTACTCCTACCCCTCCCATACCCACTCAGTTCCAACAGTCTGAGTTGGGGCAAACGCTTACCGCCATTCTTGATGCTTTTAAGGCACAGCAGGCTCCGGTGCAACAACAAGCTCCGAGCTCCAACTGGCTGAGCACCTTCCGGGCTCTCTCCCCTCCCGTCTACCTTGGGACGGAGTCAGCCGTACGTACAGAAGAATGGCTAGACACGATAGAAGAGTTGCTGGCTGGTATCCGTTGCCCGGCCAACATGGCAGTGACATTGGCAGTGTCCGTCTTGGACTTACATGCGAAGAGGTGGTGGAAGTCCCTCATGGGCTCTACCTTCCAAGGCCGGATCTACACAGAGATAAGTTGGAGTGAATTCTCGGGTGTTTTCTTGGAGCACTTTATCCCTACATCGGCCCGAGATGAGCTTGAGCAGAGGTTCCTTCTACTAAAGCAGGGATCAAAGTCGGTTACAGAATACCAGCAGGAATTCCAGCATCTCGCAAGGTTTGCGGATTCTTATGAGTTGGATGACAGAGGTTATGCCAAGCGCTTCTATAAAGGGCTGCGAGATCCCCTAAGGCAGTCCCTTTTGTTTATAGCGGATGGTAGCTTGGCGGAGATCATTGATATGGCGAAAAGATTGGAGGCGGACCACTGGGATGTAGTAAGAGGCCTGCGGAGGACGTGATGGAAGCCGGCCAAAGTAATAGAAGGAGACGGGACTTCAGAGGAGGAAGAGGTTATCAAAGAGGTGGAGGGCGTGTCCACCGAAACTATAGGGTGGAGCATCCAGTTCCGCAGCCGCCTGCGTTGCCTCCACCCCCACAGCCTCAGCGATTTCAACAACCTGAAGGGCGTCGTGGTCTGGTGTGCTTCGAATGCAACCAGCCAGGCCACATCCGGCGTTTCTGCCCGCAGCTATATGGGAACGCCCCTCTTGCTCTCCCTCCTGCTCTCCCTCCACCAGCTCCACGAGGACGGGGATATATGCGTGGTCGAGGACGAGGACCGCCAAGAGGAAACCCCGGACCGGTCCGGGATCAAGTGTACGCGCTTGATATGGCGCAGGAACGGAACCCACAAGATGTGATTGCAGGTATGATTTAATTAGTTTACATACTTGCATGGTTTAACATGAGTTGCTTAGAACTTATTAGACACTAGCAATAAGTTTTGGTCGTTGGCACTTAGGCACCGTGAGTATTGGCGGGAAGACGGCCTATGCGCTGTTCGATACCGGTGCCTCACACTCTTTTGTGTCCGAGGATTTCATAAAAGACATGGGGGATGTTCAGTACTTCACAGGAATAGCCCGACGTGTACGCCTTCCGGATGGCTCGGAGATGATCGCGACCGCCAAGTGCGAGTTTGAGTTATTTATTGATGGGAAGGCCTTTGATACACCGGCCACGGTTCTGAGAATGCCGGAGTTTGACATCATTTTGGGCATGGCATGGCTCGATTGGCACTTTGCAAGGATCGACTGCGCGGAGAAGCGGATCTATTTGAGACATGGAGACTCTGACGTCATCTTCCAAGGTATTGGCTTCGCTCCTCGCATGATGTTATCTTCCGTCCAGGTTGTAAAAGCTCATATGAAGGGGGACGAGGTCTTCATGATCTGGTTCGAGTTGAAGGAGGAAGCGTTGGAATTAAAGGATGTACGGGTTGTGCGGGATTTTCCCGAGGTATTTCCTGAGAAGCTACCAGGATTACCACCGCATAGAGAGGTCGATTTTCAAATTAATTTAGTACCAGGTGCCAAGCCTGTATCTAAGGCCCCGTACAGAATGGCCCCGAAAGAACTCGCGGAGTTTAGAGTTCAATTGCAAGAACTAGTAGATTCAGGGTTCGTTCGCCCCAGTTCATCACCATGGGTGCCCCGGTGCTGTTCGTGAAGAAGAAGGATGGAACCCTGCGATTGTGCATAGATTATCGGGAACTCAATCGATTAACGGTGCGGAACACTTATCCGCTAACTCGGATCGACGAGTTGTTCGATCAATTAGTGGGAGCACACTGGTTCTCTAAACTAGACTTGCGCTCTGGATACTATCAGTTGAGGATACAAGAGGGGGATATTCAGAAAACAGCCTTTAGTTCGAGATATGGTTTGTATGAGTTCACAGTGATGCCGTTTGGGCTCACAAATGCACCTTCGGCCTTCATGAGCCTGATGAACAAGGTGTTTGAACCATATCTGGACATCTTCGTCATTGTTTTCATCGACGACATCTTGGTCTACTCAAAGACGGAGGTGGAGCATGTCGAGCACCTGACCTTAGTTTTGAAGAAATTAAAGGAGCACGCCTTGTATGCCAAGTTTAGCAAGTGTGAATTCTGGCTTAAGGAGGTTGCCTTCTTGGGGCATGTGATCAGTGGGGCAGGATTAGCTGTGGACCCAGCTAAGGTGCGGGCCGTGAAGGAGTGGTCGCCCTTGAAGTCGGCGGCCGATGTACGAAGCTTTCTTGGACTTGCTGGCTACTACCGCAAGTTAGTGAAAGGATTCTCCAAGATTGCCCTTCCTCTTACCTCCTTGACGAAGAAGGGTGTGCCATTTGAGTGGACACCTAAATGTGAAGCAGCATTTCAAGAGTTGAAGGATAGGCTTACCTCCGCCCCCATCCTTGCACTTCCGTCTGGGAAGGAAGGATTTCAGGTTTACACAGACGCATCATATCAAGGGATGGGAGCGGTGCTGATGCAGCACGGGCATGTGATCGCTTATGCTTCAAGGCAGTTAAAGAAACATGAAATCAATTACCCGGTTCATGATTTGGAGTTAGGAGCAGTGGTGTTCGCTTTGAAGGTCTGGAGGCATTATTTATATGGCGTCCACTGCGAGATCTTTTCCGATCACAAAAACTTGAAGTATGTTCACACTCAGAAGGAGTTGAACCTGAGACAACGGCGGTGGTTGGAATTTCTATGCGACTATGAGTTCACCATGAACTACCACCCGGGAAAGCGAACTCGGTAGCCGATGCCTTGAGTAGAAAAGTGCCAGGCTCTAGCCCAGAGTCTCGGCTGATGAGTATGGAGTTGGCTCGGATGATCGAGAAGATGGAAATTACTCTAGTATTCAAGGATCCTTCGGCGGAATATGCGGAGTATTTGGCCAACATGAGCATAGTTTGTGATATCCGAGACCGGATACGGGTGGAGCAAGGAATGGATGCGTCCTTGGCCCCGGCAATCAAGGCAATTGAAGATAGGACCACCGATGAGTACACACTCAAAGACGGCCTCGTTTATTTTCGTGGCCGACTTTATATTCCCAAGGGCGGCAAAATTCGGGAGGATATATTGAGAGAGGCACATTCCTCTCAATATTCAGTGCACCCGGGTATTGCTAAGATGTATGCCGGACTGCGGAAGACCATGTGTTGGCCGGGAATGAAGAAGGATGTTCGCTACTATGTTACACATTGCGAAGCTTGCCAAAGAGTGAAGGCTGAATGCAGGAGTCCCGGTGGTTTGTTGCAGTCGCTGCCCATCCCCGAATGGAAGTTCGAGGATATCTCCATGGACTTTGTTCATGGGTTACCTCGTTCCCGCTCCGGGAATGATTCGGTGTGGGTTATTGTGGATCGACTAACAAAGGTGGCCCGGTTCATTCCAATGAAGAAGGAAGCACACGTGGATGTTTTGGTACGCCTTTTTGTGGAGCAATTTGTACGGTATCATGGCGTGCCCAAGACGATTGTTTCGGATAGGGATGGTCGGTTTACATCAAATGAGTGGAAGGCGGTGCAGGCGTATTTGGGCTCACGCCTAACCTTTAGTACCGCTTTTCATCCTCAGACTGACGGACAGTCAGAGCGGACAATCAGAACGCTGGAGGATTTGTTGAGGCTATGTGTGTTGGACAGAGGAGAGCCATGGGAAAGACTCTTGCCCCTGGTGGAATTCTCCTACAACAATAGTCATCAAGCAAGCATCGGTATGGCGCCCCATGAAGCCCTTTACGGAAGAAGGTGTAGGACTCCCTTGTCTTGGGTGCAAGATGAAGATCCGAAGGCATTGGGAAACGAATACATAGATGATACTGATGCGGCGGTCAGATTGATACGGGATCGCATGTTGGAGGCTCAAAGTCGACAGGCGAAATATTACAATAAAAAGCACCGGATGGTGGAGTTCCAAGTGGGCGAAAAAGTGTTTCTCAAGATTCGGCCGATGCATGGAGTGTCGCGGGTGCGGGGAGTGAAAAAGCTCAGCCCAAGGTATGTTGGGCCTTATACTATATTGGAAAGAATTGGCCCGTTGGCCTATCGGTTGGAGTTACCGCCAGAACTAGAAAATCTCCACGACGTGTTCCACGTATCGTCGCTTCGAAAAGCACTATTGCGGCCCGACCAATTTATTCCCACTACTGATGGTGCGGTGGCGTCAGATAGGTCTGTGCGACTAGAGCCGGTACGGATTGTTGACAGCGAGACAAGAACATTACGCCGCAAAAGTGTCCCCTTAGTGAAGGTGCTATGGTTGAATCATGGGAAGGAGGAGTACACTTGGGAGCCAATGGATCTGATGCAGCAACGCTACCCGGAGTTGTTTGCCCAAGGTAACCTTATTTAAAAACATGTGATAAACTTCCTGTTAAGTTTTTCTCCACACAGCCTAAGCCTGATTTCGGGGACGAAATCTTTTATTTTGTTTATAGGATTTGTAACGTCCCGAATCGCTCTAGGCCCCTAGTGTGTGTGTTTTGAGTCAGGAGGGTTGACTCAAGTCCTGAGAAGAGATGACACGGGTAGTGACACGGCCGTGTCCCTACCCGTGTGCATCGAGTTGAGCTCGACGAGCCGTGTCGAAATCGTCGAGAGTCGCCGAGAATCGTCGAGTGGGGAACACGGGTAGTGACACGGCCGTGTCCCTACCCGTGTGCATCGAGTTGAGCTCGACGAGCCGTGTCGAAATCGTCGAGAGTCGTCGAGAATCGTCGAGTGGGGAACACGGGTAGTGACACGGCCGTGTCCCTACCCGTGTGCGCCGAGTTGGGCTCGACGAGAAGTAGCGAGATGTAACTGAAGATGCACACGGCCAATGACACGGCCAGGCACACGGCCGTGTCATGTGAACACGGGTTGGGACACGGCCGTGTCCCTACCCGTGTCAAACAGTGAACCGACATGGAAACCGCCACGGCCGTTTCGCGGAAGCAGGACACGGGTACGGACACGGCCGTGTCCCTACCCGTGTCACATTTTGCATATAAGGGGCAGAGAAACCCTAGCCGTTTTTGATTCTCATTTCCTTCCCCTATTTCCTGTGAGAGCTCCTGGTGAGAGGAGAACTGCAGGAGCAAGTCCTACCGAAGGAGATCCGCCATCGTCGTGAAAGAGAAGATGCCGCTAAGGAGAACTACGCGATCCATGGCCGGAAATGGTGGTACCGCTGGAGTCAACGTGAGTTTCCTACCCTCTCCCTTGGTGCTAGATCTTAGGTATTTAGGAGAGACATCGGTTCAAGAGAACTTGATGGAGAGGAGAAGATTCTAGGTTTGGCCATGCTAGGATTTGAATCCTAGATTTTACATCTCTTCAACCCTTCCCCTTTTCTTCAATACGATGATGGGTGAATGGTTTCGTGAGGAGTTTTGGCCTTTGAGGTTGAATAAGGGAGGAGAATATTTCTGGAAAATTTAGGAACGATCGCCTTGACGAGGAAGACGAACCGATGCCGTTCATTTTCCTTTAAGATGCGCGCAGAATCTGTATTCTGCGCGCAGCGATCTTCTAGGCCCTTTTTTATGTAGGATATGTGCAGATCTGGGCTTTTGGCCAAACACGAAAGTTGTAGCCCTTGGAAATACCTTTCCAACGAGTGGTTGCACGACTTCAGGTGATGTCTGTGGCCCCGGGAAAACCAAATCGAGTTTGCTGTCCGGCAATTCCTGTACACAGAAATTGTGTTCTGTGCGCAGTGAACTTTGAAGCCGATTTCGAGTACGTTATTGTCAGATCTGGGTTGTGACCTGAATATGAAAGTTGTAGATCATGAAAAGATCTTTCCAACAAGGGTTACACGACTTCACCGGATTCCTGTAGCCTCGGGAATCTCCGGTCGAAATTGCTGTCCAGATTAGTGATACACTTAGAATTCTGGTTTTATATAAAGTGCAACAAGAGTCGGTGGAATTCTGTCAAGATTAAATAATTGATGCTAATCACCGAAGAACTTTGAATGA
This sequence comes from Platanthera guangdongensis, assembly GCA_039583875.1. NCBI lineage: Eukaryota > Viridiplantae > Streptophyta > Magnoliopsida > Asparagales > Orchidaceae > Platanthera > Platanthera guangdongensis. The sequence goes on from CM077150.1 coordinate 53,570,967, forward strand.
TGGTGTTTATTATTTAGAATGCATACAACTGATTTATTATTGCAAGTTGTCTTGAGATTTGGATGGTTTCCTTTATGTTTAATCGAATCGAATTGATAAGATGTTGATAGATTATAACATATGCGCATCATATAAGTCTTATGTAGAGTTCATATGGAATGACATATAGAAGATTAAACTATGGCCATGATATGTTGATTTGGTGAAATGAAATTTATTAGTTCAACACTTAAAGCGTCGTCTCCCTACGGGTAGTATTGTGGAAGAACGAAAGTGCGGTGTTGACCGTCACTTGTTTTGTTGTGATGAGATAGGTGTGGATGGATGGTTGGGCTGTGTCCTCGTGTTTACTTCCGAGGCCCCTTCCATGATATGTTGATGTGGTGTTTGCATGTGGTGTGAGTCGACACGCGGTGTCGTAATCCCGGGTTAAGGATAGTGTGGCAGGTCTACGGGCTCGCCAGTCGTCACACCGACGGGAGTTGACGGTTAGACTTGGTCGGTTTGGGCTGTGTCCTCGGTGTTCATGTCCCGAGGCCCATCCGACCATGTGAACGGTTGGGTTGTGTCCTCGTGCTTTCTTCCGAGGCCCCTTCCGGGTCACGCAAGGCCAGTTCGGGCTGTGTTCTTGGTGCACATCTACCCAAGACCCCGCTGGGCCATAGTACGCATGGGCTCCGCTGTTGTGTTCTTAGCGTTGAGGCGTACGGAGGCCTAGGTGAAGTAGTGTGATACCCGCCTAGTAGTAGAAGTGCCCGTTCTACTGTCACCGCCTGGCCACGGCGGCTGATGCCTGAGAGGTTAGCTACCTGCTCGAAAAGTGGGAACTATAGTCTGTGTCGACATAGCTATTGCATGGGTGTGCATGGGTGAGTCATTGCATAGCATTCATAGCATTTCATACATTGCACAACAAGATCCTCATCGTATAAGTTTGTATGGGCACTCCTATACGATGAGTTACTTTTATGTAACCCGATCCTTAACTTATAAGTTTGTATGGGCATCCTTATAAGTTAAGTTACTTTCCTGTTGTAGCTCTTATACTTGCTAGTCTAGTTGTAGCTCTTATATAAATGCTGATTATGATACTGTTTCTCTTACACTACTGCCACCTGTTTGCACTTCCTTTACTTGCTTACTTGTTACATATACTATACTCTTGTTCCTTTTCTCCGCCCGGTGCCGAGGAGTCGCCGGGGGAGCGGATGTGAAACCACTTAGTCGTTTCGACTAACGGTTGCTACGTCTTCCTTTTTAGGAGGTCACGCCGCAGGTAGAGCAGCCGCAGGCTACGCCGCAGGACAGCCAGGCCAGGACGACAGGGCCTGACGTGACGGTGCCATCGATACCGTCTGTTACTGATGTTAGTGTTTTGCTTACTCTGATGTAGCCCGTTTGGGCAAAGATTAGCTGTACTCTGATATATTGTAGAAGCATGTTTTAGCTTCTCTTTATTGATGTATTTGGACTTTATATACTTAGTGTGGATTTTGACTTCTCTTGCTTATATATTTGGTTGGGTTGACATGATTTATTGATATTGTTGTGGCCGGCGGGATAGGCGTCTTGTGGTACAGGTTAGCCCGTGTGCTAATGCTACCGCAAGGCGGCTGTTCCGGGCATAAGACTCCCTCTTCGTGCCGTGTTTTGGGATCCGGGAGGAGGGGTCTTACATTATAAGAGTCAACCTGGGATGTCTTTCATTTCAGAATTTAAAGGTTATCAACCTAGGCCCAAGGTAAACTGGGTCAAAAACAAATGAATTGTCTTATGTGCAGGTGAAGACCTATCCAACATCTAACCAGCAATGGTATTTGGATAGTGGGTGCTCTAAGCACATGACAGGGAACAAGGACAACCTCACATCCTTCAGAGCCAAGCTTGGACCCAAAGTTATCTTTGGTGATTCAAACTTTGGACAGACTAAAGGATATGGTGCAGTCCAAATTGGATCAGTAACTTTCAAGAAGGTAGCTTATGTGGAAGGACTGAAGCACAACCTTATTAGCATCAGTCAGCTGTGTGATGAAGGCTACCAGGTGACCTTCAGCAAAGCCTTATGCAAAATCAAGTCAGAGGACAACACAACTGTGTTGACAGGTAAAAGAAAAGGTAACATCTACCTAGTAGATTTTCTTTCAACTGATGTAGATATCTGCTTGTTTAATTCTGTCTGTAGACCAAATATTTTTTGGCATATGAGATTAGGACACCTAAACCTTAGAACTATTGTTAGGTTATCCAAGGACAACCTTGTTAGAGGACTACCTTCTGGCCCCTACAAGAAGGAAAGCAAACTAAAAACAGCTTTAAGTCACTTAATAATAGTGATTCACCTAGGATATTGTATCTGTTACACATGGATCTCTTTGGACCCATCACAGTACAAAGCCTAGGAGGGAAATCCTACACTTTAGTAGTTGTAGATGACTTCTCCAGATTCACTTGGGTGTTCTTTCTAAGGAAGAAGTCTGATAACTTTAAGTGTCTGACAGAGTTTCTCAAATGTATACAGATTGAGTTCAATACTCACATTGCCCTGATCAGAAGTGATCATGGGACAGAGTTTGATTCTCTTCTTATGCAAGAGTTCTGTTAGAGTGAAGGGATCAGGCATACTTTCTCAGCTCCTAGAACTCCTCAACAAAATGGGGTAGCTGAAAGGAAAATAGAACCCTTATTGAATCTGCCACTACATTGTTGTCAGATGCTCATCTACCTCTATCCTTTTGGGCAGAGGCAGTGAACACCTCCAACTATGTGCTGAACAGAAGTCTGATACATAAACTAAAGGGAAAGACTCTCTATGAACAACTAAAAGGGAAGAAACCTAAAGTTGACTATTTTAGAGTCTTTGGTTGTATTTGCTACATTCATAATAATGACAAGAAATATCTAGCAAAATTTCAAGTCAAAGCTGATGAAGGAGTGTTTCTGGGATACTCCATGATCAGCAAGTCTTATAGGGTTTATAATAAATCATCCTTAAAAATTGAGAAATCTGTTCACATTTCATTTGATGAAACTAACATATCTTTCAAGGAGAAGACTTCTTCTACCATAGAACCTGTTGAAGTATTAGACCGGGCGGCTTAGCGGTCTGATCCAGCGGTTTGTTGACCGGGCGGCTTAGCGGTCTGATCCAGCGGTTTGTTGACCGGGCGGTCTGGCGATCTCACTCTGAAGCCTGGAGACCGGGTGGTCTAGCGGTCTACCATTGCGGCCTGTTCTATCCTGCTGGAGTTGCCGAGCGGTTAAGCCATCTGTCTAACCGCACGGCCTGTGCGGTCACCTTTATTCTAGCCGCTCTGTATTGTAAATGTTTAGTCCCACATTGTTTGTATACTCTCTTTCTTATCTCCTCCATTCTATATAAGGGAGGCCATACCTTTGTAAATGATATCTTTTTTGGATAATAAAATTTCAATTATTCAAAAGCTTATCCGCTTGTTCTCTCTTTTTCGCTACTTTCTAACATGGTATCAGAGCACACGGTCATTTCCTCCTGATTCTGTGCGCTCTTTGTTGTTCGCGGCTTGTTTTCCGCTTTGTGCAACCTGTTTCGCGACTTGCCTTCTCTTCTGTCCGCTACCTTGTTCGCGCGGCTTGTTTCTGTCCGCTGCCCTATTCGTGCGGCTTGCTTCTTCTTGGTTCTCTTCTCCTACTGCTATTTATCGCAGCGACCTGTTTCCTTGTCGCCGCGCTCCTTGTTCTTTCTTGCCTCTCCGACTTCCTAGTCGTTGCGGCCTTGTCTCTACCCGCTGCGGACTTCTTCTCCCTGTTCGCTTCTGCTTTCCCCTTTTCCGCTTGTCTCTATACTCGCGGTTTGCTGCTGTGATCTGCCTGACCGTGCGGGTTGTTACTATCTCACCTGCATCTTGGTCGCGGTCACCTGCTCTTCTCCTCTCTTCTATTCGCTCGGCCTTTTCAGTCCGTGCGACCTCTTCCCCGCTGTGCCTTTGACTTCTTTCTAGCCGCTACTGTTCGCGTGGCTTCTTCTTTTTTCTAACCGCTTCCGTTCGCGCGGCTTCTTCTGCTTGCCGGGTTCTATGACTACCTCCGGTCTCACCACTACTCCTGCAGCTCCTTCTCCTCCTCCTCCTTCGGCAACCTTGGCACCCTTTCCAAGCTTGTTGGCTCCAATTATCCCGATTGGAGCGTTTCTTTCACCTTTCTCCTTCGTTCTCAACTCAAGCGTCATCACCTCACCGATAACCCTCCTCCTCGCACCTCTCCTGAGTTTGATGACTGGGATGCGAGTGATGCTCTTGTCCGCACCTGGCTGGCCAACAGCCTTTCTGATGAGTGTCTTCCCGTCATTCGCCATGATGAGACGGTCAAGGCCGCCTGGCTTCACCTTGCTGCTCTCTATTCTAAGGGGGGCCAGACATCCCGCATTTATACTCTCTATGCGGACCTCTTCGCCCGCCCTTCCATGTCACCGGCTGTGGCTTATCAGCAGGTTCAGGCTCTTGGTGTTGAAATCCTCCAGAATCGCCCCTTCTCCGCGGACTTGGCCGACCAGCACAAACACTTCCAGGAACTCCTGGTTGTTTGTTATCTTCTTCGTCTCCCCGACTCTTATGATATGATCCGCCAGCAGATCTTGGGTGAGGCGGAATCTCCTACTTTGGATGCCACTGCGTCTCGCATTGCCGCTGTTACTTCGCTACTCCAGCGGCCTCTGTTGGCCTCCCCCTCTTCCCAGGACTCCTTTGCTCACCAAGCTCAGCGGGGGGGGCCCTAGTAGCCGCGGCTCCTCTGGCGGACGAGGTTCATCTCGGTTCCTCTGCTCTCACTGTGGTCGTACTGGCCATACTATTGACCGCTGCTGGCAGAAACATCCTCACCTTCGCCCTTCCGGTGATGCTCCGTCTTCGGCCTCCGCCTCTTCTCGGCCGTCTGCCTCTGTGGCCACGACGTCAGGTAGTGCCCACGTCGTTACCCAAGGTAAATGGCTGATTGACTCCGGTGCCACAAATCATATGACGGGCAACCCTCATTACTTCTCCCGTCTTGAGACCCATGACCGCTTACCCCCGGTTCGTGTGGCGGATGGTTCCCCGTCCCCGGTTCATGGGACGGGCATGGTTCAACTCACCCCATCGCTTTGCTTGGAGGATACCCTCTATGTCCCGAAGTTCCCGTGCAATTTGTTATCAGTTACTACTTTATGCCGACAACTTCAATGCTCCGTCTTATACATCCAAAAAAGATTTTGAAGAGATTTTGAAGAAACAGATTTGTACTCCTTTTGTCACCTCTGACAAGGAATTGGCAGATATCTTCACCAAGCCGGTTTCTACTTCCTTCTTCCGCATTTGTGACAAGCTGGGCATGATTGATATCTATGCTCCAGCTTGAGGGGGAGTGTTGAAGTATTAGACCGGGCGGCTTAGCGGTCTGATCCAGCGGTTTGTTGACCGGGCGGCTTAGCGGTCTGATCCAGCGGTTTGTTGACCGGGCGGTCTGGTGATCTCACTCTGAAGCCTGGAGACCGGGCGGTCTAGCGGTCTACCATTGCGGCATGTTCTATCCTGCTGGAGTTGCCGAGCGGTTAAGCCATCTGTCTAACCGCGCAGCCTGTGCGGTCACCTTTATTCTAGCCGCTCTGTATTGTAAATGTTTAGTCCCACATTGTTTGTATACTCTCTTTCTTATCTCCTCCATTCTATATAAGGGAGGCCATACCTTTGTAAATGATATCTTTTTTGGATAATAAAATTTTAATTATTCAAAAGCTTATCCGCTTGTTCTCTCTTTTTCGCTACTTTCTAACAGAACCTTTGCAGGAACATTCTCTAGTTGAAGACTTGAACAAGTTACAGGTTACTCAAGAGGATGAAAGCAGTGGAGATGAAGAAAAAGCTCAACATATTGAAGAACAACTTGAAGAGCCAGTTGTTGTACCACAAGAGGAAACAACAACACAGGTTGGTGAACAATCAACACCCCATGTTGATTTAGTAAAATCAAGAGACCATCCAATTACCCAAATAATTGGAGACATCTCAGCTGGTGTGCAAACCAGAAATCAGGTCAATCAAAACCTGTTGCACACCTGCTTCCTATCTCAAATTGAACCTCAGTCCATTCAAGATGCAGAGCAAGATCCACACTGGATCATTGCAATGCAAGAGGAGTTGCATCAATTTGAGAGAAACAAAGTATGGGAGCTAGTGCCAAAGCCTAAGGATCATTCCATTGTTGGAACAAAATGGGTATTCAGAAACAAGTTGGATTATTAAGGAGTAATTATAAGGAACAAGGCAAGGCTGGTTGCTCAGGGATACTCTCAAGAAGAAGGAATAGACTACGACCAGACTTTTGCACCTGTTGCAAGATTAGAAGCCATCAGAATATTTCTAGCTTATGCAGCACACAAAGGCTTCAAGGTCTATCAGATGGATGTCAAAAGTGCATTCCTAAATGGAGACATCAAAGAGGAAGTTTATGTCAGACAACCTCCAGGTTTTATCTCTCCAACTTTTTCTGATTATATTTTTAGATTGAATAAAGCATTATATGGTCTCAAGCAAGCTCCTAGAGCATGGTATGAGACCCTATCATGCTTTCTTTTGGAAAATGGTTTTATAAGGGGTAGAGTAGACCAAACTCTTTTCATTAGAACCCATAAGTCTCATACCCTACTAGTACAAATTTATGTAGACGATATTATTTTTGGTTCTACTGACTCCAAATTGTGCAGAAGGTTTTCCAACCTAATGCATTCTAAATTTGAGATGAGTAGCATAGGTGAGCTATCCTTCTTCTTAGGATTGCAAGTCAAACAATATGCTGAAGGCATCTTCATTTCTCAAACCAAGTATGCAAATGAATTGGTTAAGAAATTTGGTATGTCTGAAGCATCTTGTATGAAAACACACATGCCTACTAATACTGTATTGGATGCTGATGAACATGGGAAACATGTTGATCAGACAACATATAGAGCAATGATTGGCTCTTTACTGTATCTTACAGCTAGTAGACCAGATATAATGTTTGCTACATGTATATGTGCTAGGTTCCAAGTAAGCCCTAGAGAGTCACACCTAACACTAGTAAAGAGGATTCTTAGGTATGTTAAAAGTTGTCCAAATCTAGGTCTCTGGTATCCAAAAGATTCAGCATTTGATTTAACTGGATTCTCTGATGCTGACTATGCTGGATGCAGAATTGACAGGAAAAGCACCAGTGGAACTTGTCAGTTCCTTGGTGACAGACTTGTCTCTTGGTTTTGTAAGAAACAAACATATGTGTCAACTTCAATTGCTGAAGCTGAATATATGGCTGCAGGCAGTTGTTGTTCACAAATCTTGTGGATTCAAAACCAACTCCTAGACTATGGCTACAACTTAGAGAAGTATAAAATCTTTTGTGATAACACCAGTGCTATCTCTATAGCTCAAAATCCAGTCCTCCATAGTAGGACAAAATACATAGAGATTAGGCATCATTTCTTAAGGGATAATGTTGAAAAGAATAAAATTGAACTACAATATATCCCAACTGATTTACAAAGGGGAGATATTTTCACCAAGCCATTGGATGAAAAGAAACACACCTTCTTCCTAAATCAGTTAGGAATGTTAGATGGAGGAAGCCTTAAATAATATCCAAGATTTTGAAAGCTTAAAAATTGACCAAGACTAGGCAAACATTCTGATTTCTCTTAGTGTCTAGAATTTTTCTGATCTCTGAACTGCGCTCGACGATTTGCCCCAAGATCGTCGAACGGAGATCAACGATTTCCAAAAATCGTCGAACTGAGTTCAGCGTTTCTCAGATAGTCTGAACTATCTCTTCCGGTCAACGATCGTCGAACGGCGCTCGATGATTTTGTTCTCTGCACGATCGTCGAACGGAGCTCGATGCTCTCCAATATCGTCGAACGGAGATCGACGATGTTGAAGACTCTTCAGATTCCTTTAGAAGCCTCGATCGTCGAACTGAGTTCAACGATCTTTCCACTTCTGCGTCGAACCCTAATATAAAACTCTTTTTTCGCCGTTGTTCTCTTTTGCACTTTCGATTTCTCTGCAAGAATTTTCTTTCCCTCCAAACAGTTCTACACTTGGTCGTTTTGTTTGTTGAATTTCTGCAGGTACCCATGGCTGTGTCAGTTGCTGTTCTTGCTGCAATGAAGTTTGATATTGGTTTTGATATTGATATCGACTCTTTCAGCACAACTGACCAGGTTTTTCAAGATATATTGGGATTGTTCAAAGACCAGAATCTGACAGCAATAATGACCACAAGGATAAAGCTGGCTTCTGATGAGATAAAAGAATGGGTTTATACTGCCCATAATCAAGATAACTCCACCATTGTTGGGTCTATATCTGGAACTCAGGTATCCTTAACCCCAACAATTTTAACAGAAGTCTTTGAGTTGAGAAATGGAGAAGATACTGTTGAATTATCTGGAGATGAGTATTCTGAACTGCTTGCCAGAATGGGTCACTCAGAGGGAAACCCTAGCAAGCTCTTCAAAAGGAACCTGTCTGTAGAATATAGGTTCATGGCAGATGTTGTTGGGAAGGTGCTACTGGCAAAGCACTCTGCCCATGATACAATTTCAAGGTATCAGCTCTGCCTCATGGGAGCTCTTGTAGATAAGAAGAATCTGAATTGGGGAGAGGTTTTCTTTGACCTCATCAAAAAGAAAATCAACAAAAGTTTTGTTAACTTTGGGAGAATCATTGGAGTGTTTCTGCAGCACAGGTGCCCTGCCCTGCTGGTCTCCTCTGGAGTTCATATCAATGCCTCCAAGAGATTGTCTTGTGCCCTCTTTGGAAAGTGGGACAGACAAATCAGCAAGCCTAGCAGGACCTCCTCCAGTACTCCTTCAGGCACAAGGACTCTAAGAGTCACTCCTCCACAGGTCTCTGACCCTGCAGATCACCTTGCTGTTGTTGTTGCCTCTGCTCCTCCTCCTCCAATTCCATACCTTCCCCTACCATCTACCATTCCAGCTTCATCCACCATCATCATATCCAGCCCTCCTCCAACATCCACACCATCTCCAGCACCTATTCTTCCACCACCAGAAGATCAATTCCATCCACTATTCTCCTACCCTCCACCAGATGTCACCTCATCACCCTCCATTCCATCCTTCACCCTACTTGATGATTCCTTTATGGATGATTCCCCATCATCTCCTCCTGAGTTACCCTCATCCTCCACCTCATTTCAAGCCCTTCTCCACCAAATCATAGACCAACCAACATTCACCCCATCCATCTCCATTCCCCTGTCCTCCATATCCACCCTACCCACACCTCAGCCATCCCTTCCACCATTCACTAGCTCTCCACTACCAGAACCCTCAGCTGCTCCTATATCTTCTACCTCTGCTCCAGCCCTTGAGCAAGTAGACCTCCCAGCCCTTGCTGACAGGCTGTATGAGCTGCTTGCCCCCAGGCTCTCTCTGCTGTTGGAGACCTCCTTGGATCCACTACACCTGTCAGTGGCAGCCCTCTCTGCCAGGCTCTCTTCCCTCTTCCCTCAGGCAGCACCTACAGCAGTGTGCCTTGATCCAGACATGTCTGCATCTAGGCAGGGGGAGATGCTATATGAAGAGAGTCTTCATGCTGTTGCTGTTGCTGCTTCTGTGACTGCTTCTGTGAGTCTGTCTGCTGCTGCTGCTGTTAGTACTGCTTCTTCAGCTCCTCCTCTTACTGCTGTTGATGTGCCTCAAGCACAAGTTCCTCCTACTGCAGTCCTTGCAATAGACCTCAGGTCTTTGCTATCAGTTTTTGATTCTGCATACTTCAGCTGTCTGCCAGAGGTCAATGCTGTCCAGCCTCCAGAAGATTTATCCAAGGCACTTGTGCCATTTTCTTGTTGTGACCCTAGCATTATCACCTCCTTTGTAAATTCAGTGTATGTTGCTGCTGAAAATGTTGATGTTGCTGCTTCTTCTGAAGAAAATATTATTGTTGCTTCTGATATTGTTGCCTTTACTGCTGCTGAAGTTCCTGTTATTTCTGATGAACCAATTTCCAAGGACATTCTTATGATAGAGGCACCTGAATTTGAGCCTTCTGCAGTCCTTGATGATATTCCTTCTGTTTCTGCTGTTGTTAGTGAAGTTGTTGCTGTTGTCACCTCTCCAGTATCTATTACTGCTGTTGTTTCTGCTTCTACTCCTAGTGCACCATCTTCTACATCTGCTGCTGTCATTTCTGCTGTTACTACCTCAACACCTGCTGCTACAACCTCTGCCTCATCTGCTTCTGTTCAGCTCAAGAAGAACTTGATGAAGAAAATAGATGCTCTCTATGATGACCAGAGTTCTGAAACTGATGAATTTAAAACAGACTCTGATGACTCTTCTGCTATCATTGCCAGGAAAAGGAAGGCAAGGAGCAAAGTAATGAAGAGAGTACCTCCTGCCAAAGTTAAGGATAACAATGATATCCCATATTACATCCTACATGACTGCCCTATTACTGAGCATTGGATGCAATACTCCAAGAACCAGCTGAAGGCAATGAAGAAGAAAAGAAAATATGAGAAGGGTTCATCCCAATTCCAGCACTCTCATCCTCCTCCACCACCTCCTCCTGATGCAGGTGCAGGTGGAAGCTCTGCAGCTCAACCCCCAGCCAGAAGTCATGCTCCCTATCAGCCTCATGCCAGATCTTATAATAGGGGAAGCCAATCCAGGGGATCTCATTCTAGGAGAGGAGGATATAGAGGTAGTCAAAGAGATATTCAAGTCTACTCCAAAGGTTACTCCAGGCAGCACTCATATTCTAGGGGAGGACAAATTTCTTCTAATACAACATCTGGTTCTTTCCCTTATAAGCTGAAAGAAACTGTGTCTGTCAGGCCTCCTCAAGACAATCCCTCTAACAGATATGAGCCTCCTGTACCTTTTGAGCATCCTGAGAACAATCCTGCTGCCTGGACTGCAAGAATGAAGGAACTAGCTGCACTGGATCAGATTAAAAAGGCTAGAGAGCAAGGAATAAATTCTTCCAACATTTCAACAATGTCTGAACAGAGACAGAAAGAGATAGAAAGATATGCTTCAAGTAAATTCTTTGATGCTGACATGTATATGGAATTACATCCTGAAGCAGTGGTTCCCAGGCTTAAACAGCAAACATCTTTAGGTGCAGCAGATGATACCAGATCAAAGAAGGAAGCCCTCAATCCTAACAGAGAGATTAAAATGGTTAAGGGCAAGGAAAAGAAATGATATTGTAAGGTGACATTCTCTGATTTCTGATTATCTGAATGCTATATATTTCTGTGGTTCTGCAATGTCTGGCTTGTTGTGTTTCTGTTTTGCTGCTTGTATGTTGTTATTTAAATTTTTTCCAAAGCTTATAAATAGTAATCCTAACCCAAATAGGGGGAGATTGTTGGAACACCCTATTACTAATTTGGGTCAGGATCACTATGTCTCTAGGAATCTTTACTTGACCTCTTGTATAGCTTAATAGGTCAATTAGAATTGAGTCTAAGGGTTAGAAGTCTAGGTTTGGAAGCTGCCCTGAAGACCAAGATTTTTGTTTGGAGACTAAGTCATATCGTCGAGCTCAGCACGACGATTCGTCGAACTCCGATCGACGATCGTCTAGCTCAACTTCGACAGATCGTCGAACTCCATTCGAAGATCGCTGAGCTCAACTTCATTATATCGTCGAACTCCGTTCGACGATCGGTGAGCTCAGGTCGACGATTTTGACTCTGCTTTGGATCTTTATCTCTGAGCTCAGGTCGACGATCTTTGAGCTCAGATCGACGATACTTTGCTGCTGTATATTTCCAGATCGCTGAGCTCAGCTCGACGATAGCAGAGCTCAGTTCGACGATTTCAGATAACTTCAAGGATGTTTCTAGATTCAAATTCAAATCAGTTAAGGAGTTATTCTACAATTAATTCAGAGATTTCCTAGTCGTTTTCATTCATTTCTGGACCAAGTTTGAAGGGATTTTTCAAGGAATATTTCTGTGGACTTTCCTCCAGAAGAGATCTTGCAATTAAGGATGCAATTAATGCAGGCTAACGGCTATACTTGACAGAGAATGTTATTCTATTCTGTACCAGAGAATAAAAGATAGAATGTTTTTGAGTCTCAAAGAGACATAGAGAGAGACACACAGATTACAGAGATACATTCAAAAATATTGTCTCAAAGAATTCTCTAGAGAACACTCATCCAAGGAGATCAATCATTTCAGAAATCTTCGGATCTCTTTAGTTTCAAAGTGTTCAAGGCCAACATATTTTCAAGACTCCAGACACTCAACATTTCAGTCATTGCTGAAATCATCTATTGCTGGAGTTCAATCTTTGAAGGCCTATCACCCTCAGCAAAGCTTTTCTTCCTGAAGATCTCAAGGATTCAGGGGGAGCTTTGACATCAACAATCCACATAGTCTTCTCAGTTGTTTGAGAAAGAGAAGACTTCCATCACTCTCTCACCACCTCTTTGTAAAGGGTTTCTCAAACTCCCTTCAAACGTTTGAGCTTGGTTTTTGAGCACCTTGTCAAAAGCTCATTGGTGGCAAGACACCTGATCAAAAAATCTGCTTTGGTTTTTGAGTACCCTATCAAAAGCTCATTGGTGCCCAGGACACCTGATCAACTCATCCTGTAGTGGATTCCTACCTAGGGTGGTAGAAGAGTGGATGTACCCAAGTTTAGGGGAACCACTATATTTCCTTGTGTCTTCTGGTTTTGCTTGTTTTCATTTTTGTTTCTGGCCTTGATTTTTCTGTGATTAGCTTTTGTTTTGTTTAGTTCTGTGATTAGACATTTTACTGCTTCCCTGCTCACTCTTATTACAACAATTGTTGTAAAAAGTTTCAAAGCACCATATACTTTATTCACCCCCCTCTAGAGTATATCAGATCTAGCTGCACTTTCAAAGTGTAACGACTCCATCCATTCATATAGCATACAATAGAAGGTCCGGTCGGGGCCCCATACCATATGCCACAAAACAGGACGCGAGGTTACAGGTTAATATCAAAACACAATTGCATCCTAACTTAGAGCATGATAGCGGAAGATTTTAACAATAATATTGAACTCCAACAATGAATGTCAACTATATATATAAACAACCACATTTATATATAAACTCTCGAAGGAATGTACAACACATACAATATCATTTGGCCTTATGGCCTTATAGTTACTCTTTACAAGTGTGGATTCCAAACATCAGCGCGGCCGGCCACACATGAACAAAACACAACATTCTTTGTTTAGCCTTCAAGGGCTAGCAGCAGCATCAGGGACTTCGGCCCTTATATGTCTCGCTCGGCTCTCCAGCACCTGCACAAGGATAGCCCACCAAACGATGGCAAACAGGGCAACAGTCAACATTCAGCTGAACAATTTATAACGACCCTACCCCTTTCCCGGGGCAATGGTATTTCTTCCCTGCAGACATAACAATTCATAGGCAGATATATCACACATTGTGCTCTCACGCACAAAACATACATCACAACCGTCAGCCACGCGGCCCGACGATCCGTGCACTCAGGGCACATTCTTGGTGTACCGGCGAACCAGGGTCCCACCACCGTTTCAGGTCCGAAACCCGATGGTAAAATTGAGCATTTAGTCTTAACAGCGCGCAGGTCTAAGACTCTCATTATGCGCTCCAACTGACCCACTTTCAGGTCTCCAAGTCGGACGGACATAACGCAGGTACGGATCAGTCACCCCTTGTTGCTCAAGTCGCCTTGTCATCACCCAATACCAACGTACTTGAGGCAAAATCTAAGGCGCGGGTCGGTTTCACCTTTTCTGTTCGGCATGAGGCCTTTTCAAGAGCTTGCAGGTTACAATAGCCATACTGTCCACCAAGGACTGGCTTCACAATAGCCACAATGTCCACCACGGACTGGCTTCATAAGAGCCACAATGTCTACCACGGACTGGCTTCACAAGAGTCACAATGTCCACCAAGGACTGGCTTCACAATCAACAAGGGGAGTTCATGCTAGCATCCTTCACGATCGCTTAACGGGTTTCAACAGAAGCTCTCTTTCTGCACCCAACTCAACCCAAACCCTGCAACATCCTGCAGTGCCAGAAAACTGGTCTTGCCATAGCACACAACACAAGCATCACAAGGGTATTTTCCTGGACTACCACTCCAGTACTTCCTACTACAGCCCTTCACATGTTCAACCCATCGACTCCACAAACTACATGTTTAACCACGGAGTCTTCTCCGGTGTGCAAATGAAACATCACCAATCCAGACCAACCTATCATGTGCTTCACACAACATGTCTATTCCGTACTACACATTTCTGGATCTACATGCAGGACTATTGGGGATTCCAAGAATCAACCCAAGGGAAATCCCTCCGCAATCCACCCTCTGGTGGGGGAAATCCATGCACATACCAAAAAGAAGGACTTTTCATGTCCAAGAAGGAAGATCGTTACCCTTGATGACCTCTTTGGAGCCATGGAAATCTAGCCAGTTGGAAAGTGCCGCAGCGGCCTTGCCTCCACAATTCTGGCCTCGGATCTCGATTCAGAACTCGGAAGCTCCACCGTCGGTCGGATTCCTTTCTCCTCATCCTCCTTGCTCTCCCTTCTCTCTTGCTCTTTTAGAAAGATAATGGCCAAGACTAAATGAGAGTTAATCTCTCATATCCCAGCCTTAAAGCAGTAGGGAGAAGCCTGGTCCATTAGATCCCAGATGAAGGAAATGAACGGCTACAAATCTTCCTCAAAACCCTATTTTTTGGGCTGACACGGCCTGTGACACGCCCATGTCACAGGTCGTGTACCTTAAGTGGCACACAACTGACTTAACTCGAACAGGAGACGGCCATGTGACACGCCCGTGTCATAGGTCGTGTGCCCTGACACGACTTCATACATGCCCGTGTCTAGCCCATGTTCACCAAGCCTCATTGCCTTGTCCAAAACTACAGAAGGACATGGCCATATGACACGCCCATGTCACAGGCCGTGTTCCCCACTCGAGGATTGTCGAGTGCATTTTCTCGAGTGGAGGTCGACGAATCAGAGGAGGACATGGCCTCGGACACGCCCGTGTTGCAGGCCGTGTTCCCTCTCGAGAACTCGTCGAGTGCATTTCGTCGAGCACTCGACAGGCTGCTCAACCATACAGAGCAGGACACGGCTTGGGACACGCTCGTGTCCCAGTCCGTGTTGCCCAGCCTTAACCATTTGGGGTGTTACAACCCTCCCCTCCTTACAAGAAATTTCGTCCCGAAATTTGCACACAGTAAGGAAACAAAAAGCAAGATGTTATAGCTCCAAAAAAGTATAATACACCTTGACACGCACTGCACAATAGTTTAAACAAACAGCTCGAGAAATTCAGCTCGCATGGTCTGCTCTCGCTCCCATGTTAGCTCCTCACGGCCACAGTCGTCCCACCGGACTTTGACCATCCCGATTATCTTATTCCGCAACTATTTATCGGCTCTATCCTCAATCTGAATGGGCCTAACCTTCGTCGTTAGCCCATACTCAACTGGCACAGGATCATTCTAAATCACTTGATCTAGATCTTTGACGTCTTTCTGAAGCACAGATATGTGAAACACATCATTCAATCCACTCAATTCTGCCGAAAGAGCTAGCTGATATGTAGCTTCCCCAACTCGCTCCACCACTTCAAACGGACCTAGATATCTCGCACATAACTTTTTCAGACGTCGAATCCTAGACACGCCTTTGAAGGGTTTAATCTTCAAATATACCCAATCGCCCACCGCGAACTCCATGTTCCGGTGCTTGGCGTTGTAGTACTTTGCTTGACGATCCTTGGCTATCAGTAGCATCTCCCGAATAGAGTGTATCGTCGAGTTAGCTTCACCGACTTCTTTACGCTTATATAGTTTGGCCTCGCCTGCTTCTGCCCAAGCTAATGGTGTACGGCACTTCCGACCATACAAAGCTTCAAATGGTGCCACACCGATGCTTGCTTGGTAGCTATTGTTGTAAGCAAACTCCACCATATAGAGCTGATCTTCTCATCTCTTACCAAAATCCAGGGCGCACATTCGGAGCATATCCCCCATTGTTCTGTTGGTCCTCTCAGTTTGGCCATCCATTTGGGGATGAAAGGTGGTACTGAACGTTAACTTTATACCCAACAATTGATGGATTATCCTCCAATCGTTCGATGTGAATTGCCCATAACGGTCACTCACGATGCTATGGGGAACACCGTGCAGTCGTACGATCTGCTCCACATAGAGCTTTGTCAAACTTTCCACTGAATCGTCCCTTTTGTTCGGAAGGAAGTGAGCCACTTTAGTCAACCGGTCTACAATCACCCAGATTGAATCATTCCCGTGTTGAGACCTCGGCAACCCGTGCACGAAATCCATTGAAATATCATCAAACTTCCATTCCGGAATCCATAACTACTTCCAGAAACCTTCGGGCTTCTGGCATTCTGCTTTCACCAAAGCACAAGTTTGACATTTAGCCACATAATGAGCTGCCTTTCTTTAGTCCTGGCCACCAGAATATCATTTTCATATCCTTGAACATCTTTGTACTCCCTGGGTGAATTGAGTATTTTGTGAAGTGAGCTTCATACAATAATTCTTCTCTCAACTTACCCATACTTGGGACGCACAAACGACCCTCTTTCCATAAAAGGCCGTCATCCCAGGAGAATTAGCCATCGATCCCATCCTTTGCATAGCGTTGGAGACTTTCATCCAGCTCCGTTGCTCGTCGAACCATGTCTGCAAGGACATATTGTACCTCCGTCCAGTGTAAGCATGCATTGGCTGTGGAATTCTTGTCAACACAAGAAATCTCTAACGCTTACAACTCCTGGAGAAGATGCTCATCATGCATCTGCAACCAATTTTCCCTTGACGGAGTCCTATGACTTAAGGCATCAGCAACCACGTTTTCCTTCCCGAGAGTATAATGAATATCAAAGGTGTAGACCCCAAGGAACTCCATCCAACTTCGTTGTCACATATTAAGATCTTTCTGATCCAACAAGTACTTTAGACTCTTATGGTCCATAAAGATATCACTTTTATGCCATATAGATAATTCCCCCACAATTTAAGCGCAACGATCAACGCCGCCAACTCCAAGTCGTGGACGGGATAATTTCGCTCATGCACTTTCAACTAACGTGAGCCATAAGCAATTACCTTTCCAAACTATAGAAGAACGCAGCCTAAGCTGCTCCCGGATGCATCACTATAGATCTCATAGCTGTCTGTACCACATGGCGATGTCAACATAGGCGTCGTGGTCAAATAAATTTTTAGCTATTCAAAAGCTCGCGCGCACTCTGGCGTCCAAATGAACTTCTGATCTTTCTACGTTAATGTGGTAAGAGGCAAAGTGATCCATGAGAAGTTTTCAACAAAATGTTTGTAGTAGCCTGCCAGTCCAAGGAAACTCCTGACCTCGGCCACCGAACACAACACTGGCCACTCCCGGATGGCTCTTATCTTTACCGAATCCACCACAATGCCCTCTCCACTCACCACATGGCTAATAAAAGCCACTGATGAGTGCCAAAACTCGCACTTTGAGAATTTGGCGTAGAGCTTATTCCTCTGCAAGGTATGCAACACCAACTGCAAGTGGTTTTCATGAACAGCTTCTGATTGAGAGTACACCAAGATATCATCAATGAATATAATCACAAACAGGTCCAAGTACTCTCGGAACGTTCGGTGCATTAGGTCCATGAACACCGATGGTGCATTACATAGCCCAAACGGTATTACTGTGAACTCATAATGACCATATCGTGTTCCAAATGCTGTTTTGGGAATGTCACCTTCCCGAATCCTCAATTGGTAATATCCAGATTTCAAATCAAATTTGGAATAGATGGCTAATCCCACTAGCTGATCGAACAATTCATCTATCCGTGGAATCAGATACTTGTTCTTCTCTGTCAGCTTATTCAATTCACGATAGTCAATGCATAACCGTAAATTACTGTCCTTCTTTTTCACAAAAAGAATAGGTGTGCTCCAAGGTAACATACTTGGGCGTATGTACCCCTATTCCAACAACTCTTACAATTGGACTTTCAATTCAGCCATTTCCTTTGGCGCGACGTGATATGGCGAGCGGGCCACAGGTTTCGCACCTGGCACCAACTCAATCGTGAAGTCGATCTCCCGCTGGGGTGGTAGCCCATAAAGATCCTTAGAAAACACATACGCAAACTCCGATACAATCGGAACATCACTCACACTAGCCTTTGTCTCAACAGCCTGAATCAGCGTAAAGAATAACACTGCGCCCTTCCGTACAGCATTGATGACTTGGAGTGCAGACATCAGGGTCCCGCTCACCCCTCACATACCAGCGAACTTAGTCTCAAGCTCGGTATTCTGGCCCAATGTGATCTCTTTTGACTTGCAATCAATACAGACACGCTGCTCCGAGAGTCAGTCCATACCAAAGATCACATCAAATTCCGATATCGGTAGCACAACTACATTCAAATAGAAATCCTGACTTCCTATTTGAACTGCCACATCGCAAGCCCTATCAGCAAGCATCAAACATACATTCGGTAACAACACCTTTACGCTATCTGTCGTCACATGACTAGGTACTCCAATTCGAGTTACGAAGTCCTTCAACAGAAATGAATGTGAAGCACCCGTATCAAATAGTGCTCTCTCCAGGATGTTCCAAATCATAACAAATCATATGGCAAACACATCACACACAATCTACACACAAAGCATGCAATAAGAAAAGCAATCAATAACTTAAATCATACCTGTAATGACGTCACTTTGCATTATGGCCTCCTGATGGCCAAGGTTGTAGACTCGGGGTTGCGCCTGGGATGCAGAGGACTCCACCACTGCCTTCCCATTCTCAGCATAAGATGCTCCCATCTTCTTTTCACCCTTTGCTGGAGCAGCCCGACAGTCATGGGCTATAGGCCCCACTCCACCACAAGTAAAGCAGGTACGAGTCTCTGGCCTCGAAGTTGCCCCGACAGTACTGTTGAAGGAGCTTTCCAGACGGCTTGGACTTCTTGCCCCATTTCTTTTGATAGTACGACTTCCCCAGACGGGGCACTTTGAACTCTGGCTTTGTCACAGCCAAGGCCCTTTTCCCCTACACTTGCTTCATATCTTTCTCCAGCGCACACGTAGTATCGACCAACACCTGAAACCCTTGATTCACCGAACTCGAGAGCAGGAATCGCAACTCATCCTCTAATCCTTCGTAAAACCTATTAGTTTTCCGTTGCTCGTCGGCGAAGATAGAGCCCGCATAGCATCCCAACCTTATGAACTCATGCAGGTAAGTCTCAACACTACTTTCTCCTTGTGTTAGCCATTGGAACTCATTTTCCATGGCAATGTGTCGTGCCGCTGGTAGGTGCTTTGCCAGGAATAGTCGCGAGAACTCCGCAATCGAGACTTGTGTTAACTGTCTGCCCTCTAAGTGGTGTAACTCGAGCTCGTCCCACCATAGCCAAGCCTCTCCTTCCAATAATAAGGTGGCCAAGGTGACCTTCTGATCTTCCTCCGTCCTGATCGCCGTCAATATACGCTTGACGCGCGACAACTAATCCTCCACCTGCGTTGGGGATCCCACGCTCGCAAACGTAGGAGGATTGAAGCTCATGAACTGCTTCAACTGTCGTTCAGCTGCTCAAGGATCCACAGCTGCAACAGGTTCTAGCCTTGCCCTAACCTGTTCTAACACCACTGTCGGTTGCGCTTGCCCCCGAGGCTGTGCTTGAAACATTGCAAATAGCGCCCCATCAACTAAGCGGACGGTTTTCGCAGAAGGGGGAGGCACTTCATCAAAACACTGGGGCTCTGACTGCCCAGCACCACTATGAGTCACCTATATGTGAACAAGACATACATTAGTTACCTCGCACAAGCAATAACAACAATTTAGGAACGCGCAGGTTCCTCAAACAAGTGTTTTTGCATTCCTAAAAGGATATTCTTGAGTTCATTAGTGTTAACGCGGGTCACACATACATGTGCTCGCCACCCCACAAAAGAATTCGACGACGAATTCGAAAGGGAAAGACCGAGATAGGCTGATACCAAAATGTAACTACTCCATCTGTTCATATAGAATATAATAGAAGGTCTGGGCGGGGCACCACACCATATACCACAAAACAGGCGGCGAGGTTACATGTTAATATCAAAACACAATCGCATCCTAACTCAGAGCATGATAGCGGAAGATTTTAACAACAATATTGAACTCCAACCATGAATGTACACTATATATATAAACAACCACATTTATATATAAACTCTTGAAGGAATGTACAACACATACAATATCCTTTGGCCTTATGGCCTTACAGTTACTCTTTACAAGTGTGGATTCTAAACATCGGCGCGCAGGTCGGCCACACATGAACAAAACACAACATTCTTTGCTTAGCCTTCAAGGGCTAGCAGCAGCAGCAGGGACTTCAGCCCTTATTTGTCCTGCTCGGC
This sequence comes from Platanthera guangdongensis, assembly GCA_039583875.1. Classification (NCBI taxonomy): domain Eukaryota; kingdom Viridiplantae; phylum Streptophyta; class Magnoliopsida; order Asparagales; family Orchidaceae; genus Platanthera; species Platanthera guangdongensis. Next base: position 53,591,439 of record CM077150.1, read on the forward strand.
TCTCCAGCACCTGCACAAGGATAGCCCACCAAACGGTGGCAAATAGGGCAACAGTTAGCATTCAGCTGACCAATTTATAACGACCCTACCCCTTTCCCGGGGCAGTGGTATTCCTTCCCTGCAGGCATAACAATTTATAGGCAGATATATCACACATTGTGATCTCACGCACAAACCATACATCACAACCGTCAGCAACGCAGCCCGATGATTCGTGCACTCAGGTCACATTCTTGCTGTAGCAGCGAACCAGGGTCCCACCACCGTTCCCGGCCCGAAACCCGACAGTAAAATTGAGCATTTAGTCTTAATGGCGCGCAGGCCTAAAACTCTCATTATACGCTCCAACTGACCGCACTTTCAGGTCTCCAAGTCGGATGGACATAACGCAGGTACGGATCAGCCACCCCCCGTTGCTCAAGTCGCCTTGCCATCACCTAATACCAATGTACTCGAGGCCAAATCTAAGGCGAGGGTCGGTTTCAACTTTCCAGTTCGGAACGAGGCCTTTCAAGAGCTTGCAGCTCACAATAGCCATACTGTCCACCAAGGACTGGCTTCACAATGGCCACAATGTCCACCAAGGACTGGCTTCACAAGAGCCACAATGTCCACCATGGACTGGCTTCATAAGAGCCACAATGTCCACCAAGTACTGGCTTCACAATCAATTTGGGGAGTTCATGTTAGCATCCTTCACGATCTCTTAGCGGGTTTCAACGGAAGCTCTCTTTCTGCACCCAACTCAACCCAAACCCTGCAGCATCCCGCAATGCCAGAAAACTGGCCTTGCTATAGTACACGACACAAGCATCACAAGGGTATTTTTCTGGACTACCACTCTAGTACTTCCTGCTACTGCCCTTCACAGGTTCAACTCATCGACTCCACAAACTACACGTTTAACCACAGAGTATTCTCCAATGTGCAAATGAAACATCACCAATCCATACCAACCTATCCAGATGGGCTTCACACAGCATGCTTATTTCGTACTACACATTTTCGGATCTATATGTAGGACTATTGGGGATTCCAAGAATCAACCCAAGGGAAATCCCTCCGCAATCCACCCTCTGGTGGGGGAAATCCATGCACATGCCAAAAAGAAGGATTTCACATGTCCAGGAAGGAAGATCGTTACCCTTGACGACCTCTTTGGATCCATGGAAATCTATCCGGTTGGAAAGTGCCGCAGCGGCCTTGCCTCCACAATTCTGGCCTCGGATCTCGATTCAAAACTCGGAAGCACCACCGGCGGCTGGATCCCTTTCTCCTCCTCCTCCTTGCTCTCCCTCCTCTCTAGCTCTTTTAGAAAGAGAATGACCAAGACTAAATGAGAGTTAATCTTTCATATCCCGACCTTAAAGCAGCAGGGAGAAGCCCGGCCAGTAGATCCCAGATGAAGGAAATGAACGGCTACAAATTGCCCTCAAAAACCTATTTTTTGGGCTGACACAGCCTGTGACACGCCCGTGTCACAAGCCGTGTACCTTAAGCGGCACACAACCGACTTAACCCGAACAGGACACGGCCATGTGACACGCCCGTGTTATAGGCCGTGTGCCCTAACACGGCTTCAGACACGCCTGTGTCTAGCCCATGTTCACCAAGCCTCATTGCCTTGGCCAAAACCAGAGAAGGACACGACCATGTGATACGCCCGTGTCACAGTTGACACGCCCGTATCATAGGCTGTATTCCCCACTCAAGGATCGTCGAGTGCATTTATAAGAGTGGAGGTCGACAAACCAGAGGAGGACACAACCTCGGACACGCCCGTGTCGCAGGCCGTATTCCCTCTCGAGAACTCATCGAGTGCATTTCGGCGAGCACTCAACAGGCTGCTCAACCATACAGAGCAGGACACGGCTTGGGACACGCCCGTGTCTCAGGCCGTGTTGCCCAGCCTTAACCATTTGGGGTGTTACACCAAGAGTCAATTGCACTTCGGCTGAGAACGGATCATAATAGAACTCCTCTGATTCTGAGTGGCACACAAACTGGACTGACGCGATTGTCTCATAAAATGCTCCACATAGAGCTAAATGTCAACTGATCCACCTCCAACGGTGGTCTCCCATAGTAAAACTAAACCTGTCAAGGCTTCTAGTCATTGATGTGCGTGTATGAGAGAAATTGACAAATGCAGGCACACCAAGAAAAAATGCAAACAAAATTGACCTCAGCATGGAAAGATGAACTCCTATGAGAACTAGTCAAATGTCGATTTGACTAGATACACTCTAAGCTCATAAATGAGGAGTACAAAAGAAAGAGTTTAGGTAATAGGGAGATAAAAACACATTCAACAATGAAGTTCTTCACCAGGAAATAACTCAAAATAAGAGTTCTATAAACATAAGCATAGAGATAGCATGACTAGGAAAAAAACATAGGAGAAATGATGGTAAGCAAATAAAAAGATAGAACGAAATAAAAATGATGAAAATGTAGGAAGAAAACACACACAAAAACAAAGTAAGAGATAAGTGAAAAGAAGTACTAAAGGACGTCCTCATTGACATCCTCAAGGCATAGAGATGCGACAGACGTTTCCTTTTCATCACTAGGGATCTTCCTCTTATCCTTGTTCTGAAGCTCTCAACAATCCTTTATCCCATGACTCTTCTTTTTACAGTAATTGCAGTAACTATCTGAACTTTTCTTGGACTTGCCTCCTCTGCCTGAACCAGACTGACCCTGAGAGAATAAAGCTGAGCTTTAAACAATGCCTGAGCCGGACGACTTATTTCGGATGTCATCAGAGAGTAAGACTGTTGTGACCTCCTCCAAGTCCAAAATATTCCTACTGTAGGTGAGGGTAGTGATCATGCCCTCGTAGGACTTTGGAAGATAGTTCAGAAGAATAACTGTCTTGTCCTCTTCCTCCACCTTGATATCCATACTAAGACACTCAGATAACAATTTATTAAAACTGTTCAGGTGGTCATGTAGAGAGGACCCCTCTTTCATGCTAAACTTGTACAATTGTTGTTTGAGGTAGATGTGATTGGGAAGAGACTTCATCATGTAGATACTCTCCAGCTTTGCCCAAATACCAGAGGCATTCGTCTTTGAAAGAATTCCATATAACACATTATCATGCAAGCAAAGTTGTATGGTAGACAAAGCTTTGAGATCAGAAACCTCCCACATGCAATCGGTAACCGCAACATCCTTATTAATCTTCCCCAATAGGACACGGTGTAAACCTTCCTTAATCAGTAGTGCTCGGACCTTGACCTGCCATAGGCCAAAATTGTGTTTCTCGTCGAACTTCGTAACTTCAAACTTCGTGTCTGGTGTGGAAGTCGACATAGAAATCAAACGGAAGAAATCTGCACGGAGACCGAAGCGACAGAATAAATTCACGAATCAAGATTGAGAAGATAGGGAGCGGATCGATGTCGTCACCTACCGTTGACCATACTCGAAATGGAACGTCCAAACGATCGTCGATCGAAGCTCTCTCTGATAGCACTTGTTAGGAAAACGATCGTTCCGAGTGCGGATAAGGTTCTCCTGTTCCAAAAATTTATCTAACAGCCAAAATTGTGGTTATGCGAATACTAATAACACAAAAAATAAAATCAAGCAGCACAAGCAAGAACACCAAAATTTAAGTGATTCCCCGAAATTTGGGTACGTCCATATTGCAGGCAAAGATCAAATAATATTTCTTCTCAAAATTCTCAAACATACAATACGACTAAAATATGAAGGAGAAAAATAGAACGAATAAATTAGATGGTGGTCTAAATCCTTCAAGGTCCGATCGTACGCGTTGTGACGAGAATTAAAGTGGCGGCGGAAGAAAATCCGGGCTCTGGAGATAAGGGTAGAAGTCAGAAGCTTGCGGCGAGAGGAACCCAAGACGGCGAAAGGCACACGGCGATGGCGAGAGAGGATTGTCGGCCGAGAAGAAAATGCCGCTGAGTGGAAGTAGCCGAAAGACGGCCCGCCGGAGGAAGAACGCCGAAGTGAGGAAATCTGCTGCTCTGCACTTTTTTTGGTGTTGACTGTTGAAATTTGTGAAGTGGAAGTGGGTGACGGGACAGGCCGCGCGGCCTGTGCGGACAGCTTTGGCGGACTGGGCGGACTGGGCGGACTGAGGTTGCGGCCTGGTGAAAAGTCTGGTGGAAGCCGGCTGTGTTCTGAGCGGGTTGTTGCATGGTGTCCGCGGTTTGGTGCGGCCTGGTATCTGCGGATAGAGAGGCTTGCGGACTGATGCATTGCTCAGAGGCCGCGGGTGCTAGCTTGCGCTGTTGACGGGTTGGTTCGAGTTCGCGGATAGCTTGCGGACTGGAGTGTCCGCGGTTCTGGCTGTTGCGGACTGAGCCTAGAGCTTGGCTGAGGCCTTGTCAAGTTCTGGTGGCACAGCAGGTGTTTGCTGTGGAGATCGTGGTTGGCGGACTGTGATTGGAGTCCGGCAGGAAGCTACTGCATTGGACAAGTGCGAGGAGCTCGCGGACTGGTTGCGGTCTGTGCTAGGGTGTTTGGCGGACGGGACTTTGTGTCCGCCATGCTCGCACTGGCCCTTGATGGTTTTGGACTTGGTCACACTTGGTGTCAAGTTCATGGTGTCCGCCGTATCCGCCAAGTCCGCTGTGACCGGGCGGACTGTTGCTGTTTGCCTTTGGTCGTGGACTTGTGGCGGATTGAGGTGTGAGTCTTGCGGACTGCCTCGGGTTGGTGCGGACTGCCATTGAAGAAGGTGCTGTCCTGAAGCAGTTGGAGCTTTGCGGGCTGGTGCCTTGTCCGCTTAGCTTGGGCGGACTGGAGAGGGTTCGTCATTGGTTGCCTTGCTCCTGGCGGTTTCCCTTGGTGACTGGCTAAGTCCTCGCGGACTGAGCGGACAGTCGTTTTGTGTTCGCGCGGGCTGGGGCGGTGTCGCTATCTCATGGGCGGTGACCACACTCCTCACCTGGCCTATAAATAGGACCCCCCTGGCACATCTACAGTAACCAGAAGTAACGTGAGTGAACAGTAATTTGGGTTGGGCGAGTGCTGCGGTCTGTGTTTTTCAGTCCGCACGGATTGTTTCAGGCTGACGGTTTGCTGTGTGCAGGTCGCGCGGATAACTTCAAGGAGCCAGGAGCTTGGCTGTGACTTCGGTCAGTGCTTGGAAGTGTGCGGTCTCTGCGGACTCAGCAGGAGGTCGCTCTGCGGCTTGTCAGTTCTGTTTCAACTTTCCCAGCTTCAATAACCTGTCCGCCGCTTCAGGCGGGTAGGGGAGTTCCTCAGTTCGGGTTCAGCAGGAGGCGAATAACGGTCTGTCCGCGCGACCTCGCGGTCTCGGCGGACTCCGTGGTATTCGGCGGATTGCAGCATAGCTTGGGCGGTCTCGGCGGTCTCGGCGACCTCGCGGTCTCGGCGGACTGAAGTTCTGTCCGCCCGGCTTGTTTTTTGGTTCTTTCTGTTTACAGCTGTAATACTAGCGAAATCATGTCTCGCTATGTATGCCTCGGATTGTAATGAAGTGAATGCATAATAAGATCTTCTTGTGCTTCCATTGTTTTTGTTGGGTGCAACCTCTAGTCCTTGGGTTTCCGCGGTTCAGCGTGCGAACTGGGTAGTTCCGAAGATATTAATTTGGTGTTTGAGCTATCTTGCTGACCACGTTGAGAAAATTTAACATGGTATCAGAGGGAGGTTACTGAGGTTGGAGGTTCAGTTGCGTGAGCGGAGGTCAGCCAGTGTTGTTACTCAGTGATTGAGGGGTGATCAACCTGTGTTGTTGCTCGGAGTTGCTGAAGGGTACCAACAGGTGATTGCAATGGAAGGAAGCTTAGCAAGAGGTCTGGGCATTGAACTCTTAACACCGACTAACTATAAAAAGTGGAAGTCGTGCATGAAGAGTTATCTTCTGGGCGAGGAGCTGTGGGAAGTTGTCGGTGGAGACGACAGACAGGAAGTAACTGCTGCTTTCGGAACTGCTGAACAGGTGAGGCTCTGGAGAAGAACTAATGCTAAGGCAGAGTTCGTTCTGAAGAGAGCTGTCTCTCCGGAACTGTTTGATCACATCATTGGATGTGAGTCGGCTGCTGATATTTGGACAACCATTGATGAGTTGTTCAATAGGAAGAATGTGGCGCGGCTTCAGTTCCTGGAGAATGAGTTGGCCAGGGCAACTCAGGGAGACCTTTCCATCTCCAGGTACTTCTTAAAGATGAAGAGCTTGTGTGCTGAGCTGTCGGCACTGGATCCTGATGAGCCTATCTCTGAGGCAAAGATGAAAAGGCACATTTTCCGCGGCTTGCGGAAGGAGTATGTGGCCTTTGTTACGTCTGTTCAAGGGTGGGCTACTCAGCCGTCTCTGCTGGAGCTGGAGAATCTGCTTGCCTCGCAGGAGAGCTTAGCAAGGCAGATGGCTGGAGTGAATCTGAATCAGGAAGGCAGCGAGGCTCTCTTCTCAGGCAAGAAGAAGGGATGGGAAGGGAAGAAGAAGAAGAAGGTGCAGGCAGCTGTTGAGAAGGAGACTTCAACTTCATATCCGCCGGAGAGGAGCAATGCTCCTAAGGACTGGAAGAAGAATCTGAAGTGCTACCGGTGTCATCAGCGAGGGCACTTCAAGCGGGACTGCAAGGTCAAACTGCAGCCTGGGCATGCTGCGGGAAAGGAGGAAGCTTGCTCACGAAGTGAAGAAGCAGAATGGGGAGGAGCTTTCATGACGGGCACTTGTGTCCGGGCCTTATCTGCTGAGGACTTCAACAGCGAGTGGATCGTCGACTCCGGGTGTGGTCATCACCTCACCGGAGACAGTCGAAGTTCACCTCCATGCAGGCTTACTCAGGTAATGAAGCTATTATCACTGCTGATAATACTGTTTATGCAGTAGAGAAGGAGGGGGTCGTGTCTTTGGGTAGTGATCAGGGGCCACTCACGTTAAGGAGTGTGTATCACGTGCCGGGCATGAAGAAGAACCTCTTCTCGGTGACCAACGCGGTGGACGCTGGGTATCACGTTCTGTTTGGGCCAACAGACGTGAGGTTCCTTCGCAACGTATCAGCGGTAAAGGCTGATGTTGCTCATGTTGGGAGGAGGGTGAAGAACTTGTTTGTTCTTTCCACCAGTGCCTATGTTGATAAGATGAGGGCCAATGATAGTGCGGCTATCTGGCATGAGAGGCTGGGGCATGTTGGCATGGACAAGCTGAAGGCAATGGCGAGTAGAAGTCTGGTGAGGGGGTTGCCGATGTTGTCCTCCTTTGGTGATGGGCATGTTTGTGCGGGCTGTCAATACGGTAAGGCACATCGCCTTCCGTTTGATAAATCTCAAACAAGGAGCAAGAAACCATTGGAGTGTATTCATGGCGACCTGATGGGACCGACTGTTACTGCCAGCCTTGGTGGAAGCAAGTACATGCTTGTCTTGGTTGATGACTACTCAAGGTATACTTGGGTGTACTTCTTAAAGGAGAAGTCGGATGCCTTCCGTTTGTTCGTGGAGTTCAAGGAGTTGGTAGAAGGCCGGCTTGGCTTGCGGATTAAGAAGTTTCGAACTGATAACGGGGGAGAGTTTGTCTCTTCCGAGTTTTCTAACTTCTGCAGGAAGCACGGGATCCAACGGGAGCTTACATGTGCTCACACTCCACAACAAAATGGGGTAGCGGAGCGGAAGATCCGTCATTTGACGGAAACCTGCAAATGCTGGCTGCATGCGAAAGATATCCCGAGGTCCTTTTGGGCGGAGGGAATGTCTTGTGCTGCATATGTTATCAACCGGATGCCACTCAGCCCTATCAACATGAAGACGCCCATTGAGCTGTTGCTAAAGGAGAAGCCGAGTGTTGGACACCTTCGGGTTTTCGGTTCAACTTGCTACGTGCATGTCCCGGATGCTTCACGGACAAAGCTGGATGCGAAGGCAAGGAAACTTGTCTTTGTTGGCTATGATGAGCGGAAGAAGGGATGGAAGTGCATGGACCCTGTGACGAAGAAGTTCGTGGTGTCAAGAGACGTTGTCTTTGACGAGCTGACGTCATATGGAGGTGGCTCGGTGGAGCCTACCGGAAGTAGCAAGGTTGAGGAAGCACCGGTGGAGGCTGCTGAAGGCTTGGAAGAGGAGCTTGTTGTTTCACCAGCAGCTCCTGTTGCTTCGAACTCCGAGGCTGAGCCTTCTGGCTCAGGAAGCAGGGGGAGCACTGCTCAATGCTTGCCCCAGGTAGGAGTGGAGCCTGAAGAAGCAACGGAAGCCGTGAGCAAGGAGCCGTGTCTTCGGAGATCGAAGAGGGTGGTTAAGCCACCGGCTCGGTACTGTGATGGGAATGCAGTGAGCTTTGTCTCCTGTTTCTTTGCAGGTCCTCTGGATGAGCGAGAGCCTGCAAGCTTCAACGAGGCCACTGGAGTGAAGGAGTGGGAAGGTGCCATGAAGGAAGAGATTGATGCTCTGAAGAAGAATGAAACCTGGGACCTTGTGCCCAAGGTTGATGGCATTACTCCGGTTACTTGCAAGTGGGTGTATAAGTTGAAGAAGAAGGCTGATGGGAGCATTGATCGGTTCAAGGCTCGCCTGGTCGCTAGAGGATTCTCACAGCAGTATGGAGAAGACTATGAGGAGACATTCAGTCCAGTTGCGAAGATGACGTCTGTAAGAGTGGTGATCGCCTTGGCTGCTAGCAAGGGATGGAGGTTGTGGCAACTCGATGTGAAGAATGCCTTTCTTTACGGAGAGATTGACAAGGACATCTTCATGGATCAGCCGCTTGGTTTCGTCTCTGAGAAGCATCCGGACTATGTCTGCAAACTCAGGAAGGCTCTCTATGGGTTGAAGCAAGCTCCTCGAGCGTGGTATGGGAAGATTGCAGAGTACCTGCAGTTCTGTGGATACCTGGCTTCTAACTCGGATTCTAGCTTGTTCGTCAAGAAGAAGGGAGAGCTAAGAGTCTTGGTCCTGCTGTATGTGGATGATATGATCATCACAGGGAACTCGGAGGAGGAAGTAGCAAGGCTCAGGGGAGAGCTTGCTATACGCTTCGAGATGAAAGACTTGGGAGAGTTGCATCACTTTCTTGGTCTGGAAGTGGAGAGGAAGGAGTGCGGGATTCTCATTAGCCAGAAAGGGTATGCTGATCGTATTGTGAAACGGTTTGGCATGGGCGAAGGGAAGAAGTGCTCTACTCCACTGGAATCTGGGCTGAAGCTTCGACGAGATGAGGGAAGGGTGCTTAATGATCCCTTAGTGTTCAGGGCTCTTGTTGGGAGCTTGATCTATCTGACGATTACAAGGCCGGATATAGCTTATGCTGTTGGCCGAGTAAGTCGGTATATGGCTGAACCAAGACAATCTCATCTAGTGGCGGCGAAGGGAATTCTGAAGTATGTCAAGGTGACTTCTGAGATGGGACTCCTCTATGGAAGGGATGCGGAATTTGCGTTGCACGGGTACACGGATGCTGACTATGGCGGTGATTCGGATGATCGAAGGTCTACTTCTGGTTATGTGTTCACTTGCGGTTCAGCTAGCATCTCGTGGTGTAGCAAGAAGCAGGACTCGGTGTCGGTTTCAACCACGGAGGCGGAGTATAAGGCTTCGGCCTTGGCTGCTCGGGAAGCTGTTTGGTTGAGGAGACTCATAGAGGATGTTCATGAAGAAGTGCAAGGGCCTACTTTACTCCGGGGTGACAATGAGAGTGCTCTCAAACTGGTAAACAATCCAGTGTGTCACGCCAGGACCAAGCACATAGAGATTGATCACCATTTCATCAGGGAGAAGGTGTTGGAAGGATCTCTGCTGGTCGGGCATGTTCGGAGTGAAGATAATCTTGCTGACATCTTCACGAAGCCGCTGTCGAAGGGGCCCTTTGAACGCTTGCGCAGCTTGCTGGGCTTGGTCACCACTTCTCACTTCAAGGGGGAGTGTTGAAATTTGTGAAGTGGAAGTGGGTGACGGGACAGGCCGCGCGGCCTGTGCGGACAGCTTTGGCGGACTGGGCGGACTGGGCGGACTGAGGTTGCGGCCTGGTGAAAAGTCTGGTGGAAGCCGGCTGTGTTCTGAGCGGGTTGTTGCATGGTGTCCGCGGTTTGGTGCGGCCTGGTATCTGCGGATAGAGAGGCTTGCGGACTGATGCATTGCTCAGAGGCCGCGGGTGCTAGCTTGCGCTGTTGACGGGTTGGTTCGAGTTCGCGGATAGCTTGCGGACTGGAGTGTCCGCGGTTCTGGCTGTTGCGGACTGAGCCTAGAGCTTGGCTGAGGCCTTGTCAAGTTCTGGTGGCACAGCAGGTGTTTGCTGTGGAGATCGTGGTTGGCGGACTGTGATTGGAGTCCGGCAGGAAGCTACTGCATTGGACAAGTGCGAGGAGCTCGCGGACTGGTTGCGGTCTGTGCTAGGGTGTTTGGCGGACGGGACTTTGTGTCCGCCATGCTCGCACTGGCCCTTGATGGTTTTGGACTTGGTCACACTTGGTGTCAAGTTCATGGTGTCCGCCGTATCCGCCAAGTCCGCTGTGACCGGGCGGACTGTTGCTGTTTGCCTTTGGTCGTGGACTTGTGGCGGATTGAGGTGTGAGTCTTGCGGACTGCCTCGGGTTGGTGCGGACTGTCATTGAAGAAGGTGCTGTCCTGAAGCAGTTGGAGCTTTGCGGGCTGGTGCCTTGTCCGCTTAGCTTGGGCGGACTGGAGAGGATTCGTCATTGGTTGCCTTGCTCCTGGCGGTTTCCCTTGGTGACTGGCTAAGTCCTCGCGGACTGAGCGGACAGTCGTTTGTGTTCGCGCGGGCTGGGGCGGTGTCGCTATCTCATGGGCGGTGACCACACTCCTCACCTGGCCTATAAATAGGACCCCCCTGGCACATCTACAGTAACCAGAAGTAACGTGAGTGAACAGTAATTTGGGTTGGGCGAGTGCTGCGGTCTGTGTTTTTCAGTCCGCACGGATTGTTTCAGGCTGACGGTTTGCTGTGTGCAGGTCGCGCGGATAACTTCAAGGAGCCAGGAGCTTGGCTGTGACTTCGGTCAGTGCTTGGAAGTGTGCGGTCTCTGCGGACTCAGCAGGAGGTCGCTCTGCGGCTTGTCAGTTCTGTTTCAACTTTCCCAGCTTCAATAACCTGTCCGCCGGCTTCAGGCGGGTAGGGGAGTTCCTCAGTTCGGGTTCAGCAGGAGGCGAATAACGGTCTGTCCGCGCGACCTCGCGGTCTCGGCGGACTCCGTGGTATTCGGCGGATTGCAGCATAGCTTGGGCGGTCTCGGCGGTCTCGGCGACCTCGCGGTCTCGGCGGACTGAAGTTCTGTCCGCCCGGCTTGTTTTTTGGTTCTTTCTGTTTACAGCTGTAATACTAGCGAAATCATGTCTCGCTATGTATGCCTCGGATTGTAATGAAGTGAATGCATAATAAGATCTTCTTGTGCTTCCATTGTTTTTGTTGGGTGCAACCTCTAGTCCTTGGGTTTCCGCGGTTCAGCGTGCGAACTGGGTAGTTCCGAAGATATTAATTTGGTGTTTGGGCTATCTTGCTGACCACGTTGAGAAAATTTAACATTGACCGGCCATAACTTTAAATAGGGGAAGAAACCCCATAGTAAAATATGGAAGGAGAGGTGGGTCGGCAACCACCAAGGAAAGATAATAAATCCTTTCTGAATTGAGTTGTCATTAAAGGAGAATAATATCCTTCAAATCCTGGCGGCCATGTTGGCAATCCGAGGAAAGAAAAAATAACCGGGGGGAAAATACTAGAGGAGAGGCAGCAAAAATAGCAACACTTCCTCGTACGACAAATGATGTTTGCTAGGTGATCCTTAACGAATGACGGTTTAACGCATGTTTAACGGGGCCTTAATCACTCTAGAGTCAAAGTTGTACAAGACGGGTTGGATTCAAGGTATTACTGGGTTGTCCAAGTAAAAATATATAATAATAAAAGAATTATCAATGAATATAGGAATTCACTTTGATCGACCTGAAAAAGAAGATGAACCAATGTTCATCTGCAAAAAATTACAAGTGGGAAAGACGCTTAAAATAATTTTTAAATATATTTGTGTGTGTTTGTTTATTTTACATTTCATTTTTATATGTATGTGCCTCCTATTGCTTTTAATTTTTTCTTTGTTTGCTTTGTTTGATTGCGCAGGATGACATGGACATGAAGCCACACATTGAAACTTCTACTCTGTAGGATTTAGGCTCCATTTGGTACGGTGATGACGGTCATGAATATGAAGGTTAAATTGTCATTCGTTAACGTTTATCTAAGGAACTCCATCCACTTTATATTCAAACGGATGATGTACGTTAGATAAAAGGAAAGACAGTTTAACTCATATATTTACAGCCATCATCACAGTGCCAAACGGAACCTTACTTGAAAGAAGTAGCCGCAACATCGCAGCACATCTCATTCTCTACCAGGCATTGAAGAAGACCAAACCCGTTAATATTGTTCTTTTTCACTACATTATATTTGTATTATTCATATAACATTAAGCCTATGTTAGATTTAAGTGTGGGAGGATAGTTCATATTACTAGGGTGCATTTTATTATATTGGGTTATGTGATGTCGATTTTTTTTAAGATGATCACTTTATATGTGGTGTGTCAATATCCAAATAGACCTGAATTATTTCATTACTAAGCATATGTAGAGAAATTTGAATATTTATCAATAAGTAAATGAAAAATTGATAAAGGTTTTTTTTAAACTCTCATTTCAAAATATGAATTTGCAATTATTGTTGTTGTCTTGCTTTAGAATCCTATACATTCTTGAAGCACCATATGATTTCTACTCTTTTATTTAGGGAATGATTTAAGTCACCTTTAGAATGCAGTTTGTGCTTATGAGCCTAATATGAGCGTGCAAATAAAGCCTGCCTGACACAGGCCTCCTGGTCCCAGACTTTTTTGCTGTCGGGTCAAGGCCGAACTCAAATTGGGCTCGAGCCCTTACAAAATCAGAGGGCCTGCTGAGCCTGCAAAACCAAGCCCAAGCAGGACACAATGCAGTTGCAAAATGTTGGCTCCCCACTCAAAATGGCAGCATGAGCCAATTATTTGGCCCCAGCAAATTAATGCTCCCGGAATAGATGATAGTCAACTTCAAGAAATAGATGATAGTTCACGGCCAACAACCTTCAAAGTGTAATCCTGCTTGTTGAAGCCAAGAAAATCCTGACTCCAAATGTTCGGATCAATGCAACCCGAGGTAACTGATTCAATGGTCAAACGCCACAGGTCGGATAGCATAAGGACAGAAGAGAGAAATGTCTACAATCACACCCTAGGTGCCTTAGCAGGGAGGTCTCATCATGTACCCGGAAGTTTGGGAGAAACTTCCCCTACTCAAACAACAAGCTAGCTGAGGTACGAGAAAAGCACGAACTTGACGAGTATCCAACTTATGGGGATCTCAACATCTTACAAAAGTGTCGTTCCTGGTACCCATGAATGTCTATTTATAGACAAATCCTGTGGGGTATGTTGGCGAGTATCCATCCTCTGCAACCAAGTTACAAGGGCTACCGCCCATATGTTGGGTGTGGTTCTCATCCGATGCGGAGAAAATCACCGAGCTTGTGTGTATCGAGTTCGTAATACGTTCTCGTAACTCCCGTGCGTTTCTGCTTCCTTCTTTCCTAATGGCAGAATTTGTTTTTAATATATATATATATATATATATATATATATATATATATATATATATATATATAATATATATATATATATATATATATATATAAGCATGCAGATCATGCATTGTATATATATATATATATTTAATAAAAAGCATGCGAATCATGCTTTGTATTATATATATATATATTTTTATATATATATATATATGAAGAATGGCAGTTAAGGATGTGAGCAGCTTAAGAAAAAAAAAGGAGAGGTACCGAGAGAATAACAGCTTGAGAGAGCGGAGAAGTTGCAGCTCCGCCATCACTGTTGCCGACGCCGCCGCGTTATTGAAACGTCATCGCCGCGTCGTTAAAAAGCTGTCATAGCCGCCTTTGTTTGGAGGCCGCCGCCACCGCCGTTGCTTCAGGAGTTTTGGCGTCGTACTACGACGTTGATGTGATCACGCTGCACAAATCAAGAAGGTTCACTGGAGAGGATTTCTTAAATCCGCCATTTGTTTCTATTGGGTATTTTGTATTCTATTATATACCATTTGTGTAGCAACGTGGTGAAGATCTTTTGTGAATCGAGGAGGGAAAGCCTGTAAATTTTTTGCGTGTTTTTATACACGTTCTAGTGGAGGCTTTCAGGGTTGGACTCCGATCGTCCCGTGGTTTTCACCCAACTGGGTTTCCACGTTAAAAATTCTTGTGTGTTGTTTTTATTTCATTTTGTATTTGTACCCGCTAAAACGATCGTGCAGGTGCTCACGCTAAATTAATTTACAGGTGCTCAGATCGGGTTTGCGTGCTCTCAAACCCAACAAGTGGTATCAAAGCCAGGTTCAGTGACAGAGCAGATACCGGGCTGACCTTTGGGGTTTCAGGACGAGTCGATCGGGATCTCGGGTGTGCAATTGGGAGTGGTAGTTTACGACCATTGGCCCGCTGGCTATCCTCTCAAGTTGCATACTTTGAGATAGTCGACTCAAAGATCAGTGGTCGGTCCGGCCAGTTGGCAAAGCAGGATGGAGTCTACATCCGGTTCAGAGCAGATGACAAAATTGAATGGTGCCAATTATCACCAGTGGCATCTACTGATGGAAGATCTGATATATGTGAAGGGTTGGCATGCTCCTATCTTTGAGGAGATGCCAAAGGACACGGATCCAACAAAATGGAAGGTGGAACATCGGAAGTTGTGTGGGCTTATCAGACGGTTCGTGGAGCCGAACGTCTACAACCATGTGGCTAGCATCAATGATGCAAAGGATCTGTGGAAGACTCTCGAGACCTTATATGCCAAGAGCACGGGCATCAACAAGTTGTATTTGCTGAAGAAGCTTGGAGAGTTCAGATACCGGGAGGGCTCACCTATATTGGATCATGTCAACGAGTTCCAGGGGATAATTGATCGTCTGACTGCTATGAAGGTGACTTTCGAAGACGAGGTGAATGCATTGTGGCTTCTCAAGTCACTTCCAGACTCTTGGGAGATGGTCAGAGTGTCTCTGATCAATTCTTCCCCCCAGGGGATTGTTTCCATGGAGATCGCCAAGAGTGGGATCTTGAATGAGGAGGTGAGACGAAAGTATCAGGGGACTTCAGGCTCTTCTTCACGAGCTGACGTTCTCTTTACCGAGTCCAGGGGGAGAGGAAGGAGTAAGAGCCGAGGAAGGAAGGAGGACAGGAGTCAGAGTAGGGGCAAGTCGAAGTCACGTTATCAGAACGTGGAATGCCACTACTGTCATAAGAAGGGCCACATCAAGAAATTCTGCTAATCGTTGAAGAACGATCAGAAGAAGGGGATTGCCACTGAGGGCAAAGATGAGGGTCACACGGCAGCCACCATTTCGATTGAGGAGGACGACGTCATTATTATTGGCGACGACGTCACGGCTGCACTCTCGTGTGACGACCGATGCTGGATCGTTGACTCTGGAGCCTCTGCGCATGTCTCCCACAACAGGGAGCTATTTGCCACTTACACCACTCATGACTGTGGGGTGTTGAGGATGGGCAATGGGGATACGTCTAAGGTACTTGGGCGTGGAGACATGCATTTGAAGACGAGCACTGGAGCCCTACTAGTTTTGAGGGATGTACGACATGTGCCAGACATCCGTTTCAATCTGATATCTGTTGGCAGACTTGGAGATGAAGGACACCTGAGTGTCTTTGGAGGAGATTTCTGGAAGCTGATCAGGGGATCACTCGTGATGGCCAGGGGTTATAGAGATTCTGGACTGTACTACATGGAGGGGAGACCTGAAGCTGCTCAGGCCAACTCCATCAGGGATGAGGCATACACTTCCTTATGGTATAGGAGGCTGGCACACATTAGCCAGAAGGGTTTGGGATGCCTGACGAAGAAAAAGCTCATTAGTGACATTTCTGGTGATTATTTGGAAAGGTGTGACCATTGCATGGCTGGGAAGCAGAACAGGATTTCATTCCTGAGCCACACGTCCACCAAGAGATCGGAGCCTTTGGAGCTAGTTCATACTGATGTTTGCGGACCTCTAAAGGTCCATACTAGAGGAGGAGCTTTGTACTTCGTTACTTTCATCGATGATCATTCGAGGAAGCTTTGGGTCTACGCTATCAAGACTAAAGATCAGGTCCTCGATACTTTCAGTAGATTCCATGCTGAGGTAGAGAGACAGTCTGGGAAGAGGCTGAGATGCATTAGGTCGGACAACAGGGGAGAGTACATTGGTCCATTTGACGAGTACTGTAGGGACCATGGCATCAGACATGAGAAGACCCCACCGAAGACGCCGCAGCTGAATGGCGTAGCTGAGAGGATGAATCGGACACTGATGGAGAGGATTCGGTGCATGCTATCTGAGTCGAAGCTGTCAGGGATGTTCTGGGGCGAGGCTCTTCTTACTGCAGCACATGTCATCAATCTCTCGCCGAGTTCAGCTTTGCAGGAGGATGTCCCTGATAGGGCCTGGTATGGGAAAGACCCCTCTTACAGTCACTTACGGGTATTTGGCTGCAAAGCCTTTGTGCACGTCCCCAGGGATGAGAGATCGAAGTTGGATCCGAAGACCCGGCAGTGTATTTTCTTGGGGTATGGCTACAGTGGAGACTTTGGGTACAGGTTCTTTGATTTAGTTGAGAAGAAACGTGTACGTAGTCGTGATGTTGTCTTCTGTGAGGATCAGACTGTTGGTGATCCTGAGGGGACTGTTGAGTCTGAGGTTGATTCTCGCACTACTGCAAAATTACCTATGGTTTCAGTTGATGACACCGAGGAGGCCATTGATCCTGTGCCAGCACAGGGTACTGATACCCTTCCGGATCATGATATCACCATTGATGGTGAACCAGGAGTTGCTGATGACATTATTGATGATGTGCCTGCCCCTGCACCTGAGCCTGCCCTGCGGAGGTCAGATCGGACCAGACACCTGTCCGATAGATATTCTGCATCAGAGTTCATACTGCTGACTGATGCGGGGGAGCCTGAGAGTTATGACGAGGCTGTGGAGAGCACCGAGAAGCGTCAGTGGATGGTTGCTATGCAGGAGGAGATGCAGTCACTGCAAAAGAAGCACACGTATGACCTGGTGAGATTGCCTAAGGGCAAGAAGGCCTTGAAGAATCGGTGGATTTTCAGGGTGAAGCAGGGTGATTCCTCCACACCTCTCAGATACAAGGCCAGGCTGGTGGTGAAGGGCTTTGGACAACGACAGGGTGTTGACTTTGATGAGATCTTCTCGCCTGTGGTGAAGATGTTATCTATTCGGGTTGTCCTTGGACTTGCTGCAAAACTTGATTTGGAGATAGAGCAGATGGATGTCAAGACCGCCTTTCTGCATGGCGATCTTGAGGAGGAGTTATACATGGAGCAGCCTGAGGGCTTTAGGGTCAGGGGAAAGGAAGGTCTGGTGTGCCGCTTGCAGAAGAGTTTATATGGCCTGAAGCAGGCCCCGCGACAATGGTATAAGAAGTTTGATTCTTTTATGGGGGAGATCGACTTCAGGAGGACCACCCTTGACCACTGCGTGTTCATCAAGTAGTATGCTCTAGAGGATTTCATCATTCTGCTGTTGTACGTGGACGATATATTGATCGTCGGGAGAAACACTGCTCGCATTGCTGAGTTGAAGCAACAGTTGAGTTCTACTTTTGAGATGAAGGATCTGGGTGCTGCGAAAACTATTTTGGGGATGCACATTCGCAGAGACAGGGGAGCCAGATTACTTTGGTTATCACAGGAGCGGTACATCCGCAAAGTTTTGCAGAGATTTGATATGGATCAGGCGAAGAAGGTGAGCACGCCTCTTGCGGCTCACTTCAGGCTTACCGCTGATCAGTGCCCCAGCACACCCGAGGAGATCGAGGAGATGCAGAAGGTTCTGTTTGCATCTGCAGTTGGAAGCCTTATGTATGCAATGGTGTGTACACGACCAGATATTGCGCATGTCGTTGGGACTGTCAGTAGATTTCTCTCCAATCCTGGGAGAGAGCATTGGAGCGCAGTGAAGTGGATACTGCGATACCTGCAGGGGACTTCAGATTTGACGTTGAGATTTGGGGACAGTGAGCCTGAGCTGTTGGGCTACACTGATGCTGACATGGCTGGAGATGTGGATTCTAGGAGATCAACGTCAGGATACATGATTCTGTTTGCAGGGGGAGCTGTCTCGTGGGCGTCGAGGTTGCAGAAGTGCGTTGCACTATCTATTACGGAGGCTGAGTTCATTGCGGTTACTGAGGCTGGGAAGGAGTTGCTTTGGATGAAAAGGTTCATCAAAGAACTTGGATTCACTCAGGACCGATATACACTCTTGTGTGACAGTCAGAGCGCTATTCACCTGGGGAAGAACCCAACATTTCATTCGAGGTCGAAGCACATCGACACTCGGTATCATTGGATACAAGATGTTTTGGAGCAGAAGGAGCTCGACTTACAAAAAGTGCATACAGATGACAACGGGGCAGATATGCTCACAAAGTCATTAACGAGATGGAAGTTTGAACACTGCCTGAGGATCGCCGGAATGGCGGTTTCCTCCTCATCGTTGTGAAGGGGGAGAATTGTTGGGTGTGGTTCTCATCCGATGCGGAGAAAACCACCGAGCTTGTGTGTATCGAGTTCGTAATACGTTCTCGTAACTCCCGAGCGTTTCTGCTTCCTTCTTTCCTAATGGCAGAATTTGTTTTTAATATATATATATATATATATATATATATATATATATATATATATATATATATATATATATATATATATATATATATACAAGCATGCAGATCATGCTTTGTATATATATATATATATTATATATCTATACTATTCTATAAAGGAAAAACACCTTTTGGTGCAACATTCATAATATCTGTAATACTCTCATTGTTTTTAATTAAAGACACCAAATTATGACAAAAAATTCAATTTTTTTTGAATATAATGGACCCATGTGTAACTTCATAAGGAATTCTCCATCTTTATGTCCGTCAACTTTACTTACTTGCTGGGAATAATATAGATATATGCTATCAAAGTCTTCTCCCATCAGTTCATCTTTTCCATCAGCTTTATGTCCATCAGCAAGTTTTATGTCCATCACCTCCCATCAGCAAGTTTTATGTCCATCAACAAGCTTTATGTCTCATCAGCAAGTTTTATGTCCCATCAGCAAGCTTTATGTCCCATCAAGAGCTAGTTTGGGTTGATTGTGCACAAAGTTTTCTTTTGATTTCACTTGGAGAGCCTATATTTTTATGCATATGATTTAGATTGCTCTAACTTATATGATCTAATTTGAGCATTAAAATTTGTTTTGCATATAGTATTGATTTCGAAGGTTTTATTTTTAGGTTTTAAGGTTTTGGGGGATGTGAAATCAAGTTCTCAAATATTTGTCATATTTTAAGATTTAAGGTTTTGACAAAGATCGCATCCATGACAAGTTTCGCACACACGACAAATGTCACACCCACGACTAATGTCGCACCAACGACAAATGTCGCCCCCGTGAAAAAATACCGCCCCCACGAAAAAGATCGCCCCCACGAAAAATGTCGCCCCCACGGTAAATGTCGTCTCCACGACAAATGTTGCCCCCACGGCAAATGTCGTCCTCACGATAAATGACGCCCCCACGACAAATGTTGCCCCCAACGATCAATGTCGCCTCCATGACAAATGTCGCCCCCACGACAAATTTCGCCCCCACGACAAATGTCACCCCCACGACAAATGTCGCCCGCCACGATCAATGCCGCCCCCACGATAAATGTCGCCCCCACGACAAATGTCGCCCCCACGACAAATGCCGCTCCCACGACAAATGTCATACTCATGACAAATACCGTCCCCATGACAAATGTCACCCCCACAATAAATGCCGACCTCACGACAAATGTCACTCTGACGACAAATGCCGCCCCCACGACAAATGTCTCCCCCACGACAAATGTCGCCCGCACGATAAATGCCCCTAGGGCCGGAGGCCCGTGCCTGTCACTTGTATATATATATTAATAAAAAACATGCGGATCATGGTTTGTATTAATATATATATATATATATATATATATATATATATATATATATATATATATATATATATATATATATATATATATATATATATAGATGAAGAATGACAGCTAAGGATGTGAGCAGCTTAAGAAAAAAAAGGGGAGGTACCGAGAGAATAACAGCTTGAGAGAGCGGAGAAGTTGCAGCTCCGCCATCACTGTTGCCGCCGCCGCCGCGTTATTGAAACGTCATCGCCGCGTCGTTAAAAAGCTGGCATAGCCGCCTTTGTTTGGAGGCCGCCGCCACCGCCGTTGCTTCAGGAGTTTGGGCGTCGTACTACGACGTTGATGTGATCACGCTGCACAAATCAAGAAGGTTCACTGGAGAGGATTTCTTAAATCCGCCATTTGTTCCTATTGGGTATTTTGTATTCTATGATATATCATTTGTGTAGCAACGTGGTGAAGATCCTTTGTGGATCGAGGAGGGAAAGCCTGTAAATTTTTTGCGTGTTTTTATACACGTTCTAGTGGAGGCTTTCAGGGTTGGACTCCGATCGTCCCGTGGTTTTCACCCAACTGGGTTTGCACGTTAAAAATTCTTGTGTGTTGTTTTTATTTCATTTTGTATTTGTACCCGCTAAAACGATCGTGCAGGTGCTCGCGCTAAATTAATTTACAGGTGCTCAGATCGGGTTTGCGTGCTCTCAAACCCAACACCATACTCGCGACATACTCACAAGGTACTCGCCCATACTTTTTCAAGCTCGTCTCTGCTCGTACAAGCTAGTCTCTGCTCGTCCAAGCTCGTCTCTACTCACCCAAGCTCGTCACTGCTCACCCTAACTCACCTCTAATCGTGGCTAGGTCCGCGAATAAACTTCTCTTTAGATATTTCTGATCTCGATGAATTACGGGCGATACACAGCTCTTTTTGTAAAAAAAAATATACAATTTTGAAGTGGCTGATGCATTAGAGTAAAACATCCACCGAAGGCAAATATCAAACGAAAAACCCCAGTGAATGTGACGTTTTTCACCTGAAGTGGGAAATCATATATTAGTTTGGGATACAATAGAGAAAAAAATGTTGCATTATCAGTGCTAATTTCAAAGAAGTGCGATGGAGGAGCCTTAGAAAGTTGGAGATTCAATATAATAACATTTAGCAATCTCAAAAAATTAGTGTTTTTGCTCAGTAAATCTCAAACACTGCACTGCTATCAAATAGAAAGGTAAATACTCAAACCCTATCGGCCCTAGCAGGAAGCAAACAAGCCTTGGGCTTGGTAGGGCACAGGCTTGGCCAGGGACGGCACAAGGTCGGATTTTGCCCAAATAAAGGGCCTAGTGAACCCCCATTAAATCGGGCCTGGGCCTGACCCGGGCCTAACCGGGTGCAGGCCTAATCGGGCTCAAACCCGAGTAGATCTGGGCCGGGCAACTAGGCCTGCGCTAAATTTGCACCTCTAGCATAAGCATCATTACAATTAGATACCTTCTCTTGATATTTATAATTGTTTTTTTCTTTCAGAAAGTCACATTTAAATTTTCACCAAGGACACATAATCATAAATCATGTACCAAAAATCACAACTAAATTGAGCTTGTGTTCTATAAATTTAAATATAAACGGATGTAGATGAAAAAAGATATAGCTTTGGAAAGAAAAAAAATTTAAGCATCACTTTCATATCACAGTGAAGAGAAAGAGAGAGAAACAAAAAAAAATTTTATGCACGGGTTATGTCAGTGCTCGATACTCTCGGGCGGTTTTCGGCCGCATCTAATCGGGTTCAGTCGCACCTCGGCGGGCTTCGGCCGCCTCTGCACGGGCTTTGTCTGTTCTCGATGCTCCGGGCGGCCTTCGGCCGCATAGAAACAGGCTTCGTCCGCTTCCACGCAATCCACCATCTCGGCGCCGCACCCGCCACTCGCCCCCCCTCCCCCCGGAGAGCGTATGCAAAATCAAATAACAACCATAACGCCCTCTCTCTACCTTTCTCTTTCACTCTTCCCTTCATCTCTCTCTCTATCCTCCATTACAATGTGACAGGCAGGTTTCTCCCGCCAGCGACCGTCGGGAAAAATTATTACAGAGAGCTGAGCTCTCGGGCACTGTCGGAGCTCTACTCTCCGGCGGTGCTGCCGTCTGAAACCCTCCCGGAGAGGGTCCTGCTTCCTCGCCGGAGATCTGTTCTCTCTCAGATTTTTTTTAGGTGATTGTTAACCGCAACCCGTAATTGACTAATCGCACCCCAAAATCTCTCAATTTTTCTCGTCTTTTCTAAATACGCCTTATACATGAAATTTCAAGAAAAGTGTTCAACACGAAAGTTGTAGATGTCGACGAGATGTACAACTTTCGTGTTGAACACTTTTCCTGAAATTGCATGTACAAGCCGTATTTCAAAAAGGCGCAAAATATGAGCATATTTCCAAAGTACGTCTTGTACATGCATTTTTAGGAAAAGTGATCAACACGAAAGTCTTAGATCTCGTCGATATTTACAACTTTAGTGCTGAACACTTTTCCTGATATTGCATGTACAAAGCGTATTTCGAAAACGCGCGAAAAATTTGGAGATTTTGGGATGCGACTAGCAAATAACGGGTTGCGATTAACAATCACCTTTTTTTTATGGTCATCAGGTTGCGACGGACATGGCGGTACTGTAGAAGGGATAAAGAACTTTATATAAAAGTATAGATATAAGCATATATCTTACTACTTGAAAATAAAAGAAAAAGGGGGCAGAGAAGAAAATGATGAGAACACTCCGCATAAAAAGGTAAGTTTGGGGTTTTACGATTTGGAGTGAATGAAATTGTTATTTAAATTAGAGAGTTTGCTCAAACTAATCTAATTTAGTTTGTCATTTGTATTTGATATTGTTGGGTTCAGCGTTTTTTTATTTGGCCCGTGACACTTTACTATTTTCATAAGGGAAAAAATTAGCGCAATTTCTACAAGTTTGGGCTTTTGATATAGTTGGGTAAACGCTTGATCTTACAAGCGACCTCAGAGGAGGTCATGGGTTCGAGATCGAGGTGTATGTGTGTGTGTGTGTGTGTGTGGGGGGGGGGGGGGGGGGGGGGGGCTCTTATAAACCCAAAATTCCTCTCTACCTGTGTGGGTCCGACGGATCCGGTGGCCGTAACTACCTCTGAGCCATGTTGTGTGCCATCCCTGAGCAAAGTGGGGCCCAACTCTGAGCTGGCGGGTTGTGCTGGACACTAGGGGGGATTGTTGGTGTTGAATTTTTCGGATCTTAGAATGAGCAGGGGTTATCTCAATTAGAAGGTTGGATCACAACCATAGACACCATCATCAACAAAAGTCTTTATTGATAACAACAGTCTTCTTACAAAACGAGACATACATGGCGAGACATGATTCTCCAAAATAACCAAAAGTAAAGCAGAACAAGTACAAGGCAAATCAAACCGCGCGGACTGAACAGGTAGCCGCCGGTTCTACTTCACTACGGAGTCCGCACAAACCCCCAGATCGCCAGACCGCAACCAAGCCTTGTGGACTGCTTGTTATTCCAATGTTGAGCGCAAGCCTCCGATCTGCAAGCTGCCTAACCGCGAGTTTGCCTAGCCGCCAGACCGCACAAGCTGCTGATGCCGAACTGAACAGGCCGCCTGAAGCAGACGACTTATTGAACCGGAAAAATAGTTGTCAAAGAGAAAACCACTTGGTTGTTGTCCGCGACCTGCTGTTTACCGCATGTGGCTAACCGTAGAGTCTGCACTGTCCCTGACCGCAATCAGAGCCAAGTCCTGCCTTTCCAGCACTATCCGCACAACTGTTCATTTGCACCATTGCAATTGATGTGACGAGAGGTCCTAATTATAGGCACGATGAGGAGCGTGGTCATCGCCTTAGCCGATAGGATCACCGTCTCATCCCGCAGCAAGAACAAGTGTATCCGCAAACCGCGAACACTCTACCAGTCCGCCGCGACCTGTGCAAGAGCCAGACCACCTAAGTTTTACCAAGGCCGGACAATGACCCAGTCCGCCTTGTCGCCAAAGGCCAACCAGGACAACAACCTGCAGACTCTGCAGCAACACCTTGTCCGCTTAACCGCAGACACAGCTCCAGTCCGCATTCTCTGAGCCCGCAGCCATGCCACCAAGACAGATGTCAGACTCAGCGGACACAGCATCCGTCCGCATGCCTTGCGGACGCAACTCCAGTCCGCATTCCCCAAGCTCGCAACCATGGCACATGACACTGCTGCCGAGTTAGGCGGACTGAGAAGCAGTCCGCACTTAACTGCGCGATCTCCACGGACTGAGCCAAACCTGGACTTGGTTCAGAACCAACCAAGTCCACTCCACCAGCCACAAGGGCCAATCCGCACTTACTGGCGGACACTGAAACCAGTCCTCCTGCCTCGGCGAACTCCAGCACCTGTCCGCACTAACTGGCGACCTCCACGGCTTCCGCTTGCCGCTCCAGAGCTAGACCAAGGCATCTGCCAAGACGGTCTGCCGAGCACCAGTTCAGTCCGCTCCTTGCCGGACTCTGCGGATAGAGTCGTTATCCGCCCGGTTACCTTCTGGGATCCAACTGCCTGCTGAGCATAAGCCGGCCTATCATACCGCCGCCTCTATGTGCACAGTCCGCGTGACCAACCTGCCCAGGCCGCCAAAGAACAAGCCGTCTGCTACAGCTCTACCAACCTGGCTATACGCCAATTCTGTCTGCATAGTCTGCGTGGACAGGTCGCCCAGGTTGCCTTATCACCCACTTTCAATTCACCATTTTCAACACTCCCCCTTGAAGTGAGAAGTGGTGAACAACCCCAGCAGCTCTCGTAACCTTTCACCTGCTCCCTCCGATAGCGCCATCGAGAATGAAAGTGAGGGTTAGACCTTATATACTCTAGAGGGGGGGTGAATAGAGTATCTTTAGACCTTTTTGCTGTTTATAAAATTAACAAAGTAAAGCAACTAATATTCACAGTAAGCAAAAGACCAACCTAAGATATCTTAAGCTAACACAGCCACAACAAAACTAAACTAACACTCGCACAACAAGAACAAAAAGAAAGAGGGTAACCAGATAACACAAGAACTTTTATAGTGGTTCCCCAACCTGAGTACATCCACTATTCTACCACCTTGGTAGGAATCCACTAGCAGGTTTTGATCAGGTGACTGCCACCAATGAGCTTTTGATCAGGTGCTCAAAAACTAACTCAAGTCTTTTGATCAGGAGACTTGCAACTAAGGAATAACTTTTGAACGGAGTTAAAGAACCCTTTGTACAGAGAAGGGGTGAGAGATTTTTAGTGTCTTCTCTTTCTCAAAACAACTGAGAAGATAAGTGAATCTTGATGATGTCAAAGCTCCCCCTAAGATATTGACTTTGTTCAAGAAGATTAGAGCTTTGCTTCAGGGTGTAGGTCTTCTATCTTCAGCCTTGATTTGAACAGTACAGGAACTTCTTGACTGATAGAAGTTTGTTGTACTTAAAGAATCCTGGAGTGAAGGTTGAAGAAGACTCTGGATTTAGAATGAATGTTCTTCTTCTTCTTCAGCACTGTCAAGGTGAAAACAAGATTGTTTTTTTTTTGCACAGAGAAGGATTAGAATGTTGTTGTTATTGATCTTCTCTATGTGCCTTGTATTTTATTTCTGGTCTGGATTCTCTTCTACTTGTTGAAAAGAGAGAAAATCTCTTTTATAGGATCAGTCGAATTTCTTCTTTTAATTTTTTAATTGTCTGCATTGATTGATGACAGCATGGAGAATGTAATACGGCTGGATAGAATATCTGCATTAATGGATTTCCCCAACTGTCTTATTGAAAAGCGGTAAGAAATAATCCTGATGAATATCATAATCCATATTGCTTCTAACAGTTATATTCAGAGAATATTAAGCATTGATTATTCAGAAATTATTGCAATAGAATAAGGACAAAAGAAGGAAAAAATCCAAGTTTGGATCTACATAAAATTCGTCGAGGAAAGAACAGATTTCGTCGACCTGAGTCCAGAGTTTGTCGAGCTGAGAAATCATGTTCGTCGACCTGATAAATGTTCTTCGTCGAGCTGAGATCCAAGTTTGTCGACCTGAGAACGGCTAACTGCTTTCTAATAAAACTTGTCAATGTTGTGCTCTAAGTTCGTCGAGCTGATAACATAACTTCGTCGACTAGAGTTCAGAGAAAGGATTCTGGACTTAATGTGTTGAGGTTGAGCTTCCAGAAATCGTCGACCTGAGCTTGAATATCGTCGAGCTCAACTTAGAGAATTTACTCTGAGTTCGTCGAGCGGAGCACGACTTTCGTCGAGCTGAGTTCGACGAACGTCTAACTCACTTGTCCGAACTTGATTTTCTTCTAAGTCACGAGTCTTCTGCTGTCTTTTGTTGTTTGTTCCATGTGTGGTTGTTTCTAAGGACTTAGCCTAAACTCTAAGACACAAAGACATGACCCTGGCTATACAAGGTGGTTCAAACATCATAATTAGTGAACCTAGACCAAATCTAACTAGGGATCCAACAATCTCCCCATATTTGGGTGAGGTCACTAATACAAACACAAATAAAAACAATCACAAAGCAGAAAAATATATCTGGCAGGAAAATTGAAAATATGCAGCAGATATATATACAGAGTAGCTTTGTGATAGGATATGAATAAACATTTTTAAGACATACAGGAAGTTTAAACAGTTTAACTCATTTCTTCTTCTTTGACTTCTTTTGCTTATCCTTCTCGGCTCTATCACCATGCTGAGTGAATTTGATTTCCCTGTTTGGATCAGTTGTTTGACTCTTTGTCATGTTAATATCAGCAGCTCCAATAATATTTAGAGATGTATCCCTTGGCACAACAGCTTCTGCATGTAATTTCATATAATCATCTACATTAAAGAATTTATTATCTTTTGCAAACATGTTTAATTTCTCTTTCCTGTACTTGGACATTGTTGAGTATTGTGAGACATCCTTTCCTTCAGCTTTTGCCTTGTTTATCATAGATAGTCCAACCAGTTCTTGAAACCTGGTCATTCTAGCTGTGGTAGCTGTTTCAGGATCCTCAAAAGGAACAGGAGGAGATTCAGGTCTTTTTGGACTGTCAGCTTTTTGAGTTCATGAGCTTGTTGTAGATGTTGTTGTTGATGTTGATGTTGATGATGTTGCTTGCCTGAGGAGTACCTATGTTGGCTGCTTCCAGAATGAGAAGAGGATCTACCATGCTTTCTCTGATAAGTTTTAAATTGGGTAGACCTCTAAGAATAAGTGCCTGAAGCACCAGCAGCAGGTGGGGGAGGAGGAGGATCTTTCCTGTATCTTTGAGGAGGAGGAGAATATCTCCTACTTTTCTTTCAATCTTTCTGCTGATTCTTGGACAACCACATCCAAGATGGCATGCCCTTGTAAGGAGTAATATTTTGAAGAATGTAATAAGGGGTATCATGAGTTGGTTTTGGTTTTGGAGCAGCTGCTGGAGGTGCTTTCCTTTTCTTAGAGATTTTCTTTTTGGACCTTGGCTCGCCATCAGAAGAATCATCTTCATGATCTTCATCATCAGAAGATCCCTGAGGATTATCATATAAGGTATTAATTTTTTTTAAGGCTTCTGCAGATATCAACAATTTTTCATCCTGAGGAGGAGCAGGAGGAAGAGCTGGAGCTGGAGCTGGAGAACTATATACATCAGTGCTTTCAACAACTGATTTACTTTCTTCTTCAATATCTGTCATGATCAACTCATCTAGATCAGTCATGTGACTATCATCCATAATGAATTTTGGAGGAGAGATGGCTCTGGGAGGGGATGAAACAATGAAAGAATCAGCTCTTGGTGGAGATGGAATAACAAGAGCCTTTGTATTAGCAAAACTAGCCTTGAGTTGCATGGAAACTTTGGGGCTTATTTGGGAAGTATAAGGAACTATAGCCATGGATGAATTTATGTTGTTGTAAATAGAGAGAAGCAAACACATATTGCGTGATTTTTTATCAACACATGCCGAGTTCTTATCGATGCAACACTAGTCGACACAAGTCGGTAAAGTACATATCAACGCAAGCATCATGTCTGCATTGACGCAGGTCGATACACGGTGGTCTCGACGCATGCTTATCAATGCATGTATTGAGATCTTATCGATGCAAGTTGATGCATGCAGGGAGAAGTCGACACATATTGACGCAACTCAGAATTTTTGGATTAAAAGTGGCAAAAAAGAGAGTTCAAATGAACTGTATCAAAGGTATTTAACAAATTCAAAATGTTTACTGTGGGATTTATAATGTAATCACCAACAGTGTTTACTTCATCTATGACTTTCTCATCCAAATCCATATCAGATTCAATAAAATTATAAAAGTAGCAAACACGCAGCTAACAAGAAGCTAACAAATAGGCAGAAATTTGAATAATTGAAAGTTTTATTATCCAAAAAGATATCATTTACAAAGGTATGACCTCCCTTATATAGAATGGAGGAGATAAGAGAGAGTACAAACAAACAATGTGAAACTAAAAATGTACAGGGCTGAGCAGTTAGAAATTAAAGAGACCGCACAGGCTGCGCGGTTAAACATATGGGCTAACTGCTCGGCAACTCCAGCAGGAAGAGAACACGCCGCAATAGGAGACCACTAGACCGCCCGGTCTCCAAGCTTCTGAGAGAGACCGCCAGACCGCTCGGACTATAAACAGCAACAGTCTGAATACGAACCTGCTGGAAAGGAACCGCTAGACTGCGCGGTCAACAACCCGCCAGACTAGACCGCAAGGCCGCCCGGTCTAATACTTCAACACTCCCCCTCAAGCTGGAGCATAGATATCAATCATTCACAGCTTGTCACAAATGTGAAAGAAGGAAGTAGAGACCGGTTTTGTGAAGATATCCACCAATTCTTTGTCGGAGGTGACAAACGGAGTACAAATCTGTTTCTTCAAAACCTCTTCCCGAATGAAGTGGCAATCGACTTCTATATGCTTTGTTCTCTCATGGAAGACCGGATTTTTGGATATATATATATAGCAGCCTTGTTGTTACAGAACATAGGAAGAGGATAGTCATAGACCTCTCCTATGTTAAGCATGACAGCCCGCAACCACTTTAACTCACACGTGGTTGACGCCATACTCTAGTATTCGGCTTCTGCACTGGATCTAGAGACAACAGACTGTTTCTTGCTCTTCCAACTCACAAGATTTCCTGCAATAAAAGTACAAAAACATGATGTGGATTTACGATCGCCTTTATCATCCGCATATCTTGAATCTGAGTAGGCTTCAACCCTCAGATGACCATTCCTCTGAAAGATTAGCACTTTGCCCGATGCTGCTTTGACATACTCTAAAATCTTCAAGGCAGACTGAAGATGGCACTCCCTGTGAGCTTGCATAAACTGACTAACCTTGCCTACAACATAGGAGATGTCGGGTATGGTCACCGTGATATAGATGAGTTTGCCCCCAAACATCTGTACCTCGTGACATCAGATAGAAGATGCGAGTCATCTGTCCATGTTTTGTCTTCTCCAATAGCCATGGGAAACCGGGTCGGTTTGGCACCTGTCAATCCTACATCTTGTAGAAGATCAAGAGCATACTTCCGTTGGGAGAGAACCAACGAGTCAAGCTTCCGAGAGATTTCTATCCCCAAAAAGTATTTCGAGGAGCCCATATCCTTCGTGAGCAGGTGTTGATAGAGGTGTTTCTTCATCAAGTCCACCCCAGCTTGGTCATCGCTAGTAAGAAGAATATCATCCACATACACTGCCAAAACCACCATTCCCGAGGCACTTTTGCGAATAAATAAGGAGTGATCGGCCGAACTCCTTGCAAAGCCGATGGTAGACACAATGCCACTGAACTTATCGAACCACGCCCGAGGGCTCTGCTTTAGTCCATAAATGGCCTTCTTCAATGTTAGAAAGTAGAGAACAAGAAGCGAAAAGTAGAGAGCAAGAGAACAAACTTTTGAATAATTGAAATTTTATTATCCAAAAAAGAGATCATTTACAAAGGTATGACCTCCCTTATATAGAATGGAGGAGATAAGAAAGAGAGTATACAAACAATGTGGGACTAAACATTTACAGTACTGAGCGGCTAGAATAATGGAGACCGCATAGGCCGCGCGGTTAGACAGGTGGGCTAACCGCTCGGCAACTCCAGCAGGATAGAACAAACCGCAGAGGTAGACCGACAGACCGCCCGGTCTACAAACCGCTGGATCAGACCGCTAAGCCGCTCGGTCAACAAACCGCTGGATCAGACCGCCAAGCCGCCCGGTCTAATACTTCAACACTCCCCCTCAAGCTGGAGCATAGATATCAATCATGCCCAGCTTGTCACAAATGCGGAAGAAGGAAGTAGAAACCGGCTTGGTGAAGATATCTGCCAACTCCTTGTCAGAGGTGACAAAAGGAGTACAAATCTGATTCTTCAAAATCTCCTCCCGAATGAAGTGACAGTCAACCTCTATATGCTTCGTTCTCTCATGGAAGACCGGATTTCTGGATATGTGTATAGCGGCCTTGTTGTCACAGAACATAGGGAGAGGACAATCATATACCTCGCCCAGGTCAAGCATGAGAGCCCGCAACCACTTTAACTCACACGTAGTTGACGCCATACTCCGGTATTCTGCTTCGGCACTGGATCTGGAAACAACAGACTGTTTCTTGCTCTTCCAACTCACGAGATTACCTCCAACAAAGGTACAAAAACCTGACGTGGATTTACGATCGCCTTTGTCATCCGCGTAACTTGAGTCTGAGTAGGCCTCAACCCGCAGATGGCCATTTTTCTGGAAGAGTAACCCTCTGCCCGGTGCTGCTTTGATATACTCTAAAATCTTCAGGGCGGACTGAAGATGACACTCCCTGGGAGCTTGCATAAACTGACTGACCTTTCCTACAGCATAGGCGATGTCGGGTCTAGTCACCGTGAGATAGATGAGTTTCCCTACCAAACGTCTGTACCGTGTGACATCAGATAGAGGAGGCGATTCATCCGTCCACGTTTTGTCTTCTCCAACAGCCATGGGAAGATGAGCTGGTTTGGCACCTGTCAAGCCTGCTTCTTGAAGAAGATCAAGGGCATACTTCCGTTGAGAGAGAACCAAGGAGTCAGGTTTCCGAGAGATTTCTATCCCCAAAAAGTATTTTGGGGAGCCCATATCCTTCGTGACCAAGTGCTGACGGAGGTGCTTCTTCGTCAAGTCCACCCCATCTCGGTCATCACCAGTAAGGAGAATATCATCCACATATACGGCCAAAACCACCAGTCCCGAGGCCGTTTTGCGAATGAATAAGGAGTGATCGGCCGAACTCCTTTGAAAGCCGATGGTTGCCACAATACCACTGAATTTTTCGAACCATGCCCGAGGGCTCTGCTTTAGGCCATAAATGGCCTTCTTCAAATGACAGACACGTGTCTCCCCCTGAGCAACATACCCAGGAGGTTGCTCCATATAGACGTCCTCCTGAAGATCGCCATAGAGAAAGGCATTCTTCACATCAAGCTGGGAAATATCCCAAGCCCGGTTAACAGCCACAGAAAAGAGAACCCGGATGGTGCTGAGGCGAGCAACCGGAGAGAAGGTATCAAAGTAATCAACGCCATAAGTCTGAGTAAAGCCCTTGGCCACCAGCCGGGCTTTGTAGCGATCCACAGTGCCGTCGGGGCGAAACTTCACAACAAAGACCCAGCGACAGCCAACCACATCAGTGCCCACGGGAGGAGGAACCAGGGTCCAGGTACCCCGTTCAGTAAGAGTAGTCATCTCCTCATCCATGGCAGACTTCCAATGAGGGAGAGCGAGAGCCTCTTGGTAGGTACGAGGAGTAGAAGTAGCAGAGATAGCCAAGGCAAAACACCTGCGAGAAGGAGAAAGCTGATCATAAGAAACAACAGCCGTGAGCGGGTGTTGAGTACACGCCCGCACCCCTTTGCGAAGGGCAATGGGAACATCCAGATCATCGAGAGCGTCGGCGACGGGAGCGTCAGCGACCGAAGCGTCCGTGGCGGAGAAGGCTGGCTCGGGACCAGAGAGAGACGGCAGCGGAGAGGAGGGTGGAGGGGTGGGTGGGGAGACGGACTGGGAAGGAGTGGGTGGAGGAGGAGACGAAGGTGGGAAAACGTCGAGAGGTGTGGAAGGAACGGAGATATCAGAAGGAAGAGAAGGAAGAGAAGAGGAAGGAGAGAAATAGGAAGCATTTTCGAAAAAAGTCACATCTGCGGAGACAAACTGCTTGCGGAGAAGGGGGTCAAAGCAGCAATAGCCTTTTTGAGCGGTAGAGTACCCCAAAAAGACACATTTGGTGGAACGGGGGGAAAGCGTGTCGCGGGTAGCGGAGGGAGCGTGAACAAAGGCCGTACAGCCAAAGACACGGAGAGGAAGAGGAAAAGGTTCCTGGTGGGGGTAGAGAAGAGAGAAGGGAGTCCGGCCGTGGAGGACCGTGGAGGGAATGCGATTGATAAGATAGCAAGCGAGGAGCACAGCGTAGCCCCAGTAGGAGCGAGGGACGTACATCTGCGCCATGAGAGTACGCGCAACATCAAGCAGGTGACGGTTTTTACGCTCCGCCACCTCATTCTGTTGGGAGGTGTAAACACAAGTCGTTTGATGAATGAGACCGTGTTGGTGAAAGAACGCGGAGAACTCATGAGACAGATATTCCTTGGCATTATCAGAACGTAAGACTTTAATAGAGATAGCAAATTGAGTCTTAATCATAAAGTAAAAAGATTGCCAAACAGAAAACAGTTCAGAGCGATCCTTTAAGAGATACACCCAGGTACATCGAGTAAAATCATCGATAAAAGTGACAAAATAGGAACTGCCCCGACCAACTATGAGGGTAGGAGCAGGACCCCATACATCAGAATGAATAAGATCAAAAATGCGAGAGGAGCCACGGCCTTGCTTCGGCGGGAAGGAGGAGCGATGATGTTTGCCAAGCTGACACGCATCACAGTTGAGCGGAGAACTGGTGGGAGGTAAGTGGGGCAGAAGCTGACGAATAAGCCGAGGAGGAGGATGTCCAAGACGAAGATGCCACTGAAGGAGATCGGTGGAGGAGGAGTAGGCAGAAAGAGCGGAAACATCGTCGAGGAAGTAGAGGCCGCCGCTCTCAGTCCCAGTAGCAATCGTCTGCTGGGTCCTCGGGTCCTGAAAAGAACAAGTAGTGGGAGTGAATAAAACGGAGCACTGAAGTTGCCGGCATAAAGTAGTAACAGATAACAAGTTGCACGGGAACTTCGGGACATAGAGGGTATCCTCCAAGCAAAGCGATGGAGTGAGTTGAACCATGCCCGTCCCATGAACCGGAGACGGGGAACCATCCGCCACACGAACTGGGGTAAGCGGTCATGGGTCTCAAGACGGGAGAAGCAATGAGGGTTGCCCGTCATATGATTGGTGGCACCGGAGTCAATCAGCCATTTACCTTGGGTAACGACGTGGGCACTACCTGACGTCGTGGCCACCGAGGCAGACGGCCGAGAAGAGGCGGAGGCCAAAGGAGCATCACCGGAAGGGCGAAGATGAGGATGTTTCTGCCAGCAGCGGTCAACAGTATGACCAGTACGATTACAGTGAGAGCAGAAGAACCGGGAGGAACCCCGTCCGCCAGAGGAGCTTCGGCCACTCGGGCCCCCCCGCTGAGCTTGGTGAGCAGAGGAGTCCTGGGAAGGGGGGGAGGCCAACAGAGGCCGCTGGAGGAGCGAAGTAACGGCGGCAATGCGAGCCGCAGTGGCATCCAAAGTAGGAGATTCCGCCTCACCCAAGATCTGCTGGCGGATCATATCATAAGAGTCGGGAAGACGAAGAAGGTAACAAACAACCAGGAGTTCCTGGAAGTGTTTGTGCTGGTCGGCCAAGTCCGCGGAGAAGGGGCGATTCTGGAGGATTTCAGCCCCAAGGGGCTGAACCTGCTGATAAGCCGCAGCTGGGGACATGGAAGGGCGGGCGAAGAGGTCTGCATAGAGAGTATAAATGCGGGACGTCTGGCCCCCCTTAGAATAGAGAGCAGCGAGGTGAAGCCCTGCGGCCTTGACCGTCTCATCATGGCGAATGACGGGAAGGCACTCATCAGAAAGGCTGTTGGCCAGCCAGGTGCGAACAAGAGCATCACTCGCATCCCAGTCATCAAACTCAGGAGAGGTGCGAGGAGGAGGGTCATCGGTGAGGTGATGACGCTTGCGTTGAGAACGAAGGAGAAAGGTGAAAGAGACGCTCCAATCGGGATAGTTGGAGCCCACAAGCTTGGAAAGGGTGCCAAGGTTGCCCGAAGGAGGAGGAGGAGAAGGAGCTGCAGGAGTAGTGGTGAGACCGGAGGTAGTCATAGAACCCGGAAGCAGAAGAAGCCGCACGAACAGGAGCGGTTAGAAAAACAGAGGAAGCCGCGCGAACAGTAGCGGCTAGAAAGAGACACTGCGGGGAAGAGGTCGCGCGGACTGAAAAGGCCGAGCGAACAGAAGAGAGGAGAAGAGCAGGTGACAGCGACCAAGATGCGGGTAAGAAAGAGACAACCCGCACGGTCAGGCAGATCACAGCAGCGGCTAGAAGGTGGTCAAAGGCTCGGCGGGGAAGAAGTCGCACGAACTGAGAAGCCCGAGCGAACAGAAAAGAGGAGAAAAGCTGGCGACCGCGACCAAGATGCGGGTGAGAAAGGAACAACCCGCACGGTCAGGCAGATCACAGCAGCAATCCGCGAGTAGAGAGACAATACACACGCGGACAGGGACAGGCCGCAACGACTAGGAAGTCGGAGAGGCAAGAAAGAACAAGGAGCGCGGCGACAACGAAACAGGTCGCTGCGACAACAAGGAGAAGGAGAAAGCCGCGCGAACAGATTGGGGGACAGAACCAAGCCGCGCGGATAGAAACAGGCCGCACGGATAGAAGAGAGGGCAATCCGCGAATCAAGTCGCAGAGCGCGGAAAAGAAGTCGCGAACAACAGAGGGCGCACAGAATCAAGAGGAAATGACCGTGTGCTCTGATACCATGTTAGAAAGTAGAGAACAAGAAGCGAAAAGTAGAGAGCAAGAGAACAAACTTTTGAATAATTGAAATTTTATTATCCAAAAAAGAGATCATTTACAAAGGTATGGCCTCCCTTATATAGAATGGAGGAGATAAGAAAGAGAGTATACAAACAATGTGGGACTAAACATTTACAGTACTGAGCGGCTAGAATAATGGAGACCGCATAGGCCGCGCGGTTAGACAGGTGGGCTAACCGCTCGGCAACTCCAGCAGGATAGAACAAACCGCAGAGGTAGACCGACAGACCGCCCGGTCTACAAACCGCTGGATCAGACCGCTAAGCCGCTCGGTCAACAAACCGCTGGATCAGACCGCCAAGCCGCCCGGTCTAATACTTCAACATTCAAACAACATACTCTTGTCTCCCCCTGAGCAACATATCCAGGAGGTTGCTCCAGGTAGAAGTCCTCCTGAAGATCCCCATAGAGAAAGACATTCTTGACATCAAGCTGGTAAATAGCTCAATCCCTGTTGACAGCCACAGAGAGAAGATCCTGGATGGTGCTGAGGCGAGCAACCAGAGAGAAAGTGTCAAAGTAATCAACGCCATAAGTCTGAGTGAAGCCTTTGGCCACCAGCCGGGCCTTGTAGCGATCCACAGTGCTGTCGGGGCGAAATTTCACAACAAACACCCAGTGACAGCCAACCACATCAGTACCCACTGGTGGAGGAACATGGGTCCAGGTACCCCTTTCAGTAAGAGTAGCCATCTCTTCATCCATGACAGATTTCCAAGGAGGAATAGCAAGAGCCTCCTGGTAGGTGCGGGGAGTGGCAGTGGCGGAGATAGCCAAGGCAAAACACCTGCGAGAAGGAGAAAGCCGAGAATAGGAAACAACTGCCGCAAGTGGGTGTTGAGTACATGCCCACACCCCTTTGCGAAGAGCAATGGGAAGATCCAAGTCGACGCATGCCTCAGTAACTGGAGCGTCCGTGGCGGAGAAGGCTGGCCCGAGACTAGAGAGACGGTTGTAGAGAACAGGGAGAAGGTGGAGGGGGTGAGACGGATAGAGGAGGAGATGGAGGAGGAGATGAGGTAAGAGGGGAGACGTCGATAGGCGTGGAAGGAACAGAGAGAGATGGTGGAGAAGCAGAGACATCAGGAGGAAGAGGGGATTCAAGAGAGAAGTAGGATGCATTCTCTAAGAAGGTCACGTCTGCGGACACAAATTGTTTGCGCAGAACGGGGTCAAAAAAACAATAGCCTTTTTGAGTGGTAGAGTACCACAAAAAGACACACTTGGTGGAACGGGGGGAAATCTTATCGCGGGTAGCGGACGGAGCGTGTACAAAAGCCGTACACCCAAAGACACGGAGAGTGAGAGGAAAAGGTTCCTTGTTGGAGTATAGAATGGAGAATGGGGTCTAGCCGTGGAGAACCGTGGAGGGAAGGTGATTGATGAGATAGCAGGCGAGTAGCACAGCGTAGCCCCAGTAGGAGCAGGGCACTTGCATCTGCGTCATGAGAGTGCGAGCGACATAAAGGAGGTGACGGTTTTTACGCTCTGCCACCCCATTTTGCTGGGAGGTGTAAATACAGGTGGTCTGATGAACAAGACCATGTTGCAAAAAGAATGAGGAAAACTCATGACTAAGATATTCCTTAGCATTATCAGAGTGAAAGACTTTAATAGAAATGTCAAATTGAGTTTTAATCATATAATAAAAAGTTTGCCAGATAGAAAAGAGTTCAGAGCGATCTTTTAACAGATACACCCAGGTACATCGAGAAAAATCATCAATAAAAGTTACAAAGTAGGAACTACCCCGACCAACGGTGAGGGTAGGAGCAGGACCCCAGGCATCAGAATGAATGAGATCAAACGGTCAAGAGGAGCCACGGCCTTGCTTCGATGGGAAGGAGGAGCGATGATGTTTGCCAAGCTGACACGCATCACAGTTGAGCGAAGAACTGGTCGGAGGTAAGTGGGGCAGAAGCTATCGAAGAATCCAAGGAGGAGGATGTCCAAGGCGAAGATGTCATTGAAGCAGATCTGTAGAGGAGGAGTAAGCGGATAGAGCAGAAATGTTATCGAGGAAGTAGAGGTCACCGCTCTCAGGCCCAGTAGCAATCGTCCGTTGGGTCCTCGGGTCCTGGAAAGAACAAGAAGTGGGAGTGAATAAGACGGAGCACTGAAGTTGCCTGCATAAAGTAGTAACAGATAATAAATTCCACGGGAACTTTGGGACATAGAGAGTGTGCTCCAAGCGAAGCGACGGGGTGACTTGAACCATGCCCGTCCCATGAACCGGGGAGGGTGAACCATCCGCCACACGAACCGGGGGCAATCGGTCATGCGTTTCAAGGAGAGAGAAGCAATGAGGGTTGCCAGTCATGTGATTTGTAGCACCCGAGTCAATCAGCCATTTACCTTGGGTAACAATATGGGCACTACCTGAAGTCGTGGCCATAGAGGCAGACGGCCGAGAGGAGGCGGGGGTCGAGGAAGAAGCATCACCGGAAGGGCGAAGATGAGGATGTTTTTGCCAGCAACGGTCAACAGAATGGCCGGTACGACCACAGTGAGAGCAGAGGAACCTGGACGAACCGCGCCCGCCTAAGTGGTTGCGGCCACTAGGCCACCCCCCCCTGGTGAGAATAGGAGTCCTGGGAAGGAGGGGAGGACAATAGAGGATACTAGAGCAGCGAAGTAACAGCGGAAATGCGAGCTGCGATGACATCCAAAGTGGGAGACTCCGCCTCACCCAAGATCTGCTGGCGGATCATATCAAAGGATTCGTGAAGGCAGAGAAGATAACAAACAACCAGGAGTTCCTGGAAGTGTTTGTGATGTTCGGCCAAGTCCGCGGAGAAGGGGAGATTCTGGAGGATCTCTGTGCCAAGAGCCTAAACCTGCTGATAAGCCGCAACAGGCGACATGGAAGGGCGGGCGAAGAGGTCCGCATAAAGAGTATAAATGCGGGACGTCTGGCCCCCCTTCGAATAGAGAGCAGCTAGGTGAAGCCAAGCAGCCTTGATTGTCTCATCATGGCGAATGACGGGAAGTGTAAGACCCCCTTTTTTTTTTCTCTTCAGACGCCGGGGTCTTAGGCCCAGAACCGCCGTTTTGCGGTGACTCCTTCACGCCCTGAAGGGTCATCACCACAAAGCGCCGATTCTGCCGGCCATCTCGATCACAGAAAAGTAGCATAAAGAAGTAAATGCAAATTGCAGTCCACAGAAAATCACATGTCATAATAAAAATAACTCCACGAATGGAGTGTCCACAAAAATAAAACATCAGAGTAGCAAAAACGGGCTTATGCCCGGTACATCAAATCCTCACTACAAAAAGGTCACTCATGCGGAAGCAGAAAGACTACTCAAGGTCGAGACTCACGGTCCGGGCTGTGTGAACTCCGGAGCTAGACTGCCCCACCTCCAAGCGCACCGGTCTCTGGGGCTGCTCCTCCATGCTGGTCTCCACGATCCCCTAAATGATGCGGTTCGAAAACCGTTAGTCTAAAAGACTAAGTCCTATCATCCCCTGCCCCTTCCCCCACGGCTCCTAGGCACCGAGCGGAGAGGAAGAAAGGGGAGGACTTGAAGGTGGAGAAAAATCAAAAGCAGGTGACAGCGGACCTATACTAGCAATTCTATATCATGTATAGTCATAAGCTGAAATATGAAAAGTAACCTTCACTTATGTGAAAACACATAAGCCAAGGGGTCTTCTGCAAGGCTCCCATCGTATAAAAAGTCCCATACCAATTTATACGTTGGGGTGTCGGTGATCAAACTGCAGTAACTATATATATCAATATTAACCTTAATTTATAAACTTGCCCACACAAACTTATAGACTAAGGGGTCGTTTTGCAGGTCCTAAAGCATAAGCGTCCCATTCCACTTATACTTTAGGTGTCAAGGTTAAAGGTAACGATTATGCTATGACATGCAAGTGGGTATGATGGATCAAGCAAGTGCAACACACACACCCGACTCTGTGCACACAGACCTTTAGTTCCCCCTTTCTGGAGCCGTAACCTCCCAGGATACCTCCGTAGTGGCAGACGGAAGCGGTGGGTTGGGCCTCGCCCACCTCTAAACCAGTAAAGCACTACCGGTCAGACCTATCGTACGCCTCAACGCTTGGTGCACGAAGCCGACTCCTACGTACTCTTGTCGGCTGGCGCACCGGGCTTTGTTGGCGAAGTGCTAACCACACTTGCTGAGTCAACGTATTGGCGTCGGTGCATCGACCCTCCGATACCGAAGACCCACCACCTTAATTTCCTTTCCTTTTATGCACATGCAAATTAGCGTAATCAAGAACCGAGCCGAAGCTCCCCGGACCAACACGTCCGTCTCAAACAATCGAGCCGAAGCTCCCCGGACCCAAAGTCCGCCTTTTAACCATCCGAGCCGAAGCTCCCAGCTAACATCCCGTGCAATCAGTGTCGGTGAAATGTGCAACCCTAATTACTAAGTTACTCTTTTCAGCTTGTTAAACAGTTTACGTTAACCGAGG
This sequence comes from Platanthera guangdongensis, assembly GCA_039583875.1. Classification (NCBI taxonomy): domain Eukaryota; kingdom Viridiplantae; phylum Streptophyta; class Magnoliopsida; order Asparagales; family Orchidaceae; genus Platanthera; species Platanthera guangdongensis. Next base: position 53,631,021 of record CM077150.1, read on the forward strand.
ACTGCCCCCAGTATTCCCTGTGAAGGGCTCTCAAGGGGCACTAGGAACTGCGTTGGGATTACGCCCAGTGTTCCCTTTTGCAAGGTACTTATTTTGTTATTGGTTGATTCCCTTACCCTTTGCTTTCTCATGTTCCGATATGCTAATCCTAGGGTGATTTGACTCCAACTCTCTCCTTGGGTAGGACGATCTTTCGTCGGACCCGAACGCCTCTAAACCCTAGACAAAATCACACCCTACTCACTCATCTTCCATAGATGCAACCCACTCTACTTATCTTTCCAGAAAATCATCAAGACCCATTACACGTGCTCTAATTCATATCCAAAATGATTTCCTGCAATTTTGCTATATGCAGACCACTTAAGCTACATGACCCGTAAGAAGGGAAGTACATGAAATACTCATCCAGTACCCTTATGATAATTATTAGAGGGCTAAAATGACATTTGAAGCATAAATCCAGAAATCCATAATTTTCCTAATTTGCCTGATAATTAATTTATTTATTCTAGTGTCCCAAAAGGCCCAAGTTTGAACATGAAGTACCATTTTAAAACAAGTTAATAATCCACTAAATTTATGATAATTACAAGATGCATAACCAACTCTAAATCCTAAGTCTTCCAATTTTTCAGCAAGGTTTAGGCCTTTAAATTTAATTTCAAAGATGCCCCATAAAAAAGTCATTTTAAAAGATTTTATAGTAATAATACCTCCAAAAATTTAGAGAAAATTCAGGGATGATTGTGATGGCCTACAAGTACCCTAGAAAAAGTTTCCCAATTTATCATTTGGAAATAAGGCTATATTTGATTTTCTTATGAACTTTCTAATTTAAGGGTTAATGAACAAAGTGTGCTAATCAGCCATCAAATATTTCCACAAAAATTCCCACATGATAATATTGAGCTAAAAACACTAGGTAGAAAGTTTCATGATTTTCCATTAAGTAATGGGCTCTTGCAAGAATTATTAGTATGTAATCAAAATAAAGCACTTGTGAAGTAGATGCCCTAAATAGATATCCAAAAATTCTAACAAAATTCATACAAGATTATTATAGCCTAAAACTAACTATGCCCATGTTTCATACCCTTCCTATGGGCAGTGAGACCACAATAGCCAAATTATTAATTAGGGCAATACTATTGATTACAAATGAAGTGCTACAAATATTGATCAAAATTCCTCAAGTAAATTATCAGAGGCTCAAAATACCATAATCCCCTCACTACCCAAATTGGTTAAGTTTCAAGATGTTTAGCTTACCTAAACCTACACTACAAGTTTTAGGTCCTAAACTAGGGTTAGGGTTTTGGGGGCCCTACCTTTTTTAAAATTAGCTAAGATTTCTAACAGAGGGTTTTATACATCCTAGAAACCTCCTTGCAAAATTTGGAGTTCATCCAAGGTGTTTAGGACTCATGTCCTTCACAAGGCAAAAAGGTCCCCCTTTAGGGTTTGGCCTAGGGACTTAGGGCAAATCAACTCTACCCTACCCCACATTTCATGGAGAGGTGCTAAGTGCCATAATAAGTCAGTGGCCCAAATTTCAGCCTCTGTTGAGGTGATTTGGTCACTGAAAATTAGAAATGCACTTTTTGACCAAAATGCCCTTATTAAGGTATAGTTAGGGTTGGGTCAAAACTTATTCAAAACACATCCAAATTAAATAAAATTTTTTACAGATACCTAAAGTGAACCCAGGGACCACTCACCAAAATTTGGGAGGGTTTGGAGGTGTTTAGGGCACCTATTTAATTTATTTAATAATTATTAAATGTTTATAAAAACTATAGAAATATGTTCTCCAAAAGTTCCCATTTTTGGACCATCTCTAGGTATAGCTAGGGTAGACTCCCTGTAAAAATTTCAACTGATTTGGACTAGGTATGAAGTGTGGGAACTCAGTTTAGTGACTGCCTAGCCCTAAGGATATGTCCCACCAAAACGGGTGCCCTAATCAAACCAGGAGCCTAAATTGGTTCAAACCAATTTTAAAATAAAGTAGACAGAAAGGGCTACAAATCATGTGTTGATCATTTCCTCATACAGAGCCTCTAACTACTTTTAAATATTTAAAGCATTAAATGACAAAAGTGTGACAGAATGAAATAAATAAAATTAATTTCCTATAGTTTAATCCTGATGCAGCACGAATCTTGGCGCAGGGATCAACGGCATCCGGTCATCGTCTTCGTTGAGCCGACGGCTGCGATTCGTCCCGCCTGGAGCGATTTCCAAATGCCTCTGCCGGCTACCCGACCACCTCCCCGGCCGGCCACCGGCACCACCACCTCCGTTGAGGTGGTGGCCATCCCCAGGCGGCGGCTTGGCCGCCGGAAACCTCTTTTCCGGCGATCCCGAGAGATGAAGATTTTCAGAAAAATCCATGGAAAGCCGAATTGGATCGGCTCAATTGAGCCCGAACCTTGGACCTATTGATTGCTAAGATCTAATCATGAGTTAAGGAGAGGGGGAGGACCTTCCTGGCGGCCTGGATGCGAGAGGAGCGGCGGGATGCCATTGACGACGGCGGCGGCGCTCGGCTTCTGCAACCGCACAGTGGGATGGCTCGTCTCCTCCAGGTAAATGCTCTAAAATGATCCCCTTGGCCCCCTGATGGTGTTTAAATGGCAAATGGGGGAGAGGGGAGGCTGGTTCTTCAATGGCCATTAACACCATTAAAGGTGTGGCTCGGGTAGAGTGGAGGGGGGCTGAACCCATCCCTTGGTTGCCGGGAAACGGCTGGAATCAACTCCTCTCCCCTAGAGGAGTTGATTGCAGCCATAAATGGTGGCTGTTAGCCTCCCTTGGCCGGCCTTCCACTTCCCCTTCCTCTTCCTCAATTTCTCTCTCCTCCATTATCATGGAGGGGAGCTCCTTTCTCTCTCCTAGTCACCTCTGGTTGACTAGTCAACCTCACAAGCTAAATGCAGCCCACTTGATTATGATGGTCATGGGGGTGGGGTTAGCCTAAGGGAGAAGTGGCTTGGGCTTGGGTTAGCCCTTTTTGGGCTAGGTTTGACTTGACCTAAATGAGGGTTGACCTGGGCCAATTTGACCATCTGGGTTGACCCCATTAGGTTTTTAGTGGCCCATTGGCTTCCCCTAAGGTCTAGGGTTACTTGAATAGGGTTGGTTGGGCCTCTTGGTGGTCTTATGTCCCTTGGCAAGGGCACTTTGACCATCTAGGGCTAGAGTTGACTTGGGTCAACATGACCAATTGGGTTGACCCCTATGGGTCCTGGGTGACCCATTGGCTTCCCCTAGGGTCTAGGTAGGGTTATGTAGGGTTACCCTGCCCTCTGGAGGTCACATACCCTTAGTAAGTGCACTTTGACTAGATTAGGGGCTTGAGTTGACTTGGGTCAACCTGGCCCCTAGGGCTGACCCCAATGTGTCCTTAATGACCCATTGACCTCACTTTAGGGTTAGGATAGCATAGGTGGGGTCCTCTAGGCTAAGAGTAGGTCAATTGACCCTAAGTAGGCTAGTTTGACCCATTTAGGGCTAGGGTTGACCTTGGTCAACTGAGCCTCTTGCGCTGACCCTAATGGGTCCTTTTGGCTCTAATGGGCCTCCCAAGGTATTAGGGGTATTGTGGTAGGGTCTTGGGGTTAGGGTGTGGTCCATGGTCATCCTGAACCATGCTCAGAGTTCTACTATTTGCAGACCATGATGATCTCCCACCTTTCTGTCCCCTATCTCTTGGCCCATTTCTGGCTTCCTAGGGTTTTGTCATGACCTAGTCATGGCCAAAACCACTCTTAGGGGTCTAGTTGGAAGTGGGATGTTACATGAAGGCACTCATCAGAAAGGTTATTGGCCAGCCAAGTACGGACAATCGCATCACTCGCATCGCAGTCATCAAATTGAGCAGAGTTAAGAGGAGAAGGGTCATCGGTGAGGTGATGACGCTTGCGCTGAGAGCGTAGAAGAAAGGTGAAATAAACGCTCCAATCCGGATAGTTGGAGCCAATAAGTTTAGAAAGTGTGTCAAGGTTTCCAGAAGGAGTAGGAGGAGGAGGAGCCGCAGGGGTGGTGGAGGTAGAGATAGCGGGGGTGGAGAGACCGGAATTGTCCATAGAGAAGGCAGGAAACCGCGTGAATAGAAGAGAAGCCACAGGGAGAGAAAAAGGAGAGAAAGCCGCACGACCGAAGGAGGAGGCCGGGACACGAGAAGGAGACCGCAGCGAACAAGGATGAAACCGCAACGGGCTAAAGAGAAGAAGCAGCAACGGCACAGTGGCAGAACACCAGCAACCAGGAAGCAGACCAAGGCACAGGGAAAGAAGTCGCGCTAACTGAAAGAGACCGAGCGAACAGAGAGAAGAGGAAGCATGGGACCCGTGAGAACAGGTCGAGAAAAGACTGAAGGAAGTCGTGCGAATATGGCAGCGACAAGGCAAAGAAGCCGCTTGGACAAGCCACGCGGACAGAAGAGCCAAAGACGCAATCAGGATGAATCAATCGTTGGCTTTGATACCATGTAAAAGTAGCAAACACGCAGCTAACAAGCAGCTAACAAACAGACAGAAATTTGAATAATTGAAAGTTTTATTATCCAAAAAGATATCATTTACAAAGATATGACCTCCCTTTTATAGAATGGAGGAGATATGAGAGAGTACAAACAAACAATGTGGGACTAAAAATGTACAGGGCTGAGCGACTAGAAATTAAAGAGACCGCACAGGCCGCGCGGTTAGACAAATGGGCTAACCGTTTGGCAACTCCAGCAGAAAGAGAACACGCCGCAATAGGAGACCGCTAGACCGCCCGATCTCCAAGCTTCTGAGAGAGACCGCCAGACCGCTCGGACTACAAACAGCAACAGTCTGAATATGAACCTACTGGAAAGGAACCGCTAGACCGCGCGGTCAACAACCCGCCAGACTAGACCGCAAGGTCGCCCGGTCTAATACTTCAACAAAAATTAATCAAATCAATCAAATCATCTTCTGTTTTTGCTTCTGCTAATGCTGCTGCTTCTGCTATTGCTGCTGCTGGAGCTACTTCTTCACAGAGTATCTCCCCCTGTCTGGTTTCCATAGGCACTGAAGCTAGGACCCTAACTGAAGAAGGAGGGACAGAGAGGGCAGAAATTTGAGCAACAAGTCAGGAAATAGAGGTAGCAAGAGGGGAAATAGCCTCTACTATGAGGTTTTTGATTAGGAGAGTAAACATTGCCAGAAGAGATGGAATGAAAGGAGAGTCCAATGGCATGAACTCAGAAGGTGTCTGAGTGGATACAGAAGTATGGATGGAAGATGATGGTGGAGGGTATGGTAGAGAGTCTGGCATTGGCTCATCTATAGGTGATGGAGTATGAAGGGGGATGACAATATGTCAAAAGAAGGGAGTGAGAGGAGGTTGGAAATGGGTATGATGGCTAGATGTGTTGGTAGAGAAGATGAGGGTGGGGTACCAGGATGTGATGGAGTTGGTGTACCATGGTGTGATGGAGTTGGTGTACCATGGTGTAATGGAGTTGGTGTACCATGGTGTGATGGAGTTTGTGTATGAGAGTGAATATGAGTCTGTGGATGATGTACTGGAGATGATGGAGGTGGAGGAGTAGGGACTGTGGTGTGAACTGGTGAAGGGAGATGAATTGGGGAGGCTGGAGGAGGTGGAGGTGGAGCATCTTCAGTAGGGTGGGGAGTGGCTGGAGCAGCCCTTGTACTCTCAGAAGGTCTGGAGGAAGAGGAGGAAGCCTTGGAGGGCTTGGTGATATTCCTCTCCCACCTGCCAAAGGGGGCACAAGTTATCCTCTTGGAGGCATTAATGAATATAGTCAGTGTGACCAGGGATTCAACACCCTTTGCCTGAAGGAAGATTCCCAGAATCCTTCCAAAACACACCTCTTTCTTGGTGTTTTTCTTCCTGATCATCTCAAACAGAATCCTATCCCAGTTCACAGGTTTCTGATTCATAACCGCACATATCACCAGGAATTGATGTCTAGTGATGTAGTCATGGGCTGTGTGTTTTCCCAACAGTACCTTGCCTACAACATCTGCTAGAAACTTGTATTCAGCATACAAATGTTTCTTTAGCAGTTTATTGGGAGTTTCTCCAGAGTAGCCCATCTTATTCAACATTTCATCGAATTCATCACTGTCGATCTCCAGTTCTGCTTCACCATTAACTAATCCAAAAATATCTGTTAAGGCGGCGGGGGTAAGAGATATTTCATTACCCGATATAGTTCCCGTCATGGTATTCTCATCTGGAGAGGAGGAGGTGTAAACACATTCTCTTGTTTCTGCAGTAGTTATCTTTATTCTTGTGGTAATCAGATGCTTCAACTGTTGATATTCAAGCAATTGCAGAATTTCCAGGAAGACCGGGTCAGAATGTTGAAATGACTCAAAGTCGATATCAAAGCATGTATCAAATTTCATCGCTCCAAGACTGCGTGCTGGAATCGCCATGAGTTCGCCTGCAACAAACACAAAAGAGATCAAGTGTAAGAGAACTGAAAGCACGGGACAGAGGTCGAGGAAAAACTTAGATATAAGGTTTTTCAGAATATGAATCGACAAACTCCGTTTGACGAAAAATATAGAATTCTTCGAACTGAGGTCGACGAAATATTATATAGTTAAAAAATTCATCGATCTTAGTCTAAAGATTTGAAAACATTTCGTCGAGCTCTGTTTGACAAAAATTTTCTGAAGCAGATTCGTCGATCTCCGTTCGACGAAAATAACTTCATACATAGAGAATTCGTCAATATCCGTTCGACAAAGTTCTCAAGAACTTTTCCCAGTTCGTCGAACTCCTTTCAACGAACTTTGAAAAATTCCACGACCATAGACAGAAATTAAATTAAAGCTTCTCCATTTATCATACCAAGCTGATTTATGAAGAATAGATGGTTTCTTTCATCCAAAGATTTGGTGAAGATATCTGCTCTTTGTAAATCAGTGTATATATAGACAAGTTTAATTTTATTTTTATCGACACACTCTCTAATGAAATGATGTCTAATATCTATATGCTTGGTCTTACTGTGATGAATTGGATTTTATGCTATGGATATAGCACTTGTGTTATCACATAATAGAGTTGAATTATTTAAGTTGAACCCATAGTCCAGGAGTTAGTTCTGAATCCACAACATCTGGGAGCAGCAACTGCCAGCAGTTATATATTCTGCTTCAGCAGTTGATGTAGACACAGATGACTACTTCTTACTAAACCATGATACTAATCTCATACCAAGGAAGTTGCAAGTTCCTGAGGTACTTTTTATGTCTACTCTACATCCAGCAAAGTCAGCATCTGAGTATCCAGTTAACTCAACCACTGACTCAGTAGGATACCAGAGTCCTAGACTAGGACAACTCTTTATATATCTCAAAATTCTTTTTAAGAAAACTAGATGAGATTCTTTAGGGTTCACTTGGAACCTAGCACAAAGACATGTAGCAAACACTATGATAGGTCTACTTGTTGTATGGTATAATAGGGATACAACAATGCCCCTATATAATTTCTGATCAACATGTTTCCCATGTTCATCAGAATCTATTATAACATTAGTGGTCATGGGTATTTTCTTTGCTGAGGCATCAGCCATCCCAAACTTTTTGATAAGCTCTTTAGCATACTTAGCGTGAGATATGAAGATGTCATCAGATAGCTGCTTCACTTGGAGACCAAGGAAGTAGGAGAGCTCACTCATGCTACTCATTTCAAACTTTGAATGCATGAGGTCAGAAAACCTCATGCATAGTTTGGAATCTGTAGACCACAATATAATGTCATCTACATAAATTTGTACCAACAAAATTTGATCTTTATGGTGCCTAGTGAATAATGTTCTATCTACAATACCTCTAGTAAATTTATGCTCTATCAGGAAGCTAGCTAAGGTCTCATACCAAGCTCTTGGAGCTTGCTTTAAACTATAAAGAGCTTTATGCAGTCTAAAGACATATGAAGGATAAGTTGGAGAGATAAAACCTGGTGGTTGTTCAACATAAACCTCTTTTTTAAGTGCTCCATTCAGAAAAGCACTCTTGACATCCATTTGATAGACTTTAAACTTCTTGTCTGCAGCATATGCAAGGAAAATCCTGATTGCTTCCAGCCTTGCAACTGATGTAAAAGTTTGGTCATAGTCAATTCCTTCCTCTTGTCTATAACCTTGAGCAACCAGTCTTGCCTTATTCTTGACTATAACACCTTGGGCATCAAGTTTATTTCTGAATACCCACTTGGTTCCAATTACAGGATAGCCCTTTGGCCTTGAAACCAAGTATCAAACTCTGCATCTTTCAAATTGATTGAGCTCCTCTTGCATTGCAATGATCTAGAGGGGATCTTATTCTGCATCTTTAATGGATTGAGGCTCAACTTGAGAGATGAAACAGGCATGCATCACATCTTCGTTGAGTTGATGCCTTGTCTATACACCTACTGACATGTCCCCAATCACTTGAGATCTAGGGTGATCCTTTAGTGTGACAAAGTCAGTGGGTGGAGTTGGTTCAACAATAACATTTGGAGCTAATTCCTCTTGTGGAATAATGTCTGTTGTTGAAGGGAGTTCCACTTCCAAAAATTCTTCTTCACTGTCTTCATCAGCTTGTAGAGGAGGAGGTGATATAACCTTTGGTGTAAGGTTTAGTTCATCTATTTTTTTACACACGTGAGGTACCTGCAAAATATCTGAGGTAGAAGAGTCCTCCTTATAATATATGTCAGCTTCGTCAAAAGAAATATGTACAGATTCTTCTATTTTTAGGGATGATTTATTGAAAACCCTATAAGCCTTGCTAACTTGGAAATATCCTAGAAAAATTCTCTCTATAGCTTTAGCTTCAAATTTTCTAATGTGTTTCTTGTTATTGTTGTGAATGAAACACCTACACCCAAAAATTCTAAAGTAATTAGTTTTAGGTTGCTTTCCTTTGAGTAATTCATAGGGGGTCTTGCCCTTAAGTTTGTGTATCAAACTTCTATTAAGCACATAGTTTGTTGTGCTCACAACCTCTGCCCAAAAGGATAGGAGCATGTGTGCATCTGCAAGCAATGTTCCTGCAGATACAATAAGGGTTCTGTTTTTCCTTTCTGCTACCCCATTTTGTTGAGGAGTTCTAGGAGCAAAGAAACAATGTCTGATACCTTCTTCCTCACAGAATCTTTGCATGGGAAGAGATTCAAACTCAGTACCATGATCACTTCTGATCAATGCAACTAGAGTAGAATACTCAATCCTTATACCCTTAAGAAATTCTGTAAGGACTTTGAAGTTATCTGACTTGTGTCTCAAGAAGAACACCAAAGAGAATCTAGAGAAGTCATCTACAATAACTAGAGTGTAAGACTTCCCTCCTAAGCTTTGTACATCAATGGGTCCAAAGAGATCCATATGTAGCAAGTACAGAATCTTAGGTGAATCACTCTTATTAATTGACTTAAAGCTATTTTTAGTTTGCTTGCCTTCTTGACAAGCCTTACATATGCTTTTCTTCTTGTAGGGGCCAGAAGGCAATCCTTTGACAAGGTTGTCCCTAAATAGCTTAGATATGTTCGTAAGGTTAACATGACCTAGTCTCTTATGCCAAAGAATATTGTTATTACTAATTTGGTTGAATAAACATATTTCTGAGCTAGCAGAATTAAAGTTTACTAAGTATATATTCCCTTGTCTACACCCTGTTAAAATAGTTTGGTTATTTTAAGAAATAATACATTTAGAATTAGTAAAGCAAACCTGATAACATGTATCACATAATTGACTTATGGATATTAAGTTATGTTGGAGACCATTTACATATGCCACTTTTCTGAATGTGACAGTTCCACTGTTGAAGTCTCCATAGACTTCAGTTTGTCCAAAGCTGGAATCTCCAAAGATCACCCGTGGACCCAGCTTTGCCTTGAAGTTGATTAGGCTGTCCTTGTATCCAGTCATGTGCTTTGAGCACCCACTATCCAGATACCACTTATTTTGAGTGATAGGATAGTTCTTCACCTGCAAGAAAATAAGTTAGATTTTCTTAACCCATCTCACCTTATCTCCTTGTTTCTTTTCATAAAAAAAACTGGAAATATAAGAATATTCAGGTTGGCTCTTATATCCTAAGGGGTGAAATCTTCTAGGAGGAATTATCCATTGGGTGAATGGGTTGATATTCTCCCTAGGTTGGTTAAGATCTTTATTAAAGTTTCTTTTAGAGTTACAGTTTCTGTAATAATGACCTGGGATCGACGAACTCTGGTATGTTCGTTGACCTGCGTTTGACGAATTGGGATGAGTTCGTCGAACTCTATTCAGAGAATGAAAGAAGTCATTTTCTGAGCCCCAAAATCGTCGATCTCTAGTCGACAAACCATACTGGTTTCGTCGATCGTAGTTCAACGAATTATTATAATATAGATCCGCGTTCAGAGTTCGTCGACTTGAGTTCGACGAACTGTACATGTTTTGTCGATCGGAGTTCGACGAAAACTGCTGAACATTATTCTGGTTATTATTTTTCTTATTCTTTCTTCTTGTCTTATTCTTATGTGAAATTCTAGTTTGATTACAATTGTTATTTTCTACTTTCTCCTTACCCTTTTCAGAAACAAATTTTATTGGGGTGGTTAATATTTTTTTCTCAATGAGTGGGGTAGGCTTGATGAAGCACCTAAGCCCAGCTTGACATTGAGTTTGACATTCATTGTGCTAGTGATGTCCATCAACTTGATGCTTCTCTCATTCAGGGATTTTTTTATGTTTTCTTGGCTCAGTCAGTTCAGATTTTAAAGATATAATTTGTTCACATGCTAGGGTTAGTTCATCTTTTAACTTAGTATTTTTAGAAATTAAATTTTCTTGATTAGTCAATCGTTCCCTAAGTATTTTGATTTCTTTTTCAGAGTTAATTAAGTCAATACACATGGTTTTAAATTCAATCTTTAAACTATCAAAATTATAATCAAAAGATGATAGTACCTGATCAGCTTCTGATTCTGAAGCTCCTTCATTATCAGATTCTTCTTCATCATCTGATGGACTGCTAAAGGCATTAATGGCCATGAGGCAGACTTCATTGGTCTTTGCCTCTTCTTACTCTTCACTGGAACTGGAAGATGTGGATTCATCTTCTGTGTCACTCCAGGTATCAGCAACAAAGCCCTTCTCCTTCCTTTTCTGTTTGCTGAAGGAAGGTTTGCTATAGTGTTGTCTTCTGGAGTCCTTCTCTCTTCTTCTTTCTTTCTTCTAATTCTCTAGACACTCTGAGATAAAGTGTTCAGGTTTCCTGCACCCAAAACACACTACTTCTTTAGTAGGAGTTTTATCATACCTGGGCTTATCATCCTATCTGGATGATTTTCTCTTGAAGTCTTTTCTTGTCATTTTGTAGAATCTTTTGGCAAGTAGACTCATTAGTTCTTCATTAACTGTTGAAGCTTCTGTCTCTTCAGCAGCCTTGAATGCTATATTTTGCTCTTTTCTTGCTGGAGGAGGAGTCTTTTGTTCTGCAGCTTCTCTAGACTTTATCAGCTGCTCATAGGATTTGAGCTTTCCCAATAGAAATTCTGTGGAAATCTCATTTAAACTTCAAGCCTCCTTGATTGGCTAGATCCTGGAATCCCATGAGCTTGGGAAGCACATGAGGATCTTATCATTCACTTCAGTAAGAGTGATGTCCTTATCTAAAGTCTTCAGCTCATTGATTATTGAGCTCAATCTGTTGTACATGTCAGTAACAGATTCTGACTCATCCTTCTTGAAGTTCTCATATTGGGAGATGAGAGTTGATCTTCTATCTTTCATCTCATCAGCAGAACCAGCTACCATCTGGTTAAGAGAGTCCCAAATAGCCTTGGCTGATGTGCATTCAGCCACTTTCTAGAAGATTTCATCAGACATAGTCTGAGACCAGAATGTTCATGGCCTTTGCATCAGCAATCTTGGCCTTCTTCTAAGCATCTGTCCACTCAGGTGGTGGAACAGCATGTGTGCTTGATGTTGAGGTAGATGCAGTTGGTTGAGGAGGACCTGTCAAAATGGAATTGTAGATGTCCTCATCAATGGAATTCATATAAAGTTTAATTCTTGCCTTCCAAATAGTAAACTTATTCAAGTTACACACTGGAGGTCTGGTGCTTGCATAATCCTTATTTTGTGTCAAGCTGTGACAATAATCCTAAGAGAAATAAAAGATTAGATCTAATACAGGATCTTTTGGTTCAAGGGTTAGCTTGTACAACCAAAGAAACACTACTCTGATACCAATTGAAAGTGAGGGTTAGACCTGATATACTCTAGAGGTGGGGTGAATAGAGTATCTTTAGACCTTTTTGCTGTTTATAAAATTAACAGAGTAAAGCAACTAATATTCACAGCAAGCAAAAGAGCGACCTAAGATATCTTAAGCTAATACAGCCACAGCAAAACTAAACTAACACATGCACAACAAGAATAAAAAGAAAGAGGGCAACCAGACAACACAAGAATTTTTATAATGGTTCCCCAACCTGGGTACATCTACTCTTCTACCACCCTGTAAGGAATCCACTAGCAGGTTTTGATCATGTGACTGCCACCAATGAGCTTTTGATCAGGTGCTCAAAAATCAACCCAAGTTTTTTGATCAGGAGATTTATGGTGTCTTCTCTTTCTCAAAACAACTGAGAAGACAAGTGGATCTTGATGATGTCAAAGCTCCCCCTGAGATATTGACTTTGTTCGGGAAGATTGGAGCTTTGCTTCAGGGTGTAGGTCTTCTATCTTCAGCCTTGATTTGAACAGATCCAGGAACTTCTTGACTGATAGAAGTTTGTTGTCCTTGAAGAATCCTGGAGTGAAGGTTGAAGAAGACTCTGAATTTAGAATGAATGTTTTTTTTTCTTCTTCAGCACTGTCAAGGTGAAAACAAGATTGTTTTCTGCACAGAGAAGGATTAGAATGTTGTTGCTGTTGATCTTCTCTGTGTGCCTTGTATTTTCTTTCTGGTCTGGATTCTCTTCTACTTGTTGAAAAGAGAGAAAATCTCTTTTATATGATCAGTCGAATTTTTGAATTGTCTGCATTAATTTCTGACGGCCTGGAGAATGTAATACGGCTGGATAGAATATCTGCATTAATGGGTTTCCCCAACTGTCCTATTGAAAAGCGGCAAGCAATAATCCTGATGAATACCATAATCAATGCTTCTTCTAACGGTTATATTCAAAGAATATTAAGCATTAATTATTCAGGAATTACTGTAATATAATAAGGACAAAAGAAGGAAAAAAATCTAAGTCTGGATCTGCACAGAATTCGTCGAGCAAAAAACAGATTTCGTCGACCTGAGTCCATAGTTCGTTGAGCTGAGAAATCATGTTCGTCGACCTGATAAATGTTGTTCGTCAAGCTGAGATCCAAGTTCGTCGACCTGAGAACGGCTAACTGCTTTCTAATAAAACTTGTCAATTCGGTGCTTTAAGTTTGTCGAGCTGATAACATAACTTCATCGACTGGAGTTCAGAGAAAGGATTCTGGACTTAATGTGTTGAAGTTGAGCTTCCAAAAATTGTCGATCTGAGCTTGAATATCGTCGAGCTCAACTCAGATAATTTACTCTGAGTTCGTCGAGCGAAGCACGACTTTCGTCGAGCTGAGTTCAACGACCGTCGAACTCACTTGTCTGAACTTGATTTTTTTCTAAGTCTTGAGTCTTCTGCTATCTTCTGTTGGCTGGTCCATGTGTGGTTGTTTCTAAGGACTTAGCCTAAACTCTAAGACACAAAGACATGACCCTGGCTATAAAAGATGGGTCAAACATCTTAATTAGTGAACCTAGCCCAAATCTAATTAGGGATCCAACAGAAAGATTTCCGAGACATGGTCTCCGCCCCACCTATCCTGGACCATAAGGGATCCCTCCAGTATCTCCCAAAGGGAGTCAGGCTTCCCTCTGCCTTCATCTTCAGCTTCGACCTCCACTTATGCGTCACAGGAGTTTCACCAACGATCTTGGGCACAAGGCTCCAAGTCTCGTTACCACTGAGGGTAGTCACCTCCTCAACCTTGGCGACATCCACCTCCTTGACTCTAGTGGTGTCATCATAACTAGAAGGTGCTCGCTCGACCTGAGGGCCTGCAAGGAAACATGAGACCAAGCTCACTGAGTTTTCTCCGCAATATCGAGCTGGTAGGTTGATGATCCTCTTCGACCTCCGAAGACCCTGATCACGGCTAACCACCTCTGCTGCTCCTTCCAAACCAGCTCCGTTCTCGGGCAAACCCGGAACAATGCTCCCCTTTCTTCCTGAACAAGAAGCTACCGTACTGGAACTAGAAGCACCTGAAGCAATGCTCCCCCTGCTACCTGAACCATAAGTCTCCGCTCTTGAACAAGAACTGCCTGGAATATTGCTCCCCTTACTACCTGAACAAGAAGTACCTGAAGCAACACTCCCCCTGCTTCCTGAACCAGAAGCCTCCGTCTTCGAGCCAGAAGCACATGGAGCATCGCTCCCCCTGCTTCCTAACCCAGACGTCTCTGCCCCGGAGCTAGAACAACCTGCAGCTCCTAGTGACACAAGCAGCTCCATCTGAACCTTAGCACCAGCCTCCTTCAACCCACTATCTGACTTGCTTTCCTCTAGCTCCACACATGAGCTACCCCAATACGACGTCAGCTCATCGAAGACAATGTCCCTCGACACGATGAATCTCTTCATCGCAGGATCCATACACCTCCATCTTCTCTTCCTCTCATCATACCCAACAAAGACTAGCTTTGTCTTAAGAGCATCCAGAGAGTGTATAAAGTAGGTAGAACCAAACACTCGTAGGTGCTTCACACTAGGCTTCACCTCGAACATCAAATCAAATGGAGTCTTCGCATTGATCGGACTAAGAGGCATCTGATTGATGACATGTGCCGTGCAGGCATCCCTTCCGCCCAAAAGGCCTTAGGAATGCCTTTGCACTGAAGCCAACACTTGCAGGTCTCCGTCAACAGACGGATCATCCGAACTGCAACTGATGGAGACGACGGCCCTCAACATGTTGAAGACGATGACGGCGTGCTTACAAAAGATATTTCTCTGCCTCCAGATAAAGACTTGCGGCGCCGTGACGACCATGTGGAGCGACGCCAAAATATCCGCCCGCGTCGCAAACCAATATATTAATAATTAATAATAATTATTAATAAATTGTTATTAATTATTAAGTCACTTTTTATGTTTTGTTTTATTATTATTTTATTTTGCAATGTTATTTAATTTCATGTATGATGGGTGCATATAACCATCAATTGCTATCTTTATTTAATGTCTTTAATTATTGTTTTGTTATGGCATGATGGGTGTCATTAGCCATCATGAGTGGTTTAATATTGTATGGTGGAGATTGAGTGGTGTAGCATATATATAGGCCTTTTCATGAAGGATTGAGTAGTGAATGAAAAAAATTGAAAACCAAGGATTCAAAATTTGAATTTCCTCCCCTCCTCACTCTTCCCCTCTTGGAAAACTCGTTTCCTCCTCCTCCTCTCCTCTCCTCCACTCCAAAATTTCGGCATCCCCCTTTCTTTCCCCCTCTCTACCTCCTCCTTTCAAATATTCAACCAAAGCCTTCAATACCTCTCCCAAACCGGCACCTTCATCAACCACACCAAGGATGGCTATCCTCCTTAAAACAAACCCGACCACCTCCTTCCCCCTCACTAAAAAAAAACGATCAACCCCTTCCTTGAAGAAATTCGGCCAAGGCCAAAGGCTTGCTGTTGTGGATTCTTAAACCACGACGTGAAGAGACGAAGGAGGACAAGTTCCTCTCCATCCGGCGTGACTCCGGTGGAGCCGTTGAAGGTCGAACCAAGTAGAGAGTAATCGGAATCATCCATTCCGGTTGGGTAACGAATATATCTTCTACTCTGTGATTTTCCCTCTTGATAGATCTTGTGGCATATGCGTGTTGTGTGGCTAGTGAAACGCTTGAATTTTCGTGGTTAATTTCTTCATAGATCTTGTTGGTGTTTTCTTTTTTTCGTTTAAGTTCGTGAGGCGTGGCGGCCCTCATTTTATTTTGTTGGGAGAGAACCACCCTTGTCCGAATCTTTTGTTTTTGGTGGATTCTCTTTTGGTACAACAACGCTCGACCGAACCGTGTGGGTTCCTTTTATTTGAGAGGACCTTGGTCTATCGTCTTGGTATTATCTTGAAGGTCTTTGTGAACTCTCCGTAATCTCTGAATATTGAAAACACAAATTGTGTCGTTGCGGCGTTTAAGGCTTGAGCGTGGCGTGAGAGTTATCGGAGAGCGTTGCGTTAGTTATGTCGATCACCATAATGCCCAAAAGGACTAGCCTTCATCAATTTGGTATCAGAGCGAGATTCACGTCAATTTCTTAATTGGCACCCTCCCCTTTTATTTACACGTCGGCACGTACATTTCTAACTCGTTTATTTGAAAATTTAACAAAAAAAAAATTTTGTGGTCTGCCAATAGCGGTGTAAATTTCTTATTTTTCAGTCAAATTTTAAAAAACAATTTTAATAAACCTCATATTTTTTCGAGCAAGAAAATCTATTTTATATAATTATAATCTTAGTGGCTAAGCGGGAACAATTCTATCTTTCCTAGAATTAGTTGTTCAGGTACCCTTTTTTTGCATTCGCACAAAATCCGGATCGAGTGTCCTCTCCGGTTCACACTGAAATGGCTTTCGACGTTAACGCTTCCAATCGTCCCCTGACTTATATACACACTAATATTTTTACATATAATGGCTATGGGGATCCCAAGTATTTTAGGTACTGGCTTGAGGGGGTAGAAACCAATTTCAAATATAACCAATTGGGCGAATACCTAAAGGTTAGTGTAGTCCGAGAGCGGTTAAGAGGTCGAGCCCGCGAGTTTTGGCTGAACGAATAGAAAGAGCGCGGTGCTGGTAGCTATCCTTATGCTTGGCCGCACATGCGAAGAATTCTCTCAGCGAAATTTGATTCCCCCTACCGCCTTAGTACTAACCCGACACCCGATAGCCAATATTGTTATGGCACTAGAACCAAGCCGGATCATAGGAGTGATATATTATCCCAAGATAGGTCCTTTCCCCAAGTTGGTAGAGCTACCCCTAGCGTACCTGCACCCACCTATAGAGGATGGGAAACAGTGAGGTCCCCTATCTCGAGTTCTATACATGTGACTGCTAGGACTACCATGAGCCCGCGGGGTGAGAGTAGTCCTACCCGTAAAGGTAGGCAAATGATTACAACATATGTGTCAGGTGGAACTCCTGATCTTGGCTCTATTGAGCATCCTACCCCGATTACGCCCTTAGGCCCTATTAAGGCTCTCCCCGAGTTGCCTGAATTAGTCGTTGACTCTCCGGTTGAGTCTGAGGCGGTGTCTAGGACTGTGCCCGTCACTGAGGACGAAGGCTGAATATGCTGGCGATTTTAGTGACGATGAGGAGATTGGTTACCCTAGTGACCTGGAACGAGGATTTCTCCTCTGAGGAATCGTCTCCTCTTCCTTTCGACGATGTTTCTGAGGCGTCTCCCTTGATAGTTATGGAGTCTTCTGATGACCCTGAGTCAAAAGACATTCTGGCTGAGTCACCCTATGTTGAGAGCTTACCTATTACTGATTTAGGTGATGACCTGCTAGAACACGAGCTAGTTCCTTCTAGCCCGGAACATATTGAGGTGCCCATTTATTTAGCTTCCCCGTTAGATCAATCCAGTTGGATTAGTGCGAGTGAGGATCACAATATTATAATGATTGATCCAGGATTGGTGGATGTTTCAACTGTGTTGGAAGAGTCACCTTGGGATGCATGTTTATCTTGTGATAATCTTAGTGGTGCACATCCGGGAGATAGTTCATTGATATTATCATCGTTGCTTGAGGGTCATACTAATTTAGATTCTCCCCGGGATTCGATTTGCCCAACCCTCCATCATGATTTAGACAATGTACCTACTTCATGGGAAGATTTGGTTAGCGAAGGATGTGACGTTTTGGAAGATTTACCATGTGTGGTAAGGCTATTTGTGGATGACAGTAGCACTGAGGACCCGATAGACATTTCTTTGATGTTAGCTCCTACGCCAGAAGCCCAAAATGGATTAGAAATTTTGTCGAGTACGATTTTGCCTACTTTTGAGACCAATACTGAATCTGATTTGGGCGAATTATCTAGTGGGTTGGAAGACATGTCGTCTGAATTGGTAGAGTCACCCCGCGATGAATGTTTATCTGATAGCGAGTTAGATGATGACGATCCGGCTGAGTTTTCGATAAGGACGAATCTACTGTTTGATTTTTCCTTTGATTTTGATGGCTTGCACCCGGAGGATTTTTCTTGGACGTTAAATCCGTGTTTTGACGGTGAGTATGATTTAGTTCCTCCTCCGGAATCGACCATGTCGACTCCTCCTCCGGTTAACTTGACTCGATTAGATGACTTGTTAGGGAACGAGCTTGTCATTTCTAGCCCGAGATATCTGGAGATGTTTATTTATCCAGGTCCCCCATTAGACTTACCCAGATGGATATGTGTGAGCGATTTGTTAGTTTCCGCGTTCGGTCTTTCCACTACTTTTCATAGATCTAACTATGTTGTTCCTAGGGTAGACCGTTCATCTGACCGCTTGGCGTTGGGTAAGGCTTTGTTTTGGACTGCTAGTGATTCCATGGTGATGGTACGTTTTGATGCGGTGTCCCCTAGAAACAATTATTTTCCAAGCCCGGTCGCTTGCATTTATCCTCCGCCTTTTGATGATCTGTGCATGCACACTTTAGTGAACGTAGTTGGGTATGTTGAGTTGTGTCTCTCGCACTACCTTTCAACTCCAGGAGCATCCAACTCTATAGTTGGTGATGAGCGTTTTCCGCAGGCATTTCTTTGTGAAATTTTTAAATCAAAATTTAAATCTACATTTAAAACTACGATGTTGGACTCCACAGAAATCGTTAATGAATTTAAAGCACCCGTGCCACCATACTTAGTCCCATTATTTTCTACTATTAACTCAAGTCGTGTTGCAAATGGGTTCACCCCTCACGGTTTTAATTTAATTAGACGCATTCTTAACATCTTAGTTTATCAAAATGCATCCTTTAAATTACTTGCTAGTTTGTATCGGAGAGTCTCCCACCGTTATGTGGATGATTTGGTTTTGGCTTGTCTCACCCCTGAACGGATGCCCCCGGGCACCTTAAAAATACTAACGAATCGGCAAGTCCATCCTTTGCGAATCTTAAGGGAGTTTGGAAACATGATATTTCTTTTAGAATTTTCCACTGATTGGGGCATAGCTTCTTTTATTTTCATCGTTTCATATTTTACGCTTCATGCTTCTATGCCACTTGAAATATCTACCTTTCCGTATATATTTTCCACTTTGTTCTCTTTGGGTCTGGGTAGTGAGTTTGTGCTTGGATCGCTATCTTCATCGGTCTTCACTGGAGGTACGTTGGTTGTTGATGATGAATTTTGTTTTCCTTTATTGCCTAATGCGTTGCCAAGGTTCCCTAGGAACAAATTTTTGCATGACAGGATACTCCAGGTTGTTATGCCATCCTCTCCAAGTGGTGATGTGTGTCGCTTCGCGGTTCTAATGGATGATGCTTTTCCGCACCTGTACAATCAGATCTACTCATCGGTGATGAGTACTTTTGAGCGGGGGAGGATTGATGGAGACGACGGCCCTCAACATGTTGAAGACGATGACGGCGTGCTTACAAAAGATATTTCTCCGCCTCCAGATAAAGACTTGCGGCGCCGTGACGACCATGTGGAGCGACGCCAAAATATCCGCCCGCGTCGCAAACCAATATATTAATAATTAATAATAATTATTAATAAATTATTATTAATTATTAAGTCACTTTTTATGTTTTGTTTTATTATTATTTTATTTTGCAATGTTATTTAATTTCATGTATGATGGGTGTATATAACCATCAATTGCTATCTTTATTTAATGTCTTTAATTATTGTTTTGTTATGACATGATGGGTGTCATTAGCCATCATGAGTGGTTTAATATTGTATGGTGGAGATTGAGTGGTGTAGCCTATATATAGGCCTTTTCATGAAGGATTGAGTAGTGAATGAAAAAAATTGAAAACCAAGGATTCAAAATTTGAATTTTCCCCCCTCCTCACTCTTCCCCTCTTGGAAAACTTGTTTCCTCCTCCTCCTCTCCTCTCCTCCTCTCCAAAATTTCGGCATCCCCCTTTCTTTCCCCCTCTCTACCTCCTCCTTTCAAATATTCAACCAAAGCCTTCAATACCTCTCCCAAACCGGCACCTTCATCAACCACACCAAGGACGGCTATCCTCCTCAAAACAAACCCGACCACCTCCTTCCCCCTCACCAAAAAAAAAACGATCAACCCCTTCCTTGAAGAAATTCGGCCAAGGCCAAAGGCTTGCTGTTGTGGATTCTTAAACCCCGACGTGAAGCGACGAAGGAGGACAAGTTCCTCTCCATCCGGCGTGACTCCGGTGGAGCCGTTGAAGGTCGAACCAAGTAGAGAGTAATCGGAATCATCCATTCCGGTTGGGTAACGAATATATCTTCTACTCTGTGATTTTCCTTCTTGATAGATCTTGTGGCATATGCGTGTTGCGTGGCTTGTGAAACGCTTGAATTTTCGTGGTTAATTTCTTCATAGATCTTGTTGGTGTTTTCTTTTTTCCATTTAAGTTCGTGAGGCGTGGCGGCCCTCATTTTATTTTGTTGGGAGAGAACCACCCTTGTCCGAATCTTTTGTTTTCGGTGGATTCTCTATTGGTACAACAACGCTCGACCGAACCGTGTGGGTTCCTTTCGCTTGAGAGGACCTTGGCCTATCGTCTTGGTATTATCTTGAAGGGCTTTGCAAACTCTCCGTAATCTCTGAATATTGAAAACACAAATTGTGTCGTTGCGGCGTTTAAGGCTTGAGCGTGGCGTGAGAGTTATCGGAGAGCGTTGCGTTAGTTATGTCGATCACCATAATGCCCAAAAGGACTAGCCTTCATCAGCAACACCACCTTGTTGTGAAGTATGTCCACGAGCGAGCTCCCTTTGGATCCCATGCTTCCTACAAAAATTCGAGAACACGGTTGAGCCAAACTCTCCTCCATTGCCCATCCTCAACTTCTTGATCCGCAGGCCAAGCTGACCCTCCATAAACTTCTTGAACTCCATAAATAAGAGGAACATGTTCGACTTCTCCTTCATGAAGTATACCCAAGTGTACCTCGTATAATCATTAACCAAAATCATCATGTACCTGCTGCCTCCAAGACTGGCAGTGACGGTTGGCCCTACCAGATCACAATGAACAACCTCCAAAGGTGTTTTGCATCTGAACCGCGCCTTATCAACCATAAAGTGATAAGTTTCACCGTGCTGACATCCCGCGCATGCTTGACCGTCGCCGTAGGATGACAATCTAGGCAAGCATCTCACGAGTCTCCTTACCGTCATTTCTTTCAGCTTGTCCATCCCCACATGCCTAAGTCTTTCATGCTAGATAGTTGCACTATCACTGGCCTTCATCTGATCAGCATCTGAACTTATTGATTACCCAACCAAGTTCTTCTCCTTACTCCCAGTATGAGCAACGTTCGCTGAGTCCAAGACAACCTTACACTCCTTCCTGAAGTAACCATGTTGCTTGCATCTATAGCACCTTGTTCCTTCCTTTCTCTTCCCATCATGCCTAGGAGAAACACTCCTCTCTTACTAGTATGAAGTAGAAAGACCAACCTCAGCAGACACCTTCACATCCTCCTTGAACAACCCAATAAGGGAAGTCCAAACCTCCGCAGCTGACCGATATCTGATGATGTGGTCCAAGAGCATTGAAATGATAACATGCTTAAGAATAGACTCCGCTCTCGCATTTGTCTCCTTCCAAGCTCTCATCGCTTCAGCATTGCCAGCAATAAACTCTTTCCTTTCTATTCCGCACACAACCTCCCAAAGGTTCTCGCAAAGAAGATAGCTTTCCATACAAGACTTCTACTTCTTAAAGTTAGTCTGTGTTAGGAGATTAATACCAAGACCTCATGTAAATCCTGCTTCCATGGCTCTAACACTGGTTCCCTCTTCACAAGAGCAATAACAACTTCTAGTTGATCACTGCTTAACCACTTCAACATCCACCCTCTGATACCATGTTGAATTTTTCGTATCTTGAAATGAGCAGGGGTTATCTCAACTAGAAGGTTAGATCATAACCAAAGAAACCATCAACAACAAGAGTCTTTATTGATAACAACAGTTTTCTTACAAAGTGAGACATACATGACCAGACATGATTCGCCAAAATAACCAAAATAAAAGCAGAACAACTACAAGGCAAATCAAACCACACAGACTGAACAAGTAGCCGTCGGTTCTACTGCACTACGGAGTCCGCACAGACCGCCAGGTTGCCAGACCGCAACCAAGCCGTGCGAACTGCCCGTTATTCCAATGCTGAGCTCAAGCCGCTGATCTGCAAGCCTTTTAACCGCGAGGTCAGCTAGCCGCCAGACCGCACAAGCTGCTGATGCCGAACTGAATAGGCCGCCTGAAGCAGACGACTTATTGAACCGGGAAAATAGTTACCATAGAGAAAACTACCTGATCGCTGTCTGCGACCTGCTATTTACCGTCTGTTGCTAACCGCAGAGTCCGCACTGTCCCTGACCGCAATCAGAGCCAAGTCCTGGCTTTAAAGCACTATCCGCACAACTGTTCATTCGAACCATTGCAATTGAAGTGACGGGAGGTCCTATTTATAGGCACGATGAGGAGTGTGGTCACTGCCCTAGCCGATAGGATCACCGCCTCATCCTGTAGCAAGAACAAGTGTATCCGCAAACCGCGAACACTCTACCAGTCCGCCGCGACCTGTGAAAGTGCCAGACCGTCTAAGCTTTACCAAGGCCGGACAATGACCCAGTTCGCCTTGTCGCCAAAGGCCAACCAGGACAGCAACCCGCAAACTTTGCAGCAACACCTTGTCTGCTTAACCGCGGACACAGCTCCAGTCCGCATTCCCTGAGCCAGCAGCCACGCCACCAAGACAGCTGTCGGACTCACCGGACACAACATTCGTCCGCACGCTTTGCGTACGTAACTCCAGTCTGCATTCCCAAAGCTCGCAAGCAAGGCACACGACACTGCTGCCGAGCTAGGCGGTTTGAGAAGCAGTCCTCACTTAACTGCGCGATCTCCCCAGACTGAGCCAAACCTGGACTTGGTTCAGAACCAACCAAGTCCCCTCCACCAGCCACAAGGGCCAGTCCGCACTTACTGGCGGACATTGGAACCAGTCTGCCTGCCTCGGCGAACTCCAGCACCTGTCCGCACTAACTGGTGACCTCCACGGCTTCCGCTTGCCGCTTCAGAGCGAGAGCAAGGCATCTGCCATGCCGGTATGCCGAGCTCCAGTTCATTCCGCTCCTTGTTGGACACTGCGGATAGAGTCGTTATCCGCCTGGTTACCTTCTGGGATCCAACTGCCTGCTGAGCATAAGTCGGCCTGGCATGCCGCCGCCTCTGTTCTCACAGTCCGCACGAACAACCTACCCAGGCCGCCAAAGAACAAGCCATCTGCAACAGCTCTGCCGACCTTGCTATCCGCCAGTCCTGTCTGCATAGTCCGCGCGGACAGGTCGCCCAGGTTACCCAGTCACACACTTTCACTTCACCATTTTCAACAGTTGGGTGCAGCATTCCTTCACTTGAGCATGACGCTTTGCTACTTCCTCAAAAGAAGAAGTAACCTCCTTTCCACTAATCTGGGCTTTTAGAACAGTTGAATAAACGATTGATCTTTCATATATCTTTGATTATTTCTACCCAATCAGCTTAGCATCATTACAACTTAGAGAAGAGTTATGTGATCGGTAATAGGGAGTCAAATTTTCATTTAAGAGAGTATAGAAAGTTAAGTTAATAG
The DNA here is from genome assembly GCA_039583875.1 of Platanthera guangdongensis. NCBI lineage: Eukaryota > Viridiplantae > Streptophyta > Magnoliopsida > Asparagales > Orchidaceae > Platanthera > Platanthera guangdongensis. The sequence goes on from CM077150.1 coordinate 53,654,931, forward strand.
TAGTGATATTTATTTTTATTAATAGATTAATATAATTCAATATGAGGCCAATAGAATCTACTCAATTCATGATTGTTTTATGATTATGAGATTTGAGATGTTCTTAAAAACTTAATTATGTTTATTTCATTTCCTTTTAATGCGGGTTATATTCCTCTTACTCCATAATTACTTGGTATTTGTCTTCATTTCATCTTAAAGGATGGTATCTAAACATAGGGATGCACTTGATAATCATTGCATATTACGCTTTCCTATATTTCACTTTGTTTTTTTGCTCTTAACGAAGTCTTATGTTTAGAGATGTGATGAGAGTATGATTATACAACTATTTATGGGATCCCCTATTTATTTGCATAAGTTCTAGCTCCCGTATTATACTATTTATAATTACCATTGTATGTGTTATTTTACTAATTTTTCTACTTTTCAGACCAGAGGAGTAAGAATTTGACACAATGTTAGCAGAAAGAAATGATTATTAGCTCAAGGAGAACAACCCAGTAAATTTGGTAAACTCCAAGCCCTATGTCTATGGTGTGCACTTTGAGCGTGTGCATGCTATTTGATATTTCTTCACGCATTCAATTACAAAGATGAACAGTCAATTGACAAAATTAGGTCAAGAAGTCGTGTTAGAGGGTCTTACACAAAAATACACGATTTGTGAGTGACACGGCAGTGTCCAAGGCCATGTCGAGAGAAAATCTCCAAAATTATAAAAATATGAGTTTGTTTCACTGAAAGAACTTTCTTTCACTTCTTGAAGTTCATCATTTGGAGCCATCTTGAGATTGATATTCACAATGTAAGGAGGATGTAAAGGAAGTGAGGATCAAAGAGGAAGGTTCTTGATGGGGTCTTAGAGTGCGAAATGCACCCCCGCACATGAGGTGTGGGTATCGTGTAGAATCCCCATCATCGAGGTGCAAATAGTAAAATTTCTCATCATGCAGTGCAAATAGTAAATTTCCATCATGAGATGCAAATAGTAAAATTCCTCATCACGGAGTGCAAATAAAAAAATTTCCTATCATGAGGTGCAAACAGTAAAATTCCTCATTATGAGATGCAAATAGTAAAATTCCTCATCTTGGGAGTGGTCCTTGTATAGCAAAAATACGCATGACGTTCTGCATATAGTAAATAATATGGTTATAGTGTGCAAATAACTATATCTGTCATATCGCCACAAAACTATACAAACAGGTGTGCACATAGCACATATATTGGTTACTGTGTGACGTGTGCGGATAACCGCATAACCACCGTAACGACCACTTATTTACGGAAATGTCTCCCTCAAAAAACTATAAATAGGACTCAGAACCTCAATTTCCATCTTTTCCTCCGTCGGGAAATCCGGCTACGATTTTCACTCTCATCACCGCCTACGAATTTCTCTCACCTCTTTTTCTCTTCCTAGCGCTCTCTCGTGCGCGTCTCTTCCTTGTGCGCTCCCGCGCGCGTCTATTTCTAGCACGCTCTAGTGTGCGTCTCTTCATTGTGTGTGCCTCTTCCTTGCGCGGGCCTCTTTCAGCGCACGCGCATGCGTGAAGTAAACAATAAAAGAAAACTAGGATCCCAGGTCGTGCACACACAATTGCTCGTGTGCACATACACGTGCAGAAATAGCACCCACGCAAATTCAGATTGTTCCAAACTCAACAACACCTACAGAATGACCCTGCACGCACAAAAGCATGTGCACGCATAAATATCTCACACGTAAATTCAAATACACAAATTAATCATCGACCGAGGGAACAAGAGACGCATACATGTGCACCGTGAAGTGCACAGGCGTGCGTGAACAATTTTGAACATAAGTTCCCCCCGGAACGCACAAAAAACCAGATGCAGCAAATCACATCCACGCAGCCCAGATATGCATATAGTAGAAAAATAAACACTTCAACATGTCTAAAATAGGACGATTACACAATGAATTGCATGGTAAAAACCATATATGAAATGCATGTATCAATCATCTTTTACACGTGCTCAAGTCTTGTGGGGGCCAAATGTGATTCACTTTGCTGTTTCTTACAAACGGTTGTGGGGTTTAGGATCTGGGAGTTTTGAAAGGCTAGGAGCTTACTTGTTTTGGGTTTATTATGTTGGTCTATGGTGGATTGTCCGCTACAAAGGAAATCATTATGCTGATGAATTGGATTTTCAAGAGATGCATGCCAAGTATCCTCTTTAGTGTTCTCGGTGGAGACTCATCCATCGTCCCAATTATACACCTTGCTTGGGAACCACCACGGGATGGTTAGATCAGATTCAACATTGATGGTACAATGAATCAGAGCTCTGGTTAGGCTGGTGCGGGTTGGGTGGTTCGAAACTCCTGTGGCCTCATCCTTTTTGCAGGTGGTATTCGACTTCGATGCATGTTGATTCCAACCACATAGTCATGTGGTGTGTGAGATGGGACGTGTTCAGCCATCTTCACATTGGACGTGGAGCGAGTGGAGCGATGAGAGATACATAGTGACTCTTCGGCGATTATTCAATCGATCCAAGGATCATGGGATTGCAAAAATGCCCATGCTGGGCAAGTGAAGGGTGTTAGAGAGTGGGTATCCAACCTTTTCCAAGAGTATCATTATTTGTGAATAACGGATTGAAAAACGGGGTTCTAATGGTTTTAAAAATACGACTATTTTGCGTGGGAATTTTTCTTGAAAAATTTGTCCCTTCAATTTTTCAACATATTAGTAGTGATAATCGCAATGGACACATATATGAGAATTTCTCAGCATATAGTGCTCTCTTCTCTTCTGACCAAAAAATTGCAAAAAGAACTTTTAAATAAATGCATGCAAAACTTCTATATATATATATATATATATATATATATATATATATATATATATATATATATATATATATATACATAACATTTCTTATATGAAATAATTTTATTGGAGCCTTTAAAAGTTTGGTGTTTGAGCTCCTTACTTTAAAGGGAACAGCTCCAAAATCAAAATATTGGAAGGAATCCAAAATATTGGAGAGAATCCAAAATCTTAGAGGGAACCCCTCTTTCCCAAAGAATGAAATCATTTTGTCTCACATTGCCTACCTCCTTTCATTTACGAATGTTTAAAAGTTAAGTTTCTCTTCTCTATATCTTCAAAAGAACATAAGGAGAAACTTTGCACCACACACGCGCGCGCGCGCGCATGCACCGCACCGGACCGGGATTCGGGGAATAATTGAATTGAATTGTTATTTTTGCTCCAAATTGTTTTGACTCGGCTGTACAGTAGTCGAGCGCCTTTTCGTCGACCGGTCTTTCGTCGACCGCCTTTTCGTCGAGCGGTCTTTCGTCGACCGCCTTTTCGTTGACCGCTCTCGCCAGCGGTTTCGTCGACCGCCTTTTCGTCGACCTCTCTCGCCAGCGGTTTCGTCGACCGCCTTTTCGTTGACCACACTCGCCAGCGGTTTCGTCGACCGCCTTTTCATCGACCGCTCTCGCCAGCGGTTTCGTCGACCGTTTTTTTGTCGAGCGCCTTTTTCGTTGAGCTTTAATTACGCTGACGTTTCCAACGTTCCTTTCTTTTATTTACTTATCATTCATAACCGTCAAAATTTATGACGAATTTATTTCTTCTTTTACCGAGATTTGAGATAACGCTTTTTCAGGAATCGTTTTAGAGACGATATATATTTTCATTCTAACGGATGCGAAAAACACTGGCTGATTTGTTTTCATCTTATTTTTACATTTGCTTCATCAAGTGGTGGTTCGGGGTGCTCTGTGCTTCTTCGGTGTCCGCGCACATCGGAGTTTCGAGATCTTGTCGAGTGTTGTACCTTGGAGGAGTGAGCATCGGTTGAAAGCCGTGCCAGAGGGTGGTACAACTTCTTTAGGGCAGTGATCACACGCCTTACCCAGGCTCGATTCTAAACTATAAAATTCTATTTCTCTCATTCTCTATTTAGATCCGTTTTAAAAGATCAAAATTCTCCAGATCTATGTTTAACTGCTGTTATGTCTTGCTTTTTGAAACGAAAATATATATATATATTATTCTGGAATAAATAGGAAAATTATTCCAACAATCTAACGAAGTTATTGATTCCACGTCAAACAAATAAATAAAATCAAATTAATTAAAATAATTCTGTCTACTTTCATTTTCATCTGTACATCAATTTATTATTTATATTTTAAATTTCAGAAAACTGTAATGGCTTCTAGATCTGAGGATTCTGCCGGGATCAAACCCGAGAAATTTAATGGAAATGGTTTTCGTCGTTGGCAAGCTCAAGTAGAATATTGGTTGAATACCATAGGTCTTTTGTCTGCCATCTTTGATGCCCCCTTTTCAGAAAGTGAAATCCCTAGCGCTGCAAATGCAGTTGCTTCATCTCTACTATCATCCTCATCCTTATCTGCAAACACCGCTAGAACTTACGTAAGGCGTGTCTATTATAGAGATCCAGTATATGTTGAATATCATTGTCGTAACTGAATCCTAAGTGCTTTGTCCGACATCCTTTACGATGTCTTCCTTCAATATCGTACGGCTAAGGATCTGTGGTATGCACTTGAAGCGTGCTATAACCTTGACAATGCGGGAATAGATTGCTACAATGTTTCTAACCTACACAAATTCAAGATTGATGCTTCCAAGCCAATCAATCCTCAACTCCATCAACTAGATGAGATGTTGTCCAAGATCCGAGCCGATGGCTCAATCCTTTCCGAAAACTATTTAGTGGCATGTCTTATTGATGCTCTTCCTGACTCTTGGTCTGGCTTTAGCACTAGACTAAGGCATGACCAATCCAACCTTATGTTCAAATCCAAAATGCAATCCGCATAGAGGAAGAACATGCGAGTAAAAATTCTAAAACTTCCAAAGACCTTGCTCCTAAAGTAAATCTCACCAAATCGCAAGGCAATCCTTCTTCCCACCATCACTTTAAAGCCAAAGGAAAGAACAAAAATAAACCTTTCCGTCAAGGTTCCCGTCATCAAAAACCCAATCAATCTAAGCCTAGTTCCTCAAACCAAAACCTAGGTAAGGGAAATGGTGCTTCATTTACAGCCACACCAACAACATGTCAACTAACTGCTTCTTCAAGAAAACTGAACCGGTGGTCGGCAAATCTCATGGCTCCAAGCCACAAGCAAATATGATTCAAGCACTGAATCAACCTATCTTCAGGTTAGATTTTTCTCCTAGTCTTCATCTCACTTGTTCATCAGATTGGTGGCTTGATTCCGGAGCAAATGTTCATACTTGTTTTGATCGTTCTTGCTTTGCCACCTTTCAGGACATCAGTGGAGGAAGCGTGATATTAGGAGATGCCTCTTCGGCTCAAATTCTTGGACGTGGGCGAGTGGATCTTAGGTTGACATCCAGGAAGACACTAGCCTTGAATGATGTGCTCTATGTGCCGAGAGTTAGGAAGAATCTTGTTAGTGACTCTTTATTAGTGAAGAAAGGCTACAAGATAGTTTTAAAATCTAATAAAGTTGTAATAACTTTGAATGATCTTTTTATTGCTAAATGCTATGTTTGTGATGGATTGTTTAAATTGAATGATGCGGATTTAGAAGTTAATCAAATATCTTCTTCTTTAGTTCAAAGTTCTTCTCCTGATTTTTGACATGCTAGGTTAGGACATGTGAATTCTGATTGTATGAAAAGAATGATGTCTTTAAATCTAATTCCTAAAATTAATATTTGATCAAATGTCAAATGTGAAATTTGCATGCAAGCCAAATTTTTTAGGAAACCTTTTAAATCAGTAGATAGGACTTCAAAACCTTAAGAATTAATACATTCGGATGTATGCGATTCAAACCGCCAACCTACTAGAGGTGTAAATAAATATTTTGTAACATTCATAAATTATTTCACCAAATTTTGTTATATATATTTATTAAAGACTAAAGATGAAGTTTTTTCGTATTTTAAGATTTTCAAAGCTGAGGTAGAAAATCAATTAGAAACCTCCATCAAAATACTTAGATCCGACCGAGGTGGAGAATACACTTCGAATGAACTAACTCAATATTGTCAAGAATATGGGATAATTCATCAAGTGACTGCTCCATATTCGTCTCAATCTAATGGGGTGGCTGAACGTAAAAATCGAACCTTGATAAATATGGTCAATGCCATGTTAGCCGAGTTCGGTGCCCCAGAAACTCTTTGGGGAGAAGCGTTGTTCACCTCCTCGTTTGTCCTTAATAGGATTCCTTCAAAACATTGTGATAAAACACCGTTTGAAGTATTTAAATTAAGAAAGTCTAACCTCCAAATTCTTAGAGTGTGGGGGTGTTTAGCTAAGGTAGCAATCCCTGAACCAAAGAGGAAGAAAATAGGACCTAAAACCTTAGACTCTATTTTCATAGGTTATGCGTCAGATAGTAGTGCTAATAGATTTTTAATTACTAATTCACAAATTAGTGAAATATCTAATAACACTATTATAGAAGCTAGAGATGTAGTCTACTTTGAAGATAAATTTTCTTTTAAATTTAACAACTCATCTCAACCTTCAACCAGCTCAAACTAACCTTCAACTTCTTCTTTAGAACCATTAGGAATTGATGAAACTAGAAGAAGTAAGAGAGTTAGAACCAAAAGAACCTTTGGGGAGGACTACTTCACCTATCTAGTTGAAGAAGATCCTAATACATTTGAGGAAGCTATGACCTCATCTGATTATCCTTTTTGGAAAGAAGAAGTAAATATAGAAATTAATTCTATACTTGAAAATAAAATATGGATTCTAACTGAGTTACCTCCTGGTGCTAAAGCCATATGTTGTAAATGGATTTTTAAAAAGAAATTAAAACTGGATGGCTCTATAGATAAATATAAGGCTCGCCTTGTAGCTAAAGGATATGCTCAAAAATAAGGAATAGACTTTTTAGATGCATACGCTGCAGTAGCTAGAATAACCTCTCTTCGTATTCTAGTCGCCTTAGCATCGATCTTTAAGTTGCTTATCCATCAAATGGACGTCAAGACTGCCTTCTTACATGGAGACTTAGAAGAAGAAGTCTACATGTCTCAACCCGAAGGTTTTGTAGTCAAAGGTCAAGAATCTAAAGTATGCAAATTAATTAAATCTCTTTATGGATTGAAACAATCTTCTTAACAATGGCATCAAAAATTCGACTCCGTAGTCTCACTTCTTGGTTTCAAATCTAATGAATTTGACAAATGCATCTATGCCAAACAAGACGGAAATGGAGTTGTCTTATTATGCCTTTATGTAGATGATATCTTAATTTTTGGAAACACAATTGAATTAATTAATAAAACTAAAAATAATCAATCTTCCAAATTTGTTATGAAAGATTTGGGAGTAGCAAATATCATATTAGGAATGAAACTAGATAAAACTGATTCTAGTGTTTCTTTATCTCTATCACATTCGATTGAGAAAATGTTAAATAAATTTAATTTATACGATTCCGCTCCCGCCTCTACTCCATATGACGCTAGCACAAAACTTTGTAAAAATATGGGTGAACCGGTTGATCAACATAAGTATGCACAAATGATAGGATCACTCCTATACATAGCTAACCGCACTAGGCCCGACATTTCCTATATCGTAGGCCGACTTAGTAGATATACTAGTAATCTAAGTGATGATCATTGGATAGTATTAAATAGAATATTTAAATACCTTCGTGGAACTATAGATTATAGTTTAGTGTACCCGGGATTTCCCGAAGTACTAGAAGGATTTTAAGATGTCAATTGGGTAACTGATTCGTTAGACGTTAAGTCAACGACTGGATATGTGTTCCTCCTTGGAGGAGCCGCCATTTCATGGGCTTCTACAAAACAAACAGTCATTTCTAGGAGTACCATGGAATCAGAGCTTATAGCTTTGGACATAACCTGTGCCGAAGCTGAATGGATCAAAAATTTACTTTCAGAAATTCTTTTACTTGCAAAACCTATACCTGATATTTCTTTGCATTGTGATAATAAATCTGTTATTGATTTAACTGCATCTAATAGTACTAATTCCAAAATAAACAAGTTCATGAGAATCATGTACAAATCAGTAAAGCAAAGAAGAAAAGAAGTGATATCACTCAACTATGTAAAGTCAGAATTGAATCTGGATGATAATCTTACCAAGGGATTGTCCCGAAGGGAGGTTTTATTGTCATCGAGGGGAATGGGGCTTAAGCCCACATGACTTGCTACCAACAGTGGATACCCAACCCATGTGATTGGAGATCCCATGAATTGGGTTCAATGCGGTAGAAACGAAACTGTTGATGTAGCGTAGCTAGGAGCACAAATTTAAAGGTTGAGAAAACTTTATCCTCATTCGTATGATATTGTGCTCTACGTAACATGATATGATGAACGTCAAGTTCTTAATGGTTACCAAAGGCATATACCTTTGCGAGATATGGTTACGAATATCTCTTGAGGCACCACCTATGTGGGGGTAGTCCTGAGGCCGCGACTTTGGGATCCGGGCTGCATCCTAAAAACCCTCATGAAAAATCAAGGAATGCGCATGACCATTAACGCACCCACCGCCTTAACCCAAGAACAACCAATCTTTTGTGTGCTTATCTAATTTACCGGTCAAAATTTATAATTCAAAGCCTCTGGCACATTATACTCTTCGGTAGAGGAAATAAGTACTAAGTATAGGTTCAAGGTAACCACTCCACCTATACCCATTACATTAGATACAACTTGATGAAGCAAATTTATATTTGATTTTATTTATAAGTAATATTATAATATATAAAGTTCGTTTTTGGTTTTTTTTACTTTTGTGGGAGATTATTAGAAATTTGATATATATATATATATATATATATATATATATATATATATATATATATATATATATATATATATATATATATATATATATATATATATATATATATATGTATATATATATAACATTTCTTATATGAAATAATTTTATTGCTGCCTTTAGGAGTTTGGTGTTTGGGCTCCTTACTTTAAAGGGAAAAGCTCCAAAATCAAAATATTGGAGGAAATCCAAAATCTTGGAGGGAACCCCTTTCCCAAAGGATGAAATCCTTTTGTCCCACATTGTCTACCTCCTTTCATGTAGGAATGTTTATAAGTTAAGTTCCTCCTCTCTATATGTTCAAAAGAACATAAGGAGAAACTTTGCACCACACACGCGCGCTCGCGCGCACGCACCGAACCGGACCAGACCGGACCGGATTCGGGATTCGGGGAAATTGAATTGAATTGTTATTTTTGCTCCAAATTGTTTTGACTCGGCTGCAAAGTAGTCGAGCGCCTTTTCGTCGACCGGTCTTTCGTCCACCGCCTTTTCGTCGACCGGTCTTTCGTCGACCGCCTTTTTGTCGACCGCTCTCGCCAGCGGTTTCGTCGACCGCTCTCGCCAGCAGATTCGTCGACCGCCTTTTCGTCGACCGCTCTCGCCAGCGGTTTCGTCGACCGCTCTCGCCAGCGGTTTCGTCGACAGCTTTTTCGTCGAACGTCTTTTTCGTCGAGCTTTAATTACGCTGACGTTTCCAACGTTCCTTTCTTTTATTTACTTACCATTCATAACCGTCAAAATTTATGACGAATTTATTTCTTCTTTTACCGAGATTTGAGATAACGCCTTTTCAAGAATCGTTTTAGAGACGATATATATTTTCATTCTAGCGGATGCGAAAAACACTAGCTTATTTGTTTTCATCTTCTTTTTACATTTGCTTCATCAAGTGGTGGTTCGGGATGCTCTGTACTTCTTCGGTGTCCGCGCCATCGGAGTTTCGGGATCTAGCCAGGTGTTGTACCTTAGAGGAGTGAGCATCGGTTGAAAGCCCTGCCAGAGGGTGGTGCAACTTCTTTAGGGCAGTGATCACACGCCTTACCCAGGCTCGATTCTAAACTATAAAATTCTATTTTTCTCATTCTCTATTTAGATCAATTTTAAAAGATCAAAATTCTCCAGATCTATATTTTACTGCTGTTATGTCTTGTTTTTCGAAACGTAAATATATATATATATATATATATATATATATATATATATATTATTCTGGAATAAATAGAAAAATTATTCCAACATGAACCATTTATGACATAGTATGATATAGTATCACATGTGCCACAAGAGGAATACCATTGCCACAATTTGTCTTCCATTCACAATGTGTGGCAACGACCATAGCAAAGATCACAATTTTCAAGTGGGGGTGGTTATAGAAATGACCTACAAATAGGTACAATTTTTATCTTTTATGGCATTGCCATTTTCCATGTGATATGTCTATGAGCAACGGTTGGAGGTATAGCTACTATCACACGCTGTAGACGGAAGATGACGATTCACATTCAGGGAATGGGCAAACATTGCATGTGCATGTGATGGGTGGACGGACAATATGCTCTAGAAATACCATTTTCAACTTAGGAATGTCATTGTGTGGGGATGACCCTAATACGCGCGGTTCATCCCAACCACCACAGAGTAGATTTGGTGCTTTCAAAGGACAGAAAACGTTTGATCACACTTTGATATTGAAGAACACAAAGCCTTCTATTAGCTTAGCAATGTCACTTTGATTCCATTTTGATATTATTAAGACAATCAAAACAAAATTCAATTTGGCTTTAGTTGCTCCCTGAAACAATGGCACAATGCACACGGATTTGTGCTCGATGAACTGATATGGTAACCACAACAACAAATCTCTCATTTAATAAACGAGCTGCCTTGCACAGGAGACCGTGCTTTGCAGTGACAATACATCTGCTGCTCACACTTTCTTGCTCCGGGAAAAATCTTCCCCTTCAAATTTAATAGCGGGGCGCAAATGTCTCCCATATGCTAAAAAATTCTCTCATGTGTGCCCAATGCCATCATCACTAATAAAATGTTGAATTTGAAGAGAGATATTTTCCGGAGCAAGTACCCCTCCCCTTCCCCGAGCAAGAAACTGAGTAGCAGATGTATTGTCGCTGCCAAGGCACGGTCTCTTGTGTAAGACAGCTCCTTTATTAAATGAGAGATTTATTGTTGGGGTTACCATATCAGCTCATCGGGAACAAATAGGGGAAGATTTTCCCCGGACAAAGAAACTGTAAGCAGGGGGAACCTGGGGAGGTAAAGTGTAAAAGTGTACTTTACCGTGAAGTACGGGCATCCAAAGATCCGCGTTGGATGCCCACACACATCTCAAAGCGAGATGCACTGGCTTTGAGATATGTGCTGACATCCACACGAGCCGTTGGATGCCCGCAATTTACCGTGAAGTGCAGAGATGCACTTTACTCCCCCCAAATCCAAACAAGAGATGTATTGTCGCCATAGTTTCTTGTATGCTATGTGTGTGGGAGCTGAGCGCAAATGTCCCTCTTGTCACAGTGCTCAATATATATGTTCACTGTTTAGCAAAACCATGAATAAAAAACTCAATAATAAAGGCCCGTTTAAAAGTTACTGAATTAATATCTATAAACACTGGCAGTTTAGCAAAATCATGAATAAAGAACTCAATTACAGTTATCGTTTAAAAATTAGAAAATGTGCCTATATTTTTAAAAAAGAATTTAGCTATCCGTCCAAACAACATATTTCATTTAGGCCCCGTTTGAGGGACTTATTTTCACCGGTCAAGCGGTTACGACAGCATGAACCGGGCTGCAAAGGGAGCCTTAATTGATTCCGTTTGTGGGGACTTATTTTCACTGATTCGGTTCATGCGGTCGTAACCGCTTGATGGATGAAAATAAGTCCACCACAAACGGAGCCTTAATTGATTCAGTTCGGGCATCCAGCTGCAAAGGCCTACCAACTACCTTTTATTGTTTGTAAAAACTTATAATTGAAAAAGAAAACCTGCATATCTGGAATTACTTGTTAGAAATGAAGCTAAAATTGAAAATAGAAGAATTGGCGGTATACATGAATCTATCTACCGTGAACATACAAAAATCTTATATATTAGTATAGATATAGATGAGATTGGACAGCAATCTTATATATTAGCATAGATATAGATGAGGTGACGGCGGTCATGAATCGTCATTCATGAACGCCCGAGCTCACCTAAAAAAAATTATGAATTTTATGCTCAAAAATAATTTATTTTCTTGATAGCAGTCATAACATGTCTTGCCAAAGCTACATTCTATGATTTGACCTAAATTGAATTGTGCTCCATTTAGTGCACTATGTGAGTTCAACTTGTTCAAAGAATCCTAGGGTCAGTTTCTTGCCCTAACTCCACATATCTCACCACATGTCATGCCCTTTAACACATACTAGGTGTGTCTAGAAGGAATGAAGATGTTACAAATCCTAACATTTTTGATCAAACTCGACAGTTCAAATAAGCCGTAAAATCAACGTTGACATTACACCTGAATCAGTGGCAGTGGCAGTGTTCTAAAGTTTTACTGTGTTGGATCTGTTTAAACTTCAATCGAGATCCAATTGCTATATCCGTTCAAAACAATACTGCACAAGAATATCAGATAGAATAGTTTGGCCAAAATTGTTTTTAACGAATCTAGTAACAAAAACACAATTTGAAACTCCTCTCAAAATACCACTTATGAACTTCATGTTACAATTTCAAAATTGCAAAAACAAAAGTATAATTAAAACTGCAACTAAAGTTCGAAATTGCTAACCTACCAGAGCCAAATAGCAGGCCCAAAACTAATCATCAGATGGTGTAACTACAGTCTAGTTTCGTTCAATGATCTCAAAGATTTCTGAAGGTCGCGATGGTTAAAATGATTCACATGAGATCCAATTATTGACAAGTTCGCCGGACAGCGGGAAATCAAACGGACGCCGACGTCGTTTGACTGTTTGTTTCTGCCACGCCCTGAGGAATGAAGCTAAAAGCTCCGTCTGCAGCCCCTCCCCACCTCTAGTTCGAAAGCTCCATCTGCTCCCGCTGGTTGCGCCCGCCACCGCAGCGCCAAATGAGGCCTTAGATTCTAGTTAGGAGAGTTGTGAAAGTGGTAGATGCGGTGGTGGGAAACATTGGTAGCATTTAGGTAGCTTCTTAGTAAACATCATTTAACAAAATTCGTATTTAAGGCCAAAACATAGCCACAATCATCAAACTGTGGTCATGCCGTCGTTGACATGAACACTACAAAAATGGAATTTTCGAACCAAAACTCTTTCATGGAAGTTACAAAACACTGCTCTGTTTGTTTCCACAGTTCCACGCCATTCTGCTCAATCAGAGCTTTAAATTATTATCAATTAATATATAAAATGGAAGCCGCGTCTACTCTGTAACATATATATTCTTTTACCCTCTTCACATGTACATGAGAGAGAGAATCACATACATAGCTAGAAGCAGACAGTACCAGAAGTCCAAAGTATTCCTTAGCATTGTAAAGGAACAAGTAAAAAATTAACTCTAACCAGAAAGGCAAAAACTTGGCTATCCTGATAAATACACAGCAAAATAAACATATGATGTCAGAAAAATAAACATAAGATGGTCATTAAACTTCGAGCATTGCCTTAGCTGCATTAATAAGTGATTTTTGTAATTCACCGGACGCTCGACCAAGCACAGTGTACCCCTCCTTGTCCTCGACACCGACATCCGCTCCATGCCTTATGAGGAGAAGGGATACCTAACAGATGGCGTAGCAGTTATTATTGATAGGGAAGACATGCAAACATTTTTTTCCAACATGTTATGCTCGCAAATTTGACCAAGTGGACACCGCGAGTTGGAATCATGAGAGCAAGCATATAAACGCAGCCGTGATAAATTCACGGTGGAATCTAATGTTCTGTAATTAATTATTACTAATTAATTAGGTAATATTAATTAATGAGTATTAATTAATATTAATTTGGTTACTTATATTAATTAAAGCATTATGTATATATTTGATAAGCTCTCCTTCACCTATATAAGGGGGAGAAGCATGAGTGTATGGGCATAATGGAGGATCACTTATGTATTGGGTTCTCTCTTTGTCGTCTCTCTCTCCCTAGATCTCCATCCCACTCCTCTCTCCTTAGACTCTCTCTCTCAATCTCTCATATATGTATCTCTATTTGTACTTGAGTAATAATTGACATAAGCTAAGATGTATACTTGAAGAATGTGACAAGTGCAAGGAACGTCGAATAAATTCTCAGTGTACATCGACTTCTCAGCGAAATCATGTTGTATTTATTGATTTTAATCAAAATACTGAAGCAAGGCTGTTGATATAAGTCGAGATGAAGTCAGAGTTTAAACAGCATATGTCGACTTAACCTTTCTGAGTGCGGGAGTATTTAACGAACATACATTAGGTGGTACGAGTAGCAAGCTTGTCAGTATGCGGACCAAGAAGGTGAACATAACATACACAGCCAAAGACATGAGGTGTGAGACAGAAATGAGACATGAAAGGAAAAAAGAGACTAAATGGAGAAGCGAAGTCGAGTACGAAGGAAGACATGCAGTTGATGAGATGACAGACAGTAGAAACCGCAAAGTTCCAGTATTCTGTGGGCACCTGCATTTGAAGCATGAGTGATCGGGCGACATCAAGGAGGCGACGATTTTTCCGCTCGGCCACACCGTTTTGCTGGGGGTTGTAAGCACATGAGATTTGATGGATGATGCCAAACTCGATGCATAAATTTTAGGTGTGACTGGTATATTCGTGAGCATTGTCAGTGCGAATGACTTTTAACGTAGTGGAGAACTGTTTACGCGTCTCAGTAAGAAAAGTACAAAAAATAGATGTCAGTTCAGTACGATCATGAAGTAAATATAACTAAGTGAGATGCGAGTAATCATCAATAAATGTAACAAAATATCGATATCGAAAAACACTAGGGATTTTATAGGATCCCCAGATATCAAAATGAATTAGAGAGAACGAAGTATCACACCGAGTACATGTAGGAGGGAAAGAAGTACGATGTTGTTAGTCGTATATACATGATTAACAAGTAAACTCTCGCAATGAGACAACAAGAAGAGCTTTCTTGAGAATTGGGAGGGGAGCATGCCCAAGGCGGCGATGTAAATCAATAGTGGAGACAACAATGAGAATGGTAGGTGGAACATCCAAGAGAAACAACTCATTCAACAACCGTCCTTTACCAATGGTACTCTGCGTGCGGCGATCCTGCTCAACAAAAGAGGAAGGAGAAAATGTTATACATCAGTCAAGTTTCTGAGTAAGACGACTAACTGATAACAGATTGAAGGGGGGTCCAAAACATAAAGAACCGAGGAGAGAGGGAGTGGGAGTAAGCCAAAGTAGGCCGCGCCAGAGACCAGGGTGGTGTCGCCATTTGCGACAGTGATGAACTTGGAATAAGCAGATTGTATATACTGTGGTGGTTGTTGGGATGTAATGTGGTGAGTAGCACCCGAGTCCACGATCCAGTGGGGGATATGAGAGAGACAAGATATACCTTCAGTGGAGAAAGACGCAACCGAGCCAAACGAGCAAATGATAACGCCTTAAAGCTGTTGAAGCTGGGTGCGAAGAGCATTGATATCTTGCCGGGTAGAAGAATCAGAATCCTGTGGAGTAGCACCAGTGGGAGTAGGAGAAGTTGTAGTAGAAGCAGCGAGGTGTGGAGGCAGACCATGCTTGCGGTAGTATGTAGCTTCAAGATGAACCTCTCGACCACAGTAACTACATTTTAAGGCAGAGCATTGATGTGAACCGAAACCTAGGGATGTAGATTTAAGAGATAATAATTGCAATCTTCTAAAATAAATGCGGCGCGGGGCAACTTCGCGTGATATTTCTAACAAATAAAACGACCTATGTGTCGCTCGCGAATGCAAGACTACAACACGTGTGTAATAACGTTATGAAATCACGATTCCACATGCAAAGCAATCGAGTGAGTGGCAACACAGATATGGAAATAACGATAATGCAGGAAACATAATTAATTAGGGCAAGCTTGTCATAATTAACCATTCATTTAAAATTCAAGCACAAAATAACTAGTGAACGCGAGTGGGAATGAAGAGGTATACCCTAGGAGAAGCGGCGGTAACGAGCAACACTCATGGACTGTGGAGGAAGACGGATGTAGTCCATGACGGTGCTTTGAACCCCTAAAGATGGGACTGCTAGGGTCGGCTAGAGGCTGGTGATTGGACTGGAGGTGGAGTGGAGAAGGTTTGGTGGTGGAGTTGGCAGCTGACTTGGAACAGCTGTCTCAATCGTCTAGAACAAGAAGCAGGAGGAATCGACGGTGCTCTGGAGAGCTCCGACAACAACATCGACGGCTAACAAAGCTTCGCTGGAGGTTTCGTCTGACAGAGGAGGTGGACGAAGCCTTTCCGTCGGCGGTGGAACAGGACGGCGAGGAGCGGTTGGATCCCGTCTAAACTACCGAAGAAAGTTGCTAACTCGTCGACAGCTGCAGGAGGGGTCAACGGCAGCTTGGAGAGGCTTCGGAGCCGGCAATACTGGAAGGCGAAGGAGGGAACGACGACGTCGAAGGTTCCATCGAGTAGGGTGCGGGAAGAGGAAGTATCGGGCGGCGGCGCTGGAGGTGAACTGATCGAAACCTAAAGAGGGTTCAATCAATTCTATTCCAGCCGGTTTCAATGGGATGAGAGGGATTGTTTATATAGCAGGGGAGATTAGGGTTTTTTAAAATTTAACGGTTAAGCGGGCTTTCAATAGATGGGCTTTTAGAGTGGGCTTGTATAATGCTATGAAATCAAACTTGAAAGCTTTGACAATTGTAAATTGGGGGACTCAGGGCACGAGCTGCAGGTTTAGGGAAATATTTTAAATAAGATAGTTAATTATTTAGCTTGCCCTAATTAACTTATTCATAAATTACCGGACCTATGCATTTAGGGTCTCGTTGGCCGGTCACACCAATGAGCCAAACAAAATTGTGTGAACAACATGTGGGATAATACAACTCGACGCTACAAAATAAATCCAAAAATGCGTGAAAGCATGTGCTGCAAAAAATTAATAACATGTGGGATAATAATAAAAAAAACGAAGCGACGCGGGTTGCATCAATTCTCCCGGGGTTGAAGGAGCTCGACCACGACGAGACTCGATACGACCTGCAAGTAGAAAATCCAACTGTACATCGGAAAAAATGCTGCATGACTGTCCTGTTGATGTCCCCGCTGCAACCCAAAACCTGGAAGTAACCTCTCATCCATAAAAACTCGCAATCTATTAGTCAAAATTACATTCCAAATATTTAAATAAACAATAATTATTAGAGTTTTCAGAGAATGACATGAACAATCTGTGGGGCAAACATGAGGCAGGGGGAAAAGCAGGAAATAAGAGCAAGGTAGAACGTAAAGCAGGAGACAAGCGTGATCAACCTGCGGAATTATTAATTCATAACGCAACATACGCTCGCCCGATAGACACCTACGAACGTCTACTAGACCCGGATCAAATATCGTCCTAATTTCACCTGATGAAGTCCCACTCAAGTCACAAAAATTTAAAACGATCCCAATTTTATCGTGTAAAATTTTCCATAAAAAATCCCTTAAAACGAGTGTCCCTATGAGGAGTAAAAATTCTAAGTATCGTCTCGACTCTCTCAAGACTACTAAACCTAGAAGTGTTAGAACATAAACGGTAGTGCTGTGGTGACTCAATATGCTCGCCTAAAACTAAAGGGAAGTGACGTGAACCGAAGGCGTGCTCACCAAAAATAAATTTACATAAGGTGGTAACTCAACATGCCCGTCTACAACTAAAGAAAAGTGATGTGGACTAAATGTGTGCTTGTCGAATACGAAGTAGATGAAAGGTGATGCCTCGAGGGCCACAAGAGAGGGTCCACCATGCACAATGTTTGTGGGCTCAAGGGTTTGTGGCGGTAGTATGCTAAGAAAGTCAGGACAGACAACGAACGAGTCTATGTCATGAAAGATGAGGGTCTCATCACCAACCAACTCCTCTGGGAGAAGATAGAGCGATGCTGTGTCATCCGAGGTGAGTGACGCCTCATTAGTAAGTCCTCCCTGGAGCGGGACCTCATGAAACAACTCGACAACTGAGCGATGTGAGTTGGTGTGGGCAAGTGGACACACCATGTCAATCGGGGTGAAGGGATGAGGAGGAAATAACTCACCTTCCTGGAGCAGGGGATCGGGAAGAAACTCAGTTGCTAAAATAGGTGTTGTCCTAGGGGCAAGTGGTTTCACGACTTCAGCTAGCGTGATAAAAGTAGGAGAAAGCTCTTCTTCCTGGAGCAGGGGCTCGGGAAGAAACTCCTCGATCGAAGGGGGTGCTATAACGGAGATAGGTGGAGTCACGACTTCAGTCGGGGGGATAAAAATTGGAGGAAACTTTTCTTGCTGTAGCAGGGGCTCAAGAAGAATCTCCTCGACCGAAATGAGTGTCATGGTGGGGGTGGTTGGGACCCAAGTGCTCGTCGTGACACTGACGAGGTGTGGAGGACTATCGAAACACCTAACCTCGGGTGTCACTATGTGATATGAAGTGGGGAGGTAAGGTGTAGAAGCATAATGCTTGTGTATTGTCACCTCTGGGTTGTGAACAGAGGTGCACAACCTCCTCAGAATCTGCTTGCGGTCAGCGGTGACACAGTCAACGTCTTTCCGCAAATCTTTAATATGTGCATCTAAATCATCCATTTTTTATTGTAAAATCCTAAACTCATAATTTTGAAAACAATTGGAAAAGCCCATGTAAAAGGCCCATTTAATGGCCCACTTTATTTATTTTTTTTTTCCTCCTTCTTTAGTCCCACATCATGTATAGGATTTATTCTTCTCTCTTCTCTCCTATATATTTGTATTCTCTCATTGTATTTACTTATTTGAATAATACATACAAGCTTTGGGCACTATCAACATGGTATCAGAGCGAGGTTCCTTCTAGCTGCGACCTGCCTTTTTTTCTATCCGCTCCGGTCTCCTGCTGACTGCCCTTCTGCATCCGCCTCTCTGCGGACTGACTTTCTTGTCCGCCTTCCCTGCGGACTGCCCCTCTGCATCTGTCCGCTCGGCTCCCCTGCGGACTGCCTTCCTGTCCGCTCCGGTCTCGTGCGGACTGCCCTTCTGCTTCCGCCTCTCTTCTCTCTCTCCGTGGTTCCACCCTCCTCAGGCTTCTTATAGTCATCTTCTGCTCTGACTCGTGGGGCCCACCTCTCCTATCCGCTCCGGACGATCCTTCCTGTCCGCTGCACTCTCTGTTTGTGTCCGCTCGAGCCTCTTTGCTCGCGGACTGCTCCCTCTAGCCCGCTCTGTTTCTGTCCGCTCGAGCCTCTGTGCTCGCGGACTCCCTATCCACAGTCTCTTGCGGACTGCTCCTGTCCGCTGCGAGCTCTCCTCGTGTCCGTTGTGCGCTCTTCTCTTGCTGCGTGGCTTCTTCCTCGCGGTCTCTTCTTCAGTCCGCCACGGTGTTTTTCAGCGGCCTGCCCCAGTCCGCTGCGATCTGCTCCAAACTGCTGCGACCTCTGCCGCGGACTGCCCCCAGTTCGCCGCGACCTCCTCCAAGCTCTGCTCCAAACCGCTGCGACCTCTGTCGCGGACTGCTCCAGCTCTGCTC
Source organism: Platanthera guangdongensis (assembly GCA_039583875.1). Lineage (NCBI taxonomy): Eukaryota > Viridiplantae > Streptophyta > Magnoliopsida > Asparagales > Orchidaceae > Platanthera > Platanthera guangdongensis. The sequence continues at coordinate 53,674,472 of CM077150.1, forward strand.
TAAACCGCTGCGATCTGCTCCACACCGCTGCGACCTCTTCCAATTCGCCGCGACCTCCTTTCGCGGACTGCTCCTGTTCGCTGCGACCTCACCCAGTTCGCCGCGACCTCCTCCAGTCCGCCACGACCTCCTTTCACCCGCTGCTTGCCGCGCGGTTTGTTCTCTCCGTGCCCTGCTGTCTGCTCCTCCTCAGTCGCCATGTCCTCCAGCGACTCCACTACCGCTCAACCCCCGGCCGACCACGTGGCTCCTCGCGAATTCCGCGATGAGCTTCAGATTACTACTATTTCCCTCTCTGGCAAGTCCAGCTTCATCCCCTGGGTCCACTCCGTCCTCCGGATCTTACAGGCCAAGGGTCTTGCACGTCGCCTTACCCAGGGCTCACCAACTCCTCCTACTGATGATTGGCTCCGAAATGACGGTCGCGTCCAGACCTGGATCCTGAACTCGGTGGAGGGTGAGCCGTACCAGATGATCATGTATCATGAGACCGCCAAAGCCATATGGGATGAACTTCATTCGTTGTACTCAGGGAAGGGCAGCCTTCAGCACCTTTTTGACATCATCACTGATCTTCAAGCCTTGGATGTTGGCAAAGCTCTGGACATGACCTCCTTCGTGGCCCGTGCTAAAACTCTCACGGAGGCCTGGATTCAGCACCAGCCCGCGACTACTGATCTCGCTGCCCAACGCGCCCAGAAGGAGGGTGTTTGTATTGCTATGATTATGGCTCGCGTCCCGCCACACCTGCACAGTATCCGGGCCCAGGTTATGGCTTCACCCACTACCCCTTCTCCGATGTCTGCTCGATGTTACTTCGCGTACCACCTCCACCGGAGGCTTCTGCACCACCCTCGCCGGCCCTTCTTCAGCAGGCCCTTCCTCCTTTACTTCCCCAACCCTCTTTTACTCGGGGTGGACGTACGGGCTCCCGTGGGCGGGGCCGTGGTGGCCGCGGACGGCCCAAGTGCACCTACTGCGGCCGGGATGGCCATACTGAAGCAGTCTGTCACAAGAAACATGGCTACCCTCCGCGCCCGCCTACTGTCGCTGTTGCCGATAGCTCTCCTCCGACTGGTACGGATCTTGAGGCTCTTCGCCTTCAGCTGCAACAACTTCATGGGCTCCTCAACCCTCCATCTGCTTCCATTGCCTCCACCTCCCATGCAGGTATTGTCTCCACCTCCACTACAGGTTCTGTCTGTCTTTCCTCCGGATCTCGCTGGATCCTGGACTCGGGAGCCACCCACCACATCACTTCCATGCGGCCGCCCCAGTTCTCTGCTGCTGCTCATCCCCCGTCTATTACTGTGGCCAATGGTGCGCTTGTCCCGGTCTCCGGCTGCGCTGATCTCTTCCTCCCTCCCTCTCTCTCTCTTCGTTCCGTTCTTTATGTGCCAGCCTCACCTTTTAATTTACTCTCTGTTGGTCGTATTACTACTGATATGAATTGCTTTATCACCTTCACCTCTTCTGGTTTTTTGATACAGGATCGGCAGATGCGGATTACCATTGGTAGGGGTCGACTGCAGAACGGGCTCTACCTCCTCGATGTCTCTCCCACATCCTTTTCCTCTGTTTCCTCGTCTGAATGGCATTGTCGGCTTGGGCATGCCCCTCTACCTATCCTCCAGAAGGCGCTTCCAGACCTTTCTCTTCCTGCTTTTAAATGTGATTCTTGTATTATTGGCAAACAGCCTCGCTCTTCTTATCCCGCACATTGTACTAGGAGCTCTGCTCCGTTTGATTTAATACATTCTGATATTTGGGGACCTTATAAAGTTTCTAGCATTTCTGGTTATCGTTATTTTATAACATTTATTGATGATTACTCTCGCACTACCTGGTTGTATCTCCTACATGATCGCTCTGAGCTTCCTCGTGTCTTTCAGGCGTTTGTGTTAGAGACTCGTACGCAATTCTCTACCACCATTAAAACTTTCCGCTCTGATAATGCCCGGGAATACACTAGCCACGAGTTTGCCACTCTCTGCGCAAACTTCGGTATTGTTCACCAGACCTCTTGTCCCTACACCCCTCAACAAAACGGGGTCGCCGAACGAAAGAACCGCGACTTGCTTGATGTTGCTCGCTCCCTCATGCTTCACATGCACGTTCCCAAAATATTCTGGAACTTTGCGGTGTCCACTGCATGTTTTCATATCAACCGTCTCCCCTCTCTGGTTCTCCAGAACGCTACCCCCTTCAGCCTTCTTTTTCCCTCCACACCCGCCTTCCCCCTCACCCCCCGGGTTTTTGGATGTACCTGCTTTGTCCATAACCTGGGCCCCACTCTTGACAAACTGGATCCCCGTGCGGCCAAACACATTTTCGTCGGCTACTCCCGCACCCAAAAGGGCTATGTTTGCTACTCTCCGCTCACCCGGAAGGTCTCTGTATCGGCTGATGTTACTTTCCGGGAGGGTCAACCCTTCTTCCCTCCTTTGCCACCACTTCTACCACCACCTCCTACAACACCCTCCCTCCCACGGCCGGTGATCCCCGTCCACTCACCTCCCACCATCCCTCCGCCTCCTCCCACCCTTGACCCTCCTCGACCCCCCGTTATTCGGGTCTATACTCGTCGCCCTCTTCCTCCCGTTGCTCCTCTGCAGTCGTCTTCGACCTCGGCTTCTCCGTGTTCTGCTGCTCCGGTGTCGGCCTCTACCGCTCATCCAATGGCGGACTATGTTTCTCTCCATCGCCTCTCTCCACCTCTTCAGACCTTGGCTACTTCGCTATCCTCGGTCTCTATTCCTACTTCTGTCCAGGACGCTCTTCAACATCCTGGGTGGCGTGCGGCCATGGAAGACGAGATGGCTGCTCTTTGGGCCAACCAGACTTGGACCTTGGTGCCCCTTCCTCCCGGCCAGAAACCTGTTGGGTGCAAATGGGTCTTCGTCATTAAACATGCTCCTGATGGGACCATTGATCGCCTCAAAGCTCGTTTGGTTGCTCGTGGCTTCACCCAGCAACAGGGGCTGGACTATGACGAGACTTTCTCTCCGGTCGCTAAGCTCAACACGGTCCGCATTCTCATTTCTGTTGCTGTCCATCGCCAATGGCCCTTATTTCAACTCGACGTCAAGAACGCTTTCCTGAATGGCGACCTTCAGGAAACGGTTTACATGCAACAACCTCCCGGGTTTGAGACCACGGGGGAGTCACGGGTTTGTCATCTTCTCAAATCGCTATATGGTCTCAAACAATCCCCTCGGGCATGGTTCGACAAGTTCAGCAAAGCTCTCCGGGAAATTGGCTTCACTCGCAGCTCGGCTGACTTCTCATTGTTTACTCGCCACCAGGTCACTGGTACGGTTCTCCTATTAGTATATGTCGACGACATCATTATTACTGGCAGTGACTTGGACAGCATACAGGTCGTTAAGCTACATCTGAGCTCCGTCTTCCAAACTAAAGATCTGCGACATCTTCGGTACTTCCTCGGTCTGGAAGTGGCCGGACGGTCAGATGGGTTGGTTCTCTCTCAGCGCAAATATTGCTGGGATCTTCTTCATGATGCAGGCTACTCTGGCTGCAAACCTATTAACACTCCCATGGATGCAAATCACAAAATATGTGCTCAGGGCTCGGATTCTGATTCTCTTCTACCAAATCCAGAATATTACCGTCGTCTAGTTGGGAAGCTTATCTACCTAACAGTTACAAGACCTGATATATCTTTCGCTGTGGGACTCGTGAGTCGCTATATGCACTCTCCTCGAAGCTCTCATCTCCAGGCTGTGGAACACATTCTCAGATATCTTAAGGCAGCTCCTGGCCAAGGACTTGTATACAAAACCTCATCTTCCATTCCTACACTAGTGGCATACTCTGATGCCGACTACGCTGGCTCCCTCGACGATCGACGATCTACTAGCGGGTTTTGCACCTATTTTGGAGGACATCTGATTACTTGGCGAAGCAAGAAACAAGCAGTGGTTGCTCGATCCTCAGCAGAAGCAGAATATCGGGCAATGGCTGCTGTGGTCTCTGAACTCACATGGATTGAGAGTCTCCTTACCGACCTTGGAGTTAAACTACCTTCACCAGCTCTCCTCCTATGTGACAGTCAAGCTGCCATACATATTGCTAAGAACCCGGTCTTTCATGAAATAACGAAGCATATTGAGGTAGATTGTCATTTCATCCGAGAGAAAGTCCACATGAAAAGATCGAGCTCAAGCATGTTCCGGGTACTGAACAGGTTGCTGACATCCTCACCAAAGCTCTACCTAGTACCCTCTTCTATCAGTGCCTATCCAAGCTTGGCGCATACGACTTGTACGCTCCAGCTTGTGGGGGAGTATTGGAAAAGCCCATGTAAAAGGCTCATTTAATGGCCCACTTTATTTATTTTCTTTCTCCTCCTTCTTTAGTCCCACATCATGTATAGGATTTATTCTTCTCTCTTCTCTCCTATATATTTGTATTCTCTCCTAGTATTTACTTACTTGAATAATACATACAAGCTTTGGGCACTATCAACAAAAACGATCGGCGCTTGGCTATCCCACGATAGCAGTGAGATATCCCAGCAGCCACACATCAAACTGATGTGAACCAAAACCTAGGGCTGTAGTTTTGAGAGATAATAATTGCAATCTTTTAAAATAAATGCGGCGCGAGGCAAATTCACGGGCTATTTCTAACGAATAAAACGACCTAGGCGTCGCTCGCGAACGCAAGACTACCGCACATGTATAATAACGTTATGAAATAACGATTCCACAGGCAAAGCAATCGAGTGAGTGGCAACACGGATATGAAAATAATGATAATGTATAAGACAATTAATTAGGGGCAAGCTCATCATAATTAACCATTCATTTAAAATTCAAGCACAAAATAACTAGTGAATGCGAGCAGGAATGGAGAGGTATACCCTAGGAGAAGCGGCGATGACGAGCAACACTCCTGGACTGTGGAGGAAGAGGGATGTAGTCCACGACGGTGCTCTGAACCCCCAAAGATGGGACTGCTAGGGTCGGCCAGAGGCTGGTGACTGGGCTGGAGGTGGAGTGGAGGAGGTCTGATGGTGGAGTTGGCAGCTGGCTTGGAACAGTGGTCTCAATCATTTGGAACAGGAAGCAGGAGGAATCGATGGTGCTCAGGAGAGCTCCGACAACAACATTGGTGGCCAAAAAAGCTTCGTTGGAGCTTGCGTCAGCCAGAGGAGGCGGACAAAGCCTTTCCGGCGGTGGTGGAACAGGAATACGAGGAGCGGTTGGATCCCGTCAAAATTGCCAAAGAAAGTTGCAGGCGGATTCGTCGGCAGTTGCAGGAGGGGTCAACGACATCTTGGAGAGGCTTCAGCGCTGACAATACTGCAAGGCGAAGGAGGGAACGACGATGTCAGAGGTTCCATCGAGCAGGGTGCGAGAAGAGGAAGTATCGGGCAGCGACGCTAGAGGTAAACTGATCGAAACCTAAATAGGGTTCAATCAATTCTATTCCAGCCGATCTCAATGGGAGGGGAGGGCTTGTTTATATAGCAAGGGAGATTAAGGTTTTTTTAACTTTAGAGGTTTTTTCAATAGATGGGATTTTGGAGTGGGCTGGCAGAATGCTATAAAATCAGACTTAACTTGAAGGCTATGACAATTGTAAATGTGGGGTATTTCAGGGCACGGGTCGGCTGTATGTTTAGGGAAAGATCTTAAATAAGATAGTTAATTATTTAGCTTGCCCTAATTAACCTATCCCTAAATTACCGGACCAATGCATTTATGTTCTCGTTGGCCGGTCACACCAACGAGCCTAACAAAATTACGTGAACAACATGCGCGATACAGAATACACTCAAAAGCTCATAACACGCGCAATACAACTTGACGCTACAAAACAAATCCAAAAGTGTGTGAAAGCAGACGCTACAAAAAATAAATAACATGTGCGATAATAATAATAAAAATGAAGCGATGTGGGTTGCATCAAACGCACAGCACGTCCTCATCCACGAGACATGTGGCGACCTCCCCGAGCTAAAGAGCCATGAGCTGGGGCAGGAGTAGGTAAGTGTGGCTGCTGAAGGAGAGTTGGAGAAAAATTTGCGGGGACCTCAGATGGAGATGTAACCTTGAGAAGCATAGAACAAACATCAAACAGCGAGGACGTTGTAGAGGAGGAAAGAATCTAAGCCCGGACACTGTGAAGGTGGGGAGGAACACAGGCCATCCTCATAGCAATCCCAACAGCTTCCTTTTGTGCCCGTTGTGTAGCAAGATCCATGGAGGGAGATTGAAGTTGTATCCAGGCCTCCACCAGCGTTTTGGCCTTTGCAACGAAGGACGTCAAATCACCCGTTGTGTCGGGATCCAGAGTTTGGAGTACAGAGATGATATCAAACAGATGCAGCAGGATGTCTTTGCCAGAGTAGAGAGAGTGAAACTCCTCCCACATCGCCTTAGCAGTTTCATGATACATGGACATGCGATATGGCTCGGTGTCCATGGAATTGAGGATCCAGGATTGGACCCGACCGTCATCACAAAGCCACTTATCAGTGGGGACAGTGGGAGCATCCCGAGTAAGATGATGAAGAAGACCTTTGGTCTGGAGAACACGACAAACAGAATGCACCCATTCCACAAAATTCTGCTTTTCGCCGAGGGAGATAGTGGTGATCCGAAGTTCATCACGAACTTCAGGAGACGGAAGAGAGGAACGAGTGGGAAGAGAAGATGCAATCGTTGAGTCCATCGCGACAAGAGGGAAGGCGGACGGGAGAATAGACTCGGGAAGGCTGGCGAACAGTAGCAGGAGGCAGGCGACCAGAAAGCCGTAGCGACTAGAGGAGGGGAGGTCGGCGACTAGCAAAAGAAGGGTCGGCAGCGGCTAGAAGAGAAGAAGTCGTCGAAAAGTAAAGAGAGGCCGACGACGGCTTAGAGGAGAAGAGACCGGTGGACAACAATGCAAGGTCAGTGGCCGCTAGAGAAGGCCGCAATGAGAGAAGCCGCGAATAGAGAGATAGAAGCAGAGACACGGCTTGAGAGAACAACCACGGTGGCAAGACAAAGACGTGGTAAGCAGCAATGGGTGAGCACTCCATTTGGTAGGATGAGACCACGGCGAGCAGAGAAAAGCAAAGAACCAAACCGCACCACGTAGAGAGGTGACCGCTGCAGATAGAAGTGCGATCAAACCGCAAAACGTTGTGGGAAAAGAGCAGATCGCGTGACCAAACCGCGCAAGTAGGAAGGGGAAAGCTGAACCGGGTAGACCGCAGCGGGTAATGAAGACCGCGCGAAGACAGGACGGTCACCAGCAGACCGCACGAGTAGGAAGCGGGAAGTTGAACCAGGCAAACCGCAGCGGGTAATGAAGACCACGGGAAGACAGGACAGTGGGACCCAGCCGCCAAATCTATAAAACTAAGAGGAAATTCAGCCATAGCGGAGGGAGGCAGCGTGCCAAGTGTCCTGCGGACTAGAGAGAGCAGTCCTCCTGAAAGGCGAGAAGAAGTCCACAGAAGGAGAAGCGGACAACAAACGAGCAAACCGCCGAAAGTATCAGACCGCGGGAGGGTAGGCGGGTAAAAAAGACAAATTGTGAAGCCGGATAACCTAGCTCTGATACCATGTTGGAAAGTGGTGAAAACCTTGTATATACTTCTTGAATCAAAAAATACAAGTATGAGTACAAATATATAGGGAGAGGAGAGAAAGAGGAGTCCCTTTTTCAAGATGCGGGACTATTACATAAGTAAGAAGACGGTCTATAATGGGCCACTAAATGGGCCTTTACAAGATCATTTTCTAACAAGATGAACTAATAAAAGCAAAGGAATTTTAAGACGGTTTAAATGACAGGAGTAAGCAACTAAAATCATTATCTAAAAATCTACCTATAAGATTTAAGAATTTGAATTTAGGTGATGATACATCAAATAATAATATCAATAATGATCCTTCTTGGAAGTGGCCTGTGATTTTTATTAGTGAAAAAGGGAAAATTGTTTCTGGAGAAACTGAGAAAGATATTCCCTTGACTTGTTCAGATTAATGGCCTAGTTTAATTTCAAAAATAAATAAAAGAAAGAAGAGTAAGTAAGTCTCTATTGCACCTCCTACCTAAAAGCGAATTCTAGAAAAACCTCATTCTCTTCTGAATTTGCCTCAAATTCATACACTGAGAACAACTCAACGTACGTAGAATGCATCTCGATGTTTGGGTGAGTATGCATCGACTTCTTCTCGACGCATGTCTAGTAGATTAGAATTTGAGAATCATAATGTCTTTCCTACTCTTCTTCTTCATTTCTTTCCTTTTAAAAGAAGTAACGAATACAACAAATTTAAATATTCCTCTGGGGCCATTTACCGGGACCTCTTTCTATTCCTGTGCAATAAAACAGGGCACTTCATTAGATTGCTGGTACAATCAATCAACTTATTCTCATAATGCTTCCTACTCTAGAAAACCAAACTTTTGGTATATGGATAGCGGATGCTCTAGGTATATGACTGGAGACAGAGTTGCTGGAAAAATACGAGCACAACGAAGGTCCTAAAGTAATATTTAGTGACTTCTGTTGTGGACAAACAAAAAGCTATAATGCGGTTCATGTTAGTACTATAACATTTTCTAAAGTGGCATATATAGAATGGTTGAACATAATTTTATTAGCATTATCTAACTGTGTGATAAAAGTTATAAGGTCATCTTCACACAGGATAGACGCCGAATAATAAATAATGACTGGGGAGTCATTGTCCTATCAGTTGAAAGGAAAATATCGAAGATATATTATTTTCGGCCCTTTACTCATATATATATTGAGCAGGGGAACCATACAAAGACCGAAATGTCGTCGTGAGAGTAAAATACATAAAACACATAACGGACTTGACATAAAACATAGATTACAACTCTCGCTCTCAAGTCGTATGGTAGATCTCTGTCATTCCGAGTTTATGAATATCATCAACATCGTACCACAAGCCCTTGGTGAAAACATCAGCCAACTGATCTTTAGAGTGAACGAATGGAGTGACTAAATTTCCTTTTTCCAGATTGTCTTTGATAAAATGGCGATCAACCTCAACATGCTTAGTTCTGTCATGTTGAACATGATTGTGAGCAATGCTGATATCAGCTTTGTTGTCACAGAACAGAGAGATGAGAGCATTCTCCTGGAAGCTCAGGTCTTGCAATAAGGTACGCAGCCATAAACGTTCACAAAGACATTGAGACAGAGACCGATACTCGGCTTCAGTACTAGATCTGGTCACAACATGTTGCTTCTTGCTATGCCACATGACCAAATTTCCACCAACGAAGGTGCAATACCCCGTTGCAGATTTCCTGTCATCACAGCTTCCGGCCCAATCCGCATCAGTAAAAACTTAAATTCTTAAGTGGTTATTTTTTGAAAACATAAGCCCACGACCGAGAGCCCTCTTTAAGTACTGTAAAACGTGATAGGCCTCATCCTGATGTCTAATCCTGAGGGCATGCATATATCTACTCAAGATTCTTAGCGATGTCAGAACGAGTATGAGAGGTATAAAAGCCTTCCAACCAATCTCTGATAACTCGAAGCATCAGTGCGATCGCCATAGTTGTCTTCATCGATCCTATGGTTCTCCTCCATAGGGGTATTAGCAGGGACACAACCAAACATCTCAGTCTCCTTTAACAGATCTAAAACATACTTTTGTTGAGAGATGAAGATACCCTGATCAGAACGAGTCACTTCAATGCCAAGGAAGTAACGTAATCTCCCTAAGTTCTTTACTTCAAACTCAGCAGACAGAAGAGCTTTTAGATTTGAGATTTCATCTGAGTCATCTCCGGTGATCATAATGTCATCAACGTAGACAATAAAAACTACAATTTTCCATCACTTTTCCCGACAAACAAAGTATGATCCGACTGATTCAGTCCATATAGAGACTTCCTTAAGTGACAGACAAGTACTTCTTGTCCCTTCTTCACAAACCCTAAGGGGAATGTCATCTACACCTCATCATTAAGATCACAGTGCAAAAATGCATTCTTTACATCTAGTTGGTGTAGATCCCAACCCATGCACGCAACATAAGATAGAAGAACACGAACAGAGTCCATCTTCGTAACCGTAGCAAAGGTCTCCTGTTAGTCGACTCCCTGAGCCTGAGTGTATCCACGAGCTACAAGGTGGGCTTTATATCACTCAACTTTACCATCCTGGTTTTGCTTAACAGAGAAAACTCAGCTTGAATCGATGGCTTTCTTGTCAGGAGGAAGGGGAGAGACATCTCATGTGTGATTCTTGTCCAAGGCAGACATTTCTTATTTCATTGCTTGAGCCCATGCCGGGATGCAAACAGCTTCTTGCCATGTCTTAGGAATAGTAATCATGGACAAGGAAGATATAAAACCCGGATGAAGCTGGGAAAGGTGATCATAAGCAACATGATTAGAGATAAGGTGTTCCGTACACACAACCTTACCTCTTAGCACAACAAGGGGAACATGCAAATCAACATCAAAATTTGAGTCCGAAGGCAGCACCGGTAGCGATGGAACAACGGAGGGCTGTTTACGACGATGGTATATATGAGAAAAAGGGAAGATGAGAGACGGACGATGATATATATGAGAAAACGATGTAGGTGTCGAAGGAGATGAAAGAGGTGTAGGAAGAGTAGATATGGTGGAAGACATGATACGTGTAGGAGGAATCGAAGGGAGAGGAATCGTAGAATCAGAATCCATGATATCATTCTCCCCCTGACGAGTGGGGTGAGTCAAATCCAAGTAATAAGATTTCTCCTTGCGGAAAGTCACGTCCATGCTAAATAAAATACGTCTGGAAGGAGGGTGATAACACTGATACCATTTTGTAGTGGCCGAATAGCCAATAAAGACACAATGGAGAGACCGAGGGTCAAGCTTGCCACGATGAGGTTGATGTACATGAACAAAACATACACAACCAAAAACGCGGGGAAAAAGATGAGAGGTATGAACAACAAAAGTAGAGGAGAGACGGGAGTAGCGGAGTCTAGAACCCGTGAAGGAAGACGATTGATAAGATGAGTAGCTGTTATGATGGCATCACCCCAATATGATTTCGGGAGTTGCATGTTGATGAGAAGGCATCGGGCAACATCAAAGAGATGTCAGTTTTTTTGTTCGACAACACCATTTTGGGTGGTGTAAAGGAAGTGGTTTGATGAATAATTTTATGACTTGTGAGATATGAGCCAAACACTCCACGATCATCGTATTCTCCATCATTATCATTATGAAGAACACGAATATTACCATTAAACTGAGTTTGCACCATCTTATGAAAGGTTTGAAAAACTAAAAACACTTCATTTTTTTAAGAGATAAACCCAAATAGTGCGAGAAAAACAATCGATAAAGGTAACAAACCAACGATAACCAGTTAAAGATAAGACAGGGGAAGACCCCAAAGGCCCAAACATCAGAATGTATAACAATAAAAGGTGTAGTACTAGGAGAAGATAAATGCGACGCTGAATGTCGAATATGTTTAGATCTTTCACAAACATCACAATTTAAAGTTTTAATAAATGACAAGAAAGTAGGAAATAATTTTTGAAGGTAGACAGGGGAAGGATGTCCAAGACGCAAATACCAATGTCGAGCATCAACAGCAGTAACAACGGAAGAAGAGAGAGCAAGGGAGGATGTAGTAGAATCCAGATAGTACAGGCCACTGCGATTCCTACCACTGTCAATGATCCGCTTTGTACTCGGTTCCTGAAAAACACAAGAATCGGGAAAGAAGATTACAGAATAGTTAAGAGACCGAGTGATATTGTTAATTGAAATAAGACTGCGGAGAAAAGAAGAAACATGCAAGACAGAAGAGAGGGAAAAAGAGGAGGAACATGAAATGTCGCTCTTCCCGCAATAGGGGCCAAAGCGCAATTTGCGGAGATAACCTTGTCCTTACCAGACAAGAGAGTGTAGGAGGAAAAACCTGAGCAGCCGGTCATGTGATCGGTAGCTCTCGAGTCAATGATCCACTCAGGCGGGGGTGTCGCAACAGCATTAACACTGGGCATAGAAACAGTAGCAAAGGAAGTAGAAGTACCCGAGGTAGTGACTGACCGGGAGTGTAAGAGGCGATGAAGAACATCCAATTCAAACACAGAAAAATGTCCTGGGGGCTGACCATGGTGGTCGTCATGAACCTCTGTGGAGTAAGCAGCATCATGAGGACAAGAACCACACTGTCGGGCTCCATCTCGTCCTGATCCACGACCACGTCCCCGACCATGACCGGATCCAGGTGGAGCAAGGTGAGGATGGAGATTGAAGTACACATCCCGAGTATGACCCCGGTGACCACAGTACTCACAAGTACAGACAGCGTTGGTATGGTTGGCACCACCTAGACCAACACTAGTAAAGGCAGAGCAATCAGGAGGAGCAGATATGCTGGGGGACCTCCAACAATCTTCATCGCCAAGAACCATACTAAAGGCCTCCCGAAGAGAGGGAAGGGGAGATCGATGTAGAATATTAGTTCGAACCATATCTATTTCCATGTTCACACCCATCAGAAAAACATATAGACGAAATTGTTCATCCCATTTCTGCAACAGAACTGTATTGACAATACATGCGAGAGTAAACAATTCAATATAATCCAATTCCAGAGAGATACGCTTGAACATAGAAGTAGGTAGACACCGTCATGGATCCCTGACGTAACTCCAACATACGACACCTTAGTTCATAAATCTGAGTGGACTTGCCGATCTGAGACTAAGTCTCGCGTGCCCGAGTCCAGATCTCATAGGCTGAGTCCATCAACATATAACTATGGTACACCTTAGGAGACAAGTAATTAAGGAGCCAGGAGACAACCAGAGAATTTTTCGAATCCCAATGCCGCCAAGTAGGATCACCCAGAGGAGGTGTCACAATTGTCCCATCGATATATCCGAACAACTGATGACTGTGAATGACATGTTGTGTTGCACGAGACCATTCAAGATAATTTGTCCCATCTAAGGGTAACGTGGTGATCTTCAGAGAGCCAGCGTAGCCAGAAGACCGCTGAGGGTCACCCATCCAGGGTGTCACAACACTCAGCGATGTAGAATCAACAGCAGCCGAAGAATCATCCATGAGAAACGATCAGCGGGAACAAAAAATATAAACCAGCACCGTGCTGACAACAACAATGCCGGAAGAACACGGATAAGAATCTGGCACTGGATCAGAATTGGCAACTAGATCTGGATCAGAATGCACTGGATCAGACTGCAGGAAGAAGCTGGGAACTAGATCTGGATTGCACTTGATCAAATCTGGAGGAGAAGCACTTGATCAGTGACACTGGATGGAGTCGGGGACTGGCGAAATCCCAGCAGCCACACCACGATCGACGGGAGAGAAAATCAGAGTAGCAAACCTGATGAGAATGGCAACAACAAACTTGCGATGAGAATAGCAACAGCAAGAATCGACGACGGTTACGAGGCCCACATCATGAGGAGAGGCAGCAATCTCCTTCAGCGAGCGCAACCGCCGGCGAGAGGGTCGCGGCTCACCAAGGAATGATCTTCAAACCAGCGGAGGCGGTGGAGAGACAGACGCGGGATGCGGGATCGTAGCGATACGAGATGGGGGCGGCGGAAGGAGAGACGCATGACAAGGGTATTTTTTTCTCACGAGCTTTGATAAAAAGTTAAGAGGAAAATACCGAAGATATATTATTTCCAGCCCTTTACTCATACATATATTGAGTAGGGGAACTATACAAAGACCGAAATGCTCTTGTGAGGGTAAAATACATAAAACAAATAGAGCGGGCTTGACATAAAACATAGATTACAACTTTATCAAGTACTATAAAAGGTAATATTATTTAGTTGAGGTGAGCTTATTCAATTTATAAATATCAAATTCTAATTTATGGTATATAATATTAGTACATTGTAATCTCAAAACTATCTAAGAATAGCTTCGTAAGAGGTTTACGTAGTTCAAGATATGTTAAAGAGAAATTATGCAGAGCTTGTCAATTGGGAAAGTAAACAAAGGTTTCTTTTAAGAACAATGTTCATAATGGTTCTCCAAGAATCTTACAGCTGATCCATATGGATCTGTTTAGATCAATTTCTGTTAGCAATTTAGGAGAAAAATCCTACTGTCTAGTTATTGACAAGGATTGCACGAGGTTCACTTTGGTGTTCTTTCTAAAAGATAAGTCTGATACTTTCAAAACTCTCACAAAATTCATTAAATAAATCCAAAATGAGCTGAATATTTCAATTGTACTGAGCAGAAGTGATCCTGACAATGAGTTTGAGTATCATAAGATGAATAAATTCTGTGAAGATGAAGGAATCAAGCATATCTCTTTGGGCATCAGTTCTATTAACTTAACAACAAATTGGAGTTATTAAGAGAAAGAATGGAACTTTGATTGAAACAAGTAGGACCTTACTTGTTGAAGCCAATTTAACTGTATCTTTTTGCTAAAGCGGTAAATACTGCATGTTAGAGTATAATCCAAAAGACTAAAGAAAAGATTCCCTATAAATTGCTAAAAGAAAAGTTACAAATGTCTCTTATGTTGGAATTTTGGAAGCAATTGTTATATTTTGAATAATGGCGAATCACATCTTGCTTAATTTGATAGAAAGATTGCTGGGAAAAGCCTCATAATTTGGTATATCAAGTCAATATAAGTGATTTAGGATTTGCCCCATTATATATATGTAGAAAGCATTATATTATAAAAGTATAAGTTGAAATCAGATAGCAGTTGTCAAGGAGTTAATGGGTATTCAATGAAGAAAAATCAACTAGGTGAAACCTCTGTTCGTTGAGATGAGTAAAACACATTGAAAGATTGACTTCATGCATCCATAAATAATTCAACGCATGCTGAAAGCAAAGTTACCCATGAACGTCAAGATCTATTTAGAAGTAAAGACAACTTAAATCAAAGAGATTCATTTTAAGTCAAATTTTCTCAATTAAATAATTCAACATACGTCGAGAAGTATTTGATGCATAAGTCACAAAAAGTCGAAATCTCTCTAGTATTCAGTCATCTATTTCCGAGCAGATAAAAGCCATAATTTGAGCTCAAATCTTGTCGTTTGTGAATAAGATTGCAATGAAACATGAATGAAATAAGACAATGCCAAATCAGGGGTTGTCAATAAATAGAAAAGTTTCAAGCAACACAAGAGATTTTCAGCCCAAAGGTTCATTTTGAATCTTTCTAAAATCATCTTCGACTTTTCTGTTGAATAAAAGACTCATCTTCTCTCAGAGTCAAGAACTTCATCGTTCTCTGAAGTGATTTCGTCTCAGGTCTATAGTGACAGAAAATGATTACTGAACTTAGAGAATTCTTCATCCTTTTTCATCTATCAAGAAGTTCTCCAACAACTCTACTCCACAAGATCTTCTCTTATCAGATCTAAGATATATTATCTGAAGAGTTTATATTATAATTCCTCAAATGATAGGATTCATCGTTCTCTATTGAATTCAACCATTTTTGCCTAGAGCAACAAGCAGACAGTTATTGTTGTTATCATCAAGAATCCTCATAGTACATTAAGATCAAGATTCTTCAAAAATTAGTTGAAGAAGAATCACATTGAGGAAAAGCCGCTTCTACATCAACCATTCTCGAACAGAGTTCTTAAAATCTCTCTCACAAAAATTCAAATGCTTCTAAGAGTCTCTTTATTAAAAAAACTCAGTTGGTTTTAAGCGTCTTTATCAAAAGACAACTGATTCTAAGAGTCTACTCATCAAAAAATTCAGTTGATTGTAAGAGTCTCCTTATGAAAAGACTCAAATGGTCTTAAAAATCTCCTTATCAAAGGATTCCGATTGATTTTGTGAATCTTCTTAACAAAAGATTCAATTTGCAAATTTTGAAGATCACCTTATCAAAAGATTTATTGCACTGGTTCTAAGAGTATATTTATCAAAAGAATCAACACTGATTAGTAGATATTCTACTAAGGGGCAGAAAAGGGGATGTACCATCATTTGGGGAACCTCTATAAAACTCTTTGTCTTATAGTTATATAAATCTCTATAACTCTGTGTTTCTCTTTGCTATAATTTTTTTGTTGCTAATATACAAAAAAAATTTGGCATGTGATGTGAATGATTGTAAAATAATTTTTTTAAAACTTTATTCATCCCCCTAGAGTGATTCTTACAATCGTACTCTCACCTTTCAATTGGTATCAGAGTTAAGTTAATTATTAAAATGCTAACACCTTGATTAATCAAGATCCAAGAGTATTAAGAATTACTTGTGAGATTTCTAAAACCAATCATAAGCTCTACAAAGTTAAGAGAATATACAACTACAAGACCTTTTATGTGTAATCTTGTTAAAATTTACTTATGGAAATCAAGAATTAAGTTATTTATGAATTCTATTAATAAGAAATTTTTGATTATGTGTTTGTAGGTCATCTATCTCCTACAATATAGATGAAAAGGAAATCACAGTTCCTAATGCTAAAGATAGTCGGATAAAAGTTGAAAAGATGGCTAAAGCCAGTGATGCAAATATCATGAATATCTCGGTCTCTAATATGATTGATGAGATATTCCAAAAGGTTATTAACTGCTAATCTGCTAAAGAGATCCGGGTCTCCTTAACCAAACTTCTCGAAGGCAGTTCAGATGAAAGAAAAGAAGAAATCTCTCTTCATATCACAATATGAGAACAAGAAAAACAAAAAGAATATGTGGCAGGCATGTATAAAAAATTCAACTTAATAGTCAGTGAACTAAGAGTGCTGGAAAAGAACATTTCAATCATTGAGATTAATGATAATCTTCTGATGTGCTTTCCAAGCTCTTGGGACTCTAAAATTTGGGTTATCAGAGAAGCTAGATGCAATAAGGAGATCACAACAGATGTTCTCCTTGGAAAGCTCGAGGCATATGTGGTGTTGCTGATTCTGAGGAAGAAGATTCAGTTATGGATAATGAACTAATGAGTCTAACGAGAAGATTCAAAAAATGGATTAAATCTGAAGATTTCAGAATAAGAAATAGAAATCATACTAAACCAAGGTATGACAAAATTCCTGCTAAAAAGGTTATTTGCTTCTTTTGCACAAAGTCTGGTCATATTGCCCCAGAATGTCCAGAACAAAACAAGGACAGTCAAGAAGAAAAACATAGACTACAAGACGCATAATGTTCAAAGGAAGAAAAATAAGAAGAAAGACGAATGATTTATTGCTGAAACTTAGAGTGCAACTTATGATGATAGGTGCTCCGGTTCAGACATTGATGAAGTTGAAGCTGAAGAAAAATATCTGATGGCATTGGATCTTCCTGATCAAGAAGATGAGATATCTGCTTCAATAATTTTGATTTTCTTCTGAAGAATTCAAAACAGCTATTAAATAAGATGATTGTTATTCACAAATCATGCTTGTCTATTCGCAAATTTTGTCTATTCGTAGATCTAAAGGAACTCAAATTTGTTATTTGCGGATATTTTTGTTAATCCACAGATTAGTGTAGAAAATTCAAAAAAAAATTGATCATCCACTTTATCTTCCTCACCACAAGGAAAGGGTATTTAAATCGAATGAACATTAGAAAAACGTCTTTCTAAAATCTTTCCAAACATCTTCCAAAATCACAATCGTATGAAAACAAAGAGATTGTCAAAAATAAAAAGATATGTATGCCATTATAACCATATTAGTCATCAATACCTTACAAAATACAACAATCATTCTTAATTTTAATATAAACAATACATTTATAGTTTGCAAATTAGTTTGCGGATGGGGATTTATAAACTCAAATAAATTGAAAAATTTTTAATCCGCGGATAGACATTTATAGCTTGCGAATAACAACCACCTTAAATAATTATATCAAAATCAACTTACTACAGAGAATAATCAAAATTCTTAAATATGAAATCATATCCATATAAGAAAAATTGATAAAAAAAATAAATAGCTATTAATTATGAACTAAGAATTGAGAATGAAAAACTCAAAAAGGAATTATGTTGGATCCGGTGGCCAACCATAGACGGGGGGAGGGGGGAATAAGGTTTTCAGCAAAAAATGCAAGGTTTAAAAAGAATGCGCAATCTGGAAGCTAGCGCAGGGCGGTACGATTACCTCCAGTGGTATCAACGGAAACCGTATTCTTAAACTACAGAAGATCATTCCAGAGCCTGCACGAATATGATTTCATACAATCAGCAAGAGTCAAATGTAAATGTAGAACAAAACATGAGAAATCAAATTCATTAAGATCTTAGCGTAATGTTTAAAATCACAAAAGTTTGATCTTCATGATGCCATAGATCGTAGGTGATAAATAAAATACTCTTGTGGTTTTTATACCGACCCTCCCCCTGAAGGTCGGTTGGCTCTCTCCCTTCTCCCCAAAGGTCTTCGAGACAGCTCTCTCCCTTCTCCCCAAAGGTGTTGGAGTCCAGCTAGATCTCCTCGATCTAGACGTCCTCCTCGGTCGATTTCTCACAAAATCTTCCCCGGATTCCAACGACCTCCACAATCGAATTTATCGGCACACGATACAATAAAGAGAAGAAAATAAATACAAGGATGCAAGAAAATAAAGTTATTCCCTCATAGATTGTCTAGGGAGGCGGTGAGTGATGGGCACTTCGATTCTCGTTTCTTTTGCACTCGATCGTCCTCTGATTCTCGTTCGATGTTCGCGCTCTCCCAAGATCTTCGTTTTTTCTTGAGGGTGAGAGTCCTCATTGCGCGGTGGCTGCTTACTCTAGAAACAGCTTGACAACCTCCTGGTATTCATTCTAGGGTTCCACTGTGCAGCCAAAGGGGAAAAGTACTCTTTTATATGACTTTAAATAAGCTACAACAGGAGGTATCTCTAGCGCCCGGTGGTAGGCTCCGTTCACGCATTTTTCTTTCAACTGTCCTTCTCCGTGTAAAGGAGGCAGAGCTTTCCTTCTGATCATCAGTTAGCGCGGAGTGGTAGGTGCAAGCCCGAAGCGTAGGACCAAGTGTGGCGCGGTATGCATGCTTGATTAGGCACGTGCACAGCTGGTTTTCAGCAGATAAGGAAGGTGATGACTCTTTCCCTGCAAACCATAGTTACCGTAGAGCGGAGGGTGCTATCGCGGAGCGGTGGTGTAACTTCCTTCTTTGGTCGCCACCAAATTCCCGTGTCTGAGAACACGGATCGCTGACGTGCACTTCTAGGTAGCGCAACACGTTAGCAATAGCGCACAGCGGTAGTCGATGAGCCTGATCTCGTTGATTTGACCTTCCAACAAATATGCAGCATCGAGTCAATCCTTCCTTGCCGTCGACATAGCTAGCGCTCGACGTTAGGGCTAGCACCAACAGTAGCTCATACATGTAGTCAACACATGCTATCTCATCGACATTCTCTTCCAGTTGACATCGGCCTTCTAGTCGACTATTCCTTGTAGTCAACATGGCTAACGCTCGTCGTCAGGGCTAGCAGCAGCTCATACTTCCAGTCGACATGTGTTGTCTCGTCAATTCCTTTCTTCCAATCGACGTAGGCTTTCTAGTCAATATGCTCCTTCTAGTCGACATAACGATCTGGTCGATGTAGCTAGCGTCGACGGTATCGCAATCAGCAACGGTAGGAAGCAAATCACGTAGATATGAGCTCTCACGTCGATCTATCATTACAATCTACATAGATGGTCTGGTCAATCTGGCATCCCGTCGATATGTTAGCGCCTGGCGTCATCGTTAACGCGCGACAGTAGTCGTCGCGACTTGTCTAGTCGATGTGAGTCATCTGATCGACATTTTCCTTAGTTTGAGCAAATCTAGCCGACATTTATAAGCTAGCGCCCGTCGGAGTCTCTAACGTCGGTGGTGCCTCCTATGCATTGTAGTTGTCATACGACTGTACACCTATAAACCTGCACACTATACCCAATACATGTATGATCAAACACAACTTGAGATTTGTTATTATCAAACCTAAGAGATGCAAAACGCATGTTCTAACAAACTTCTCGTTTTGATAATAGCAAATCTCGTTCATGAGATGTAAATCAAGATAGAGTAAGGTATAGTGTACTATGATAAACATGTAACATGAAGAGGTTAAAAACAAGTATAAATAAACAAGATAAGGGTGTAAGCATGAACTTGCTCTTCTCTCTTCGTAGTACAACTCCCCCTACATCTGTGCACCCCTTATCTATAAGCACTATATCGGAATATCTTCCCGTACAAGTGATCTCACCCTAGATGACTATCACGTGATAGCTCATGAACATGTTATTCTTCCCCTTTAATATTATCAAAAAGGGATGGGTATGATTCATATCGTGGAAAACATGAGAGAAGCAGTGGATAATCATAATATACACATAAATAGATAAGCAAGGTAATAATAGGGGTAACAAAAAATAAAAGCAGAGAATTTAAATGCATGGGTCATAAGCACAGAGGAATCAACATACCACTTATTATTAACATCAATTGTTTTGCCACTTGTTATAAAAAATCAAAAGCCCTACAATACACACGAATCAAAATACACAAAATTTTTCATGCAATATTATGAAATTTATAGAATTAACATAAAGCAACATTATGTGTGTCATAAATAGCAATCGTGCATTAGTACATTCATGTGATAGACATGTAATGTAGTTCTAGTTCAAATCTTATGCATAAAAATGTTAGATGATCAACGACATATGAAAGTATAACATCAAAAGAAATAGTACTAAATGAAATTAATATTAATACATGATATATCTCAATAAATCTATATGCTAACACAAGAGTAATAAAGTGATTAATCATGTCACGATTTCAATCTACACCATACTGAGATTAGAACTCGGGCACTAACCTATTTTTTTGGTTTTTGCACATGATCGATGAGATCCGTATAGTCCAAGATGCTCAAAATCACAATGCTTATTGAGATTTATCAGGAGAGTGAGTAGTGCTTGAGGTATATCTCTGTTAACCGTACTGATAACATATAATTTTAATAACTTTCTACACTATCAATTTTATTATTTTATTTTTCATACAAGATCCCGGAATCAATCAAAATCTACCCTTGTAAGCAGATACACTTTAACTTGTTTACAAAAACCATAGCAATACAATTTTGACACAAAGTCCCAAGCCCTATATATGGACGATGAACTGTGTGATATTGATTGATCATGTCATACCTAGCTCGTTAAACACAATATCACGAGTTATAATATATAGGCCCGAAATTTCTACTTATGTGCACTCTCTAAAAATGTGTGTGCCATGAGAAGTCATCGTTTTCCCTGAACGTCTGATTTCAGGAGAAAATGATCTATTTTTTTCAATTTTAGGAAAAAAAATTGTTTTCAATAAATTCGTCAGAAATTTCGGTCAAAATCCGAAATTTCTGACGAATACGAGATTTGCAAATTCGGGTGATATTAAATCTTTTCGAAAATTCTGTTTCGTATAAAGGTTTACATTCGATGTTTTGCCCTAAATTTTCTTCCAGTCCCGACTCTTTTCCTTTTGCGGCGTGAAGCAAAGAACGAAGCTCCTCCTCCGTCGGCGTTGAGCAGCGAACGAAGCAGCACTGCCGCACTGGTATTCCTCCCTCCTTCGTCGACGATAAGCAGCGAATGAAGGCACTTCTTGTCTCCTTCTCCTCCTCCCTCCTCCTACTTCGGCGGTGAACAGCGAACGAAGCAGGCACTGCTGCACTGGTAGTCCTCCCTCCACCTCCGTCGGCGATAAGCAGCAAACGAAGCCACTTCCTGGCTCTTGCTCCTCCTCCCTCCTCCTCCGTCATTGGAGAACAGCGAACGAAGCCACTTCATGCACTCCTCCCTCAACGAAGCCCTGCTCCTCCCTCCACCTTCGTCTGCGGTGAACACCAGCTATAAGACTATGGTATTCAAGTAAGTAGAACACCTTTATTTTGTGATTCTACAAGTGTCATTTCTATTGCAAATAATCCTATCTCTCATAGTAGGACTAAACACATAGAAATTAAATATCATTTTCTTAGAGAACATGTAGAAAAAGGAGACATTTCACTAGAATATGTTAAGACAGATAGTCAGATAGCTGGTATGTTTACTAAGCCCCTAGATGAAACCAAATTCAATAATTTTAAAATTGAATTAGGAATGTTAAACTTACAAAGCCCGACTAATTTCTCAGGTGTGAGGTTCACTCCCCTTCTTCCTCAAACAATGGCTAATTTCTCACCTTATTCTAAAATGCAGCACCTCTGAAGAAGGCTAATCCAGAGTTGTCTGACTTTTTCTTGTTGAAAACATGCTCCTCAATTCTTTCTAGGGCTTTCTCTTTCATTCACAAGTTCCCTAATTTATGTAAGTATCGAAAATATTTTAAAAGTTTTACTCTAGTTTTGGTTGATGTATGTTTGATCTTATCCGCAATTAGTTGGTTGATGTTAGATTTATATGATTGTGTTTTTACTATTTGAGAAATTTGAGAGTGACTTGATAGTAAATATGCGATAGACAAAAGTTATGGCATTTTTTTGTTAGAAATAAGGAATGAAATGGAAAGTGCAATTGTATTCATCCACATAAGGGCAATATATAGGACTTACATAGACACAATAACTCAAAACTAAGGATGTGGGACTAAACCCAATAATACTAAAATACTCGAACAATAGTAACTCTAACACTCCCCTCAAGCTGAAGGGGGGACCCTACAGCTTGAACACAACATAAAACGGAAAGTAAAAAAAGGTTGGCAACGTGAGACAAAACAACAGCCACCGAGGCCTAATCGCGTGTCACCGGGGATACTTCAACCGAGCAAGAGCCACACGACGTTGGTCCACAAAACCAACCATGACCATGCTGGATACACTCTGAGCGAAAACTAGCTCAACCACAAAAGACCAAATCAACCCTACCAAATCCAGAGAAAATGACGAGGAGACACAAACAACATACGAAATCGACTTGGGGGCCATGTGTGACTAAGGCAGGAGTCGGGAAAGAGGCATCTGAGTCGTCGTTATCACAAACACCCCCCCTCACGTGGAATACGTGCATGAAGGCATAGATGATACCTGGAAACCGTGACGTACACTCCCCCTCACGTGGAATACATGCATGAAGGCATAGACGATACCTGGAGGCCGTGACGTACACTCCCCCTCACGTAGACCACGTGCACGTGTGGGACACACGTCGAGTACATGAACCCAGATCACGTGGAGGAGCCGAAATCGCACGCGAAGCAAACAAACACAACACACTACAACAATAAAAACTTTAAAAAAACAACATTAAAACTTAAACTGGGTCGGAGAGGAAGCAACGCACACAGAGCAACAGTGGCATAGGGCTGCCGGCGTCGAGGAAGAAGATGCAACAACACAACATAGAAAACTACCGGGCCGGCCTGGATCTGAAGAAGGAAGTAGACGGCCTGGATCTGAAGAAAAAGCAGAGAGCCAGCAGTGGGCTGCCGAAGAAGATGCAGCACAGAGGTTGCTGGGCCGTAGAAGATGTAGCCGGAGAAGCAGCGACATAGGTCGTCCGGGCCGGAGAAGAGGCAGCCGCCGGAGGAGAAGTAGTCGTCGATGAAGGAGAGCAGCGACAGTCCAGGAGGAAGAAGGGCAAGATCCTAAGTCTAATTGACCCCAATAGCAATTATTTCCTCATCCATGGCTGCCCACCACTCCAGATGTTGAAGAGACTCCTGCAGAGAGTTAAGGATGAAAATAGAGGATAAAGAAGTTGCAAATTTGTGGAGCACCAGAGAGAGACGATGCAAGGACACATAATTAGCCAGGGGGTGGGCGGCGGATGCTGGTGTCGGATCTTTAGAGCACGAGGTATCATTGGCGGAGGGCAACTGTGGTAGGGCATCGAATCGAGGAGAGTGATTAGTGTACACACAAAGGAGAGGTTGTTTGGTGGTTATGGTGGCCTATGTTGGGAGGAGTAGAACTAGGTGCAAAGTAACAAGAACGGTTGGTCGCGAAGGTGTAGAGTCGGCAGAGGAGTAAAAGGTGAAGAATGATAAAGCTATTCATCGAGGAAGGTCACATCAACAGATGTAACAACCTTCCAATCGACTGGAGCGTAGCAAACATAACTCTTTTGTGAGCGAGAGTAATAATCAACAAACATATATTTTGTAGCATAGAAAACAAGCTCATCAGTAAAAGGGCCAAAATAGTGAACATTGCAAGTGCAACCAAATATGTGAGGTGTAACGGGAAAGGGAGGTGTGAATGAAAATAGGAGAATAATAGGAGTTTCAAAGTTGAGAATAGAGAAGAGAATGTCATTGATCAGGTAATAAGCTGTAGAGACTGTAAAGTGCTAATAGAGTTTGGGAATCTGCATTTGAAACATAAGTGAGCGAACGAGCTCAAGAAGGTGATGATTTGTTCGTTCAGCTAAAAACTTTTGTAGGGGGTATAAAGTATAAACACATGAGATTCAATGGATTATCCCAAAATCAGTACAAAGATCATTAAACACATGAATCGTGTACTCACGTGCATTGTCGGTTCGAAGAGTTTTAATGAAGCTGGAAAACTGTGTACGTGTCTCAGCAAAAATTGCACAAAATACACGAGTTAGTTCAGAATGATCGCAAAGTAAGTACAACCATGTCATGCGAGAGTAATCATCAATAAATATGGGAAAAAAACGGTAACTAGAAACACTAGCAGTTTTATAAGATCCTCATATATCAGAATGTACTAAAACAAAAGGAGCAGTGCTCTGATTGCAATGAGTAGAAAAGGAAGAACGAAGTAGTTTGCCGAAGATACAAGACTCACACGTAAAGTCAGTGGGGGAGAGGCTGGGAAAGGCTTTCTTGAAAATTGGGAGACAGCATGCCCAAGACGCCTGTGCCAATCAACAGATGTGATAAATGAGAGAATTGAGGGAGAAACATCCAGAGTATACAACCCGTTGGACATCCTCCCTTTACCAATGATACTTTGCATCTGTCAAACCTTCACGATAAAAAAAGAGAAAGAAAAGGTTACCGGACAGTCAAGATCTTGAGTAAAACGACTAACAGAGAATGCAGAAAGGAGAGACCGAAATATGAAGGACCGAGCGAATAGAGAAAAGAAGTGAGTCCTATCAGCAGAACCAGAAACCAGGGTGGTGCCACCATTGATCATTGTAATAAACTCGGGATGCGCACAGTTTAAGTACTGAGGTAGTTTCTAAGGAATAATATGGTGTGTAGCACCAAAGTCCATAATCCAAGTTGGACTATGGGAGAGACAGGAGATACCTTCATTAGAGATCAATGCAACAGATCCAGATGAACGGCAGATCATCCCTTGAAGTAGTTGGAGCTGGGCGTGCAAGGTATTAATGTCGGTGCGGGTAGATGAAGAGGTATCGATTGTAATGGATGCATGTTGTGGTAGGGGCATATCAATCTTACGACAGTAGGTGACCTATAGATGAACATCCCGACCATAGTGAGTACACTTAGGACGAGTCCTTCCAGTGCGACCTATACCCTAGAAGCGAACCGAGCTCCACAGGCTGATGGAGGAACGGGTTGAGAAGTAGAAGAGTGTTGGAGGAGAGTCGGAGAGAGAGTTTCGGGAGTAACGGAGGGTGGTGTGATCTTTAACAGCATAAAGCAGACATCCGAGAGTGAGAGAATGGTGGATGATGAAAGGATCTGAGAACAAATGTTGTGGAGATGAGCCAGTACTTGAGTCATCTTCAAGGCGATGCCCACAACTTCCTTCTAGGCATTTTGGGTAGCAAGGTCAGTTGTGGGAGACTGATGTTGAATTCGGGCCGCGACAAGGGTTTTGGAGCGAGAAACAAAGGAGGTCAGATAACCATCTGTCCCGCCCTGGTTCAAGAGGTTAAAGGTTCCTGATAATGTCAAAGAGATGTAGCAGACTGTCCTTCTCAAAGTAGAGGGAGTGAAATTCCTCCCACATATCCTTGGTCGTCTCATGATATATGGACATGCGATATGGTTCGCAGTACATAGAGTTCAAAATCCAGGACCGGACAAGGCCATCATTCCAGAGCCATTCCTCGATGGTCTAAGTAGGAATAGACTTATTAAGGTGATGAAGAAGATCTTTAGTGTGCAGAACTCATCGAACGAAGTATACCCACTCGATAAAGTTCTTTTTGCCACCGAGGGATATAGTCGTGATTTAAAGTTCATCTCAAACTTTAGGTTGATTGGAGACAGCAAAAGCTGGAAGGGAGTTTGCATCATTCAAAGCCATGATATATAGGAAGGGCAGAGCAACCTCAAGAAGAAAGAAAGCAATCTCAGTGGTCGATGCGAGAAGATTATGTCGAGAAGCGGCTACTGCAGACAGAGGCAGAGAGATGCGGCCATTGCGGACAAAGATCAAGAAGTTGTGGCTCCTGCGGATAGAGGGCAACGAGATGGAGCTTTAGCCAGAGATGGTGGCGAGTAGAGAATGATAATCAGGCGGACACGAGGCTTGTGCGAGCAGAGATGCTATAGGATAACTGTTGCCGGAAGAAGCGCTGCGATTTGAGCGAGCTCTGCGATTTGAGAGAACTTAGCGACTTAAGTGAACTCAACGACTTGAGCAAGGTCGGTGACTTGAGAAAGGTCAGTGACTTGAGCAAGGAAAGTCGCGACCAGAAGAGGTCAGGAACAATGGCACAACGACCGAAAGGTGCTTTGCGATCAGGCGGTCACGACGACCAGTTGAATAGAGCGCCCGAGAGGAATAATAATGACCAGAAGGGCGCGATCACTGGGGCCAACGACTGGATGGAGCTTGGCGACAGAGAGATCGCAGAAGAGATCACGAAGAATAGACGGATAGGAAGGAGAGGTCGTGGCAATTCCCAGATTGGGGGGCCACTGAAGTAAGCGGAGTACGGCTATAAAATGCTGAAGGCGGAGGGAATTAGTAAAGAAATCAAAGCCATAGCGGAGAGGAGTGGACTCATACCCGAGATTTTCAGACCACACAAACAGAGATGTGGACTGCTACACGAGATCGCCGGACCACACAAACAGAGAGAGCTACGGTGGAGAGAGGATCAGTTTCTCTGATACCATGTGGAGAAACACAATGTAGAGAATAATAAAAAAGTATGTTATTAATTTCTCATATTCACTCATCCTATACATACAAGTATTCGTACACATATATAGGAAGAGGAGAGGGAGCAATATTCTCATTCTAAGATGTGAGACTAAAACCTAAACAGATAATGGACTCTAGTTGGGCCTTGCTATGGGTCTTTGTACATCTTTTAATCAACACAAACGAATGGAGCCCTGGGGATCTTGAGAGGAGTTGGAGTTCAAGGTATTTCTTAATTTCTAAATATATCTAACCAAATGACTATATGTAAACATGATATTTAACTTCAAGTGCCGTACAGTTTTAAGCTGATAGTTGATAACCGCAAGTACAGTGCATGATACAACAAGATCAAATTCCAATCCATATCATTCTGAAGCATGTGCAACAATCACAAGAATATTAGAATGAACATTAGAAGCAGACATGTAATAAAGAATATATCTGTTCCACAACTGACCAGTAAAAAATGGTTTGAGTAAAATCTTACCTCTTTGTTGCAGCATATCACTGCATGCATAAGAGGTGTTTGGCCTACTCTATCAACAGCATCAACATCTGCTCCTTCCTCAATCAGCAGCTCGCACAGCTCCAAGTGGCCTGTACTCGCAGCACGATGTAGAGGAGTGCAACCAAACTACATATATCGTAACTCCGATATTTAATGATATATTATGAATAAAAAACAATTACAAATTTTAGCAAATGCGAGGAACACCTTATCCTTTTTATTAATGTCTGCACCTCGGGATATAAGAATTTCAGCTATTTTGATCAAACCCTTACTAGCAGCATAATGAAGGGCAGCGCGCCCACCTTCATTGGTCAAATCAACATCAGCTCCTGTTTTTAAATAGTAAGTGTTAATTGTAATTGATGTAAGGGCAAATCATGTAGTAAACTGTTATGGGAGAAATTGAAGAAATATGGACCGAATGGAGATGTTCAATGAATATCTAACAGAGTTGTTTAGATCAAGAAAATTAACATAGTATTCACCAGACTAGACAGTCAAGGTAAAAAAAACAGTAAATGCAGGACATGATGGCATGCCCAATCCATGATTAGTCATTAGTATGCTTAAGAATCTGTCTGGCTCAGATTTTTTGGAGCTGCAAGGAAAGCCATCCATTTTGTAGTTGTTCCAAACACTTGAAATTTGGTAGGTTGTGGGAATATAGATTTTTCTAAAATAGAGGTCCATGCCTCTTTTGTCACCAAGGAGTAGTACCCACGTTAAGCAGTGAGGAAAACTCCAATGCATTACCAATTGTCAGCACCTCCTTTCCAAACATAAAACAACGAGAATAAATATTTATGATAATTTATTTATGTAGTTACTAATTACAGTATGACAATGTAGGAGAGGAACCCGGCGAGAGGAAGAGCCGGCGGAGGTGAGGAAGGAGGAGATTAGGGTTGAGAGGAAATTCTTAGGGAACAGCCCTAATTTGCATACATCCAAGTATAGTCCAGAAAGAAGTACAAATCCACCCCTTATAGGCGCGGGGTGTGAAATAATAAGAAATAACAACATAAAGACAAATAAATAAATGCATACAATCAAATAAGAAATAACATTATAGGAAATAAATAAAGACGTCAGACTAGATC
The DNA here is from genome assembly GCA_039583875.1 of Platanthera guangdongensis. Classification (NCBI taxonomy): domain Eukaryota; kingdom Viridiplantae; phylum Streptophyta; class Magnoliopsida; order Asparagales; family Orchidaceae; genus Platanthera; species Platanthera guangdongensis. The sequence continues at coordinate 53,703,155 of CM077150.1, forward strand.
CGTGTCTTCGGTCTCTCCTCCTGCGGACGGAGCCGTCGTCTTCCTCCGTGTGTAGTCCCGCCACGGCGTCTCGTCATCGTGCAAGTCCGTTACAATACCACCGTCTGGAAAATGTGTCTTGTACTCAAGGCAGTTGTCAGCGAATTGGCGGCGGAAGTCATCACAAGAGAGCCATGCAGCATCAGAGTCTGGGTAATTTGCCCTGGCGACCAAAATTTCCTCCGAAGTGGAATCCCCAGGCAGAGGGCGACGGAGGTCAAGTATCTTGGTCGGGTAGTATGACGCCTCGCAAGCGAGATCGACGTCGTCAAGAATGTGGTCTGTGGTGGCGTGGTTGCCCACCACACAACGCAGCTGAGAAACGTGGAAGACCAGGTGTATGCGGCTCTTGGCAGGGAGGCGTAGGCGACGGCACCAATATGTGTTAGTACCTCAAATGGGCCAAAGAACTGTGGGATTAGCTTCGGACATGGACTTCGGGCCACGGACAGCTGGCGGTACGGGTGCAATTTGATGAACACCTCCCCCCCCCCCCCCCCCCTTCCCCCCACCTGGAAGGAAAGGTCGCGGCACTTTCTGTTCGCAAAGGAGGACATCTTATGTTGGGCCCGTAGGAGATGATGCTTCAGGTGATCCAGGATGGTGTCAACTTTCATTTTTGGAGGTATGTTTGGTAGTTCTTCAGGAAAAAAACTTGAAACTGACACAACGGACACATCTTCAAAGTTTGATTTTTGCTTTACTGTCACCTTTGATCAATAAGGATCGCGGCCCCTTATTAATTTGCATGATTGTTTTCAAGGAGGAAATTTGAAACACTTGTGATTCCTCTGAATTTAATTTCATAATCTTGGGGATTTCTGAAGATAATTTACTTTCTTTGGCAATGGATGGAGGCATAATTAAGCAAACATCAGTTCACTCCGAGAAGTATATCAAATTCCACTAAAGGTAAAATAGTTGCATCCAGATCCAATTCATGACCTTCTAGAGATAACTTCACTGCAAATCTAAGATTTGTTGTGGTGACCGTATTGTTAGGCATGATTACATTAAGAGGTGTGATAAATTTATAAGGGTGCAACCCTGCTGATCTTACGAAATTCTTGGATATGAAAGCGTGGGAAGCACCTGTATCGAAAAGAATTATAGTAATGTGTATATAAGCGATATCTGTGACCACTGTGTAATTTTCTTTTGCTTCTTGATGCTCAAGAGAAAACACCCTTGGCTGAACAGGTCATAGTGTCATACTGCAGCATCTGGAGGAGCCTGAGAGGCCACAAATTATGTCATCTTCCCCTTTTCCTGATTGTTGATGGAATCAATGCATAACGTTTTCTAAGGTGGTGGTGGCCCCAACCTCTGATATCATCACTCTTGGTGGGGGCATTGGTGAAAGCATTAATCATGTGCCCCAGCTGCCTACACTTATAGCAAACACCGGATCCCGCGAGACATTCTTCAGTGTCTCTTGATGCATTTTTTACAAGGCACTAGACCAATATCTCTCCGACTACCCTTCTCCTTGTGCCAGATCCTCTATTGAAAGACCTGCCTTTGTAGCACTCAAGCTACTCTCAAATACAACATAACTTTGACACCCTCTATTGAAAGTCCTGCCTTTGTAGCACTCAAGCTACTCTCAAATACAACATAAATGTTGAAACCGAAAACTCGGTCTCATGTGAAGTTCACCATTGGGGAAGGGGGTGATCGCACACTTCTCTCCTGCAAGCCAACAACAAAAGAAAAGGGAACCGACCCAAGGGCTCGGCGTGGAGGTCCCACCACACACTCGGAAGATCCTAGAGCGCTTCCCCTTCTTAGCCAAAGGCAGAGCTAAGGCTACCTCAGAAAGCGCAAGAAGATATGAAAACTGATAAGTGTGCCCTCTGAGGTGCCCCTTGGGTCTTATTTATAGTTTTCTGAAGACGGCTGCAAATAGCCAACCTCCGCTGTTTCGAACAGCTATGTGCAGCCCAACTGGGTTTGCTAACAGCGTAACTCTGTTGTTCTATCAATCTATTCGCACCACTAGCAAGGGCATCCAGGTAATTTTGCCTCTGGGCCCCACTGCGCAGGTCCCAAGGATCCGGAGGCCAGCTCGTCGCGACTCTCCTCCTCGCTGGGGCGGACGCGACCTGGCTCCAGCAGCTCGCCTTCCCTCCTTGGGTGAGCGCGAGTCAGGCCGCCGCAGCCCGCCGATCCTTGCTTTGAGGCGGGCTGGCGGCCAGGTCGCCTATGGGAGAGCAGGCTGGCCGGTCTGAGACTGTCATTACAAAAGTTCCAGAGGAGCTCGTCGATCTTGTTTCGACGAATTCGGATTCTCAACTCCTGAGGTTAGCTCGAAGAACGCCGAGCTCCGTCCGACGAACGCCTAGCTCCGTTCGAAGAACGCCGAGCTCAACCCTCTGTTCGACGAACGCCGAGCGCGACACAAGCTCAGTTCGACGAAAGCTAAGCCTAGTTCGACAAACTCAAGGCGGGTGCGGGATGGGTGCGCCAGCTCACGCAGCTCTCCCGCTTAGCTTATGCGAGAGCGAGCTGGCCGCTCTGAGTTTGCCCAGATGATGCTCTGGCGCGGGCAGGTCGACTTGGTCCACTCGTCTCCCCTGGTGGACCCACTCGGCGAACACGGGGTTGTACACAATCCCCGCTCTTTTTGAGCCTGACCAAGCTTGGAAAGAATCATCCAACCCACGTGTTCGGTGAGTGCTTTGCTGAGCTGGAAGGAATCTTTTGGTGGGTCTCACCTTCACACTATAAATATACCATCGAGCCTTTGAAAAAATTCTGCCTTCTTTGAGCTTTTCCTGTGAGTCGTAGCTGAACGATGCCCGTGTCCGAGGAGATGAGAGCTCGCCTTGCGGCCGCGAAGAAAAAGACAAGGGAGGAGGCTCTCGAGGCCACTCCATGGCTGGCACGCGGATCGTCCGGCCCCCTCTTCAGGCCAGTAAAAGGGAAAATCGTCAGGCGGTCTCCGGCAAACGGCCTCCCGGGCTCTAGCTCGGCGGCGGGCACCGAGGTGGCCCATGAGGTATGCGCATCTCCCTCCTGACTCGTCGCTTTGCTTCTGACTTCTCTTTCCGCAGGTGCAGCATCACGAGGATGGAGGCAGTGGAGGGGAAGGGTATCATTCCCTCCCGTTGTCAACCGAGCGGGTCGCCAGCCCCTCGGGCATGGGGCATCCCCCTCCGGAGACTCCCCGGTCGCCAATTCCCCATGGGTTGGGAAAATCCTTCGCGGTTCTTGGGGGAGGACTCTTCCAGGGTCGGTCGGGCTCTTCTCGGCCACCAGCTGGTGCGGGTGACGTGCCGACTACCGGTGAACTCATACTCGAGAATGTGTTACCGCACGCTCTTCCGGACCTACCCCTTCGCAGGTTATAACGTGATTTCCTCCTCCGAAGCCGAGATGAGCGAGGGATATTCACCTCCACCTGATACAGATCACATTTCTGAGTATCTGGGCGATCCGGCGGACGCGACGGGGATGAAGAAACAGGTGACGTGGTTGTTCCAGAAGCACACGCTACTACTGCAGGAGGTCTTCAACAGAGTTGACAAGGACAAGGCCGAAATGGAGGAGCGGCTTGCAGTCCTGGAGGGAGCGAGGCGCCCAGCTGACGGGGACGGGGTTACTTCTCCCGGGGTGCACATAACGCGGGCCGAGGAGCGGCTCAGGCATGTCACGGAGCAAGTCGGCCTGGCCCAGCAGGAGCTGGTGGCGGTTCGCGAGTATCACTATCCTCGCATCCCCCCTCCCGATCTGGAACTCGAGGACGAGGTAGGTGGAAATGGATCCAATATTGAGCCACCCACCCCTTCCTCGCTACCGATCGCCGGGCCAGGACCGCATCCATATCCTGGACAAGCTCACTTAGGAGGGTTATCTAAGAACATTTTTAATGTCTGTAATAACTTGAGACTCTCTTGCCCGCCAACGGGCTCGGCGCTTGTCGCGCGTTATTTTTATTGTGTTTGTCGTTTTTCTGATTGAATGTGGACGAAGCGCTCTTGCCCGTCTGCCGCTTCCTTAAGCGGGCGCAAGATCGTTGAATCGGCTAGCCCAACCCGCCTATTTGATCTCGGAGGGAACGGGCCGGGAGCTCGCCGATCGTGAACCCGCGCGACTCGCCTATTGTTTCAGGCGGGTGCGGGCCGTAGCTTGCCCGCCTTTCGTGCGGGCGCGGGTTGGCGCAACCCGCTGTCAAACGGTCTTCGTGGCGCGGTTGCGAGCCAGGAAGTCGAAACGTCAGGGGACATTTTGCTATCCGCACTTTTCCAGCAAGCGGAATGTTTTCCCGCCCTTTTTCTTTCTATAAATAGGCCCTGCCGGCCCTTGCTCACCCACCGCATTTAAGACTTCCCCCTCTTTCTTGCTTCCTGTGATCCTCGACTCGCTTACTTCCTGCGAGAACTTCTTCATCCCGCTTAACAAGCTCTCTGCGAAATGGGCGGTGGCAGCGGCGATGAGGATGGGCGGGGTAAGTGTGCTTGAACCTTTTCCGAGCACGACTTTCCCCCCGCCGCCATTTCTGAAGACGAATTCTTCGACGCCATAGGCGACTACGTCCGCCAGGTTTCGTGGCGAGGCAACCTGGAGAGGGGGAAAAGATAAACGACTTCTCTGGAGGGGAGCTCGTCATTCCCTTGGCGCACTTCGGGCGGGCCTTCGGCTTTCACTATGGCCGGAGGTTCGCCAGATACTGAAATATTTCGGGGTCGTCCCAGGCCAGATGACCCTGAATTCCATAGCTGTCATGGTCGGATTCGCCTGCTTCCTGCGGGAAGAGCGGGTTGAGTTCAGCCTCGTGGTTTTCCGCAAGTTGTTCTCTTTCCGTGCGAACAAGGACGGGACCACCTATTTCTCCAGCGGCCACGTCAAGGTGCGGGAAACCGTCAATAAGAGCCATAATTAGCTCAAGAAATTCGTGTTCGTCAAGGGGGACTTCGGCAACGTCCCCTTCTCGCTGATACAGCTCAGCGAGGCGAGCTACCGCCCCCTAGTCTGGGGGGCCATGAAGCGGAGCTGTGTGGGTTCTTCGCCGGGAAGAACTTTGAGGTCTCCTTCCTGCGCCAGAATCTAGACAACCTCGCCCCCGTCCCGCCCGGGGGAGGTAAGATACTCGCGCTTCTCCTTTCTGCTTTGATAATAGCTTCTGCTTTAACTTTCCTCTTGCAAGCGAGCGGGACATCCCCCTACAGCCTCCTTACGAGAGCGTGCGACTCGCTTCCAGCGAGCTCGTCCGCGCCGAAGCCGCAGCCGCCGCACACCGCGAGACCACGACATCTGCCGCCCAGAAGCGGCCCAGCCACGAACAACCTCCACCGCCGCCGCCCAAAAAGGCGAAGGCCGCGGGCGATGCGCCTACCGCGGCCCAAAGAAAATGCAAGGCCCCGGCGGCCCAGCCGACCAAGGACCCCGCCCCCGCGACAGCTTCGGCCAGCGGCGCCCCTAGCGAGGCGGCTGGCACCTCCGGGCCGCAAGGAGAGACGCGGTACGCCGTGAAGCCGGTGCCGAGAGGGCACCGCAACTTCGGCTACGGCGAGAAGTGCCTAGATGAGCTCGACGTCCCCCTCCTGCTGTGGGACAAGGAGTCGAACCGGTCGATCATCTCCACCCTGCTGCCGAGCTGGCTGGAGCAGGAAACCATCAGCGGGGAGGTCTACAACTTCTCGTTCGGCCTCTATTTGCGGAGGACGCCGCCATCTACGACGAGAAGGCCACGCAGGTGTTGATCCACGAGAGTGCGCGGGCCCAGCTCCGCAGCCCGGAGCTGGCCCACATGGTCGGCCGGCGGTGCACACAAATGGAGAAGAACGCCCCCTCGCTCAAGAGGCTGGTGCACGAGAAGGAGGAGGCTCGTCGCCTCGCCCAGGAGGAGGCGGAGCGACAGAGAGAGAGGGCGGACGCCGCCGATGCTGCCGTCGCCGTCTTGGAGAAAGAAAAAGAAGCGCTACAGGCACGGTTGCGAGAGCTGGAGGCCGCAGCGGCTCTCCCGCCGCCCTCCAGCAGCGGCTGCCAGCTCGTGCACTATACTGAGTACAAGCTGGAGGAAATGATGCAGAAGAACGCAGCCTGGGCGGCGAAGTATACCCTCCAGACTCTACGGCGGGCCGATCTTATCAAGAGCGAGGGCGCGGGCCTTTCTGCGAGCGACGTGGTACCGACGTTGTTCCTTCCGGTACCTAGGCCGGGAGACGAGTCCTACCAGACCCTCTAGGGCTTGTCGCCCGAGAGCTCGCCTCGCCGAATCCCCGCGCCTCGCCTCTTATGTATGTTTCTTTTGTTACAATGTAAACGCGGGCTGAGTCCCGATCATGTATTTTTGTTCATCAACGAACTGTTCTCTACTCGCCTCTCGCATATATATATATATATATGTTACTGCTGCTTGTAATGCTTCTGTGCAATGTGGATTTTCTCCTTTTTCGTACTCGCGACTTGTTCTGATTCTCCCGCTCGCAGTTCCTCATTCCGCGTCTTGTTAGCGAGATCGCCCCATAGGAAACATAGAGGGCTTAGTTAGCCGACCCGTGAGTGGCGACCCGCCTCCTTAGTCTAGATCCTTCGTGTTGCTTGCACGCTGGGAGAGACGAGCCGACTCGGCTCGCGCCCGGGCCGCAGAGTTCCGTGCGAGCAGACCCTCATGCGACATGGCCTGGGTTCTCGCCGCCTTGGCCGTTATCTTGGGTGTTGGGCGATTATGTTGGACCCATTTCGTTAACTTTGTGACTTCTTCCTGAGTCAGGATGCCTGGACCCCCAACTTCTAACTTCGCTTTGTTCATCAAGACCTGTCTTTCCAGCCAGTGGGGAGACAGGTAGACTCCTACGAGTGACATACAGCCCTGCCAGCTAGGTGAGAGCCTGACAGCGGGATCTGCTCGGGGTCTGAGTAGACACCATCGAGTGACATCCATCCCTGCCAACTAGGTGAGAGTCTGGCAGCGGGATCTGCTCGAGGTCTGAGTTGACACCATCGAGTGACATCCAGCCATGCCAGCTAGGTGGGAGTCTGGCAGCGGGATCTGCTCGGGGTCTGAGTAGACACCATCGAGTGACATCTAGCCCTGCCGGCTAGGTGAGAGCCTGACAGTGGGATGTACTCGGGGTCTAAGTTGACACCATCGAGTGACATCCAGCCATGCCAGCTAGGTGAGAGCCTGGCTGCGGAATCGGCTCAGGGTCTGAGTTGACGCCATCAAGTGATGTCCAGCAATGTCAGCTAGGTGAGAGTCTAACAGCGGGATCTGCTCGGGGTCCGGGTTGACACACGCGAGTGACATCCAGCCCTGCCAGCTAGGTGAGAGTCTGGCAGCGGGATCTGCTCGGGGTCGAGTAGACACCATCAAGAGACATCCAGCTCTGCCAGCTAGTTGGGAGCTTGACAGCGGGATCTGCTCGGGGTCTAAGTAGACACCATCGAGTGACATCCAGCCCTGCCAGCTAGGTGAGAGCCTGACAGCGGGATCTGCTCGGGGTCTGAGTTGACACCATCGTGTGACATCCAGCCCTGCTAGCTAGGTGAGAGCCTGACAACGTGATCTGCTCGGGGTCTGAGTTGACGTCATCGAGTGACATCCAGCCCTGCCAGCTAGGTGAGACCCTGGCAGCGGGATCTGGTCGGGGTCCGGGTTGACACACGCGAGTGACATCCAGCCCTGCAAGCTAGGTGAGAGCCTGACAGCGGGATCTGCTCGGGGTCTGAGTAGACACCATCGAGTGACATCCAGCCCTGCCAGCTAGGGGAGATCCTGACAGTGGGATCTGCTTGGGGTCTGCTGAGTGGAATCTCTACCTACTCATGTGAATCATTGCAATACTCGGCCTATGAAAAAGCTTCATTAAGAAAAAAGCACCACTTACATGCTTTACGGATAAAAGCGCTTCAAGTCATCACCGCTCCAGGTGAGACTCCGGGCCTCGCCCTCCACATTCCGGAGGCGATACACTCCTGATTTCAAGGCCTCTTATACAATGTACGGACCCTCCCAGTTGGGGTTGAGCTTCCCCACGGCTGCTGATCTTCCCGCCACATCTAGCTTCTTCAACACCAAGTATCCTTCCGCAAATTGTTTGATTCTGACATGTTTGTTAAAGTACCTGGCCATCCTCCTCTTCACCTCTTCCTGCCGGATGACGGAAAGGTCACACAGCCCCTCCACCATGTCAAGGGAGAGCCGCAGCCCCTCCCTATTTTCAGCCGGTCATTCCTCTCTGCCTTCCTGCGCCGTGATCACCCGAGGCGTCTGGACTTCAAATTCTACGGGGAGTACCGCCTCATATCCATGAGAGAGCTTGAAGGGGGTTTCCCCTGTGGCTGTGTTGGGGGTGATCCTCAGGGCCCAAAGGACCGAGGGAAGCCGCTCCGCCCAGCTCCCCTTCAGGTTTTCGACCTTCTTCTTCAGGAGGTTCACAATAATCTTGTTTGCCGCCTCCACCTGCCCATTGCTCCTGGGGTGATGGACCGAGGCAAATCTGAGGTCAATTCCGAGCTCCTCGCAGAAGCTGATGAATTCAGCGCTGGCGAACTGAGGCCCATTGTCCGTGACAATGGCCTGGAGGAGACCATGGCGGCAGATGATCTCCCCCCAAACAAAATTTCTGATGACTTGGGAGGTCACCTTGGGCAGTGCCTTTACCTCTAGCCACTTGGAAAAATAATCTATCATCACCAGCAGGAACCTCATCTGCCCGCTGGCCTGGGGGAACGGTCCAACCAAATCCATTCCCCAAATTGCAAAGGGCCAGGGGGTCGTGATGCTCTTGAGGCGCTGAGCCGGTTGTAGTTGGAGGGGGGCAAACAACTGGCATTTGTGGCACCACTTTGTAAATTCCGCAGCGTCGTGGCCCAGGGTAAGCCAGAAGTATCCTTGTCTGACAATCCTCCCTTCCAGGATCCGGCTCCCGGAGTAGCTCCCACACTCCCCGGAGTGTACTTCTTCCAAGATCCTCTGCACTTCCCTCTCGGCCACGCAACGGGCCAGCATCCCCGAGAGAGTCTTCTGATACAACTGCTCGTCCCGGAGGAGATAGTACGCCGACTTGTATTTGAACTTCTTCTTGTCCATCCCCTCTGGATACTCCCCTGTGGAGAGGAAAGTCGTGAACGGATCCATCCACGAGGGGTGTTGATCCACATCCATCAGTTCCTCCTCTTCGATGGAAGGGCGGAATAGATCAGTGATGGTACCCCCCACCCGGGGACCGTACTTTGCCATCTGATCGACCTGCTCGTTCTCCTCTCTGGGCAAGTGTCGGATGGAAAAGGTCTGAAACATGCCGATGACCCCCTTCACTTTTGCTAAGTATAGCAGGAGGGTAGGCTCTCTCGCCTGGAACTCCCCGTTGATCTAGCAAGCCACCACCATGGAGTCAGTGAGGACCTCCACATCAAGCACTCCCAGCTCCCTGACGAGGCGCAGCCCTGCTATTACGGCCTCGTATTCGGCCTGGTTGTTAGTGATGGGGAAGTGCAACACCACCATTTGCTCAATTCTCTCCCCCTGTGGGCTTTCCAAGATTACCCTCACCCCCAAGGAATGTCTCCCTGAAGCGTCGTATACCTTCACCTTCCACGAAGTCGGACGAGCGAGGTCTTCCTCCGCCATCTCGACCATGTAGTTAGCCAAAAAGTCGGTCATTGCCTGGGCCTTGATGGAGAGGCGAGGGATGAAGGAGATGTCGAACTCACTCAGTTCCACCGAACGCTACGTCGAAAACTCACTCACCACTTTCGCGTGAGAGTGAGTGAAACTTCTCCTTGGTGCCCGTGTGCGATAGCGGCCGATCTCGGAGTGGGAGATCAGAAGTGATGAGGAGTTCCTCGCGCGACCGCAATCGTCTTCGAATATGAAAAAACGCTTCTTTTTGTCCGTAACTTGTTTCTTTTTCCTTCTTTGTATGTGTCTCTATATTTTCTCGTATCATAATAGATTCATTATCAGGTTTTCGCCCGAACTTTATCAGCGAACGGTACGTCAAAAACTCTAAACGGAAACGCATTTAGAGTTCACGATTTTCGTTTTGCTATGACAATGGAAACAGAACGGAAGTTGCGAACTTCCTTCCCCGGATTTTAGAATTGAACCATTAATTCAAGAAAATTCATTTTTTAACAAAATAGTTCTTTTGTGTTTTACAAAAAAACAAACGTTGTTTAATTTCATAAAGTCAGTGCAACGCCCGCTCAAATTATTTTTTTTTGTCAAAATCCATATTTCATGACACACATTTAGGGTTTCCTAAAAAAAGCCGAGAGGCGCGCAAACCCTACGCGTTGTCCTGCATTAATAGGGGGGAGCCCCATGTCTGTCACTCGTGTAATTAAATATACAATTAAAATCAACATCAACATGGTGACATCATTTCCCTATGAACACATAAAGAGTCATCTAAATAAAAGTAATACTAGCTATTCATCATCATCCAAATTTAAATTCTTACATTACTTGATTAGAAAATATATATACAAATTGGCATGTGTTGGAGGAGAAAAGTTAATTGAGTTTATTAATCCACATGGGGGTATTTATACAAATACAATGATATGACAAGTCATTTATACAAATACAAATAGGAATCGATCTATTTAGGATACAAATAACGTAATCAATACAAATATTATATGCAATATCCAACACCCCCCCTCAAGTTGGGCGTGTGATGTCAGTCATGCCGAACTTGCCAATAAGATCTGCGAACATACTGGAACTTAGACCCTTTGTGAGAACATCGGTCAACTGTTGGTCAGATGGTATAAATGGGATAACAACGGTTCCTCGGTCGATATTTTCCTTGATGAAATGTCTGTCAATCTCAATGTGTTTCGTACGATCATGTTGTACCGGATTGTGGGCAATGGAGATTGCAGCCTTGTTGTCACAATACAATCTGATGGGCTCACTTCCTTTAAGCCCAAGTTTCTTCAGGATAGTGGAGACCCATAATCCTTCACACATGCCATGTGCGATTGCTCTAAACTCGGCCTCAGCACTGGATCTAGCAATAACATGTTGCTTCTTGCTTCTCTAGCTGACCAAATTCCCACCAATCATGGAACAATATCCGGTTGTTGAGTGTCTATCGGTGGGCGATCCAACCCAGTCTGTGTCAGTGTAAACTTTAATAATCAACTCTTTATTTGGTGAGAACAGGATGCCCTTCCCTGGTGAGGACTTGAGGTATCGGAGGACACAATGTGCGGCATCAATATGACGGGCCTTTGGAGAGTGCATAAACTGGCTGAGAACTCCTACAGCATAAGAGATATCTGGTCGAATGTGAGATAAGTAGATTAACTTCCCTACCAGCCTCTGATAACTGGGAATGTCTTCGATCACATCGCCATCTTCTCTGCCTAGCTTGTGATTGGCTTCGATTGGGGTGTCGGCAGGCCGACACCGGCTCATCCCAGTGGCTTCAAGGAGGTCAAGCACATACTTTCTTTGTGATAGGAAAATGTCATGCTTTGATCTTGCAACTTCAATGCCGAGAAAGTATTTGAGATTTCCCAAATCTTTCACTTCAAATTCTTTTGCCAACTTCTCCTTCAGTGCCTGAATCTCCTCCTTGTCATCCCCAGTGATTATGATATCATCCACGTAGACAATCAGGACGGTTAACTTCCCCTTGTTGATTCTGATAAAGAGGGTGTGGTCAGCATTGCTCTGACGGTACCCAAACCTGTTCATGGCTTTGTGGAATCTTCCAAACCAGGCCCTGGCTGATTGTTTCAGGCCATAGAGTGGCCTCCGTAATCTGCACATTTTCCCTTTTGATCCGCTAGGGCTGAGTCCCGGAGGGAGAGCCATGCAGATCTCTTCTTCCAGGTCGCCATGAAGATAAGCATTCTTCACATCCAATTGGCAGAGTTGTCAATCCTTGCAGGCAGCACAAGATATGAGGATTCTGATCGAATTCATTTTTGCAACAGGAGCAAAGGTCTCCTGGTAGTCTATGCCCTCTGTCTGAGTATAGTCTCTTGCCACGAGTCGTTCCTTGTATCTTTCTACAATGCCCGAGGGGTTCTGTTTGACGGTGAATACCCATTTGCATCCAATAGCTTTTTTACCTGGTGGCAGTTGTATCAGGTCTCATGTGCCGTTTTTTTCCAGGGCACTCATTTCTTCGAGCATTGCTAACTTCCACCTGTCGTCGGAAAGGGCATCCTGCCATGAAGTGGGGATAGAGACAGAGGACAAAGAGGAAACAAATGCTTCATGGGAAGCTGTTAGGGATGAGTAAGAAACAAACTGAGATAATGGATGTCGAGTGGAGGTACCTTCCGTAGGGATGATGGATCCCGACGACGGGTAAGGTGGGCGGTCTGATATCCAGATGTTGGGCCGCGTGTTCGATCCCTTGGGTCGACGAGAGTAAACCTGCGGAGGTTTAGTAACAGGGACCTTGACAGGAGGGGCGCAGGGAGTAGGAGGTATAGACTGAGAGGGATGATATACCGGAGGAATAGGTAGAGGGGTGTCAGAGTAAGGTAAGGTACTCACTTCCGTTGTGGGAAGAGACCCCCCCTGAAGTGAGGACCCATAGTAGCTTTCAGATTCCCGGAAGGTAACGTCCATGGTAACGTAAACCTTCTTGTTGACTGGGTCAAAACATTTATATCCCTTCTGAGTAGGGGAGTAGACAATGAATACGCACTTGTGCGCACGAGAATCAAGTTTCGGGCGGTGGTGGATATGGACGAAACAAACACACCCAAAAACACGTGGGTGGAGAGTGGTAGGTGACACCCCAAGTGTGGTGAGGGGAGTTTTGAAACCGAGAACACAGGATGACATACGGTTTATAAGGTACGCTGCGGTGAGTACAGCATCCCCCAGTAGTATTTAGGGAGTTGCATGTGGAGGAGGAGACACCGAGAAACTTCCAATAGGTGGCGGTTCTTACGCTCGGCCACCCCATTTTGAGCAGGGGAGTAGGCGCATGATGTCTGATGGATAATCCCCCGATTGGCGAGAAATTGCTCGAAAGTGGAATCAATGAATTCACGGCCATTATCGGTGCGGAGAATCTTGATGGGGGTCGAAAATTATGTAGAGACCATGTTGTAGAATCGTTGGAACAAGGGAAAGACTTCATTTTTTGCTTTCATAAGGTAAACCCGGGTGGTACGTGAAAAACAGTCGATAAAAGTTACCCACCAAAAACAACCGGAAAGAGATGCAACCTGGCAAGGACCCCAAACATCACTATGTATCAAATGGAAATGAGCAGTACTTGGAGAAGAAATATGATTAAAAGAGGTACGATGATTTTTACCACGATCACATGCGTCACAGCGAAATTTATCAACTAACACAGACGGGAAATTAGGAAATAAGCGTTTCATAGAATGGATCGACGGATGTCCCAGCCGACCGTGCCAGGACTCCAAAGTAGCTGTCCGATCCACATGGAGAGCTCGGGGAGGAGAGACTGGGGTGGAAGAATCGAACACATAGAGCCCGTCCACCAGACTACCAGTTCCAATCACCGTTCCCGTCTTCAGGTCCTGAAAAATGCATGAAGGAAAAAAAGTTACTGAACAGTTCATAGAATTGGTTATATGACTAATAGAGAGGATATTTCGGGTAAATTTCGGAACATGAAGAACAGAGGAAAGAGTAAGGGAGGAGCACGGGATGGATCCCTTTCTGGCAATGGGAGAGAGGGAACCATCTGCGATGCTCACTTTGTCCCGACCAGACAACAGAAGGTAGGACACAAAACCTAAGGAGGAGCCGGTCATATGGTCCGTTGCTCCAGAATCAATGATCCAGTGAGTAGAGGGACGGGTGGAGGCAGCATGAGCACCGGAAGGCCCCTGATGGGCATATGAGGACGAAGAAGCATATGGCTCTGGTGATGGGCCCTGCATCAGGCGTCGGAAAGCAAGGACCTCATCAGGCATCAGAGTCAATGTGGGGGATGACAGAGTTGCCGGAAGCCGTGGCTCGTCGAAAACATCAGACAGGTGTGCGGAGCGAGGCTGGGTAGAGCGACCCAAAGTGCGACCAGGACCGTGACCGCCACGAGAGGAAGAGCCACCATGGGGTGTAGGGAACCCATGAAGCCGAAAGCAAGTCTCCCGGGTATGACGGTTCTTCCCGCAATAGTCACAGAGTAGGTGATCCTTGTCAGTTGACTTTGGCCGAGAGTCACGGGCCGCTCGTAGCCCAACCGGGGCCGTCAAGGCCGAACCATCTGGAGGAGGCTCAGGAGTCCAAGTTTGCCTCCAATCACATTCCTGTTGAACGAGACTGAAAACCTCTGGAAGAGAGGGTAAGGGTGAGCGGTCAAGTATCTGCACACTGATTTGGTCAAAATCCCTATGTAGCACATGAAGGAACTCGAAAACTCGGTTGCGATCTTCCCGTGCGCGAACAAAGAGCGCATCCTCAGGGGACGCCAAAGTGATGGAGTCAAAGTGATCGTACTCCTGATATAGCTGGGTGAACTCGAGGTAGTAGGCAGACGGAGGGCAATCTCCTTGGCGAAGAAGGAAGATCTTTCGTCGTAGCTGAAAGATCTGGGCAGCGTTGCCGCGACAGGAGTAGGTAGTTTCTGCCCTTCGCCAAATGTCCGCAGCCGTATCCAGAAAGAGATAGTTGCGAGCGATGGATTCAACCATGGACTTAGTCAGGCAGGACATGACGAAGGAGTTCTCCGATTCCCATTGCGCCCAATCTGGGGAATCTGAACGAGGTATGAGTGTAGTGCCCATGACATAGCCAAACAGCCTCCTGCTCTTCAAAGCAAGAGTAACAGCCCGAGACTACGGGAGATAGTTGGTGCCATCCAGACGAATCGTCGTGATTTGAGGCGTATTGTGGTCATGTCCCGGGCGAGGGAAGCCGCTGGACGTCACTGTAGTTGGGGGTGTACTGGTGGTGGAAGATTCGGCAAGGGAGCCATCGGTCCCGGCCATGGTGAGCAAGAATACAAATCAAGATCTCCCGGGAGAGCAAAGAGCGGCCTAGATAGAAACTAGGTCGGCCTCATAGAAAGAGGAAGGAACCCAAAAAAATGGTGTAGGCACCGGAAAGGACATTAGGAGGAGAACCGCATGTGCGGTATCAAGGAGACGACGCAGGACAGGGGCCGGAGGTGCTGGCGGTGGCCGAGGGCCGCTGGAAGAGGGCAGAAGCCCGACAGTCGCTGGCGCGGGAGGCGCGGCGTGCGTACATCTACCGGAGGCGGGTGCGGGGTGCGGCGTTGGAGCGGGAGGGGGAATCGTTCGTGGCTAGGTGGGGCTAGGGGCCGCCGGAGCCAGGTGGTCGGAAGAGGCAAGCGGAGTTCAGCGGAGTTGCGGGCGGAGGTCGGCGGGTTGTTCGTGCGGGAGAAAGAAGAAAAACGCACGGGAGAGGTATTTTAGCCCTAAGGCTCTGATACCATGTTGGAGGAGAAAAGTTAATTAAGTTTATTCGTCCACATAGGGGTATTTATACAAATACAATGATATGACACGTCATTGATCCGTGTGCTCCCATAATTCCTAAATAGGAATCGATCTATTTAGGATACAAATAACGTAATCAATACAAATACTTATATGCAATATCCAACAGCATGTAATACATAAAAGTTCCATCAGTAATTGAAACAAAACTAAATATTATAGGAGTTGATATATAAGTCGGTTCCATGTATAGACATACATCTAATCTGGCTCCTTATGGGTTTCTATGAGTAAGATGCTCCGGGGTAGCTTATAAGTCCTGCAGTTGTTTAAAAATACTCAATGAGTGTTTCCGTTATTATAAAATTTCATAATGCTTTAAATTTTTGCTTTATTATTGATCTTGTGATCTCTTATAATTCCAGTTAAAAAAATTTCTAGTTTACTTACAAGATTCTTGAACATTAGTGACTTGATTCTGCCTTTTTTTCTTGAAACTCTCCTTTTAGTTGGTTATATATAAATTTTCTTAGGAGAAAAACCACAGACTAACATTTGCGGTTAGTTGAGACTTCTTTAGCTAATGTTTAATTTAAAACTATGGTAAGGTAACCTTACCCCTTTAATGCTTCGTTTGTTTCGGCGTTTTCGCCGGGCAATTGGAGCAAACGCCGCCGGACGGCGGGTAAACAAACGCGGCGCCAGCGGAGTTTGCTTCCGTTTGCACCCGCCGCAAGAAGAAAAAGCCCCTCAAACGCCGCTTTTCCAACCCCGCCTCCCCCCTCCGGTTACAACTCTCCATTTCGACCCGCCGGGAGCAAACGCCACCACCGTACCAAATGAAGCCTAAGAGAAAACTATGGTGAGGACCTCACCCATTTATGGTCATAACTGTAGAAAATGGAGAAAAGTGAATCTTATTCATCAAAAATTGTCATTACACTTGTAGAGAATACACATATATATAGGAGAGAAAGAAGAGAAGAATCCCAAACAAAAGATTTGGGATTAATCTAACACTATTGGGCCTAAATACAAGGCTTTTCCAACACACCCCCGCAAGCTGGAGCGTACAAGTCATAGGCACCAAACTTGGATAGAAAATGATGATATAATGATCGTGGTAGTACCTTGGTAAAAATATCAGCAACTTGCCCAGAAGCAGGAACATGCTCAAATTCTAGCTTCTTCAACTGAATCTTCTCTCAAACGAAGTGACAGTCAACTTCGATATGTTTTGTTCGCTCATGAAATATGAGATTCTTGGCAATATGAATGGCAGCCTGACTGTCACAGAACAGGGTTGTCGGCGAGGACAATTTAACTCCCAAATCCCCAAGAAGGCTCTTAAGCCAGGTAAGTTCTAACACAATAGCCTCCAGTGCACGGTACTCAGCTTCAGCAGATGAGCGAGCAACCACAGACTGTTTCTTACTGTGTCAAGTAATAAGATTTCCTCCAAAGTAGGTACAGAAACCAGTAGTAGACCGTCGATCATCCAGCCACCCTGCATAGTCCGCATCAGAGTATGCAATAAGAGATAAAGAGGAGGATGACTTATACACGAGTCCTTGTCCATGAGCAGTTTTCAAATACCTGAGAATGCGTTTGGCTGCCTGAAGATGAGAGGATCGAGAAGTATGCATAAATCGACTGACCACTCCAAACGCAAACGAGATATCAGCTCTCGTAACTATTAGATATATCCGTTTTTCCACAAGGCGCCGATAGTACTCGGGATTTGGAAGCAGTGAGTCGAAGTCAAGTTCATGAGCACACAACTTTTGGTTGACCTCCATCGGGGTTTCCACAGGTTTGCACCCGGAGAGGCCAGCATCTTGTAAAAGGTCAATACAATACTTTCGTTGGGATAAGACAAGGTCATCATGCCGCTTTGCAACTTCAAGGCCAAGAAAATACCGAAAGTTTCCCAGATCTTTGATTTGAAAGACAGAGTTTAAGTGCTGCTTGACCTGTTGTATCCATGTGGAGTCATCATCAGTAATCAAAATGTCATCCACATAGACGAGGAGAATGACAGTCCCAGTAGAATGATGACGAGTGAAAAGAGAGAAGCCTGTCGAGTTTCTCTTGAAACCAACATCACGAACGGCCTTGTTGAATGTTTCAAACCACGCCCGAGGAGAATTTTGAGACCATAGATAGATTTTCGGAGCAAACACACACGAGACTCCCCCGCGGTCTCAAACCCGGGCGGTTGATGCATGTAAACAGTCCCAAGAAGGTCATTATTCAGAAAAACATTTTTGATATCTAGCTGATGTAACGGTCACTGGCTATGAACAACCAAGGAAAGTAGAACCTGAACAGAGTTTAACTTGACAACTAGGGAGAACCTTTCATCATAATCAAGGTTTTAATGTTGAGTAAATCCCCGGGACACAAGCCGAGCTTTAAGACGATCAACTGTTCCATCCGCTGCATGTTTGATTGTAAAGATCCACTTGCACCCAACACAACTATGTCCAGGAGGTAGAGAGACAAGATCCCAAGTCCGATTGGCTCAGAGAGGAGTTATTTCCTCATCCATGGCAGCATGCCACCCCGAGTGCTGGAGAGACTCCTGTAAAAAGTTAGGTATAGAAATGGAGGAGAGAGAGAGAGAGAGAGCAAATTGAAGAGGTGGAGAGAGACGATGTAAAGAGACATAATTCGCCAAGGGATGAGCCGTAGAGGGTGATGCTGAATCAACAGACCGCAAGAGCACACCGGTAGAGGGAAGCTGTTGCAGGGCATCAGAACGAGGAGGACGACAAGTGTAAAGCTGAATGATGGGTGGTTTGGACGGGACTGGTAGTGGAGTAGGTGTGGGAAGAAGGGGGGAAGCGGATACGTGACCGGAACCGTGGGCCGAGGTAGAAGAGGAGGAAGAAGAGGATCAGTAGGGTGGGTGTGATATGGTTGCTTTCACGAAAAGTGACACCAACAGACACAACGAACTTCTCGTTGGTAGGAGAATAGCATACATACCCATTCTGGGTGTGAGGGTATCCGACAAACATAGCTTTTGTAGCTCGTGGGTCAAATTTGTCATTTAGTAGACCAAGGTTATGGACATAACAAGTACATCCAAAGACGCGAGGTGTGAGAGAGAAGAGAGTCTTGGATGGGTAAAGGAGAGTGACAGGGGCACAAAGTTGAGGATAGACGAGGGCATGTGATTGATGAGATGACAGACAGTAGAGATAGCAAAGTTCCAATAGAGAGGAGGAACCTGCATTTGAAACATGAGAGATCTGTCACCATCAAGGAGATGACGATTTTTCCGCTCTGCTACGTCATTCTGTTGATGGATATATGCACACGAAGTCTGATGGATAATACCAAAATTGGTGCATAGATTTGAGAAGGTCCGACTGGTATACTAACGTGCGTTATTAGTACAGATAATCTTTAAGGGGGTAGAAAATTGAGTGTGAGTATCTGTAAGAAATGTGCGAAAGGTGGATGAGAGTTCTGCACAATCACGAAGTAAGTACAACCAGGTAACACGTGAATAATCATCAATAAATGTTACAAAGTAGCGATAACCAAAAATACCGGGGATCTTGTACGGTCCCCAAATATCTGAATGCACTAATGAAAAAGGAGCATCGTTCTGGGTATAGGAGGAAGTAAAAGATACACGATATTGTTTGTCAAAGATACATGATTCACAAAAAACTCTTGAAGAGGAACACTGGGAAGAGCTTTCTTGAGAATCTGGAGAGAAGCATGCCCAAGACAACAATGTCAATCAGCGGAAGAGAGAGTGGAAAGAGCAGTAGATGGAACATCCAAAAGATATAGCCTGTTGGACAGCCGTCCTCTACCAAGTACTCTACGTTACTCGATCCTGCACAACAAAAGAAGAGCGTGAGAAAGTTACACAATAATCAAGGTCCTGTGTAAGACGGCTAACAGAGAAGATTAAAAGGGGATCCCGGAATATGAAGAAATAAGGATAACGAGAGGGGAGGAGTAAGAGGCAGATAAGCAGCGCCAACAACTGGGGCTGTGTCACCATTTGCCACAGTAATGAACTTGGTATAAGCAGTATCTAAATATTGAGGTGACTTCTGCGGAGAGAGATGATGCGTGGCACCCGAGTCCACAATCCAGTGAGAGCTTTGAGAGAGGTAAGATATACCTTCATTGAACATCGAAACCACGGATCCAGAGGAACGACTAACCACCCCTTGTAGCTGTAGGAGTTGAGCATGCAGAGCAGCAATGTCTTCACTAGCGGCGGAGGGAGAAGTGGGAGTAACGAAAGCAGTAATGTGGGGAGGCATACCATGCTTGCAGTAGCAGGTGACCTCAAGATGACCATCTCGGCCACAGTGAGAACATTTAAAGAGGGTACGGCCACCACGGCCCCGTCCCCGAGATTGGCGACCTCCACGAGCCGGTGGACCACGAGTAGAAGGAGCAAGAGTAGCCACGGGCTACTGGAGGTGAGCAGTAGAGAGATTTGGAGCCTCTGGTGGAGGAGTAACTTTCAGGAGCATCGAGCAAACATCCGAGAGGGACGGAGTAAGAGCGGGCGATAGGATCTGAGCTCGAACACTATGAAGATGTGGTGGAACACGAGTCATCATTATCGCAATCCCAACTGCTTCTTTCTGCACACATTGCGTGGCCAAATCCGTGGTGGGAGGTTGATGATGTATTCATGCCTCCACAAGAGTTTTAGCACGAGCAACAAAGAAAGTCAAGTCACCAGTAGCCCCGGGGTCAAGGGATTGAAAATCGGTAAGTATGTCGAATAAGTGTTGAAGACTGTCCTTGCCTGAGTAGAGGGAGTGAAGATCCTCCCACATTGTGTGAACCGTCTCGTGATACATAGCCATCCGAAACGGCTCGGTGTCCAGAGAATTGAGAAGCCATGATTGGACACGCCCATCATCAGGGATCCACTCCTCAGTGGGTGTAGTAGGAGCCCTTGTCAGGTGATGAAGAAGTCATTTAGTCTGCAGAACACGGCGAACGGAGTGAACCCAATCAACAAAATTCGGTTTCCCACTGAGAAAGATAGTAGTGATCCGCAATTCATCACGAAGCTCGGGAGGAGCAACATTAGCACGTTCAGGAAGATAAGTAGTAGTCAAATCTGGGGCCATGGGGACTCAAAAGTCGACGAAGAGGCGAACTACCAGAGCTGTAAACAGGAGCGGCAAGCTGCAGCAGTCCGTGGGAAGCAACGAACAAGGGACCTTCAGAAAAACAACCCGCAGCGAGCAAAGAGGGCAGGCGGCCTCAGCAGCGGGTAAAAGACCAACAACCCACAGCAGGTAAAAACAACAAGTCGCACTAGACTAGGAGCAGACCAAAAACAGACCAGGGTAAGCCGTCAACAAGAAATCCAAACCGCTGCGGAAAAGGCGGATATGCAAGTAGATCACATAAGAGAAGGAAGAAGCACAGACCACAGCAGGTAAAGACCACTAAACCACAGCAGATGCAAGAGCAGACCGCTGCGGACAAGAGCAAATACCGCAGCAGCAAGGAGAGGCAACCCGCAGCGGATAAAGAGCAATCTGCGGCGGCTAGGAGAAGCAACCCGCAGCGGACAAAGAGCAATCCGCAGCGGCAAGGAGAGGCAACCCGCAGCGGACAGAGAGAAATCCGTAGCGGATAGCGGAGAAGGAGCAAACTAGCGGTCAGATCGCGCGACAAGATGAAGTCGGCAAGAGGAGAAGACTGCGCAGTAAGGGAGAGAAAGAGAGTGGGCCCCACGGAGCAGACTTGAGAAGTTATAAAAGGAGAGAGGGGGTGGATCCACGGGAGAAGAGAAAAGCGGCGGGTAGAAAAGGAGAGACCGCAGACAGGGTGTGGTTTAAAGAAAGCAGAGACCGCACACAGGGTGCAGTTAACGAAAGCAGAGACCGTCTGGCAGACCGGAAGGTGGTGGTTGGTTAGAAAAAAAACAGGTCGGATCTGAAACTCTGTTACTATGTAGAAAATGGAGAAAAGTGAACCTTATTCATCCAAAATTGTCTCTACACTTGTAGAGAATACACATATATATAGGAGAAAAAGAAGAGAGGAATCCCAAACAAAAGATGTGGGATTAATCAAACACTATTGGGACTAAAAACATAGGCCTAAATACAAGGCTTTTCCAACAATAACTATGTTGAAGTATACAACTTCACCACCCGCGAGTTTAACCCCTCCCGATTAGTCAAACCATGACATAAAGTATGGTGGAACTCCACCTAACTATGGCAAGATAACCATGACCTCAAGGGTTTCCTGCAAGTTAAAATTTATTGGTATGTTTACCTATACTATTATTTCTCTTTTCCTCTCTTTTTCGCCCAAGTTCTTCATTACATTTTTTTCTTTTATTCCTTGTCACTTGAAAGTCTTCTTTATATGAAATTTTGATGATTCAATATTTTGAATTACCTCGAAGAGTTTTAAGTAATTTGGGACTGCAAGAGGCTAAAACAAATTCTAAAGGGTGTATACATTGTTGGTTGACTTTTAAATTTATGTATTTTCCCCTCAACATGAGATTTAGTATCCTCGCAAGGCTTTACAAACTCCAATCAGCAACAATGATTGTTGGTTAGTCATTTAATTTACGGATTTTTCTCAAATATGTGGCTCAATAAGCTCATAAGGCTTAGAAAAATTCTAAACAACCACAATGATTGTTGTTAGTCTTTTCTTTATGAATTTTTGTGTAAATATGGCTTAAGAGTGTTTTTAAAACAATTAATTTTTCATACAGCAAAATAAAATTGTTGTTGGGTCTATTATGTCGTATGATTTATGGAAATTTCATGAATTCACAGTCCTAGTTGTTTAACCATGTGAATAAGTTATTTGAGCTTCATACTAAATAATTGAATAACTGAGGGAATTAGTACAAGATAAATAAGAAGCAAACTATTAATTGTTAACATTTTAAGCTTACTAACTAGCATACATTAGCATACCATGATTTTAAATAAAGGAGATCAAGCATTACTATGCTCTTTCATTAAATTGAGTGAAATGATCATCTAATTACTAACCATAATACTTTCTTTTACATGCCACAATCCTAGTATAGGTTCTACAAGATTCTGAAATTATAGGAAGAAAATTTATCTGTATAATTCATAATTTACAAATTAGATACGTTCTCATCATTGGAAGTTCCAAAAAGAGAGATTTTAACATTTAATTGTAAGAAAAACGATCGACACTATTTTACAAATTACGGCAAATGAAAGCGCTTATATATTTCATGAATTTTTTGCCTTAAATGTTTTTTGCCATTACTACGCAAATCTGAAAATTTAGCAAGATGAATTTATTTGCATGATTCATTTTAAGGAGGGGAGGGGTAGACCAAAAAAGACTTGGAATGTAACTAAGAAAAAACATGATGTACTTAGGCATTAGTGAGATTATGACTAAATATAGGGCACAATGGACACAAATGATTCATATAGTCGACCCCAATATGGTGGGATAAAGGCTTGAATGTTGTTCTTATTGATTCAAATTTTGCAAATTGAATAGACACATCATCGATTCATGTGCAAATAAGGGCTTTAGCATTATAATTTCAATAATGAATTTTTATAATATTTTGGATACATAAATCATGAATCTAAAGTATTTGGATTAGGGCAAACCAATATTATTTGCACAATTCATTATACCATTGCATGCTTTTATCAAGCTCAAAGGCTTTCTGGACTCAATCCCCGATATCATTTTGGAACCCCATCCAATTCAAACACGCAGTGGTCGTCGTACCCTTATCAACGCAAGTGATCTCCATGGCTTCCAATTCCCGAGCCAGGTCATCATAGGCCAAAATCCAACTTTCTTGAGTTGAAGCATGTCGGCTTAATGCATTGGCGACAACATTCGTCTTCTCTGGAGTGTACTGGATATCAAAAGTGTAGTCTCCCAAGAACTTCATCCATCTGCGTTAACGGATATTTAACTCATTTTGTGACATGAGACACTTCAAGAGCTTATGGTCCGTGAATATGTCGATCATCACGTCAAACAAAAAATGTTGCCACAACTTAAGAGTGAACACCACGGCCGCCAACTCCAATTCATGAACCGATTAATTCCTCTCGTGTACTTTCAATTGACACGATCCATACGCTATCACCTTTCCGAACTGGTAGAGCACGTAACTCAAACAACTTCCTGAGGCAACACAACAGATTTGATAGCCTTCAGCTTGGAACGGTGAACACAAAATTGTTGTAGATATCAATAGGTTAATATTCTTCAAAAGCTCGCGTGCACTCTAGTACTCAAACGAGCTTATGCTCTTTCCACGTCAGTGTGGTGAAAGAAAGTATGATCCTCGAGAAGTTCTCCACAAAACGTCTATAGTCCCGGTCAAATCCTATAAAACTACGGATTTCCACCAAAGTCTTCAACTCAGGAAAATAGTAGAATCTTTGACCGATCCACCGCAATGCGCTCCCCATTTATAACATGCTCATGGAATTTCATAGAAGACAACCAAAACTCGCACTTTGAGATGTTGGTGTTGAGTTGGTGCCTCCTCATGATACTCAACATCGCGCGCAAGTGATCGACATGCAACATGCTCCTCTTCCAACTGAAAGTACACCAGGATGTCGTTGATAATAACAATGACGAAGTGATGTAGGTACTCTCAACACGTTCTACTCATTAAACCTATGAATAACGATGACACATTCGTGAGCCCAAACATCATCACCATGCACCCATAGTGTCCATAGCGTGTTCTGAAAGCCTCCATTGGGATATCACTCTTCGATATACTCAAATGATAGTATCAAAACTTCAAATCCAACTTTGAATATACGGTAGAGTAAACCAGTTGGTTAAATAAGTCGTCGATACGGGAAATCGGATATTTGTTCTTCTCCGTTAACTTATTTAACTCTCGGTAGTCGAAGCATATACGTAAGATGTTGTTCTTCTTCTTCACAAACACTAATGGTAAGCCTCAAGGTGAAGAGCTCGGGTGTATGTAGCATTGCTCAAACAACTCTTGCAATTGGACCTTATATTCCTCAGTCATCTCGTTCGACGTCATCCTGTAAAGTGAGCGTAACACAGGTTTGTCACCTGACACTAACTCAATGCAAAAGTCTATATCTTGCTGAGGTAGAGCCCCAGAGAGTGCGTCAGGAAAAATATTTGCATACTTCCTGCCATTGATACGTTACATAAGCTTGGCTTGGCTCTGATGTCACCAGCAGAGTGAAGAACAACTCTGTACTTTTTCGAACAACCTTCACTACCTGAAGAGCGGACATCAACGTCTTGCCCAACCCTCGCAAGTCAGCGAATCGAGTTTCGCCTTGGGTTCCCCTATATAATGTGACTTCCTTGAATTTGCAATTGATGCACGCACATTGCTTTGAGAGTCAATCCATGTCAAAGATCACATCATATTTTGAATGCGGTAAGGATGCCTTCAAATCAAAGTCTCAATCCCCAACTCAAACATTCATTCGACTCTTCATATCAATGCTCATTGCATACCTATTAGAGAGCAACACATCCAATTTATCCTTTGCCAAAACGTACGATACTTTGATCTGCATAATAAATACATCCAATGGAAAGGAATACAAAATGTCGATACCAAATAACATTCTCGTTAGATGAATAAATATTTGCACAAAGCTTAACCCAAGCACATAAGGCATGCACACACAAGCGAGGTATAATTAATGAATGCGGAAAAAGCCAGACAAAAATCCATGCATGTCACCACAACATTCTGGCGAATGGCCTCTTGTTGGCCATGGGCAAACACTCTCAATTGGATTGAGGGATACTGAGAAGCGGAAAACTCCACCGTCTTCCATTCCCCAACATAGCTAGGTCCTGTCGTTTGAGTGAGAAGCTAGGTCCTCTCCATCTTCGGCGGACCACTCTGATATGAACGTATCATGTGGCCAACCTTCCTATAGGAAAAGCAAGTCAAGGAGCCTTGAGTAGTCGTGGCACCTGAAGTAGTGAAGGGAGCAACCTCTGAATGAAAGGGCTTCTTCTTGTGCCTCCTGCCCTAAGTCTTTCCCTGAGAAGGCGGCTCCTTGAACTCTATTCCCTTTGCAGTATGGCTCTGTCGGCACTGTACCTTTTCCAAGTCCATCTCCAATGCTCTCGCCAACTCTACTAAAGTATGAAATCCAAGTGATTGGGATCACACCAGTTGCAACATTAGATCAGTGTGGAAACCCTCATAAAATTTATGAATTTGTCTCCTCATGCTCAATCAATCTCCCTACATAATGGCTCGGTCTGGTAAATTCATGAAGGTACACATTCACCTTCACGTCGCTTAAAATTAGATGCAGAAACTACCCCTGCAAGGTCAAGCGCATCGTGGCGGCGATGTACCTCTTATGGAAAGACTCGAAGAAGCATTGCGTAACACGGGTTTGTCACCTGACACTAACTCAATGCAAAATCTATATCTTGCTGAGGTAGAGCCCCAGAGAGTGCGTCAGGAAAAATGTTTGCATACTTCCTACCATTGATACGTTACATAAGCTTGACTTGGCTCTAATGTCTCCAGCAGAGTGAAGAACAACTATGTACTTTTTCGAACAACCTTCACTACCTGAAGAGCGGACATCAACGTCTTGCCCAACCCTCGCAAGTCAGCGAATCGAGTTTCGCCTTGGGTTCCTCTATATAATGTGACTTCCTTGAATTTGCAATTGATGCACGCAGTTTGCTTTGAGAGTCAATCCATGTCAAAGATCACATCAGATTTTGTATGCGGTAAGGATGCCTTCAAATCAAAGTCTCAATCCCCAACTCAAACATTCATTCAACTCTTCATATCAATGCTCATTGCATACCTATTAGAGAGCAACACATCCAATTTATCCTTTGCCAAAACGTACGATATTTTGATCTGCATAATAAATACATCCAATGGAAAGGAATACAAAATGTCGATACCAAATAACATTCTCGTTAGATGAATAAATATTTGCACAAAGCTTAACACAAGCACATAAGGCATGCACACACAAGCGAGGTATAATTAATGAATGCGGTAAAAGCCAGACAAAATCCATTCATGTCACCACAACATTCTGGCGAATGGCCTCTTGTTGGCCATGGGCAAACACTCTCATTTGGATTGAGGGATACTGAGAAGCGGAAAACTCCACCGTCTTCCATTCCCCAACATAGCTAGGTCCTGTCATTTGAGTGACCCCAACGATCCGCCTCTCCATCTTCGGCGGACCACTCTGATATGAACGTATCATGTGGCCAACATTCCTATAGGAAAAGCAAGTCAAGGAGCCTTGAGTAGTCGTGGCACCTGAAGTAGTGAAGGGAGCAACCTCTGAATGAAAGGGCTTCTTCTTGTGCCTCCTGCCCTAAGTCTTTCCCTGAGAAGGCGGCTCCTTGAACTCTATTCCCTTTGCAGTATGGCTCTGTCGGCACTGCACCTTTTCCAAGTCCATCTCCAATGCTCTCGCCAACTCTACTAAAGTATGAAATCCAAGTGATTGGGATCACACCAGTTGCAACATTAGATCAGTGTGGAGACCCTCATAAAATTTATGAATTTGTCTCCTCAGGCTCAATCAATCTCCCAACATAATGGCTCGGTCTGGTAAATTCATTTAGGTACACATTCACCTTCACGTCGCTTAAAATTAGACGCAGAAACTACCCCTGCAAGGTCAAGCGCATCGTGGCGGAGATGTACCTCTTATGGAAAAACTCGGAGAAGCATTGCGTAACACGGGTTTGTCACCTGACACTAACTCAATGCAAAAGTCTATATCTTGCTGAGGTAGAGCCCCAGAGAGTGCGTCTGGAATAATGTTTGCATACTTCCTGCCATTGATACGTTACATAAGCTTGGCTTGGCTCTGATGTCTCCAGCAGAGTGAAGAACAACTCTGTACTTTTTCGAACAACCTTCGCTACCTGAAGAGCGGACATCAACGTCTTGCCCAACCCTCGCAAGCCAGGGAATCGAGTTTCGCCTTGGGTTCCTCTATATAATGTGACTTCCTTGAATTTGCAATTGATGCATGCACTTTGCTTTGAGAGTCAATCCATGTCAAAGATCACATCATATTTTGTATGCGGTAAGGATGCCTTCAAATCAAAGTCTCAATCCCCAACTCAAACATTCATTCGACTCTCCATATCAATGCTCATTGCATACCTATTAGAGAGCAACACATCCAATTTATCCTTTTTCAAAATGTACGATACTTTGATATGCATAATAAATACATCCAATGGAAAGGAATACAAAATGTTGATACCAAATAACATTCTCGTTAGATGAATAAATATTTGCACAAAGCTTAACACAAGCACATAAGGCATGCACACACAAGCGAGGTATAATTAATGAATGCGGTAAAAGCCAGACAAAAATCCATGCATGTCACCACAACATTCTGGCGAATGGCCTCTTGTTGGCCATGGGCAAACACTCTCAATTGGATTGAGGGATACTGAGAAGCGGAAAACTCCACCGTCTTCCATTCCCCAACATAGCTAGGTCCTGTCATTTGAGTGACCTCAACGATCCGCCTCTCCAGCTTCGGCGGACCACTCTGATATGAACGTATCATATGGCCAACCTTCCTATAGGAAAAGCAAGTCAAGGAGCCTTGAGTAGTCGTGGCACCTGAAGTAGTGAAGGGAGCAACCTCTGAATGAAAGGGCATCTTCTTGTGCCTCATGCCCTGTCTTTCCCTGAGAAGGCGGCTCCTTGAACTCTAATCCCTTTGCAGTATGGCTCTGTCGGCACTGTACCTTTTCCAAGTCCATCTCCAATGCTCTCGCCAACTCTACTAAAGTATGAAATCCAAGTGATTGGGATCACACCAGTTACAACATTAGATCAGTGTGGAGACCCTCATAAAATTTATGAATTTGTCTCCTCATGCTCAATCAATCTCGATACATAATGGCTCGGTCTGGTAAATTCATGCAGGTACACATTCACCTTCACGTCGCTTAAAATTAGACGCAGAAACTACCCCTGCAAGGTCAAGCGCATCATGGCGGCGATGTACCTCTTATGGAAAGACTCGGAGAAGCATTGCGTAACACGGGTTTGTCACCTGACACTAACTCAATGCAAAAGTCTATATCTTGCTGAGGTAGAGCCCCAGAGAGTGCGTCAGGAAAAATGTTTGCATACTTCCTGCCATTGATACGTTACATAAGCTTGGCTTGGCTCTGATGTCTCCAGCAGAGTGAAAAACAACTCTGTACTTTTTCGAACAACCTTCACTACCTGAAGAGCGGACATCAACGTCTTGCCCAACCCTCGCAAGTCAGCGAATCGAGTTTCACCTTGGGTTCCTATATATAATGTGACTTCCTTGAATTTGCAATTGATGCACGCACTTTGCGTTGAGAGTCAATCCATGTCAAAGATCACATCATATTTTGTATGCGGTAAGGATGCCTTCAAATCAAAGTCTCAATCCCCAACTCAAACATTCATTCGACTCTTCATATCAATGCTCATTGCATACCTATTAGAGAGCAACACATCCAATTTATCCTTTGTCAAAACGTACGATACTTTGATCTGCATAATAAATACATCCAATGGAAAGGAATACAAAATGTCGATACCAAATAACATTCTCGTTAGATGAATAAATATTTGCACAAAGCTTAACACAAGCACATAAGGCATGCACACACAAGCGAGGTATAATTAATGAATGTGGTAAAAGCCAGACAAAAATCCATGCATGTCACCACAACATTCTGGCGAATGGCCTCTTGTTGGCCATGGGCAAACACTCAATTGGATTGAGGGATACTGAGAAGCGGAAAACTCCACCGTCTTCCATTCCCCAACATAGCTAGGTCCTGTCGTTCGAGTGACCTCAACGATCCGCCTCTCCATCTTCGGCGGACCACTCTGATATGAACGTATCATGTGGACAACCTTCCTATAGGAAAAGCAAGTCAAGGAGCCTTGAGTATTCGTGGCACCTGAAGTAGTGAAGGGAGCAACCTCTGAATGAAAGGGCTTCTTCTTGTGCCTCCTGCCGTAAGTCTTTCCCTGAGAAGGCGGCTCCTTGAACTCTATTCCCTTTGCAGTATGGCTCTGTCGGCACTGTACCTTTTCCAAGTCCATCTCCAATGCTCTCGCCAACTCTACTAAAGTATGAAATCCAAGTGATTGGGATCACACCAATTGCAACATTAGATCAGTGTGGAGACCCTCATAAAATTTATGAATTTGTCTCCTCATGCTCAATCAATCTCCCTACATAATGGCTCCGTCTGGTAAATTCATGCAGGTACACATTCACCTTCACTTCGCTTAAAAATTAGACTCAGAAACTACCCCTGCAAGGTCAAGCGCATCGTGGCGGCGATGTGCCTCTTATGGAAAGACTCGGAGAAGTCTTTCATGGAGATCTATACCAAAGTTTGGCCTCCTCATTCAGTAAGAATGTGGCCATGGTAAACATTTTCTCATTCTTGGTATCAGTAACAAGCAGAATCCTCTTCACTCTAGCCAGTAATTCCTCAGTTTTCGTTGCAATTTTAAGCCTAAAAATGATGGGAGATTGAAACTCATGAAATACTTCACCTGGTGCTCATATGCTCGGGGTTCGGCTAAAGGAACTGCACCAACGAGTATCGCGATCCCATCAGGAGTGGGAGGTTCAGCAGTCGATGCAAGCATTGCCTGACATGCATTAAGTGCAGCAATCGTCGTCGTAACAATCATCATACACATCTCGGCAAATGGCAGACTCACAACAGTCGAAGCAGGAGTATTGTTATCTCCAATCTAACGGGGTAAGAGGACATGCACTGTCACTAATTATTCATACACATGAAACACACAGTTTAGTGTATCAAATAAGCAATAGATATGGAACAAGCAGGTTCCAAGCAAACAAGTAAATTTATCCTTAAGTGGACATTCTTCCTTGTTGGAAAAGCTCAAAGCTTGTATGTATTGCTTCTATATCAAAATACAAGGAGAGAATACAAATACATAGAGGAGAAAAAGGAGAGAAGAAATCTTATACAAGATGTGGGACTAAAAGGAGAAGAAGAAAAGAGGAGAAAAACAAGGGCCCAAAATGGGCCCATTTACATGGGCTTTTCTAACACTCCCGCAAGCTGGAGCGTACAAATCGTATGCACCAAGCTTGGATAAGCACTGATAGAAGAGCGTACTGGGAAGAGCTTTAGTGAGCACATCCGCAACTTGTTCTGTCCCGGGAACATGCTTCAAGTCAATCTTCTTCATTTGAACCTTTTCTCTGATGAAGTGGCAGTCAACTTCAATATGTTTAGTTCTCTCGTGGAATACCGGGTTCTTGACAATATGTATTGCCGCTTGGCTATCACAAAGGAGAAGCGCTGGGGAAGGAAGTCGTACACCAAGATCGGTAAGAAGACTCTTCAGCCATGTTAGTTCAGATACTACAGACGCCATTACCCGGTATTCAGCCTCAGCAGATGATCGAGCTACAACGACTTGTTTCTTGCTCCGCCATGTAATCAAATGTCCTCCAAAATATGTGCAAAACCCACTGGTTGACCGTTGGTCATCAAGAGAACCAGCGTAATCAGCATCCGAGTAAGCTATCAATGTAGGGGCTGAAGATGAGGTCTTGTAAACCAATCCTTGACCAGGGGCCGTTTTGAGGTATCTGAGAATGCGTTCAACGGCGTGAAGATGAGATTTTCGGGGAGAATGCATATACCGGCTGATAATACCAACGGCAAATGATATGTCCGGTCTAGTTACCGTGAGGTAGATCAATTTTCCAACTAGTCGGCGATAGTATTCAGGATTCTCAAGTAAAGGATCTGAGTCGGAAGCCTGAGCACATAACTTGTGATTCACATCCATTGGGGTATTGATCGGCTTACACCCCGAATAACCTGCATCATGAAGGAGGTCGAAACAATACTTCCGCTGGGAGAGGACGAGACCATCTGGCCGTCTAGCTACCTCAAGGCCCAAAAAATACCGGAGGGGTCCCAGATCCTTTGTTTGAAAAACTGTACCGAGATGTCGTTTGACCTCCTAGATTCCCTGTGAGTCATCGCCCGTAATGATGATGTCATCAACATAAACTAACAAAATAACTGTCCCCGCTGTACGGTGGCGAGTGAACATGGAGAAGTCTGCCGTGCTGCGAGAAAATCCAACCTCCCGAAGAGCTTTGCTGAACCTGTCGAACCAAGCCCGTGGTGATTGTTTGAGGCCATACAGAGCTTTCTGAAGACGGCAAACCTGAGACTCCCTCGTGGTCTCAAACCCGGGAGGTTGTTGCATATAGACAGTCTCTTGCAAGTCGCCATTCAAAAAGGCATTCTTAATATCCAGTTGCAGTAAGGGCCACCGGCGATGGACAGCCACCGAGATAAGTACACGAACGGTGTTGAGTTTGGCCACCGGGGAAAAGGTTTCCTCATAGTCTAGCCCGGGTTGTTGAGTGAAGCCGCGGGCGACAATCCGAGCCTTGAGACGGTCAATCATCCCATCAGCAGCGTGTTTGATGACGAAGACTCACTTACACCCAACCGGTTTCTGACCCGGGGGAAGCGGAGCGAGAGTCCAGGTCTGGTTGGCCCAGAGGGCCGCCATTTCCACCTCCATGGCAGCCTTCCAGCCGGGATGTTCCAGTGCCTCCTGCACAGTGTTAGGAATCGAAATAGAGGAAAGAGAAGTGGCAAAGGTGTGTAAGTGGGGGGAAAGGCGATGCAAGGAGACATAATTCGCCATAGGATGAGCGGTGGAGGGAGATACCTGATCAGCAGAGCGCGGGGTAGCCGTGGAAGATGCCGACTGCAGAGGGGCAGCGGAGCAGGGGGGAAGGCGGCGAAAGTAAACTTGGATAACGGACGGCCTGGAGGGAGCAGGTGGAGGGAAAGAAGAGGGAGCATGTAACACCCCCATCTGTCGCATGGCATATAACAGAAGGTCCAGCTGGAACCCGACGTCATATACCACAGACAGTCGGAAGGACTACCAAATGAATAATCAAACCATCCAATTAAGACTACTCGTCCTACACAGAGCATTCTAGCGGAAGTTTTTAAAGTTGAAAGAACCCAAATTTAAATCCATCAAATATGAATGTCCACATTTGCAACTACAGGAAAGAAAACCCAAATACACTGAAACGGGTACTTGGCCTTATGGCCTTACAAATGTTCACTTAATATAACATGTCTTCCATACATCGACTCGCAGGCCGGTCACACATGATAAATGTAAAAACAACTATACTACGGCCTTCTAGTTCCAGCACAGCAACATGGGCTCCAGCCCGCTATTTGGCGCTCGGCTCCGCAGCACCTGCAAGCACATACCACCGCACGGTGGCAAACAAGGCAACGGTCAGCTAAAAGCCGACCAAATTATAACGACCCCGCCCCTGACTCGGGACGGCGGTGCTCTTTCCCTGCATAGCATTAGTCCAATAAAATAATATAGCGCAATTATATTTTGCCACAGGTGTAGGCTCGCACGGCCAAACACCCCGTGGACTCCGGGCACATTCATGGTGAACCCTGACCAATCAGTGCATTCACCACCACCCCCAGGATGGCAACAACATGTGAGCATTTAGCCTATCTGACCACCGTCTAAGGCTCCGACTATGCCTACGGCCAGTGCCCGTCTTCGGATTTCTCGCACCGTACCACATAGCCTAGGTCCAATTCCACTTGCATGTTGCTCACGCCGCATATACAATTTAAGTCCTACGCGCGGGCCAAGCTTCTCTCGGATCCCAAATTTTTCCAAAACAATCTCATAACCCAGTTATGATCAAGGCCGGTTCCCAGACCGCCAAGTTAGCAGAACACGTTTCCGCTCAATTTTCCGGGTGCGCCTTGAAGCTAGCCTCCAAGGATCCCTGCTGCAATCTACCGCGTAGAAACCCGAAAAAAACCCAAAGCACGGAGTCTTCTCCGGCAAATCATATCAAATGCAACATCACCGATCCAGACAAAACACGTCCGGGTAGGCTTCACACACAATGCCTATGCCCGTACTTACGATTCCGGACTCTATATGCAACACAAGGGGGACTATTCACATCAACCCCAAGGAACACCACACACTCACCGCACACTCGCGGGAGCGGGATTCCCTATGCAGAAAGAAAGAGCTTCAAACGCTCAAGTTGAGAATCGTTACCCTTGTAGTCCGTTTTGGCGTCATGGAAAAACTACGCGGACAGAACACTTCGCAACGACCTTCCCTCCACGGATCCGCTCTCCGATTTCGAAACGGTGCTCCGGTGCTCCGCCGGCGGCCGGAAACCTTCTTCTTCTTCCTCTTCTCTCTCACCTTGGAAGGAGAAAGCTTTGGAGAGAAAATGAGGGATTAACCTCCTATTCCCGGCCTTAACAGAGCAGGATCTCATCTGGGCCGTCGGATCTTAATTAAAGAAAACGAACGGTTCAGATCTGCACAAAATTCTCCATACCTGGGCCGAACACGGCTTGGCACACGGCCGTGTCCCAGGCCGTGTGCCTCGATCCAGGCACGATCGTCGAACTGAGAAACGACACACGGGCCAAGACACGCCCGTGTTCAGGGGCGTGTCACGCATAACCGCCACGGAAACGGACACGACCCAACTGCACACGGGTAGGGACACGGGTTGGCACACGCCCGTGTCGGGTGACACGCCCGTGTCATCCGGTCGTGTTCCTGGCCGTGTCCTT
Organism: Platanthera guangdongensis; assembly: GCA_039583875.1. Lineage (NCBI taxonomy): Eukaryota > Viridiplantae > Streptophyta > Magnoliopsida > Asparagales > Orchidaceae > Platanthera > Platanthera guangdongensis. Next base: position 53,737,265 of record CM077150.1, read on the forward strand.
CTCGGGATGAAAACGGCCAAAAATCACCAGCCAGACACGGCCTTGGATACGTCCGTGTCCTAGGCCGTGTACCCCTATACAGGCACCAAAAATCCCTTTTCGCGACCGACTCGCACACAATTTTCGGGGCGTTACAAATCTCCCCCACTTAAGGAATTTCGTCCCGAAATTAAGCAAATGTACACAAAATCTAAATGATACCTGATTGGAATAACTCGGGGTATTCCTCCAACATAGCTTGCTCTCGCTCCCAAGAAAGCTCCTCACGTCCGCAATTATCCCAACGGACTTTAACCATTCGGACCTCCTTGTTGCGGAGTCGTTTGACCGCAACATCTTCAATTCGTACTGGCTTGACCCTTGTTGTTAATTCATAATCAACCAGTACCTGATTGTCCGCAACGATCTGCGAAGGCTCTTGCACTGCCTTACGCAACACCGATACGTGGAACACGTCATGCAGCCCACTCAACTCCGTCGACAGCTTCAACCTATACGCCGCCTCGCCAACACGCTCCAGGATTTCAAATGGTCCAAGATATCTCGGACTCAGCTTCTTCAAGCGTCGAACCCGCGATACGCCCTTGAACGGCTTGATTTTTAGATATACCATGTCGCCAACGTTGAACTCCACATTTCTATGTTTGGCGTTGTAATACTTTGACTTTCTATCCTGAGCAATCTTCAGCCTTTCCTGAATTGTCTGTATCATTGAGGTGGCGTCTTCCACCGCTTGACGTTTATACAACTTCGATTCGCCTGCCTCCAACCAAGACAATGGCGTACGACACTTCCTCCCGTACAAGACTTCGAAAGGCGTCATTCCAATACTTGCCTGAAAGCTGTTGTTGTACGCAAACTCCACCATGTACAAGTGATCCTCCCAATTCTTCCCGAAATCTAGGACGCACATGCGAAGCATGTCCTCCATAGTCCTGTTGACTCTCTCGGTTTGGCCATCTGTCTACGGGTGAAAGGATGTGCTGAACTTTAGCTTAGTACCCAACAGACCATGCACCAACCTCCAGTCATTCGACGTGAAGCGTCCATCACGATCACTAACAATACTGCGGGGCACACCATGCAATCGTACAATATTATCCACGTAGAGTTTGGCTAACTTTTCCACCGGATCTTCCTTTCTAACTGGGATAAAGTGCGACACCTTTGTCAATCTATCTACGACCATCCAAATGGCGTCGTTTCCATTCTGCGACTTCGGCAAACCGTGCACAAAATCCATAGATATGTCGTCAAACTTCCATTCTGGGATAGGAAGGGATTTCAAGAAATCTCCAGGCTTCTGGCATTCCGCTTTCACCAATGCACAAGTACGACACTTGGCCACATAAAGTGCCACATCCTTCTTCAAACCCGGCCACCAGAATAATTTCTTCATGTCTCTATACATTTTCGTGCTTCCCGGGTGGATTGAGTACTTGGTATGATGAGCCTCATACATCAATTCCTCCCGAAGATTATCCGCACTAGGAACGCATAGACGACTGTCCTTCCTTAGCAACCCATCTTCAACCATAAACTGGGAATTTGACTCATCCAAAGATTCATCCAAGATCTGCTTCATGCTGCTATCCTGAACCAAAGCCCTCCGAACTCTATCCGCTAGGTCACACTGCACCTCTGTCCAAAACAGTTTCGCCTCGACACTAGACTGCTTATCGACACAAGATATCTCCAATGCCTCCAACTCTTGGACCAATCTCTCATCATGTACCGATAACCAGTTGGCTTGTGCGGGAATCTTACGACTCAACGCATCCGCCACTGCATTTCCCTTCCCAGGCACATAATGTATCTTGAAGGTGTAGTCCCCTAAGAACTTCATCCACCTCCGCTGCCTCATGTTCAGATCCTTTTGGTCAAACAGGTACTTCAAACTCTTATGATCGGTGTAAATATCGACCTTCACACCGTACAGATAGTGTCTCCAAAACTTTAGAGCAAATATCACGGCCGCTAACTCTAAGCCGTGGACCGGATAATTCCTCTCGTGAACCTTCAGTTGTCGTGAACCATAAGCTATCACTCTCCCATGTTGTAGCAGAACACAGCCCAAACCACTGTCCGAAGCATCACTGTAGATCTCGAACCCTTCGGTTCCCCTTGGCGAACATAAAATAGGCGTCGTGGTCAAACGCCTCTTCAACTCTTCAAAAGCCTGTTCGCACTCCGGAGACCACACAAACTTCTGATCTTTTCTTGTCAACGTCGTGAGTGGTAGTGCTATCCGCGAGAAGTTCTCTACGAAGCGTCTGTAGTAGCCAGCAAGCCCCAGAAAACTCTGGACTTCTGCCACCGTAGTCAAAGTAGGCCACTCCCGTATCGCCACTATCTTCGCCGGATCCACAGCTATTCCTTCTCCACTGACAACATGACCAAGGAACGCTATCGAGGATAACCAGAATTCACACTTGGAGAACTTTGCATACAACTGACTTTTCCTCAATGTCTCCAACACCACGTGTAAATGCTTGTAGTGATCCTCCTCGCACCGCGAATACACCAGGATATCATCGATAAATACTATCACGAAATGATCCAGGTATTCTCTGAACGTCCTAATCATCAGATCCATAAACACGGATGGCGCATTCGTCAACCCAAACGGCATGACCGTGAACTCGTAATGCCCAAACCACGTACTGAATGCTGTCTTTGGGATGTCGCTCTCCCTTATCCTCAACTGATAGTAACCGGACTTCAAATCTAACTTCGAATATACTGTTGGTCCAACCAACTGATCAAACAGATCATCAATCCTCGGGATTGGATATTTGTTCTTCTCCGTAAGTTTGTTCAATTCCCGATAATCGATACAAAGCCACAAGCTCCCATCTTTCTTCTTGACAAAGAGAACTGGTGCGCTCCAAGGCGACGAACTTGGACGCACATAACCTTGCTCGAGCAACTCTTGCAGTTGCACCTTCAACTTTGTCATTTCTCTTGGGGCTATCCGATAGGGGGAGCGTGACACCGGTTTGGCACCCGGTACCAGCTCTATAGTAAAGTCTATCTCCTGCTGAGAAGGGGCTCCTGGGAGATCATCTGGAAACACATCAGGATACTCGGACACAACTGGGATGCTGTCCAAACTAGGCTTAGGCGTCTAAGTCTGCACTAGAGTGACATACAGTTCTGCCCCAGACCGAACTGCCTTGAACACCTGAAGGGCCGACATCAGAACTTTCCCTGACCCCTTCATGCCCGCAAAAATAGTCTCCCGATCAGTGTCCAGACCCAACTTGACTTTTTTACGGTTGCAATCAATGCATGCACTCTGCTCCGAGAGCCAATCCATACTGAAGATTACGTCGAACTCCACTAATGGTAGAACCAACGCCCGCAAATCAAACTCCCGGTCTCCAATCTGAATCGTCACAACGCAAATCCTATCTGCACGCATTGAACACCCATTAGACAACAACACATCCAACTTGTTTTCTGCCATCGAGAACGGAACTCCGATGCGCGATATGAATTTTTCGGATAAGAAGGAATGTGATGCTCCCGTATCAAAAAGGGCTCTCGCCGGAAACCCAAAGATTAACACAAAGCCTAGCACTAACAAACGTAAGCTAACAAATACGAAGCTAACTCATACCTGTCACCACGTCCGCTTGCTTTATGGCCTCCTACAGACCAATGTTGTAGACTCTAGGCTGGGCTGGAGCATGATGGGATGCGGTTGACTCCACCGCCTTCCCTTTCTCCTCATAAGTCGCTCCAGGTCTCCTCTCGGACTTTGAACGTCCGTTCCAACACTCCCGAGCAAAATGCCCCGTCTTCCCGCAGTTGTAGCAAGCTCCGGGGACTCGACTTGTAGTTGCCCCCGATGCATCAGCCGAAGGGGCTGAGTTCGAAGTCCTCCGCTTCTTGTTCCACCTGCGGAAACTTGACTTATTATTTGGCACCTTGAACTCGGTCTTCCTTTCTCCTGGGTCCTTCTTCTCTTGAACTTTCTTCGCAACCTTCTCCAACGATCGGGCTGAATTGACCAAGGCTAGGAAGCCCTGCGCCTTAGGCCCAGCAAGGAGTAACTGTAAATCGCCGCGAAGGCCCTCATAGAATCGGTTGGTCTTCCTCTCTTCTTCTATAAACATAGTACCAGCATAACGACCCAACCGTGTGAACTCATGCAGATATTCGTCCACGCTTCTGGACCCCTGAGTCAACCCAAGAAATTGATTCTCCATCTCCAACTTCTGAGCAGAGGGTACAAATCTGGCTAGGAACAATCTTGAAAATTCCTCCATCGGCACATCCGCAAGTTGCCTTCCCACTAGCAGATGAAACTCCAACTCGTCCCACCACAGCCTCGCTTCAACTTCCAAAAGAAAAGTCGCTATGGTGGTCTTCTGCCACTCCTCAGTTATTGTGGCCGTCAAGACCCTCTTTATGGAAGAGAGCCAGTCCTCAGCTTGAGTTGGCGTTCCAACCCCATTAAACCTCGGAGGATTAAAGCCCATCACATGCTTTAGCTGCCTCTCCGTAGTTCTTCTCGGCTCTACCAACTCCACTGCTGCGCGTTCCATTACTCTCGGCTCTGCCGCCCTAACCGGTTCTTGCTCATCCGCAGGAGGTGCGCGATGCATTTGCCCTGCAGGTTGGGCATTTATCATTACGAATACGGCCTTAGCCACCATCCTGATGGTTTCCGCTGAAGGAGGTGTGGTAGGCACGTCCCTTGGTGCACTACTTTCCGCTGATTGCGGACGCTCTGACCGACCAGCACCGATCCTAGCTGCCTATAGTAGCAAAGACGCACGATTAGACGACAAACAAATTGCTAAAAGCAATCATTGGAACATTCAAATTCCACCAAACAAGTGTATTTTTCATTCCTAAGTGGACATTCATGGGTTCTTTTGATGTTATAACGATGACGCACACATGTGGTCACCACCCCTTAAAAGAATTCGCTCACGAATTCATTTAAGCCTGACCGTAACCAGAAGTCTGATACCAAATTGTAACACCCCCATCAGTCGCATGACATATAACAGAAGGTCCAGCTGGAACCCGACGTCATATACCACAGACAGTCGGAAGGACTACCAAATGAATAATCAAACCATCCAATTAAGACTACTCGTCCTACACAGAGCATTCTAGCGGAAGTTTTTAAAGTTGAAAGAACCCAAATTTAAATCCATCAAATATGAATGTCCACATTTGCAACTACAGGAAAGAAACCTCAAATACACTGAAACGGGTACTTGGCTTTATGGTCTTACAAATGTTCACTTAATATAACATGTCTTCCATACATCGGCTCGCAGGCCGGCCACACATGATAAATGTAAAAACAACTATACTACGGCCTTCTAGGGCCAGCACAGCAACATGGGCTCCAGCCCACTATTTGGCGCTCGGCTCCGCAGCACCTGCAAGCACATACCACCGCACGGTGGCAAACAAGGCAACGGTCAGCTAAAAGCCGACCAAATTATAACGACCCCGCCCCTGACTCGGGACGGCGGTGCTATTTCCCTGCATAGCATTAGTCCAATAAAATAATATAGCGCAATTATATTTCGCCACAGGTGTAGGCTCGCACGGCCAAACACCCCGTGCACTCAGGGCACATTCATGATGAACCCTGACCAATCAGTGCATTCACCACCACCCCCAGGATGGCAACAACATGTGAGCATTTAGCCTATCTGACCACCGTCTAAGGCTCCGACTATGCCTACGGCCAGTGCCCGTCTTCGGATTTCTCGCACCGTACCACATAGCCTAGGTCCAATTCCACTTGTCCGTTGCTCACGCCGCATATACAATTTAAGTCCTACGCGCGGGTCAAGCTTCTCTCGGATCCCAAATTTTTCCAAAACAATCTCATAACCCAGTTATGATCAAGGCCGGTTCCCAGACCGCCAAGTTAGCAGAACACGTTTCCGCTCAATTTTCCGGGTGCGCCTTGAAGCTAACCTCCAAGGATCCCTGCTGCAATCGGGTAGGGACACGGGTTGGCACACGCCCGTGTCGGGTGACACGCCCGTGTCATCCGGCCGTGTTCCTGGCCGTGTCCTTCTCGGGATGAAAACGGCCAAAAATCACCAGCCAGACACGGCCTTGGACACGCCCATGTCCTAGGCCGTGTACCCCTATACAGGCACCAAAAATCCCTTTTTGCGACCGACTCGCACACAATTTTTGGGGCGTTACAGAGCAGGTGGAGAAGGAGCAGGTGGAGAGGAAGAAGGACGTGGGGAAACAGGCGCAGTAGTAGGGATGACGGGCCGGGGTAGAGGGAGCGGTGGAGATGGAGGCGTGGAGGAAGGAGTAGGGGAGAAGAATGGTTGATCTTCCCAAAAAGTAACATCGGCGGAGACGATGACCTTCCGAGTACTCGGAGAGTAGCATAGGTAACCCTTTTGGGTGCGAGAGTAGCCGACAAAGATGGATTTGGCGGCCCGGGGGTCCAACTTATCGGAGAAGGGACCCAGGAGGTGAACAAAACAGGTGCAGCCAAAGACCCGTGGTGTAAGAGGGAAAGCCGGAGTGGAGGGGAAGAGGAGACTGAATGGGGTGGCAAAGTTGAGAACCGAGGAAGGGAGGCGGTTTATGAGGAAGCAGGTAGTGGAAACCGCAAAGTTCCAGTAATGTTTGGGAACCGACATTTGGATCATGAGAGAGCTGGCAACGTCGAGCAGGTGGCGGTACTTCCGTTTGGCAACCCCATTTTGTTGGGGGGTATAGGGACAGGAGGTGTGATGAAGGATACCGAACTCAGCACAGAGGGTGGCAAATTCATGGCCGGTGTATTCGCGAGCGTTATCGGTGCGCACGGTTTTAAGAGTGGTGGAGAATTGCGTGCGAGTTTCTTGGATGAAGGCGCGAAATATGAGAGGGAGCTCGGAGCGGTCCCGAAGGAGGTAAAGCCATGTGGTGCGAGAGTAATCATCAATGAAGGTGAGAAAATAACGGTAACCAGAAATACTGGTAACTTTAAAAGGTCCCCAGATATCGGAATGGAGTAAATCAAAGGGAGCAGCGCTCCGAGTACAATGAGCAGGAAAAGAAGTACGCGGCTGCTTGCCGTAAATACAGGAATCACAATGAAAAACAGGTAAAGAAACATCAGGCAGGGCCTTGCGGAGAACAGGAAGAGGGGCATGGCCAAGTCGACGATGCCAGTCCACAGCGGAGACAGAAGAGAGAATAGTCGGAGAGGTATCCAGAAGGTAGAGCCCGTTCTGCAGCCGTCCGCTACCAATGGTAATTCGGGTCTGTCGATCCTGTATCAAAAAAGAAGGAGTAAATGTGACAGAACAATCCATATCATGAGTGAGGCGGCCAACAGAAAGTAAGTTAAACGGAGAGCTCGGAACATAAAGAGCCGAGCGAAGAGAGAGAGAGGGGCAAGAGAGAGGTCGGCACAGCCGGAGACCGGAGCAGTCGCACCATTAGCGACTGTGATGTACTTCGGATGAGGAGCATCCGAGTACTGGAGAGGCCGCAGCGAGTTGATGTGATGAGTAGCCCCGGAGTCCAAGATCCAACGCGGACCGGAGGAAAGACAAGTAATACCTGCAGTAGAGGTGGAGGCAACAGAGGCAGGAGGAGGGCTAAGAAGGCCCTGGAGGTGCTGGAGCTGGAGGCGCACAGACGCAAGGTCGGGACCAGTGGAGGAGGAGCCATCAGCAGCGGCTGCAGTGGGGCGAGGAGGATAGCCATGTTTCTTGTAGCAAACAGCATCCGTGTGGCCATCCCGGCCGCAGTAGGAGCACTTGGAGCGGGCCCGACCCCCACGTCCCCTTCCGCGAGAGCCGGAACGGCCACCGCGAGCAGAAGGCGGTTGGGGAAGTAAGGGAGGAGGGGCCTGCTGAAGGAGAGCCGGAGAGGAGGGTGCCGGAGGATCCAGAGGTGGTGAAACGCGAAGGAGCATAGAGCAAACATCCGAGAGAGAGGGGGTAGAAGTCGAAGCCAATACTTGAGCCCGAATGCTCTGAAGGTGAGGTGGGACCCGAGCCATCATCATGGCAATGCAGACGGCCTCCTTTTGCGCGCGTTGAGCAGCAAGATCAGTGGTAGAAGGCTGATGCTGGATCCAGGCCTCGGCCAGAATTTTGTCCCGAGTAACAAAAGAGGTCATGTCAGCCGCCCCACCAGCATCAAGGGACTGAAGGTCGGTAATAATGTCATAAAGGTGTTGAAGACTATCCTTGCCAGAGTATAAGGAGTGAAGCTCCTCCCACATGTCTTTGGCGGTCTCATGGTACATGACCATTTGATATGGCTCACCCTCTAGAGAATTAAGGAGTCATGTTTGAACTCGGCCGTCATTGCGTAGCCACTCCTCCGTATTGGGAACAGGAGGAGCTTGAGTAAGGTGAAGTTCAAGGCCCTTGGCCTGAAGAACACGCCGAACAGAGTGGACCCATGGAACAAAGTTTTTCTTCCCAGATAAGGATATAGTGGTGATCCGCAACTCATCGCGAAGATCTGGAAGAGAGGCTGGGCGGTCAGCAGGAGGAGTAACCGCCTGTCCGGTAGAGTCAACAGAGGAACCCATGGAGCCGGGGAAGACCGCTGCGAATTGGAGGGGCAGAGACCGCGCGGGAAGGAGAAAACAGAAGAAGAAGTCGCCGCTGTGAGAACAACCCGTGCGACCAGCAGAGGAAAGACTGCGGGGGGGGGGGGGGGGGGGGGGGGGGGGGGGGGGGGGGGGGGGGACGCGCGCGGCTAGAGCAGAGAGGCCGCGAGTAGGAACTCGAGCGGCTAGGAGAGAGAGGTCGCGAGTAGGAGCTCGAGCGGCTAGATGAGAGAGGCCGCGAGTAGGAACTCGAGCGGCCAGAGGAGAGAGGCCGCGAGTAGGAACTCGAGCGACTAGAGGAGAGAGGCCGCGAGGAGGAACTCGAGCGGCTAGGAAAGAGAGACCGCGAGTAGGAACTCGAGCGGCTAGAGGAGAGAGGCCGCGAGTAGGAACTCGAACGGCTAGAGGAGAGAGGCCGCGAGGTGGAACTCGAACGGCTAGAGGAGAGAGGCCGCGAGGAGGAATTCGAGTGGCTAGAGGCAGACAGACCGCAAGCGGCAAGCAGACAAACCGCAAGCGGCCAGAAGCAGAGAGAAGTGGGACCCACGGGAGAGAGTATAAGATATAAAAGGGGGCAGAGGGTGGAGCCACGGGAGGGAGAGAGGAATAGGAGAGTCAGCGGCTTAAAAGGGAGAAGTCGCTGAGAGAAGAGATGGGCAGGAACAAGCCGCTACCCGGGCGGGTAGATGAGGAGGCCGCAGAGGGAGAGCGGATAGGCGGAGAAGCAAAGCCGGGCGGTTAAAAAAGGGCAAACCGCGAGGTCGGACAACCTGGCTCTGATACCATGTTGGAAAAGCTCAAAGCTTGTATGTATTGCTTCTATATCAAAATACAAGGAGAGAATACAAATATATAGAGGAGAAAAAGGAGAGAAGAAATCCTATACAAGATGTGGGACTAAAAGGAGAAGAAGAAAAGAGGAGAAAAACAAGGGCGGCCCAAAATGGGCCCATTTACATGGGCTTTTCTAACATTCCTAAACAACCTTTTTGGCACTGTAAGTCTGTCGCACTAAAAGTGCACACCACCGGTTAAAACACATGTCCATGAGATGGTATAAAGAATGAAATAGTATAAAGAATGAAAACTACTAACATAGAGTCTAACCAACTAGCGGAAACTAATATGAGATCATAAACTACAAGATAGAATGTCCACATCTATGCCAAAACGGAAACACACCATTCCGCCTTATGACTAATATATATCCTCGTACAAAAGTTCAATCATTATCAAGTAATACATCCCAATATGGATCTTGTGGCACGCATGCCTAAGACATGAAACAAAATAGGAAAACAGTAAATAAGCAACACAACAATTTTTTTTAGTTTCAAGCTTAGCTTAGGGCTTGGATCGTAATGCCCTGATCCACGCGATACTACCTGCAACTAAGGTTGTAAATATCGGATTTCTGTGACGTGTCGGATTACGTTTTTAGATGTTGGATAACGAAAGTTAGAGACATGTTGGCGATATTTTAAAATATCGAATTTTTATCTCCTAAATAACAAAATATTTTTAGGTATACTAAGTATACTTATATGTTCTAAAATTAAATATTAAAATAATAAGTTTACAAATACTAAGTCATATATATCCCAAATTAAATTTAATGAGTATCCAAAATAAAATATTAGTAATACACTACGACTAATATGATCAAGATATTTCTCGTAGTGAGTGTTTTACATATCTGGGATCGATAGTTTAAATAGATAGAGGTGTAGATAAATATGTGATACAGAGAATCCAAGCGGGTTGGTTGAAGTGGAGATGCACATCTTGAATCTTATGTGATCGTAAAGTAACATTAAGACTTAAAGACAAGTTTTACTGTACTGCAATTAGACTGGCGTGTTATACGGTTCTGAGTGTTGGGCAGTGAATTGTGTACATGGGCAAAAACTGATAGTTGCGGAGATGAGAATGCTTAGATGGATGTGTAGACACACGAGACTGGATAAAATTAAGAATGAATGTATCAAGGATAAGACGGGAGTGACGCCAATTGTAGAGAAAATGTGAGAAGCATGATTAAGATGGTTCGAGCATATACAAAGGAGACCATTAGAGGTACTTATTAGGCGTTGTGAGAGTTTAGCCACTAGGCATGCTAAATGGGGAGGGGTAAACGAAAAAAAACTTGGAATGAAACTATAAGGAAAGACATGATATACTTAGGTATTAATAAGATTATGGCTAAGGATAAGGGGCAATGACGACAAAGGATCTATATAGCAGAGCCTAATATGGTGGGATACAAGCTTGAGTGTTGATGTTATTGTTTATAAATGTTTTCATGCTTAACAAATTTATGTTAAAATATAAAAACAATAATAAATGTGTTGAAAGTTGCAATTTTGTTAATGAAATAATAAATATATAGTGGAAAATAATTTAAAAACTAATTATAAGAATAAAACATTAAAAAAATGAAACAATAACTCATATAGATTTAAGCATATATAATATAATACATATAGGTGAAACATATATTGCTAACATGCTATAAAATATAAACTCGGATGATATGTTCAAATGTCGTGTCAGTCAATATATTGAAAAAAATCATATATGTCAGCGTATATTTTACAAAATGATATAATCTGTTTTTAAGAAAAATATGTCATTTTGCTCTCAAAAATGACATATCAACAGACATGTCGAGCATATTTAAAACAATGTATGTAAACAACATGTGAAGGCGCGGGCATCAAACATTTGCTAGGTTTAGCAGCAAATAAGAGCATACAAAATACATTGTAAATGATGACTGGGCTCACCCGAAGGTTCACCCCAACCCCTATCACATCAGCGCATGAGTGTAGCACAACAATCACAAATCAACACATGAATTGGGGGCACTCAAGGCCTCCTAATTTCAAGAGTCAAGGCATCAAACGACACCCTACATCGTAAGTAAGACGCACCCAACCCTAGGATTCTCTTCACCTACTTTGTAGAGTCATGGCGAAAGGAATGCCTTGACAGGCACACTTTACACAGAATCTCGTCTTAGCAGAAGGTATAGAATCGTTCTCACACCAAAAGCTCGTCATAGCAGGTGTAGGATCGTCTCCACCACCGAAAGCTTGTCATGGCGGGAGGTGCAGGATCGTATCCATGTCAAATTCTCATGACATGAGGTGTAGAGTCGTCTCACCATCGAATCACCGCATCACGCAATACAGCTCAACCGGTTTCCAACTCGCATAATTAACATTCGTAAACATTCATTTCTTTACAACTGACGGGCGTTAACTATACCCTAATTACCACCACGTCGTAGAATTCCATAACAACAATCTAGTGCCGCAAACTTAGGCTCCGTTTGGCAAGGTAGTGGCGGTCATGAACATGGGGGTTAAACGGTCATTTGTTAAGGCACACCTAAAGAACTTCATCCACTTTTATGTTTAAATAGATGAAGTTTGTTAGGCGATCATTAACGAATGACAATTTAACCCATGTATTTACGGCCGCCACCGCTATGCCAAACGAAGCCTTAAGACTACCCTAGGGATGGACAAACTTTTCAAATGCTCGCATTCCCATATACATAAGGATGATTTTTGCGAAATTAGGATTCACTTAAATGTAATCATCATCGATCCTGACCTATTGCCACAAATGGGCTTTACACACCATGCATAATCTGAACTCGAACATCAGATCTCTAATGCAAAGCATGCCGAGGTCGCAATCCCACGCGTCGGGAGTCTAACGAACTAAAGGAGGTCACTCCTCCACTAATTAGTGAGATGTGACAATCCTAATGCAAGAAATTAAAACCATGAGACAAATAATGGTCCTAAGAAAGGGGGAGGTGATCATTACCATTGAAGTTCTCTTTCGAGCTATGAAATTTCGCAAGAAATAAAGGAAAAGGACTAGAGAAGGATGCTCTTTGATTCCACGTCCTTGGTTCATCGATTGAGTCTCCAAATCTCCTTTAACGGCAAAATCCCTGCTCAAAGACATAGGTTCTCCCATTCATCCCGCTTCTTCTCTCCCACGCCAAAACTCACTGCAAATAAGCTCTTTAGCCTTCTCATCGCGATATTAGGTTATGGGGAAAAGATCTAGGTTGCAGGATTGAGATCCACGACTTGGATTAAAAGGGAATAATAATATTTTACATTGATCACACGGTCGTGCGATCGATGCACGCGTTTGTGCGTCATTATTTGCTAATTGCAGCTCAAAGTACGTACATGATGCATGCACGCTCGTGCATATGTCGCACAAGCATTTTCAGGGCTTCCGAAATTTGGTCATTTATGCTTTTCTTCATATGATGTCTCACACGGTCGTGCGCAATGGCGCGCGGACATCTTCAGGACTTTGGTATTCTGTCATTGTCAATTCTACAGAGATGCACGGTCGTGTGTTTTTGGAGCACACAATCGGGCGTGAATAGAAAAAATAGATCCATCATCCATTATCCATGATCATCTCGAAATTTCCTCCGCACACGGATCAAGTATGTGTACGTCATCCAAGATTGTCAGGATCGAGATTCTAGATGAGATCGTTTCGAGGTAGGATTAGATCTGATAGTAGTGTCAGGTCGAGGATCGCTTTACAAAATCAGGATCGATTTACAAAATTTGAATTGTAAGATCGTAAGATCCTATAATCTGGATCGTGATCCTGACAACCTTGACGTCATCAACAAAATTTTATGGGTAAATTTGGGGCATTGCACGATAAACCTTTCTTTTGTCTTGTTGTAGCTTATTTGAACTTGTTGTAGCTTCTTTGGTCTTGTTGTAGCTTTTTTGATCTTGTTGTAGCTTCTTTGGTCTTGTTGTAACTTCTTTGGCCCTGTTGTAGCTTCGTTTTTCTTATTTGTCCATTTTCTTTGTTGTCGGGCAACATTTTTTGTGTAGTATGTCGACGGGGTAGGACCCCGAGTAGTATAAATATGGGTGAACAGTATAGTAATGGGACACACCAGTCGGGACTAAAAACCGTTGAGAGCTCGTATCTCATCTGAACTATGTTCGCGAGCTCCCGTCTCATACTCTCATAGGAACCTTAGGAGAATGTAATCTAGTGTAACGCGAGTTTCAATCAATAAAACCAAGGAAGTAAAGGTTCAGATTGTGCGAAACTTGGCCTCGTTGGTCCTGACCCTTCTTTTCTAACCAAACTATTGGTAAGCGGAATTGTTCTTCCATTAAATGGTCCCTCGTACCTGTAAGGTATCTGAGGAAGGTTTGGGCAATTTTGGCTACAATATATGTAGACGCTAGTGTTGAATTCTATTAATTATTTCCTTGATCTAGGTCTTTAGATGCAAATATGATCGTTGAGAGAAACTTGGCAAGGAGGTTGTAAGAAGTACGTTTTCATCGTCCCTGTAAAAGCATGGTTGGTTGTAGAAATAATCGTTACTCGATGTGAGCTAGGTTGAGATCGTGGAATAGTCCCTTTAAATAATGGTATTATTGATGAATAACCATTGTATCTTGCCAACGCGATGAATCTAAAGTTTTACTAGTGAGAAGCATTTTTCTTAAGGGAATTGGGCAAAGAGAAAACCGAGGCAAAATGTGGTAGCAGTTTTAATAAATCGGATGGAAAACTAAGCCAAACAAGTAGAATGGATCAACACGGAAGCTAGCAATACAATTTGAATGTAGCTAACAAAAATGACTTATTCTATAAAAGAGAGTCCATATAATGCTAGTTTAATTAGTCTGACCTGCTTCAAAATGTAAATCTAGTGTACCGTGTGTATATCTACGGTGAATCGTGGTTAGAGTGATAGTTAAATTATTTGAGTATGTACAACAAAAGTTATACTAATTGGATGATCTCATATAAGTGGTGTTAAATGATTAGGTAGGAGAAACATAGACCAAAGATAACATGGATAAAACTTGTTCAAGCTTAATTTAGGTTTACCACTTTATGCAAAAAATAATGGAGCCAAATAGTTTTGATGTCTATTGATGATGACGATGATGATGTACTGATAATTTTATATATATACAAGCACTCAGCATGGGAATCCCTTATGTCATGGAGCAACAGTGCATCAATTGTTCATTGTCTACATAAAAACGTCACGCTGAATAAAAACTTACAGGAATTGAGGGGATGGAGACATTGTTTTATTAAATAAAAAATACACCAATTAAATCCACCTATAAAAAATATAAAATTTGTAATAAAATTGAAAAAAAATGAATGTTTCACCAAAACATGATTTTCCTACTTCATTGGCATGATATCACGAACAAAGAAGACGTACAAAATTGTGTTAATTACAGATGAATTAAATTAATGAATCTTACCATGAAACGATGAGAATAAGTAATAAAAAAAAGAGTAAGACGAGAGACTAGCATCTCGGAGAATAAATTTGGATTCATGTCATGGTGGTCGGCCATAGAATCTTTACATCTCATGAGGAGACGCATTGACAACTACTGAAAAAGAAAATAAAATTTGCATATGTTGTTTATCGATCTTAAGAAAACTTATGATAGGGTTCCAAGTGAGATTTTATAGACAAACTTAGAAAATAAAGGTGTAAATGTACCATGTATTGACATGATCAAAGATATGTATACAAATTCAGTGACGAGGGTGAGGATATATGGAGGATTAACACAAGAATTCTCCATCACTATTGGCTAACATCAAAGTTCAGCTTTAAGCTCTTATCTATTTACCCTCATCTTAGATGAGCTCACCGGACATATCCAACAAATAATGTCTTCGTGTTTATTGTTTGCGGATGATATCGTTTTGGTCGATGAAATGCGTGAGGGTGTAAAAGAAAAACTTGAATCGTGGCAAGACACTTTAGAAAAAAATGATTTTAAGTTGAGCGGGGCAAAGACAGAGTATATGGAGTTTAAATTTAGCAGTGCAAGAAGAACAGATGACTTTGTTACTAAGTTGGGTGATCAAGATATTTCCAGCAGTAAGTGTTTTAAAAATCTTGGATCGATAGTTTAAAAAGATGGAGGTGTTGATAAAGACGTGATACATAAAATCTAAACAGATTGGTTGAAGTGGAGAGGCACATTAGGGATCTTACGTGATCGTAAAGCACCATTAAAACTTAAAGGCAAGTTTTACCATACAACAATTAGACCAGCGATGTTCTACGGTTCTGAGTGTTGGGCAACGAGTTGTGTACACTGTACATGAGCAAAAATTGGGAGTTGCGGGGATGAGAATGCTTAGGTGGATGTGTGGACACACGAGACTGGATAAAATTAGTAATGAATGTATCAGGGATAAGACATAAGTGGCACAAATTATAGATAAAATGGAGAAGCATGAGTAAAATGGTTCAGACACGTACAAAGGAGACCATTAGAGGCACCTGTTAGGCGTTGTGAGAGTTTAGTCACTAGGCATGTAAAATGGGGAAGGGGTGGACCAATAAAAACTTAGAATGAAACTATAAGGAAAGACATTATGTACTTAGGCATTAGTGAGATTGTGACAAAAGATATGGCACAATGGCGACAAAGGATCCATATAAATACGAGCGGATTAAAGGGGGGGGCCAGCTGGGGCCCTGCCCCCCCCCCCCCCTAAGATTTTTTTTATTTATTTACTATATCCCCGCTGCCCTAAATTTTTCGCCTAATCCCACCCTCGTTTCTCACAGCGGGCCCCTGCAACTCCGCAAGGCCACAATCCGCGGCCGGCACTAGGCAGCTCCGACCTTCTTCTCCATTGCTGCACGCCTGCACCCATCCGCCTGTTTTAGTTTTCGCAAGGTTTGCCTCAGCCAACCCCAAACATCACTCGACTCCATCTTCAGCAGTTCAGTCGCACTTCTTCTTCTCCGTCAGTCCGCCTAAGTCCTAACCTACATTAGAAGGACAAATCAACTCCAATAAAGGTTTGCTCTCTTCTATTCTTATCTTCCCTTCAACTTCTTAAACATACCCAGCTCTAAGCATCAACACCATTTTACATTGATCTCTAATCTCTTCTCCAGCCCTTTTCCTCATCGTCAAGAAGCTTGTGTCATAGCCAAAAGATCTGTTCAGATTTCAGCCAACAACCAACACACCTTCAAAAATACTTCAACTGTAGGTATGTTGATTTATTTTTCCCCTTGAAATGCCCAACCACTGATGTTATGTATGTCTAGAGGAACTAATGTTAGGTTAAGATTAGTTTAATAATGTTAGGTTAGATTAAGTTTAATAATGTTAGATAATGTTTGACTTAACCATCAATAATTTGATGCTTAAGTCTAACCCCGCATTTTAGGTACAAAGCAACTGCACTGAGCTATTAGTTTGGTTTTCCTCCCTATGGTTGCCTCAAATAATATAGACAAAATGGTACAATTTTGTATTGTCTTAGACAATGGTAGAAAATAGTACTATTTTCTATTGTCTTATATAATATACATAGAGAAAATGGTAGTTTTCTTTTACAGAGAATGGTTTTCAGTACTTCCACTTCCTAAGAATGGAAGGTTTTTGTAGGTCATTTTAAGTAATCATTATGGAGTTTTCTTCCTCATATCGGACAAATATTATTAAGCACAGTTCAATATGAAAATGATGCTTCACTGCTCTGGAATATCCATCTCCTATGAAGATTACTACCCATCAGAGATTGTATTGCCAGCAGGATTAAGAAGGTGGCTTAAAGATCCTTCCACCTCATTTTCTACATGTTTTTGATGCATTTCTTTATCAACAGTAGCTCCTTTTTTCTTCTCATAATTTATGATTTGGTTCAATAATTGGCTAATTGCTACTATTGGTTTGCCTCCCAATTTTCTTGTTTCTATCCGGAGATTTATTAGATATTTTTGTTGTGAAATCAAGATTCCTTTTCTTGAATATGCAACTTTAATTTCAAGAAAATGTTTTAATCTTCACAATAGCAAATCAAATTGGCTAATTGCTAGTTGCTACCATTGGTTTGCCTCCCAATATTTCAATCACATGATTGCTCTTGGTGAAATTAAGACCGGCACAAGAGCAAATCAAATTGATTCCCTACAACGACATGAGGATACTAGATGGTCGTCTCATCTAAACTCTATTTGTAGTGTTATTAATATGTATACAGCCACTTGCACTGTGTTAATTAATATGAGTGAAAATAGTGGGACATCTGCTCAACGGGGAGATGTTGAGTCAGCCTTTAGAAAGATGATTGTTTTTGAATTTGTATTTATCTTACATTTAATGAAAGAAATTTTGGGAATCAGTGATATTCTATGCAAAACACTACAATATCAATCTCATGACATATTAAATGATATACATTTGGTTTCAACGACGAAAGCTCTTATTCAAAAATTACGAGCATCTGGATGGGAAAAAAATTTGCAAGATTTGAATTTATTTTGTGAGAAAAATGAGGTTGAAGTTCCAGACATGACTGCTCGATACAGTGATCATTGATTTCAAAGTCCACGTCATATAATTACAGTGAAACATCATTTTCGGGTGGATATTTTTAATTACACTATAGATTGTGGGTTACAAGAGCTGAAATCAAGATTCAATGATAATTCTATGAACCTACTTCGCCTTAGCATGACTTTAGATCCAAGAAATAATTACAAATCTTTTAATATTGATGATATATGTGTCCTTACAAAAAAATCTACTATCAGGTTTTTAGTGAACACGAGCTTTTTGTATTGAATACTCAGTTGTAACATTATGAGTTTGATGTTCCTGCTCATAAAAATTTGAAGAATATGCTTACAATTACTGAACTATGTCAGAAATTGATTGAGACAAAAAAAATCAAAGACATACTATCTTATTGACAGATTAATTCGACTTATTTGACCCTTCGAGTCTCAACGACAACTACTGAATGATCATTTTTTGCTATGAAGATTGTTAAAACAAGACATCGCAACAAAATGGAGGATGAATTTCTAGCGAATTGCATGATTTTATACATTGAGCGTGAAATAGCAGAGAAGTTTGACAAAGATATGAATTCTATGAATTGAAAAACTGTCGTGCACAATTGAAGTAACTTTTATATTGTTATTTATGTGTCATGTTATTTGTAAGTATTGTTTCTTAATTCAAGCTTTTAAAAACCGGACCGGACCGGCCGGTCGGACCGGTCGAACCGCGGACCGGGCACCCAGCCGGTCCGGTCCAGGTACAAAAACCGCAACATCCACGGACCGCCCAAGAATCGGGGAACCGGGGGACCGGGCGCGATTTTACGGAGCCGGGCGGGCCAAAGACCCTATATTAAAATAACAGAAAAGTTATGGATGGCGGGATTCGAACCCTCCCCACTACTGAGATAGGAGAACAACTAACCACCTAGCCATTTAGATCTTATGGTTTCATCCTATAATATTTTATATACATATAAATATTAACGTATATATATAATTAATATACATATCTATATAAAAATTAATTACATATCTATATAAAAATTAATTACATATCTATATAAAAATTAATTACATATCTATATAAAAATTAATTACATATCTATATAAAAATTAATTACATATTTTTAGATATATTATTATATTAACATATGACATTATCATTTAAAAATTAAATTATATATATATTTTTAATATATGCATACATCTACATAAATTGTACGTTCGGTTTGGCACGGCGGTAGCGGTCATCAAGTGGTGGTTATGAACCGTCGCTCTTGAACGTTCGACTTTATCTAAGAAACTTCATACACTTTTATGTTCCAAAGTAAAAAAAACTAGTTTTATTTTCTCAACTGTGGTCTTAACCGTTGTCATGTCAAAACTTCATTTTATTACTCTATTACAATGTCGTTTTTATTCTATTTTATATATATAACGGTTCGACCCCGGTTGAACCGGTTGAACCTTGAACCTTTTTCTCCGCCTGTTCGATATCCGGTCCGGTTTTCAAAACCTTGCTTAATTCTAAAATATTTAAACCAAAAATTAAAAAGAAATCGTATTTTCGCAATTTTTTTCTATTTGTCTTATGTCTCGGCCCCCTCTTACTAAACTTCCTGGATCCGCCCCTGCATATAACCGACCTCAATTGAAGCAAGTGTTGTTGTATTGGCATATCACAATTGTAAAATCAAGCCTTCCTTATTTAACTTTTACACCGCTGCTTACCATTCTCGAGCAAGGTACTGACAATTTCTGCATTGCCACAGCTCGCAGCAGAGTGAAGTGGTGCCCATCCATCCTCATCCACACTATTAACAACGGCGCAGTCCGAAATGATGGTAGATAGTAGCCTGACAACCTGCGGCACACAAGAAAAAAATGCCGCTAGTATAGCATAAGAAGCAAACCTCATGTTTAAATAAATCTCAATAAATCTAGTGTTAAACTCTTTGATAGAAATTAGAAAGAAAGAAAAAAAGAAATATGATTGAGTCTGACGTCTGTTCGACAGGCTGAGGCGGCGACGTGGAGAAGAGAGCGGCGGTCTTCATTCCTAAGGGAAAGGGCTAGTCGGAGTTCCCCCTCGCCTAGGGATTTCAAGAAAGCAGCATCCCCGCTCTCCGCTGCTTTGAAGAGTTCTTCTTTCTTCGGCGCATCCATCTCCATGGCTTCGGCCATCAGCCCTCAACTCTTCCTCCAGTCCTCCCTCACACCAATGTAGAATTTTTGTTTAACCAGCAGTGGAGGCCTAGGCGCACTGGTAAGGTTGAGATCTAAGGATTTGAGTCTCTCTTCCAAAAACATAGATCATCAGGTTTGAGTGCGGTTAAGTGCAAATCATTTCTGTGCAAATCAAATTAAATTCAATTATAAAAGTGTGTGTTATGTGCAAATCAATTTTAACTACGTGCAAATCAATTTTAACTACGTACAAACTATTATTTTGTGTAGTAATATTATACAACCTTCTTCTCTCCTTCCGGCGATCATCCTCTGCACGTAGTTCGCCACCTCATAACATTTATATCGCCACTGACGTGTTGTCGTCAATGAACTCGGCGAAAAGGTAGGAGAATCAGAGCAGAAAAAGCCGCTGAAGGATGATGCGGGGGAGCGAGTAGGTGAGAGTTAGGACAGAATAGTGGAGGACGAAGGATAGACAAAAAGGATGCCGAAGGAGGAGGTGAGAGGAGAGGTGTGCTCTTCTTCTTTTTATTTTCCGAACAAAATTATGTTGATTTTCTTCTTCTTATATAAAACTCTCATTTATCATAACTAACTCCTTCGCTTTCACACACTACTTCAGAAATCTCCTGCAAAATGGACTTATTTGCCGGAGTGAGGAAGAAGTGAAAACCTTTTCGTATTTTTTTCTTATTGTGCTGCCTGAGCCGAATGAGGGGTGACCAAAATCTCCTCCGTTGTTTGATTTCTTTCCACCTGTACCGAGAGGGAGGAGGGAAAAAAACCAAGTATTTCTTATGCTACTCTGTGCGGGAAAAAGAGAGCTAGCCGCACCCCATGTATGGGGTACGGTTATCCAAAGAGCACCCACCGCCATCACCGCGGCCGCCGCCGCCATCGTTGCCCCCATCGCCGCGGCAACCGCCGCCATCACCGTCATCACCGCCACCATCGCCGTCATCATCGTCGTCATCACCTTCATCGCAGCCACCATCGCCCCCATCGTCGACGTCATCGCCGTCATCACCGCAGTCATCGACGTCATCGTTGTCGCCATCGCCGCGGCAACCACCGCCATGACCGTTGGATCCGCTTTTCTTTTCATCAAAATTTGCAAATCTGTCATCATCCACCTTGCTTTTGTCTTATACAGCCTCTAATCTAGTGATTGGTTTGCACATAATTGTATCTAAAAAATTGGTTGGCACTTAAAAATTATTGGTTTGCACATAACATTGGTTTGCACGTAGTCAAAAGTGGTTTGCACTTAAAATTACTGTAAGAGTTCCTTACATTTCACTTACGTGTTTGTGCGGAGATGCTTTGTGCACCGGTTACCTTTTTTAGGCTCCACCACATTCGTATGTCAATGGGCTCCGCCTTCCGTTTGCGGACTTTGGAGCATGAGTAACCTATTGAGTGATAATTTTGTCTTAGGATATGTTTGGCACGGTGGTGGTGGTGGTCATAAGTTCATGGGTTAAACCGTCATTTGTTAAGAATCACCTAACAAACATTATCTGTTTGAACATAAAAGTCGATGAAGTTCCTTATGTGGGCGTTAACGACTGACAATTTAACACCTATGTTCATGACCGCCACCATTGTGCCAAACGAAGCCTTAGACTTGGTGAACACCATTGCACATATGTAAACAATAATATAAGAAATTGATGGGCAATGTAAGAAAAAAAATCGCAATATGTCTAGATAATCTAAGTTAAAAGGCTTTTTGCTTTGCACCCACGAATTACCCTATTTTGGCACTATGAATTCCGAGTTTTTAAAATTGATATTTTGCATCATGAATTACAAATTTTTGGCTTTTTGCACACCAAAGTTAAAAATATTGGGGGTATTTAGGTTCGGGCACCACCTAAAATATTCATTTTGGTACTTTACAAATAGCCAAAATAAGATAGTTCGGGGTGCAAAGTGTCAAAATAAGCATTTTAGATACTGTCCGGACCTAATTACCCCTAAACTTTTAGCATTGGGGTGCAAAGTGCCAAATATCTTTAATTTGAGTGCTGCAAAGTGCCAATTTTAAAAATTCTAAATGTAAAGTGTCAAAATAGAATAATCATTGGTGTGAAGTGCCAAAAAAGCTCTAGTTAAAATGTATTGATTTTATTGATCGGCGTTAATATTCATAGATTTTCTTGGCTATTTGTAGCCTCTCAAAAATTATAATTATAATTCAAGGCCATATTCAAAATATTTTTAAAAAAAATCAAGAGATTGAAATAGTTAGTTTATCCACTATATTGAATAATTCTCTCATTTCTTATCAGCCACCTAATTAGAACTCTGTAGATAAGTGAATTTAGATGAATGTTCTGTTGAGGAATTTCCTCGAACACCCTGCATTCATCTTCAGTGAGATTTGGGTTGGCCAAATTTAAAAAATAAATTGCATGTCTTTATGCATGTTTAAAGTTAATGCATTTGATTATTGTCGGTTTCATTTATAGTTGTGGGGCGTTCAAATAAGGTTTGGTCGTATTTGTCTCGCAATATTATCTAATTTTTCTTGATACAAAGAATGGGCATTAAATATTTGGTACATCAGATAGGAACAAGAATTGAAATACAAAACTATATATGTGCATATTATTAGAAATTTTGTAATTAAAATATTTTATTAATAATATTTTATTAGAGCCTGTAGAGGATGAACCTCATTTTATAGGAAATAATTGTGCACATAGCCACACCCCCATGATCATCCAAAAGGAGTTGGATCGTGGGTTTGACTACGAGCGCGATCACCACGTCCGATCCCCGGCACACCGATCCCACTACACATAATGGGCAAACCGTCGCACCTTGCCGGCGGCGGGCAGCTGGCCTCCTCCCCGGACACTGGCTGCCCGCCCCCATTCACCGCACCGGTCGCGGGCGCGGCCGAGAGAGCGGCCCAAGGGGGCGGCCACCCGGGCCGCCCCCTCCTCGGTCGCCCGGGCGGCCGAGGGGGGCGGCCGCCCGGCCGCCCCCTCGCTCGGCCGCCAGAGTGGCCCAGGGGGCAGCCTCCTAGGCGGCAGCTCCTGGGCCGCCCCCTCACTCGGCCGCCGGTGCGCGGCCAACTCGATACCACGTACTACTACCGCAGCTCAGCGTCAGGTGATGACGTGTGTTTCAGTTCCGCTTCCGCATAGTGTTGTTGTGAAAGAGAGATTTGATTCCATTTTGGCATGTGCCTGGCAAAAGCCCTAACTCTTTTTTTGTTGTACTTATTGTGGACTGATGTACCTTTCATCTATGTATATTATGATGTTATTGTTGTGACATGTGGACTTACTAGTTTTCATTTACTGTTATAGTTGTACTTCTTTTCTCGATTGGCCAACAGGTTGAATGATCGTACTAGCCGGCAGGATCAGCGTCGTGTGGTGTCAACTAGCCAGTGTGCTAGTGTCACCGTAAGGCGGCGGTTTTGGGCATAAGACAGGGTTATCTCCTTAGTAAGGGGGAGGGGGGGTCTTACAAACTGGTATCACTTAACCAATGATCATATGAGAAAGAAGTCCACAACAATTGGCCACCCCGCTGGAGCATTAGTTTACGGACAAACTATGCAGTGGAAGCAATGATGTGCTCATGTGTAAAAAGTCATAGAAAACAGTCCATTTGAAACAATAAGTTAGACCAATTTTAATATAAACCTTACTTCTGTGTAACCCCCATAGGCCATCGTACCACAGGATGTCGTTCCTCCCCCTGCGGCTGTCACATCTTTCCAACAAACAGAGATGGGGCAGACTCTAACGGCCATCCTCGAGGCTTTTAGGGACCAGCAAGCCCCAGTCCAACAGCCAAATCCGGGATTGAGTTGGCTAAATGCATTCAAGAGTGTGTCTCCGCCGATGTACCACAGGACCAAGAATGCAGTGAATACAGAGGAGTGGCAAGATACCATTTGGGAGATGCTAGTAGGCATCAGCTGCCCGGTCAGCAAGGCGGTTTCCTTATCAACATCTACACTAGACGTTCATGCAAAGAGATGGTGGAAGTCTCTGCTGGACTCCATGTATGATGATTGGGAGCTGTCAGACATCACTTGGGAGGAGTTCAGTGAGGTCTTCTTAGATCACTTTGTGTCTGTTACAGACAGAGATAAGTTAGAGGAGAGGTTTTTGAACCTCAGGCAGGGGAGCAAATCAGTGACAGAGTATCAGAGGGAGTTCTCCCATCTGGCCAGGTTCGTTATGATTCATGATTTGGACGACAAGAGGTACGCAAAAAGATTCTATCGGGGACTTAAAGACTCTACGAGGAAGTCTCTACAGTTCATTTCTCATGTCACTTCGACTTAGATTATCGAGATGATAAAAAAGTTGTTGGGAGACAAATTAATGGTACAGAGCAGGGGGAAGAGACCGTTGGATGGGTTGTCCTTCAGGGAGAGGAGCCAAGGCTCACGGAGAGGAAGAGTGATGAGCCACAAGAAGGGGTGGAGGACGTTATCGTCCTACTTTCAGGAAGGAGCAGAAGCATCCCACAGTACTAGCTCCTCCATAACTGCGGATCCATGACCCGTTGAGACAAGATGATTGTGGCCACCGACCAGTGATTTTCTATAGGTGCCAACAGCCGGGGAATGTTAGTATGACTGCCCTCAGTAGTTTGATCCTCCTCCTCAACCTCCAGCAGCCCATCCAGCACAACAGGGCCGAGGCTGAGGACGAAGTCGAGGCTGAGGTTGAGAACATTATGGTAGAGGTCGAGGACAGGAGTAGATGTATGCTTTGGACCTCGCCGAGCCGAAAAACCCCGAGAAAGTTATTACAGGTACTTAAATTTATTGCAAGTATAATTTTCAACATCTGTACCTTACGACCACTGGAACAACCACAGACCTTAACTTAAACCCCAAATATTAGGTATAGTATTTATTAATAACAAGCCCTCCCATACCTTATTCGATATGAGTGCTTCACACTCATTCGTATCTGAAGCCTTCTTAGAGGGACTAGCAGGCGTAGACCGATTCACCGACATGACCAGGAGGGTGCATCTACCAGATGGATTGGGGATTATATCATCTGCCAAGTGCAGCATGGAGGCAGAGATTGGAGGAAAGGTATTCGAAGAGCCGACAATGATTTTGAGAATGCCGGACTTCGATTTGATCCTGGGCATGACTTGGTTGCATTGGAACCCCGCCCGAATCGATTGTCCGTCAAGGAGGATCACCTTACGGCATGGGGATACCGACCTCATCATCGAAGGTATTAGACATGTTTCGCGTACTCTATTATCATTGGTGCAGGCTGTCAAAGCCCATAAGTAGGGAAATGAGGTGTATATGATCTGTTTCGAGATGCTGGAGACGGATGCCTATGTTGCTAATATTCCAGTAGTTCGACATTTCTCTGACGTATTCCTAGATAAATTGCCCAGATTACCTTCGACTATAGATATAGATTTTTGGATCCAGTTGGTTCCAAGAGCGAGGCCTGTGTCTCGGTCACCTTACTGGATGGCACCCAAGGAGCTAGTGGAGTCGGGTTTTGTCCGGCCAAGTTCATCGCCATGGGGAGCACCAATGCTATTTGTGAAGAAGAAGGATGAGTCTTTGCGGCTCTGCATTGACTACTGAGAGCTGAACCGACTGACAGTGTGGAATACGTATCTGCTGCCCTCGATTAACGAGCTATTTGACTAGCTACATGGAGCCTTCTGGTTTTCCAAGCTCGGCTTGAGGTTAGGATACTACCAGCTGCGCATTCAGGAGGAGGACATACCGAAGACGGCCTTCAGTTCTCGGTATGGACTATACAAGTTCACGGTAATGCCCTTCGGGCTCACGAATACACCTTCCGCATTCATGAGTATGATGAGCCACGTGTTCGAACCATACTTGGATATATTCGTCATAGTCTTCATTGATGATATATTGAACTTTTCTCTGACGAAGGAGGAGCACACCCACCATCTGGCTCTGGTGTTAGGCAAACTAAGAGAGCATCAAATGCACGCGAAGTTTTCCAAGTGCCAGTTCTGGCTACAGTAGGTAGTATTTCTAGGGCATACCATCAGTGGAGTTGGGTTGGCTATGGACCCAGCCAAGGTGCAGGCAGTTAGAGATTGGCTACGACCCAAGTCAGCTTCAGACATCCATAGTTTCTTGGGACTAGCGGGATACTATGGTAAGTTCGTGGAGGGGTTCTCGAGGATAGCACTCCCCCTCACGTCCTTAACGAAGAAGGATACATATTTTATTTGGACTGAGAAGTGTGAGGCAGCATTTCAGGAGTTGAAGGACAGGCTCACCTCCTCCTCCATTCTTGCACTTCCATCTGAAAAGAAAGGATTTCACATTTATACTGACGCATCATATTAGGGGATTAGTGCAGTCCCGATGTAGTATGGACACGCCATCGCATATGCTTCGAGACAGCTGAAGAGGCACGAGCAAAACTACCTCGTACATGTTTTGGAGCTCAGGGAAGTGGTATTCACATTAAAGATTTGGAGGCATTACTTGTATGAGGTTCATTGTGAGATCTTCTCAGATCACAAGAACCTCAAGTATATTGATATGCAAAAGGATTTAAATCTGTGCCAGAGGAGATGGCATGAGTTCCTATGCGATTACGACTACATGATGCATTATCACCCACGGAAGGCGAACACCGTGGCGGATGCCTTGAACAGGAGAGCCGACATTACTGGACTGGAGCCCCAGTGATGGCTATGGAGCTAGTACGAATGACGGAGGATATGTACATTACCATGGTTTCCAGGGCAGAGCCGTATCTTTATCGGGAGTACTTGGCCTCCCTGAGCATTGTTTACAACATACGAGACCGTATTCAGGCACAACAAAGACAGGATGCAGCTTTGGAGCCTGTATTCAAAGCCCTGGAAGGGGGTAAGTCAGAGGATTATTCACTGCTTGACGACCTCGTTCATTTCCGTGGCCGCATTCATATACCGGCAGGAGGTGGCATCCGGGAGGACATACTCAGGGAAGCACATTGCACTCGGTACTCAGTGCACCCCAGAATCACCAAGATGACAGCGGACCTGCGAAGGGACATGTACTGGCTGGGGATGAAGAGGGAGATCAAAGAATATGTGACACATTACGAGACCTGCCAGCAGGTGAAGGCAGAGTGTAAGAGCCCAAGAGGACTTCTACAGTCATTGTCGGTGCCAGAGTGGAAGTTTGAGGATATAGCCATGGATTTCATACACGGATTTCCTCGCTCCCACTCTAGGAACGATTCTATTTGGGTCATTGTCGATAGGGTGTCCAAGGTGGCCTGATTTATACCAGTCAGGAAGGACAACCCAGTTGCAATTTTGGTGAGGTTGTTTGTGGAGCAGTTCATCAGATACCACGACATCGCCAGGACGATCGTCTCATACTGTGACAGTCGCTTCACTTCTATGGAGTGGAGAGCGGTGCAGGCATACTTAGGTTCCCAGCTTGCTTTCAGCACCGCTTTCTATCCACAGACCGACGGGCAGACGGAGCGGACCAACCGGACTATGGAGGATCTGCTACGCTTATGTATATTTGTTGGGTATATTGGAATATATATACCTGATTTGAAGAAGCCTCACCCTACTCAATGATATACATCAAGGTGTATTTGATGTGCTTTGAGTTTATTTGTGCAGGTTAAGTAACTGTAGGATTGCAGGAAAAGTTTCTAAGTCCATGTGTCGACACCTAGAGGTGAAGTGTCGACACTTATGAAGGCTAGTGTCGACACCCAGAGAAGCTGTGTCGACACTTGGAGTAATTGTGTCGACACTAGGAAGGCAGAGTCGACACCAGAAGAAAAGTGTCGACACATACAGGCAGTGTCGACACACAGTGAAGAATTGTCTACATAATCAGTGTCGACACTTAGAGGCATTGTCGACACCCAGAGAAACTTT
This sequence comes from Platanthera guangdongensis, assembly GCA_039583875.1. Classification (NCBI taxonomy): domain Eukaryota; kingdom Viridiplantae; phylum Streptophyta; class Magnoliopsida; order Asparagales; family Orchidaceae; genus Platanthera; species Platanthera guangdongensis. Next base: position 53,765,293 of record CM077150.1, read on the forward strand.
GTCGACATCAAAAGTGTCGACACCAGGAGACTGTTTCGACACTCAGCAAACTTCAACAAAGTTAAAGTACTTGTGTCGACATAAAGGAGATGTGTCGACACTCAGCAAAGTTTCAACACATGAAGGCATGTGTCGACACAAAGGAGATGTGTCGACACTCAACAAAGTTTCAACACATGAAGGCATGTGTCGACATAAAGGAGATATGTCGACACTCAGCAAAGTTTCAACACATGAAGGCATGTGTCGACACAAAGGAGATGTGTCGACACTCAGCAAAGTTTCAACACAAGGAGATGTGTCGACACAAAGGAGTTGTGTCGACACACAGCAGAATTCAACTAAGTATTAAAGAAGAAGTACTTGTGTCGACACACAGAATCAGTGTCGATACATTCAAAAGAAGGCTTGTATCGACACACAGGATCAGTGTCGACACATTCTGAAGAAGCAGTGTCGAGAAGCTGTTACAACAACACAAGGAGTTGTGTCGACACCATCAAGGCTAGTGTCGACACTTAGTCTACTTGTGTAGACACTTAGTCTATTTGTGTCGACACATAATGACTATCTGTCTCGACACTTTCAAACAGTGACAGAGATTTCAAGAAGTGACTGGATGACTTGACAGCTGCCATTTCAACTGGTCAACTGCAACTGTCAGAGCCGTCAGAAAGTTGTTAGAAACCGGATCAGCCGGTTATCTTGAAGGAAGACTATTTAACGACCTTTCTCCTTCAACAGAGATAGAGATAACAGATTGACAACAATCAATCAAGAGATCTAACAACACAAAAGAAGAAGACCTTCAATAGAAGATCTAAGAAGTAGGAGAGAGAGAGCTCCTTCTAAGAAGAGCAGTTGCTGAACCGGGCTGCTAAGTAAGATTCAGATTGAGATCTGAATCTCAAGACAACAGTTGATTGAATAACATCTGCATAGGAGATTCAACCCTACTGTGTTCAAATTCAAGAAGCTTTGAAGAAAGCCAAGGGTGGTTGATCTCTGCCAAGTTCTTCCAAGAACTCATCAAGAAGCCAGTCAACTTTATTTTCTGTAAACTTTATTTTCTGTAGGATACTAAGGGATCTGAGTTATAAGCCTAAACTATAAAGGCTGAGGTAGGGCTTTTGTGCCTGATTGTAGGAGATTCTATTCTCTAAGTGTAGGCCTTGATTGAAGGTTGAGGTAAGGCTGTTTAGCCTGAGTGTAGGTCTTGGTGAATACTGAGTGGTAAGGCTTTGTGCCTGAGTTATAGGAGTGGGGACACTCTGAGTTGTAGGAACCTGTTTGGGGTTCTGAGTTGTAAGATCTTAGGATCTGAGAAGAAGTGGAGAAGTTAGGCCGAATCTAGTACACTACTAGATAGGCGAAGGGGGAAAGTGGATGTACCCAGACCATAGGGAACCACTATAAAAATCTGTGTGTACTCTGTGAATGTTAGTTTCTGTGGATGCTGTGTTGTGATAGCTGCAGAATTGCATTTACTGTACAATATTTCTGTCTTAAAATTTAAAAGAAAAAGAACACCTATTCACCCCCCCTCTAGGTGGTTAGGCACTATTTCTTTCAAGTGGTATCAAAGCCAGGTTACTCAAAAAAGGACATAACAGTCTGAGTAAGATCCTGTAGGCAGAAACAGAATAAACAAGAATCAAGAAAATGGATTCTAGTGAGAATCACAAAGAGTTGGGGTCCATGAAATTGCCAATCTGTAGAAAAGAGATTTTTGGCATTTGGAAAGAGAGGGTTAGACTCTTTATGGAAGCATCTGACCCAAGAATATACATCACAGTCAATGAAGGGTCATATGTGCCAATGAAGATATCCATTCTAGATGCAAATCAGAAAACTCCTAAGGACTATTCAGAAATGACCAAAGATGAAATCATTCTGGCCACTATGGACAAGAGGGCCCAGAATATTATTGTTAGTGCAATTGATGATGCAACATTTCAGAATTTAATTCATTGTAAAACTTCTAAAGAAATGTGGGACACATTAATAGTCTATATGGAGGGATTAGAAGAAGTAATACAAGACAAGAAGTCTTTGTTAAATTAGGAATATGAAAGCTTCAGAAAAGGAAAGTCTGATAGCATTACTGAATGCTACAAGAAGTTCTATAGGATAGTAAATGAATTGATGTCCTATGGAAGAGAATTCAGCAACTATGAGCTGAATGACAAGTTTTTAAGATCCCTGACCAAGGACTGGGACACCAAGATTTGTGCCATTAGGGAAAGGACCAAATTAGCTGATATACCTCCTCCAACTTTGTTTGGAAAACTCACTACAAGAATATAGGCTTTTAGTGACGAAAAATTTGTGAAAAAATATTTTTCGTCACTAAAAACACATCTTTAGTGACGAAGTAATTGTTTAGTCACTGAAGACACATCTTCTGTGACGAAGTAAAAGTGTAATCACTAAAGACTTATATGTAGTGACGTGTTAAAATTTAGTCACTAAAGACTCATCTTTAGTGACGAAGTAAAATGTTAGACACTGAAGACACATTTTTTTGTGACAAAAATTAAAAATTCATCACTAAAGAGAAAATTTTAGTGATAAAATAAATGTTTGTCATTGAAGACAAAACTTTAGTGACAAATTGTTAGTGAGAGAATATATTTGGTAACTAAAAGCATTTTTTAGTGACGAATTAAAAGTTTATTCACTAAAAACACACCTTTAGTGACGAAGTAAAATATTCGTCACTGCAGACATATTTTTAGTGACAATAAAGTTCGGTCACTAAAGAAGCAACTTTATTATTAAAATATAAGCTTATTGGTAATTGTTGGAGTTGTGGAACACTTTTCGGTCCTCTTGTTTCTCACACCGGGGTTTGCCCACGTGAGCTTAGAGGAATCGAAGTGTGAATCCCTCCGACATATCCGGCGTCGACGACAGCGGGGGTCCGGGGGCGGCAGCCCCCGACGGAGGTCCCGCTGTCCGGACAGCGGGCAGGGGTCCAGGGGACAGCGTCCCCGGTGGGGGCTCGGGGGCAACGCCACCGAAACAAAATCAGTTCGAATCAATCTTCTCGGCGCTCTGGTTTTCCATCAGTAATTACAGGGCTGGATATACATGCCTAAATATAATCATATATATATATCTCGGGATTGTATAATAGTAGAGACATACAAAGCTGATAATGATAATCCTCCCGTTTATATAATCTATCGGCATGTACATAATGTAATGATTCTTCAAATAATTTTAGTTATATATCTTGAATTGTTCCTTATAATAATGTAATTAGGTTCTACAAAATTTAAATCGCAGACTCCAATAAATAAAGACGATTGTTAATGCAATTCGGATTTGACTTTTCGCACCTCATTGTTAACTGCAGCCCGAAAATATAACCTACCTCCTTATTGTAATATATATATATATATATATATATATATATATATATATATATGTATAAAACAAGGAGTTATCTTGCTGCTTGCCTGAAATAGAGATGAAAGTAACCGAACTGATCAATTAATAATCGCGAAATCGTGGCATCAAAAGAACCCTAAGTATAACCGCAAATTTACGGTTTCCACTTTCTAATAATCCTCCAGCCCTCCTAATCATTTCCACGAAAAATTAGGTCGCCCGCTAGTCCTTCGCTCCATCTTCCGGCGTTCCTCGCATCCATCTCCCACTCCGATTCAATCGCCTCCATCTTCCCCGTCGCTCCTCGCCTCCATCTTCCCCGTCGCTCATCGCCTCCATCTCCCCCGTCGCTCCTCCCCCCATCTCCCCCGCCACTTCCATCTCTTCGATCTTCGGTCGCTCCTCACCTCCATCTCCCCCGCCGCTGCCGCTCGTCTTCCATTGCTGCAACAGCATATCCACAACTCGCAACACCTGCCACTGCCTCTCCTTCAACGGAAAATCCTCGCACCTCGCACCTTTCCTGCATCCGACGGCTTGGATCCTACAGTTTTCCGAGGATTTGGTAAGCAAATATGTGAACTTTTTTTCTTCCTGCAATCATTCCTCTGTCAATTTATAAATGTGAGAATGTTTTCTTATTTTTCTTCCATCATTGTCAGGGGCATATACAACAGTTTGATTGGTGCTGCTGTTAAAGCTCTGAGAATTACATCCAAGAATCTCATTAGGTATGTGACGTGTCTCTGTCTAATTCTTTGATCTTTAGGCATCTTTGCCTCTTCCTTATTTGGAGAATTTCATTTAAAGTGTCATTCACATTAATTTTGTCAAGCCTTCATAATATTATTGATGCATTTTCTCTTCATTGTAGATGTTTAAACCATTCAAATATATGCTACAATATATTACTCTCACTATTTATCTTAAATATAATTGTTTATCATTCCATCTCTGATTAATTTTCCATAAATCCATCATCATATTCACAATTTCCATTTACTATCAATGACTATTAAACACACATTACATATATCCATATAGAGTAGAGGTCAGACATAACTAATATATAGTTTAACCCTATAATAGTCCTCAAACAGTTCTCCACTTTAATCGGCCCGCCTTTACTTTAAATTTCATATTTTCACTCTATGTTTGTATTCTTCTATGTAATTAATCCAATGTACTATCTAGCAAGACATCATTTCGTATGAAATAATATCGAGTGATAATGCATGGAACCCAATCTCCAATACTCATGATAAGCTTGTTGTTAACTGTTGTGGATTTTTTTTCAATATTGTGAACCGTTTTCTTCAAATCTCTCCGTATTGATTCTATCTGTGCAACTTATGCATCTTGTTCTCTTTTATATAATAGTCCTAATCACTTTAAAGAGTATTATCTTCAATAAGGGTTGCTTCTAATTTCTCTTTATAGAAAAATGAAATGCGGTGCAGAAATATATTTTTATTTCATTTATTAATCAAAATAAAAGAATTTGTACATAGATTTATAGAATGGAGGAGTGAAAACTAAACGCCAATCCAAGACATGGTACTAATCTAGGCATGAGAAATTAGGCTTTTACATGAGCTTTTACACGGGTCACGTAAAAGGTAGACTGAAAGGGGAAACTAGATCTGATATACTCTAGAGGGGGGGTGAATAGAGTATATGGTGCTTTTTAAAAACACAAAGAAAAACTTTTGCAAAGCTTTACAACAATTGTTGTAATGTGTGTAAGCAGAGAAGCAGAAATAAAACTAAGCTATGCAGAAACTAAGCACAAGAAAATCTAGGCCAGAAACAAGAAGAAAACATGCAAAACCAGATGACACAAGGAAATATAGTGGTTCCCCAACTTGGGTACATCCACTCTTCTACCACCCTAGGTAGGAATCCACTGCAGGATGAGTTGATCAGGTGTCCTGGGCACCAATGAGCTTTTGATAAGGTGCTCAAAACCAACACAGATTTTTTGATCAGGTGTCTTGCCACCAATGAGCTTTTGACAAGGTGCTCAAAAACCAGATTCAAACTTTTGAAGGGAGTTTGAAAAACCCTTTACAGAATGGGGTTGAGAGAGTGATGGCAGTCTTCTCTTTCTCAAGCAACTGAGAAGACTATGTGGATTCAGTGATGTTGTCAAAGCTCCCCCTGAGTCCTTGAAATCTTCAGGAAGATGAGCTTTGCTGAGGGTGATAGGCCTTCAAAGATAGATCTCCAGCAAAAGATGATTTCAGCAAGCTGAAATGTTGAGTGTCTGGAGTCTTGAGATGATGTTGGCCTTGAACACTTGAGAGCTGAAGAGATCTGAAGATTTTTTGAAAGCTTGATCTCTCTGATGAGTGTTCTTCAGAATTCTTGTTGACAGAATATTTTTCAGAGTCTCTGTGTATTGAGAGGTGTCCTATTCTTGTCAATCTTCTTCTCTTTTTTTTTTCTTGTCTATACTCTGTCTTTATTCAAAAACATTCTCTTTTATTCTCTGTCTCTGAATAGGATATTACTCTGTCAAAGATAGCCGTTGGTCTGTATTGATTACAGCCTTAATTGCATAATATGTTCTGAAGGAAAGTCCACTGATTTGTTCCTTGAAAAATTCCTTGAAACTTGCTCCAGAAGTAAATGAAAATGGCTGGCAGATCTTCTGAATTAAATGCAGAATAACTTCTATCTGATTTGAATTTGAATTCTGAAAGATAACTGAAATCGTCGAACTGAGCTCTGCTATCGTCGAGCTGAGCTCAGCGAACTGGAAAAAGCAAGCAGCAAAGAAATCGTCGATCTGAGCTCAAAGATCGTCGAACTGAGCTCAGAGATAAGGATCCAGTGCAGAGTCAAAATCGTCGACCTGAGCTCAGCGATCGTCGAATGGAGTTCGACGATATTGAGACGTTGAGCTCAGCGATCGTCGACCAGAGCTCGACGATATTATGAGGCTTGAGCTCAGCGATCGTCGAATGGAGCTCGACGATCTGGCAAAGTTGAGCTAGACGATCGTCGACCGGAGTTCGACGAAACGTCGTGCTGAGCTCGACGATTTGGACTTGGTCTCCAGACAAACTTGGGTCTTCAGAGCAGCTTCCAATCCTAGCCTTCTAACCCTTAGACTCACTTCTAATTGACCTATAATCTATACAGAAGGTCAAAGCACAGATTCCTAGAGACATAGTGATCCTGACCCAAATTAGTAATAGGGTGTTCCAACAATCTCCCCCTATTTGGGTTAGGAAAACTATTTACAGACATATGAAAAACAAACAACATCATACAGTCAGAGAAACATAAAATCAACAATAGCAAGACACAGGCAGAACCATCACAGAGAGAGATATATATATGTGTTATCCAGAAGGCAGTCAGAGAAACCAAGAATTATCACCTTACAGAGTTATTCCTTTTCTTTGCCTTTTACCATTTTAATTTCTCTGTTAGGATCTAAAGCTTGTTGTTTGGATCTGGTATCATCAGCTGCACCCAAATAGATTTGCTTTGATGTCCTGGGAACCACTGCAGCTGGATGCAATTCCATGTATCTGTCTGCATCAAAGAACTTACTGGAGGCATATCTTTCTAACTCTTTTTGCCTTTGCTCTGACATGGTAGAGATATTGGAAGTGTCTAGCCCTTGTTCTTTTGCTTTCTTTATCTGATCCAAAGCAGCCAGCTCTTTCATTCTTGCAGTCCAAGCCATAGGATTCTTCTCAGGGTCCTCAAATGGAACAGGTGGCTCATACCTGTTGGAAGAAGTATCTTGAGGAGTCCTGGCAGTTACAGTATCTTTGAGCTTGTAGGGGAAAGGACCAGAAGATGTATCAGCAGAAACATGTCCTCCCCTAGAGTAAGGATGCTGCCTGGAGTGTCCTTTGGAGTAAACCTGAGTTTCTCTTTGGTTTCCCCTATATCCTCCCCTTCTAGAGTAAGAGCCCCTAGACTGGCTTTCCCTTTGATAAGTTTTAGCATGAGGTTGGTAGGGAGCTTGGCTTCTAGCAGGGCCTGAACTTGCAGAGCTGCCACCTGCACCTACATCAGGTGGAGGTGGTGGAGGAGGATGAGGGTGCTTGAACTGAGTGGGACCTTTTTCATACTTCCTCTTCTTTTTCATAGCCTTTAACTGGTTCTTAGAGAATTGCATCCAATGCTCAGTGATTGGGCAATTGTGCAGAATATAATAGGGAACATCATTGTCATCTCTGACTTTGGCAGGAGGAACTCTCTTCAAAGCCTTACTTCTTGCCTTTCTTTTCTTTGCAATTGCGGCAGATGAGTCATCAGAAGCAGTGTTATAATCCTCAGATTCAGAACTTTGTGCATCATACAAGGCATCAATCTTCTTCATCAGATCTTCTTTCAGTTTAACAGCAGCTGATGGGGCAACAGATACAGAAGCAGGAGGAGCAACAGAAGCAGCAGATGTAACAGCAGATACTGGAGCAGCAGTAGATGTAACTATAGGTACTGGAGCAGCAGAAGAAACAACAGTGATTACTTCAGGCATGAGGGTAGCAGCAGCTTCAGAAACAACAACTTCTACAGCAGGCTCAAAAGCAACAGCCTCTGTCATCAAAAGATCCTGGGATGAGGGTATATCAGAAACATTCTCTTCAGCAGCAGATATAACTCCAGAGGCAGATACAACCTTGTCTTCAGCAGCAGCAGCAGCAACATCATCAGAAGCAGTAGTTACTGACAGAATAAAATCAGAAATGATTTTGGGGTCACAGCAAGAGAAGGGCACTAGAGCCTTGGACAGATCTTCAGAGAGCTGGCCAGCAAGAACCTTTAGGGGCTGGACAGCATATGGCTCTGGGAGGCAGCAGAAGTAAGCAGTATCAAAAGTAGATAGCAAAGACCTTAGGTCTATTGCTAGTACTGGTGTAGCAGCAGCAGCAGAAGCAGACACAGAACCAGCAGCAGTAGCAGAAGCAGAAACAGCACGAGGAGCAGCAGCAGCAACAACAGCATGAAGGCTGGCTTCATAGGGCATCTCCCCCTGCCTGGATGCAGATACCTGTGCATCAAGGCACACTACTGGGGGTGCTGCTAGAGGAGTAAGGAAAGAGGAAAGCCTGGCAGAGAGAGCTGCCACTAATTGTTGTAGAGGAGCTAAAGAGGCCTCCATGAGAAGAGAGAGCCTAGGTGCAAGGAGCTCATACAACTGATCAGCAAGGGCTGGGAGATCTACATGCTCAATGAGAGGAGCAGAGGTATAGGGTATTGGGATGGCTGAGGAAGCTGGAGGTGGAGGGCTGGATGGTGAAGGGATAGAGGGTTGAGGTGTGGGAATTGTGGAGATGGAGGACAAGGGTATAGAGATGGATGGAGTGAAGGATAGTTGGTCAAGGATATGGTGGAGGAGATCTTGGAAGGATGTTGAGGTGGAGGGGAAGTCTGGAGGAGAAGAGGGGGAATCATCCATGTAGGATTCATCCAGAAGTGTGAAGGATGGTATGGATGGGGATGAGGTGACATCTGGAGGGGGATAGGAGAAAAGGGGGTGGAAGTGGTCTGCTGGTGAAGAGGAAATTGTTGGAGATGGGCTTGAGATTGTAATGGTGGATGAGGCTGGAGTGGTGGATGGAGCTGGTAGGGTTGGGCTTGGAGGAGGAGAAGCAGCAGCACTAACAGCAGGCAGGTCCTCTGCAGGGGCAGAGGCCTGGGGTGGAGTGACTCTTAGAGTCCTGGTGCCTGAAGGGGCAGAAGAAGAGGGCCTGCTGGGCTTGGAGATATGCCTGTCCCATTTCCCAAAAAGGGCACAGGTGAGTCTCTTGGAGGCATTGATGTGCACTCCAGAGGAGACTAGCAGAGAAGGGCACTTGGCCTGGAGGAAGACTCCCAGAATTCTTCCATAGTTCACAAATGTTTTGTTTATCTTTTTCTTCAGCAGATCAAAAAAGATTTCTCCCCAGTTCAAGCTTTTTCTGTCCACCAGAGCTCCCATGAGGCAGAGCTGATATCTGGAGATGGTGTCATGAGCAGAATGCTTGGCCAAGAGAACCTTGCCTACTACATCAGCCAGAAACCTGTATTCCACTGACAGGTTCCTCTTAAACAACTTGCTAGGGTTCCCCTCAGGATGACCCATCCTGGCAAGTACATCTGAGAATTCTTCTCCAGAGAGTTCAGCAGAATCTTCACCATTCCTTAAACCAAAAACCTCTGTCAATACTGTTGGGGTCAGAGGTACCTGGGTGCCACCAATAGAACCAACTATGATATTGTTGTCAAGGTTGTGGGCAGTGTAAACCCATTCTTTAATTTCATCAGATGCAAGTTTGATTCTGGTTGTCATCAGGGCAGATAGTTGCTGATCTTTGAATAAATTGAGAATATCCTGGAAGATTTGATCGGTTGTGTTGAAGGAGTCGAGATCGATGTCAAAGCCTGCATCAAATTTCATTACAGCGAGCACAACAACTGAAACGGCCATGGTACCTGCAAAAAATCAACAGACAAAACGACCAAGTGTAGAACTGCTTGGAGGGAAGAAAAGTTTGCAGAGAAATTGAAAGCTCAAGAGAGAACGACGACGAAAAAAGAGTTTTATATTAGGGTTCGACGCAGAAAAGGAAAGATCGTTGAACTCAGTTCGACGATCGAGGCTTCTAAAGGAATCTGAAGAGACTCCAAAATCGTCGATCTCCGTTCGATGATCTGGAAAGGCGTCGAGCTCCGTTCGACGATCGTTCAGTGAACAAAATCGTCGAGCGCCGTTCGACGATCGTTGACCAGAAGAAATAGTCTATACTATCTGAGGAGCGCTGAACTCAGTTCGACGATCCTGGAAATCGTCGACCTCCGTTCGACGATCTTTGGGGAAATCGTCGAGCGCAGTTCAGAGATCAGAGAAATTTTAGATACTAAGGAAAATCAGAAATTTTGCCTAGTCTTGGTCAATTTTTAGCTTTCAAAATCTTGAGTATTATTTAAGACTTCCTCCATCTAACATTCCTAACTGATTTAGGAAGAAAGTATGTTTCTTTTCATCCAAAGGCTTGGTGAAAATATCTCCCCTTTGTAAATCAGTTGGGATATATTGCAGTTCAATTTTGTTCTTTTCAACATTATCCCTTAAGAAATGATGCCTAATCTCTATATGTTTTGTCCTACTATGGAGGACTGGATTTTGAGCTATGGAGATAGCACTTGTATTGTCACAAAAGATTTTTGACTTCTCTAGGTTGTAACCATAGTCTAGGAGTTGATTTTGAATCCACAATATTTGTGAACAACAACTGCCTGCAGCCATATATTCAGCTTCAGCAGTTGAAGTTGACACAGATGTTTGTTTCTTGCAAAACCAAGAGACAAGTCTATCACCAAGGAACTGACAAGTTCCACTGGTGCTTTTCCTGTCAATTCTGCATCCAGCATAATCAGCATCAGAGAATCCAGTTAACTCAAATGCTGAATCTTTTGGATACCAGAGACCTAGATTTGGACAACTTTTAACATACCTAAGAATCCTCTTTACTAATGTGAGATGTGACTCTCTAGGGCTAACTTGGAATCTAGCACATATACATGTAGCAAACATTATATCTGGTCTACTGGCTGTAAGATACAGTAAAGAACCAATCATTGCCCTATATGTTGTCTGATCAACAGGTTTCCCATGTTCATCAGCATCCAATACAGCATTGGTAGGCATGGGTGTTTTCATACAAGATGCCTCAGACATGCCAAATTTCTTAACCAGCTCATTAGCATATTTGGTTTGAGAAATAAAGATGCCTTCAGCATGTTGTTTGACTTGCAATCCTAGGAAGAAGGATAGCTCACCCATGCTACTCATCTCAAATTTAGAATGCATTAGGTTAGAAAACCTTCTACATAGTTTTGAGTTAGTAGAACCAAAAATGATATCGTCTACATAAATTTGTACTAGTAGGGTATGGGACTTATGGGTTCTAATAAAAAGAGTTTGGTCTACTCTACCCCTTATAAAACCATTTTCCAATAGAAAGCATGCTAGGGTCTCATACCATGCTCTAGGAGCTTGCTTGAGACCATATAATGCTTTATTTAATCTGAAAAAAAAATCAGGATGAGTTGGAGAGATAAAACCTGGAGGTTGTCTGACATACACTTCCTCTTTGATGTCTCCATTCAAGAAGGCACTCTTGACATCCATCTGATAAACCTTGAAGCCTTTGTGAGCTGCATAAGCTAGAAAGATTCTGATGGCTTCCAATCTTGCAACAGGTGCAAAAGTCTGGTCGTAGTCAATTCCTTCTTCTTGAGAATATCCTTGGGCAACTAGCCTTGCCTTGTTCCTTATTATTACTCCTTGATCATCCAGTTTGTTTCTGAATACCCATTTTGTTCCAACAATGGAATGATCCTTAGGCTTGGGCACTAGTTCCCATACTTTGTTCCTCTCAAATTGATGCAACTCCTCTTGCATGGCAATGATCCAGTGTGGATCTTGCTCTGCATCTTGAATGGACTGAGGTTCAATTTGAGAAAGGAAGCAGGTGTGCAACAGGTTTTGGTTGACCTGATTTCTGGTTTGCACACCGGCTGAGATTTCTCCAATTATTTGGGTAATTGGATGGTCTCTTGATGTTACTAAATCAACAGGGGGTGTTGATTATTCACCAACCTGTGTTGTTGTTTCCTCTTGTGGTACAACAACTGGCTCTTCAAATGGGGCTTCAATGTGTTGAGCATTGCTTTCATCTTCACTGCTTTCTTCTTCTTGAGCAACCTGTAGCTTGTTCATATCTTCAACTAGAGAGTGTTCCTGCAAAGGTTCTATGGTAGAAGAAATCTTCTCCTTGAAAGACATGTTAGTTTCATCAAAAGAAACATGAACAGATTCCTCAATTTTCAGTGATGATTTATTATAAACCCTATAGGCCTTGCTGATCATGGAGTATCCCAGAAACACTCCTTCATCAGCTTTGGCTTGAAATTTTGCTAGATGTTTCTTATCATTATTGTGAATATAGCAAATGCAACCAAAAATTTTGAAATAGTCAACTTTAGGTTTCTTCCCTTTGAGTAATTCATAGGGAGTCTTTCCCTTCAGTTTATGTATCAGACTCCTGTTCAGCACATAGTTGGAGGTGTTCACTGCCTCTGCCCAAAAGGATAGAGGTAGATGAGCATCTGACAACAATGTAGTGGCAGATTCAATAAGGGTTCTATTTTTCCTTTCAGCTACCCCATTTTGTTGAGGAGTTCTAGGAGCTGAGAAAGTATGCCTGATCCCTTCACTCTGGCAGAACTCTTGCATAAGAAGAGAATCAAACTCTGTCCCATGATCACTTCTGATCAGGGCAATGTGAGTATTGAACTCAATCTTTACACATTTGAGAAACTCTGTCAGACACTTAAAGTTATCAGACTTCTTCCTTAGAAAGAACACCCAAGTGAATCTAGAGAAGTCATCTACAATCACCAAAGTGTAGGATTTCCCTCCTAGGCTTTGTACTATGATGGGTCCAAATAGATCCATGTGTAACAGATACAATATCCTAGGTGAATCACTCTTATTAAGTGACTTAAAGCTATTCTTAGTTTGCTTGCCTAATTGACAAGCCTTGCAGAGTCCTTCCTTCTTGTAGGGGCCAGAAGGTAGTCCTCTAACAAGGTTGTCCTTGGAGAGCCTAGCAATAGTTCTAAGGTTTAGGTGTCCTAATCTCTTATGCCATAAAACATTTGGTCTATAGACTGAGTTGAATAAACAGATATCTATAGTAGTTGAAAGAAAATCTACTAGGTAGATGTTACCTTTCCTTTTACCTGTCAACACAGTTGTGTTGTCCTCTGACTTAATTTTGCATAAGGTTTTGCTGAAGGTCACATGGTAGCCTTCATCACATAGCTGACTGATGCTGATTAGGTTGTGCTTCAGTCCTTCCACATATGCTACCTTCTTGAAGGTTACAGAACCAATCTGGACTTCTCCATATCCTTTAGTTTGTCCAAAGTTGGAGTCACCAAAGATAACTTTGGGTCCAAGCTTGGCTCTAAAGGAATTTAGGTTGTCCTTGTTCCCTGTCATGTGCTTAGAGCACCCACTATCCAAATACCATTGCTGGTTAGATGTTGGATAGGTCTTCACCTGCACATAAAACAATTTACATGTTTTTGACCCAGTTTACCTTGGGCCTAGGTTGATAACCTTTAAATTCAGAAATGAAAGACATCCCTGGCTGACTCTTATATCCTTCAGGATGATATCTCCTTGGAGGTAAAATCCATTCAGTATAAGGGTTAAATGTTTGGGATGAAGAACCCTCAGGATTCAATTTTGACTTGCCATTGAAAAAATTTCCATAGCTCTGACCTCTGTTCGACGATCTTGGAGCTGAGTTCGACGATCTTGGGTCAGATCGTCGAGCTCCGTTCGACGGTCGACTATGGCTGAGGTCAGGTATATGGGATCGTCGAGCAGCGTTCGACGATCTTGGCTGAGATCGTCGATCAGCGTTCGACGATTTGTCCTGAGATCGTCGAGCTGCGTTCGGCGATCGTCGATCTTCATTCGGCGATCGTCGATCTCCGTTCGACGATTTGTACTGGACTTTGGTTTTCTGAGGCAGATCAGAATTTTTCCTGGCAACCTCTACAACTCCCTTTCCCTTGTCAGAAATGAACTTGATAGGGGTTGTTAGAACAATAGGTTGGCTGGATGAGGCACCCAAGCCCAGTGTACTGTTGAATCTTGAGTTCACTGTGCTTGTGATGTCCATCAGCTTGATGCTTCTCCCATTGAGAGATTCTTCAAGCTTCTTGGCCTCAGAGAGTTCACTCTTCAGTGAAGCTATCTGTTCCCTATAGTTCTCCAACTCCTGAGAGAGTTTGAGGTTTTCTGATTTTAAATCACTTTGTTCAGATAATTGCTTTCTGAGAGAGATGATCTCTTTCTCAGACTTTAGCAGGTCTAAACATAGTGCTTTAAATTCAAGTTTAAAATCTTCTGAAGTGAAATCAAAAGAGCTGATTACCTGATCTTCTTCAGGTTGAGTCTCTGAGTCTGACTCTGACTCCTCTTCCTCTGAGTTGTGTTGTGAGGCATTGATTGCCATCATGCAGAACTCCTTTTCCTCTGCATCATCCTCATCATCACTTGAGCTGGAAGAGGCTTCTACTCCTCTTCAGTCTCACTCCAGGATTCAGCAACAAATCCTTTCCTTGTGTGCTTATTTCTGCTGGAGGAGGGTTTGCTATTTCCATTCCTTTTGGAGTCCTTCTCCTTTCTTCTTTCTTTTCTGTCCCTTCTGTCCTTGTTCTTGTTTTCTGGACAGTCAGGAACCATATGCCCTGGTTTCCTGCAACCAAAGCAAATAATGTCTTTGCTATGTTGCCAATGGACTTGTCATACCTTGGCTTGTCTTGCTCCTTGTATGATCTTCTTCTGAAGTCCTTTCTGGCCATCTTGTAGAATCTTTTGGCCAGCAAGCTGAGAAGTTCATCATTGGCTGTTCCTTTTTCTTCAGGCAAATCCTCAGTTGCCTTGAATGCTATAGTCTTCTCCCTTTTTGTGGCTGGAGAAGCAGCCTTCTGTTCTTCTTCTCTGTTCTTGATGAGTAGCTCATAAGATTTGAGCTTACCCAACAAGGCTTCAGTGTGATCTCATTCAGGCTTCTGGCATCTTTAATTGGCCAGATTCTTGAATCCCAAGTGCTGGGGAAGCACATTAGGATCTTGTCATTAAGTTCTGTTAGTGAGATCTCTTTGTCTAATGTCCTCAGTTCACTGACAATTAGACTCAGTCTGTTGTACATGTCTCCCACTGATTCAGTTTCTCCCTTCTTGAAGTTCTCATATTGGGAGATGAGATGAGATCTTCTGTCCTTTCTCTCATCAGCTGAGCCAGAGACAATTTCTGAAAGCCTGTCCCAAATCTCCTTGGCTGAATTGCATTCAGCTACCTTTTGAAAAATGTCATCTGACATTGTCTGAGCTAGAATGTTCATTGCCTTGGCATCAGCTACCTTCCACCTTTTGATGTCAGCATCTGTTCCTGATGGAGGTGGAACAGCATTTGTGCTTGTACTTTCTGGGGGTCTGGGACACACTGTCAAAACAGAATTAAAAATGTCCTCGTCAATAGAATTCATGTAGAGTTTAATCCTTGCTTTCCAAAGTGCAAACTTTGACAGATTGCACACTGGAGGTCTGGTGCTTGCATAATCTTTGTTTTGGGCCATGACTTGTGCAAACTAAATTTAATACTAGAAAACAAAGGAAGGATCTAGTTTGGGATCTTTGGGGTTCAGGTGTTAGCCTGTACAACCAAACAGATATGGTATGTTTAACCAACCTCGCTCTGATACCAATTGAAAGGGGAAACTAGATCTGATATACTCTAGAGGGGGGGTGAATAGAGTATATGGTGCTTTTTAAAAACACAAAGAAAAACTTTTGCAAAGCTTTACAACAATTGTTGTAATGAGTGTAAGCAGGGAAGCAGAAATAAAACTAAGCTATGCAGAAACTAAGCACAAGAAAATCTAGGCCAGAAACAAGAAGAAAACATGCAAAACCAGATGACACAAGGAAATATAGTGGTTCCCCAACTTGGGTACATCCACTCTTCTACCACCCTAGGTAGGAATCCACTGCAGGATGAGTTGATCAGGTGTCCTGGGCACCAATGAGCTTTTGATAAGGTGCTCAAAAACCAACACAGATTTTTTGATCAGGTGTCTTGCCACCAATGAGCTTTTGACAAGGTGCTCAAAAACCAGATTCAAACTTTTGAAGGGAGTTTGAAAAACCCTTTACAGAATGGGGTTGAGAGAGTGATGACAGTCTTCTCTTTCTCAAGCAACTGAGAAGACTATGTGGATTCAGTGATGTTGTCAAAGCTCCCCCTGAGTCCTTGAAATCTTCAGGAAGATGAGCTTTGCTGAGGGTGATAGGCCTTCAAAGATAGATCTCCAGCAAAAGATGATTTCAGCAAGCTGAAATGTTGAGTGTCTGGAGTCTTGAGATGATGTTGGCCTTGAACACTTGAGAGCTGAAGAGATCTGAAGATTTTTTGAAAGCTTGATCTCTCTGATGAGTGTTCTTCAGAATTCTTGTTGACAGAATATTTTTCAGAGTCTCTGTGTATTGAGAGGTGTCCTATTCTTGTCAATCTCTTCTCTTTTTTTTTTCTTGTCTATACTCTGTCTTTATTCAAAAACATTCTCTTTTATTCTCTATCTCTGAATAGGATATTACTCTGTCAAAGATAGCCGTTGGTCTGTATTGATTACAGCCTTAATTGCATAATATGTTCTGAAGGAAAGTCCACTAATTTGTTCCTTGAAAAATCCTTGAAACTTGCTCCAGAAGTAAATGAAAATGGCTGGCAGATCTTCTGAATTAAATGCAGAATAACTTCTATCTGATTTGAATTTGAATTCTGAAAGATAACTGAAATCGTCGAACTGAGCTCTGCTATCGTCGAGCTGAGCTCAGCGAACTGGAAAAGCAAGCAGCAAAGAAATCGTCGATCTGAGCTCAAAGATCGTCGAACTGAGCTCAGAGATAAGGATCCAGTGCAGAGTCAAAATCGTCGACCTGAGCTCAGCGATCGTCGAATGAAGTTCGACGATATTGAGACGTTGAGCTCAGCGATCGTCGACCAGAGCTCGACGATATTATGAGGCTTGAGCTCAGCGATCGTCGAATGGAGCTCGACGATCTGGCAAAGTTGAGCTAGACGATCGTCGACCGGAGTTCGACGAAACGTCGTGCTGAGCTCGACGATTTGGACTTGGTCTCCAGACAAACTTGGGTCTTCAGAGCAGCTTCCAATCCTAGCCTTCTAACCCTTAGACTCACTTCTAATTGACCTATAATCTATACAGAAGGTCAAAGCACAGATTCCTAGAGACATAGTGATCCTGACCCAAATTAGTAATAGGGTGTTCCAACATAGACCATTAGAATTAAATTAGTGGGAGCACTACAAAAGGTAGACCATTAGAATTAAATTCCCAACTCCTGGCCATGTAGAACCCCCTAAGTCTATCTTCATATTAAGTTCTAGAGCAATCATTCATTATGCAAAAAAAATGTTTATTTTCACTTCAAGTACAATGCTTAACATGAGTTAAGCACATTTTACTAAGTAGTAAATTATGGTTTACCTTTGTAGTTGTGCATAATTACTACGAGAAGTTTGTTCAAAAAGATAGAAAGAGAATGAAAATTTCTCTATCAAACATCCTAGTAGAGGCATCTCTAGCCTTGATTTCTAGCAAAAAAGCGTCGACAGTAAAGAAGAAGTAAACATTATGGTGTCACCAACATACAACATAACATTCACGACAAATCAATAATATGTTTTTTGTTAATCATGGTCTCTTCAAGGTTCTTAGCCTTCCAGTCAGTTTTAATAGATATTATAATCATAATCCTTGAAATGTGAGGCTTAATGATTAAGTTATTTAATTTCAAAATGCTGCTAAGTTTAGTTTTGTATTCTTAATCAAGTTTGGACCTTATTTTTGATATTTCACTCATAACTCTTACATATTTCATGATGAAGGGATAATTTCATAAGGACTATTTATATGATAATTTCTCTTAGTTCATGTGAAGTCTCAAATATAACTTGCACACAAACCTTTAAGGCTTTAAAATTTTTTGTTTATTTAATTTGTCTTGGACCTCTAAACCAAATCAAGTAGCAGGAGCATGATAAAGAATGTAAAATCTATTAAAAAATTCTTTGAACCAATGTCAACTAACCGTGACCAATTTAAATAATTTGACATAACTCTTTAACCCCAAAATCATAACACTGCACAAAATGCTCAAACCATTATTAGTAATAAAAAGTCATTCTCTTCACCATCTCATGTATATTCTAATCAGATCCCATAACGCCCTTTCTCTCTAGCTCTCGTAGTATATATATATCCTCCCAGTCCCAGCCTCGCCTTCCTTATCCTTTACATTGATCTCTCTCTCTCTCTCTAAATATATATTATAAGTTTATTATTGCAGCTTGGAAGCAGCAATGGAGGAGGGAGTAAAGTGTGCACTAAGTTGGGGGATTTGAAAGTTTCTCGGAATTACTGGTATACACATCTTTAACATCATAATTTATGTTTTAAATCATGCACTTACGACTCCACAACTCTTAACAGTTATGAGTTCTGTTTTTGATTTAAAAGTCAAATATTTATATTACCCTTTTGATTTGCTGCAGAATTTTCTCAATAAATATAGCATGACCAACTTTTTTTGTTTATATTGTGTGTACCATGTTATGTTAGAAGGGGGAATTAGTGGCCTAAACAATTAGGTGACTCTTATCTTTTGATGGACACTCTTCATTTAGTGTCATTCTTCATTTCCATCAAGTTATTTTTTTCTATGCTTGATTTTTTTTCTTTTCCTTTTTCAATCAGCTAGGTGGCAATGGCAGACATTGAGCTTGACACTCACACTATAAGATCCCATGGAAGAGCAGTAGCAAAAATTCACATGCATGACTGGATCATACTCATACTTCTTATAATTCTTATTATCATATTAAATGTGATAGAACCTTTCCACCGCTTTGTGGGAAGGGATATGAAGGCAGATTTGCGCTTCCCTTGAAGAGCAACACAGTGCCAGTTTGGGCTGTTCCGGTACGTTTTTTTTTTCACTTTTTCTTTGTTTTATCTGCATATGATTCTAATTCTTTTGATAATTTTTTTAATTTGACAGTTGATAGCAATCCTTTTACCTGCTTTTATCATCATCGGTGTATACATCAAAACATGATCTGCACAATGCATTACTAGGTAGCATAATTAACAATTCTCTCATTTCGTTTGAAAAAAATGTAGTGGTTTAATGCTAGTTAGCACATTGAGCAGGTCTCCTTTTCTCTGTGCTTATCGCTGCAGTTCTAACTGATGCAATCAAGGATGCTGTTGGTCGGCCACGACCAGATTTCTTTTGGCGTTGTTTTCCTGATGGAAAAGAAGTGAGTGACCCATTACCATAGCTTTTTGCTCCTTCAACTGTGTTTTTTTATTCATTTGGAGTGGGGTAGCAGACTGAGGTTTTGAGCTATCTTTTGTCCTTCTATATGATAAATTCACTATCAGTGTTATATGTCATGGTGACAAAGGTGACATCAAAGAAGGGCACAAGAGTTTTCCCAGCGGGCATTCTTCATGAAGTGGCAAAGAATTTTCCAATTTAAGTTATTTCTGTGCTGAATCCTGGTCATTGTTCTGGTTTTTTAACCTTAATCTGTGTTGGAGGCATATCACCGACGCATTGGTTTATTAATTATTTGAACATCCAGTGTATGAATAATTATTTAATGGTGACTAGTATTACTACAGTGGAAACATATTGCCAATTCATGGGTGCTTCAGTAAAATGACATAAAAATGTTCAATTTTTGTATTTTGACATAGTATTCTGAACATAAAAGTGGATGAAGTTCCTTAGGCGAGGTTGGATGTTAATGAACAACGGTTTAGAACCACCGCGTTCATGACCGCCACCTCCGTGCTAAACCAACCCGAAGTATAATACATGATTATGCGAATTTCTTGATCATCAGTTTCATTTTCAATTTACGAATAACAACTAAAATCTCGTAATTAAACTAACTAACAAGCAAAACTTTTTTCAATTTCTTCTGTGCACTTTCAGCAGATGGATGCTGCTGATTTCAATGACATGGCATCAAGAAGTGGGCAGTTTAGTGTGGTGAGTTTACCTAAAATGCACTTCTTTGTACTAATAATTAGTTTCCATAGTTGAACATTTTAGAAAGTTTGTCTGCCAACATGGACAGAACAAATAATATTATTGATTACTTTATATTCTTTAACATTTTGTTTAAAAATGCTTCAAGAAATATTAAGAGATTGGATCATATATGTGTAAATGTTTTGAAATGTGTTAACTAGTTTCCTTATTTTCTTACAGGTGCATGTTGATTCCTTGCAGGGGCGGACCCATGTATGGGCAATCGGGCACGCGCCCGGGTCATATTTTTTGCGAATTTTTACAGAGGTGTGTGGGTGCTTCGCAAATTTCTTTAGGCTGTTCGTTTCCTCGGCACAGAGGAACCTGCACATCATTGGTCGGAGCAATCTACTAAATCTCTCACATTTGACCGCAAGAGCCCTTCAATCTCTTTTGGTTCTCTTCACCCTGTCATTCATGAACAAGTGAAATAATCTATGTTATTACTTTGTATTGAGGGGTTTGGGCTATCTCCCACCCTCTTTTAAGTGTTAATGAAATAATCTGTATTGAACAATCTCCTTGTTGCAATTGAGTTTGTTTATTATTGTATTTGAATGTGCAAATATGAATTTTGGTGAATTGCAAATGAAATAATTTTATGATATTTTGTGAAAAATTGAACAAAATTTAGTGACAATTTGAGTATTGTTTCATCTGTTTAGTGACCAAATATTCCTTCTCTAAAAATACATATAATGACATAATTAGTTTGATCACTAAAATTATTTGATTTTAGTGACATGAATACTTTGGTCGCTAAAAGAAGTTTTAGTGACCAAATTAATCTGATTACTAAATTCTTTTTTAGTGACTGAGTTATTGTAGTTGCTAAATATGTATAAATAGTGATGAAATTGATTTGATGCTAAAAATATTTAGTGATGTCATTATTCATCACTCAAAATTGTTTTAGTGACCGTTCTATTTTAGTCACTGAAATTTTTAGTGGCCGAAATGGTTTAATCACTAAACATACACATCTAGTGACAAATATTTTTGTCACTAAAAGAAATTAGTGACGTGAATACTTCGTTACTAAAAGTTGTTTTAGTGACCGTTCTATTTCTGTCACTAACACTTTTTTGTGACCACAAAATCTTCGGACACTAAAAGCTATTTTAGTGACGAAATGTTTTTTGTCACTGTATACATTTAGTGGCGGGCCTTTTGTGACCACGTTGTGACGAGTTGAATTTGGTCACTAAATGTCTTTAGTGACCACAATTCAATGTTTAGTGACGAATTACTTCGTCACTAAAAGTCAATTTTCTAGTAGTGACTGTTATCTTATGAGATGCAGTTATTGACTAGAAAGGAGGAAGAGAAGACTACTAGAGTAGTGTACAAGGAAAGATCTGTGGCCTTCAAAACTGAAGCCACTAGGAAGTATAGAAGTAAGTCTCCATCTCCACCTCAAATAATTGCTGAGGCTGTGACAGATAATTCAGAAAGCAAGAATTCAGATAACAGTGAAAGTGATGAAGACTTTGCAGCTTTCACTAGGCATTTTCAAAAGTTTCTGAAGAAGCAGTGAAGGTCTAAGCCTTCCACTTCTCAGCCAAAAGATGACTATTATCAGAAAAGAAATTCATCAAGGAATGACAGAAGCAGATCCAAGCCAAGCAAAGCTACATCTTCAAAGATTGTGTGCTATTGCTGCAATAGACAGGGACATGTAGTGGCTGACTGTCCTGAAAAGAGGAAGGAGTCAACTGACAAAAAGAAGACTCAGTTTAAGGGCAAAACGAAAAAGTCCTTTTTGCTAAGAAAGACAAAAGTTTGACTGATCAGTCATCTTCAGAAACAGACTCAGAAGCTGAAGCCTATATTGGATTGTTTGCTGAAGAAGAGGAAGATGAGTTCATGCAGTTAATGAATTCAATTTATGAGCATGAGGACAATCAGTGCAAAGGGTTGATGGCCTTATCTGGAGGAGACAAAATCCAGGATCAGCCTGGACCAAGTAAGGTACAAAGTTGTTCTTCTAGTTCAATTTCTAGTACTGAGTCAGAATCAGATACATCTGCATCAAATGATGTGGGTGGGTCTGAATCTGAAGGAGATATTCATCAGTTAATTGATGAATATAGGGACTTGTTGCAGGCCTTGAAGAAAAGCAAAACCTTAACCAAAACTCGGCAAAGGAGATTGTTAGTCTTAAATTGGCTGCTGCTGATTCAGACAAGTTATTTGATCAGAAACTGAATGAAATGGCCAGGTTGAAGAACATTACTGTTATTCAGATGGGTACTATTACATTTAAGAATGATCAAATTAGAAATCTAGATGCTAGACTTCAGAAGGAGAGAGAGATTGTAGCAAGTTTTTCTAAACCAAAATCTATTTTACCTTTGATAGATGAGTTTGTACCTCATAAGGGTAAAACTGGATTGGAGTTTACAAAACCTGCCTGGACAGTTAAGTTCAGATCTAAAGGCAAAGCCCCAGCACTAAACAAGATGGTTGCAGGAGATAATCCAGCCAGGGTTGTACCTAAACAAAGGTACAACAGGTTTGAGTGCTGGTGTTGTGGCAAGATAGGCCACTTTGCCATAGATTGTTGGCACAATTCAAGTGTCAAGGAGAGTAGCAAACTACCTGCTAGAAGAGCTACATGTAGTTTTGTTAAAAGTCAAACTAACCTGCACCAAGGACCCAAGAATTATTTGGGTTCTAAGGTTAAGTAATCTGTTTTGCAGGTGAGTCCAAGTGGTCATGCCCCTATATGGTACTTGGATAGTGGATGTTCCAGGCACATGACTGGAACTAGGGGGTTGTTGAAGGACTATACACCAATCAAGGATGGTCCTAAAGTTACCTTTGGTGGTTCAGAAAAAGGAAGCATCAAAGGCTTTGGTAACATTTCTAGTAACCAAATTACAATTACTCAAGTGGCTTATGTAAAGGGCTTGAAACATAACCTCATTAGCATAAGTCAGCTGAGTGATTTAGGATATGACATCTCATTTGTCAAGGATGGTTGTCATATCAAAAGGTCAAGTGATCAAAAGATCATTCTGACAGGATATAGGAAGAGAAATGTCTATTGTCTTGACTTTGTATGTGAGAATAATGTTTCTCCTATTTGTCTTGTAGCTGATGAGAAAGTCTCACATTGTGTTAAATGGCACAAGAGGCTGGCTCATCTTAACTATAAGACAATTGGCCATCTCTTTAGCAAAGAGTTAGTGAGGAATGGTCCTCAGGTTAAGGGTGTAAAGGATGAGATATGCTCAGCTTGTTAAAAAGGCAAGCAGACCAAATCCACCTTTCATAGCCTTGAGAACAAAGATGCTGTGAGGTGTCTATACCTCTTGCATATGGATCTTTTTGGTCCTATACCAGTTCACAGCCTAGGTAGGAAGGTCTATACATTTGTGGTTGGAGATGACTATTCAAGGTTTTCCTGGGTGTTCTTCCTTAGACAAAAATCTGAAACCCCAAGTATCTTATATAGTTTTGTTAAACAAATTCAGAATGAATTGGACAGTACAGTGGTCAAAATCAGAAGTGACCATGGTACTAAATTTCAGTCTGAAAGTATGACAAAACTGTGTGAAGAATTTGGAATTTTTCAGGAATTTTCCTCACCAAGAACACCTCAGCAAAATGGTATTGCTGAAAGGAAAAATAGAACCTTGATAGAGGCAGGTAGAACCCTGTTGAGTGACACATCTCTACCAGAATATTTCTGGCCTGAGGCAGTAAACACTGCTTATCATGTGATCAATAGGGCTACTATCACCAAGAGCCACAAGAAGACCCTCTATGAGATTGTGAAGGGCAGAAAACAAAATTTATCCTATTTCAGGATCTTTGGTTACGAGTGCTATATCCTTAACAATGGTAAGTCTTATCTAACTAAGTTTTCTGCCAAATCCCAAGAGAGGATCTTTGTTGGGTACAACAATAATAGTAAGACTTATATGGTCTACAACTTGATTACTCAAGTTGTAGAAGAGTCTGTTCATGTAGTTTTTGATGAAGCTAGACTTATTAACAATGAATTGCCAAGAAGTATTTGCATCTCTACAGGTGTAACTGAGAAGATGGACAAGCTTACCTTAACAGAAGGTCCTTCTGCAAGTCAGCAAGTGGAAGAAGGTGGCTGTTGTGCAGGGGGAGTACAAGATACTCCTGATGCTGAAGAAGACCAAGAGATGCAACTAAATGAAGAGACTGAAGGTGTACAACCTGAAGACAGGCTGCCTCCAGTAAATAGGCACTTAAAAGATCATCCAGCTAATCAAATAATTGAAGATCCCAGACAAGGGGTGTAAACAAGAAGCAGGAATCTAAGTACAATTCTTTACTCCAGTTTTCTATCCCAAGTAGAGCCAAAGAAGTTTGAAGAAGCTATCCTAGACCTTCATTGGATTGAGGCCATGCAAGAGGAGCTGAATCAATTCAAAAGATGCAAGGTCTGGGAGCTAGTTCCTAAACCCAAGGACTACAACATTATTGGAACTAAGTGGATCTTTAGGAACAAGTTGGATGAGAATGGAATCATCATAAAGAATAAAGCTAGACTTGTTGCAAAGGGATATAGGAAGGAAGAAAGTATTGATTTTGATCAAACCTTTACTCCAGTAGCAAGACTGGAAGCAATAAGGATGTTCCTTGCCTATGCAACATATCAAGGATTTAAGGTATATCAAATGGATGTTAAGTCAGCTTTTCTGAATGGAAATCTGAAGGAAGAAGTCTATGTAGAGCAGCCATCAGGTTTTGTTGATTCTATTAAACCTGATTATGTTTATAGACTTCGGATGGCTTTGTATGGGTTAAAACAAGCCCCAAGGGCTTGGTATGAAACCTTGTCTAGTTTCCTCATTGAGAATAAATTCTCAAGGGGGAAAATAGACAAGACTCTATTCCTTAGGGAATCCAGAGGCAAGATTATCTTAGTCCAAATATATGTAGATGACATAATATTTGAGTCTACAGAAAGTAGTCTTTGCAGAAAGTTTGCAAAACTCATGCAATGACAATTTGAAATGAGCAGTATGGGGGAACTTAAGTTCTTCTTGGGTCTCCAAGTTAGACAGACTGAAGATGGATTATCCATATACCAGTCTAAGTTCACCCTAGAGTTGATAAGGAAGTATGGTATGAAATCATCCACTACCATGAAAATTCCTATGGGGTCAAGCATGTCTCTAAGCAAAGATGATGCAGGGAAACCTGTAGATGAAACTTTGTATAGAGGGATAGTTGGCTCCCTATTGTATTTGACTGCTAGTAGACCAGATATCATGTATGCTACATGTGTCTGTGCTAGGTATCAAGCTTGCCCTAAAGAATCTCATTTGATAGCAGTCAAAAGAATTTTGAGATATCTAAAGGGCACACCTTATCTAGGCCTTTGGTACCCTAGGAATGGAGATTTTATACTGACAGGTTATTCAGATGCAGATTTTGTAGGCTGCAAGGAAGATAGGAAGAGTACTACAGGAACCTGTCAATTTCTAGGTGGAAGGCTGGTGTCATGGAGTAGTAAGAAGCAGACCAGTGTGGCTATCTCCACATCTGAGTCAGAGTATGTTGCTGCAGGAAGCTGCTGTGCACAACTACAATGGATACAACACCAGCTAGAAGATTATGGTATTCAAGTAAGTAGAACACCTTTACTTTGTGATTCTACTAGTGTCATTTCTATTGCAAATAATCCTGTCTCCCATAGTAGGACTAAGCACATAGAAATAAAATACCATTTTCTAAGAGAACATGTAGAAAAAGGAGACATTTCACTAGAGTATGTTAAGACAGATAATCAGTTAGCTGATATGTTTACTAAGTCCTTAGATGAAACCAAATTCAATAAGTTTAAAATTGAATTAGGAATGATAAACTTGGAATAGTTTAAATTGGCTAAGTAAAATGGTGTCGACACACAGAGTTGTCTGTGTCGACACATAGAAGTGGTGTCGACATTTTAGAGAAATGGTGTCGACACATCTAGACAGTAAGTGTCGACATTTCAGAGAATTAGTGTCGACACATGCAGAGTAGGCGTCGACACATCTAAGGTGGTGTCGACACTTAGGATTTACTCAGTATTCGTCTAGTAGATTCTCGACTAAGTATCGAGCTGAGATATATAAGTGTCGACACATATATTATGTCGAATATATTTGTGTCGACACATAGTTGTCGAGACATTAGTAGTAAGTGTCGACACTTTTCAACAGTGTCGACACATTTCAAGTATTTTGACGCACCTTTTCACCTTCAATTTTAGAAAGGTATAAATAGGTCTTCAGCATTGTTTGTAGACACACTCACCATAGTTTTGAGACCAAACTTGTGTGTTGACATCTCTCTTCTCTAAATTCAAAATTTCTTCAAACCCTAATGGCGCCCAAGCTAGAAGAGAACATTAATGAAGGTTATGAGCTCGTGCAACACGCCTTTGATGACGCGGAACCAGAAATCTTAGGTGTGGTAACCCTAATTGCAGAGACTGGATTAGAGTATCTTATATCAGAACCAATCAAGATCTGGAAGAAGGAGGTCCTTGAATTCTTGAGTACAGCTACTCTTGATGAATCTGGACTCAAGATTAAGTCCAAAGTTCATGGGGCAAAAGTCAAGATTAACCTGAAAATTCTAAGAAAGATTATACATCTCCCTAGAACTAAAGAAGAGGAAGATGTACCTGCATCAAAGATAAGGGAGGAACTGGAATGGTGTGGTTTAGATTCAAGCCTGAAGATTGGATCAGTTTTCAATAGAAAAGGCATGAACATGCAGGGCAAGTTCTTATCTGAAATAGTGGGCAAGGTGATACTGAGCAAGCCTGGTGGGCATGATAGAATTTCAGCTCACATGTTCAGTTTGATGACAAGAATAATTTTCAAACTTAATACTGATTGGTCAGCAGTAATGTTTGATAAAATAAAAGAGAGTCTGAAGAAACCCAATCTGGGTAGAATTCTGAGTTTATACTTAGCTGGAAGTATTCCTGAAGTGATGAACCAAGCTGCAGGTTCAAAGATAAACCACATGAGAAGAATGGATATTAGAATTTTCTCAAGGTGGGATAGAGTATTGACAAAAGAAATGCCTACACCAAAGAAGGAAACACCTCAGAAGAAGAAGTAGAAGAAAGCCATTGTGGCTCCAGAATCCTCAAGTAGCTTAGAGGAGCAGTTGGCTTTTAGTTCTGATGATGGAGAAGATGACAATGATGGAAAATCACCAGCAAGACAAGAAGATGCTCAGAGGCAGGGGGAGCTACCATCAGCTAGCCCTATTCACCTGGATCCACTCCAGGGGGAGCCTCTACATGTAGATGAGCCAACCCAATTAGAGAGTGAAAGGGCTACCCAAACAATACTAGAGGTAATCACTGAAGTTAATCAATTAAATTTCAATATTGAGGATGAAGTTCTGACTGAATCATTACATGATGTTGATCATCATATACAGTCACATAGTCAACCACAAGATGTTGTCATGGAGGACACATCAGTTGCTGATAAAGTAGAATCAGTTGCTCTAGAGTTAAGAGATTCTCCTGTACAACCTCAACATGAGTTTACATTAGAAGAGCTGTTCCCTGATCTTTTACAGACTGACTTTGAGGGAGAGAAAGCAGCTGTTGAGGGGGAGAAGGTCAATCTTGAGGGGGAGCAAATAGAGGAAACTGCTACAAAAGAGACTGAGGAGCAAAGGAATGCTGAGGAACTACCAAGGACTGAGAAGGATTTACCTCCTAGTCCTAAGGACAGGGTAGACATTGCTAGTACATCTGAATCTGAAGATGAAGAGGCTGCTAGAGCCAAGAAAAGGAAGTTACAAGTCTTCAAGAGAAGAAGTCAAAGCTACAAGAAAGCTTTACAAACAGTTGCTCCACAACAAGCTCCAGCAAATGATTATAGTTCTTTGTTGGTGGCTTTGCAAATAAAACTAGATGAGCAAAGAAAAGCTATGGAAACTTATATAGATGAGCATCATAAGGAATTACAATTGTCCTTAGCTCAAGACATCAAATCTATTAGATTTGAAGTTAATCAACATAAAAAGGAAATGACTGATTGTTTCCATAAAGGAGGCAATGCAGTGGTCTATCTGGCTACTCATCAAGAGAACATTAAGAAACAGGTTGATGACATGACAATAAAACAAGGATATGTCCTGGAAAATCAGCTCAGAATGAATGATAATCTGACTGCTTTTCACAATGCCATTGTCACTGAAATGAAAAATATAGCTACTGCCCAGACTGCTGTAACTGCTATTGCCAAAGAAGTCTTTGATAAGCAACTACAAGAGAGCCTAACTGCTGTTAAAACTGTCATTGAAGATTCTCAGAAGGCAATTACTGACAAGCTACAAAGGTTAAAATCTTTTTACAAAGATGGAGTTAACTATTTGAATGCTCAAATCAGATTCCAGAAAGATGATCTTAGGGATCATATAGAAAGAGAAGTCATAAAGGGGGAGAGGGTGTTAGTCAAAGCAGGCTCTGATCATGCAAAATGGATTTCAAACTCCATCAGAGCTACCCTTGGATATCCACCCTTGTATGATGATGATAATGTGGCAGAGTTTGGAATTAATCCTGCATATTTTGGAGGAGAACAAGCTGAAGTGGCTCAAGTGATATATCCTCCTGCAGATTTTGACATGATACATCAGGAGGTACAATCTATGTATAGTCCTCCTGAGGGTAATCAGAATGTTATTATTGAGAAATTTGTACAGCTTGTGCTAGAGGCAGTACTAAAAGAACAAGATGCCCAATTATCTAAGAAAAGGTTCAGAGAGCAGGCTGAATTAAGGCCAGACTTTGAGCAATGGAGCCCAACCTCTAGGAATATCATATTAACTGCTTGGAAGGCTGCAAAAGATAATTTTCTAGAGAGGGGAAAATGGTATTCTAACCAAGAGTGGAAAAAGCATGAAGCTAGGCAAGAGTCCATAGTACAATACAGAAGGAAGGCTAAATTAGGGAAGCTACCTCCTAATGCACAGGAGCCTAGCAAGTATTTCCCTAAGCCTTATCACTATTTTGAGAGACAGAAGATAAGGGCTGAAGAACAGAAAAAGAAAGATCTTAAAGGGAAGAAGCCTGCTGATGACAATGATGCTCTAGTTTAAGAAAAGATTCAATCTGGAAAGGGCATTGTTATCAAGGAGCCAGAGCAGCCATAGATTAGGATTTTCTTAAGTTTACAACTCTGTAATCTTTTACATTAAAATCAATGTAAAATTTTGATTAATGAGACTATTGGGAGTTATAACAAAATAATGTTTGATCTGTTACATTTGTATTCTGTAATGATTGTTTATACATGTTTTGTTAAGTATTTACCATGTCATATAATACTGTTTTACATCATATTGAGAATTTGTTATGTATGGTGTATATCATTGACTAAGGGTCATGACTTCTCCAAATAGGGGGAGATTCTTGGGTACATTGGAATATATGTACTTGATTTGAAGAAGCCTCACCCTACTCAATGATATACATCAAGGTGTATTTGATGTGCTTTGAGTTTATTTGTGCAGGTTAAGTAACTGCAGGATTGCAGGAAAAGTTTCTAAGTCCATGTGTCGACACCTAGAGGTGAAGTGTCGACACTTATGAAGGCTAGTGTCGACACCCAGAGAAGCTGTGTCGACACTTGGAGTAATTGCGTCGACACTAGGAAGGCAGAGTCGACACCAGAAGAAAAGTGTCGACACATACAGGTAGTGTCGACACACAGTGAAGAATTGTCTACATAATCAGTGTCGACACTTAGAGGCAGTGTCTACACCCAGAGAAACTTTGTCGACATCAAAAGTGTCGACACCAGGAGGCTGTGTCGACACTCAACAAACTTCAACAAAGTTAAAGTACTTGTGTCGACACAAAGGAGATGTGTCGACACTCAGCAAAGTTTCAACACATGAAGGCATGTGTCGACACAAAGGAGATGTGTCGACACTCAACAAAGTTTCATCACATGAAGGCATGTGTCGACACAAAGGAGATGTGTCGACACTCAGCAAAGTTTCAACACATGAAGGCATGTGTCGACACAAAGAAGATGTGTCGACACTCAGCAAAGTTTCAACACAAGGAGATGTGTCGACACAAAGGAGTTGTGTCGACACACAGTAAAATTCAACTAAGTATTAAAGAAGAAGTACTTGTGTCGACACACAGAATCAGTGTCGACACATTCAACAGAAGGCTTGTGTCGACACATAGGATCAGTGTCGACACATTCTGAAGAAGCAGTGTCGAGAAGCTGTTACAACAACGCAAGGAGTTGTGTCGACACCATCAAGGCTAGTGTCGACACTTAGTCTACTTGTGTCGACACTTAGTCTATTTGTGTCGACACATAATGACTATCTGTCTCGACACTTTCAGACAGTGTCAGAGATTTCAAGAAGTGACTGGATGACTTGACAGCTGCCATTTCAACCGATCAACTGCAACTGTCAGAGCCGCCAGAAAGTTGTTAGAAACCGGATCAGCCAGTTATCTTGGAGGAAGACTATTTAAAGACCTTTCTCTTTCAACAGAGATAGTGATAACAGATTGACAACAATCAATCAAGAGATCTAACAACACAAAAGAAGAAGACCTTCAACAGAAGATCTAAGAAGTAGGAGAGAGAGAGCTCCTTCTAAGAAGAGCAGCTGCTGAACCGGGCTGCTAAGTAAGATTCAGATTGAGATCTGAATCTCAAGACAGCAGTTGATTGAAGAATATCTGCACAGGAGATTCAACCCTACTGTGTTCAAATTCAAGAAGCTTTGAAGAAAGCCAAGGGTGGTTGATCTCTGCCAAGTTCTTCCAAGAACTCATCAAGAAGCCAGTCAACTCATCTCTCTCTGTCAGAGTTGTGGTTATTCACTTTGTAAACTTTATTTTCTATAGGATCCTAAGGGATCTGAGTTGTAAGCCTAAACTATAAAGGCTGAGGTAGGGCTTTTGTGCCTGAGTGTAGGATATTCTATTCTCTGAGTGTAGGCCTTGATTGAAGGCTGAGGTAGGGATGTTTAGCCTGAGTGTAGGTCTTGGTGAAGACTGAGTGGTAAGGCTTTGTGCCTGAGTTATAGTAGTGGGGACACTTTGAGTTGTAGGAACCTGTTTGGGATTCTGAGTTGTAAGATCTGAGGATCTGAGAAGAAGTGGAGAAGTTAGGCCGAATCTAGTACACTACTAGATATGCGAAGGGGGAAAGTGGATGTACCCAGACCTTGGGGAACCATTATAAAAATCTGTGTGCACTCTATGAATGTTAGTTTCTGTGGATGCTGTGTTGTGATAGCTGTAGAATTGCATTTACTGTACAGTATTTCTACCTTAAAATTAAAAAGAAAAATAACACCTAATCACCCCCTCCCCCCTCTAGGTGGTTAGACATTATTTCTTTCAATATTGGATACAAGGAAGCCCTAGGAGTGACTGTTGCCACTAATAGAGATCTCATACAACAACACTCACCAAGAGAGTTGTAACAACCCCATCCGTTCATATAATATATTCTAGAAGGTCCGGCCGGGGCCCCACAGGATATATCACAAAACAGTCAGTGAAGGTACATGATGATACCAGAGTAGCGCATCGCACCTATCACAAAGCATTCTAGCGAAAGCCTAGACTACAACTGGAACTCCTCATGAATGTCCAAACATAAAACTCCACATTTTATAAAGTATAGGAATGCCTTACAATAAGTATAAAGCGTTGGCCTTATGGCCTTAAAGGGCTTGCAAACAGTGGCCTAAACAGATTGGCGCACAGGCCGGCCACAATAAAAGCAAACACACAAAAGTAACACATGTAGCCTTCGAGGGCTAGCAGCAATCGCAGCAACACCAGCAGGAACATCAACCTCTATGCGTCCCGCTCGGTTCTCCTGTACCTGGAAAGGGACAATCCACCCACCGGTGGCAAACAAAAGCAACGGTCAGCGTTCAGCTGACCAAATTATAACGACCCTACCCCTTCTCTCGGGGCAGCGGTATTTTTCCCTGCAGGCATATCATATCACAAGTATGGCAAGCTATATCATCAAAATGTGCTTTCACGCACACAAGCCATCACAACCGTTCGCCACCCGGCCCAACGGTCCGTGCACTCAGGGCACATTCTTGGTGTTCTGGCAACCTCTTGCCCACCACCGTATCAGGGTTATCACCCAACGGTAAATCTCTTGAGCATTTACTCCATGGCGTGCAGCCGGAGTTAGTCTTCGGACACCGGGATGGCCCGTAGCCCCCCGTTGTGTCATGGCGCGCAGGACAAAGACTCTTGCTATGCGCTCCAACAGACCACACTTTTTGGTCTCACGTCAGACGGACATAGCGCAGGTCGGATCCTCCACCCCCCGTTGCTCAAATCGCCTTGCCTTCTCCGAGTACAGCGTACTCATGGCTATATCAAAGGCGCAGGTAGGTCTCACCGATCCTGTTCTGGCATTCAAGCCTGGGTATTTCACTAAACCCATTTCCTCACAGCAACAGCGGGTCTTTCCTGGGCACACCAGTACTTCCTGTGACTCTCTCCACAGGTGGACACCGCACAAGCACAAATGTCAGGGGTCTTTCCTAGCTCTCATGCCAGTACTTCCTGTTACTCGCTTCACAGGTGGACACCCTACGACATCAAGCATCACAAAAAGGGCATTTCCTGGTCACACCAGTACTTCCTGTGCCTCATTCACAGGTTGGACCCAAAAACATCACATGGCTATTTTCCTGGGCTACCACCCTAGTACTTCCTGCTACTCCTTTTCGCAGGTATAACCCGTAGACTCCATACACTACACATTTATCACGGAGTCTTCTCCGGTTCGTATGCAACATCACCAATCCAGACCAACCTGTCCAGATGGGCTTCACACAGCATGCCTATTCCGTACTCCATTTCCGGATCTATATGCTAACAAAAGGGGATTTCAAGCATCCACCCAAAGATTCCCAAAATCAACCACCTCTTGGTGGGAGAAATCACAAGATATGCCAAAAATGAAGCCTTCACATGGCTAGGAAGAAAAGTCGTTACCCTTGACGACCGCTTCGGTGCCATGGCCGCAAAGCTTGCTTGCAAGACTCGCAAGATCGTTTCCTCCGCAACGCCGGCTTCGGATCTCTCATCAGTAAACCGCAGCACCACCAGCAGCAGCCCCCCTTTTTCTTCTTCCTCCTCCGTTCTCTCTCTCTTTCTCTCTTAACTTGAAGAAACTCAAGGCCAAAGAAAATGAGAATCCTTCTCTGATTTCGGTCTTTAAGGAAAAAGAGGAAGAAGCTTCAGCCCTTGGATCCAGACTGAAGGAATTGACGGCCATGATTTTGCCAAAATCACTGATTTTGACCCGACACGGCCTCTGACACGGCCGTGTGCCAGGCCGTGTGCCTCAAGCGGTGGTCAACCGACTTATCCAAACCAGTGACACGCCCATGGGACACGCCCGTGTCATGGGCCGTGTCACCAACACGCCTTCAGACACGGCCGTGTCTTTGGCCGTATGCCTGGGTGAAAAAATCCCAAAACATCCCGAGACTTCACACGGCCTGTGACACGCCCGTGTCCCAGGCCGTGTGCCCAGACACGGCACAAAGACACGCCCTGTCGAAATCCTTCGGCGGGCTGAATTCGCCGTCCTGATTTGACACGCCCTGTGACACGCCCGTGTCACAGGCCGTGTTCAACTTCTCGACACTCGACACACACACGTCTCGACACTCGACGATCGTCGAGATAAAGTCGTCGAGCATACGACACGGCCTTGGACACGCCCGTGTCCTGGGCCGTGTGCCCCCCTCTCGACGCATCGTCGAGAGAAAAATCGTCGAGACAAAGGCCGATCGTCGACACAATCTCGACACGCCCTGCGACACGCCTGTGTCACCGGCCGTGTCAACTGACACGCCCTGGGACACGCCCGTGTCCCAGGCCGTGTCACCCAAAAATTCCTGTTTCAGAAATTTGGGCTGTTACAAGAGCATTGTGATGACACCATGTGAGGTCCTATATGGTAGGAAGTGCCAAACACCGCTATCTTGGGTCCAGGATGAGGATCTGCGAGCTCTTGCATTAGATTATATGGAGGATACAGACGCACACATACGTATGATCAGGGATCGGATGTTGGAGGCACTGAGTAGATAGGCCAAGTATTAGGATGTGAGGCATCAAAATTTGGAGTTTCAGGTGGGAGACAGGGTGTTCTTGAAGATACGTCCAGTGCACTGTGTTTCGTCGATGCGGAGGCACAAGAAGCTCAACCCTTGATTTATAGGACCATACTTGATCCTGGAGCGGATCGGTCCTTTGGCATACAGACTGGAGCTGCCCCCAGAGTTAGGGAACCTACACGACATCTTCCACGTCTCCTCGATTCGGAGAGCATTACTTCAGCCAGAGCAATATATCACCACTACAGCAGACCCAATAGCACCTGATAGAATAGTCCGTTTGGAGCCGATCCGGATCGATGACACCGCGATCACAGTGCTGTGGAAGAAGAAGGTTTCCTTGGTCAAGGTATTGCGGTCCAACCACGGATGGG
Source organism: Platanthera guangdongensis (assembly GCA_039583875.1). Taxonomy (NCBI): domain Eukaryota; kingdom Viridiplantae; phylum Streptophyta; class Magnoliopsida; order Asparagales; family Orchidaceae; genus Platanthera; species Platanthera guangdongensis. Next base: position 53,799,936 of record CM077150.1, read on the forward strand.
AGGAGCGCACCTAGGAGCCGATGGATCTGATGCGAGAACGATATCTGGGACTCTTCGCCTCATGTATATCTTAAGTATTTTTGAAAAGTTTCTTATGTTCATGTGTATAGAAACCCCATAGACCCAAACTTGAATTTCGGGGACAAAATTATTATTTTTGTTTATTGGTATTTGTAACATCCCATTTTATTCCAGACCCCTTAACTTAGATTAGGATAGGACATGTGGTGGGTGAATGGGTGAGGCTAGGTTTGACCCAAGAAGTTAGGGTGGAATCACATAGGGCCCATTATAGGGTTCAATCAACTCTAACTTAGAAAAATGTTTTGGATTCAACAGGCGTCGAGTGAATACGACGCCACCTGACGAAGCGTCGAGTGCGTTGAGTGAACTCGATGCCATTCGATGAAGAGTCGAGTGCGTTGAGTGAACTGGACGCCATTCGTCGAAGTGTCGAATGAGTTGAGTGGTCTCAACGCCTTTCTACTTTAACAAAAAAAAATGTTCTGGATTTAACAGGCGTCAAGCGAACACGACGCCATTCGACGAAGCGTCGAGTGTGTTGAGTGGTCTCAACACCTGAAAGTGATATCAGATAAGCTCTGACACCAATTGAAAGTGATACCCTGATACCACTTGTAAGTAAGGGATTGATCTAACTAACTTTAGAGGGTGGGGGAGGGTGAATAGAGTATTTTAAAAACTTTAAGTTATTTTTACAGCGAATTGAAATAGGTGATATATATATATATAAGGAAAGAAAATATATCACAGCACAACAAAATAAAAAGTAGAGCACAACCAGATAACACAAGGAAATTTATAGTGGTTCTCCAATAAACCTGGGTACATCCACTCTTCTACCACCCTGGTAGGAATCCACTACAGGTTTTTGATCAGGTTCCCTGCCAACATAGGTTTTTGTTCAGGTGCCCTGTCACCACAGGTTTTTGATCAGGTGCCCTGTTACCACAAGATCTATTTTCTAAGGAAGATCTAGCAACCCTTTGAGCTTCTAATCAGGTGCCCAAAAACCAAACCAAGTCTTTTGATTAGGAGACTTGACAACCAAAGGATTAACTTTTGAAGGGAGTTATAACCATGCACACAGTTGTATGAAAAAGGTTGAAGTTGTTCTTCTCTGTCAATAATCTGAGAGAAGACTAGTGGATTTGATGTTGTCAAAGCTCCCCCTGAGTTAAGATCTGATCAGGAGTAGGAGACTTTGCTTCAGGATGTAGGCCTTCAAGTTAAAAACTTCTTCTTCTTCCAGTAAGTGATTCTGAGTGATTGAACTTTTGGTCTCAGATTGAATGTTGTGTTGCTGGAAGAAAAGGCTTTGAAGATGATGAACAAGATGTTCTCTGTATCTGTTTTGTGTTCTCTGGTTGCAGATGTTCTTCTTCTTTTTTTGATTCAATTATTCTTCTTGGCAATCTTCTGAAATTTTTCTTTATATATGATTGCTGATTTGAAATTTGAAATCCTTGAAGTCCTCTACATATTTTATGGGAAATGGTACGACTAATTTTGTCTTCAATGTGTTTCCCCAACTGTCCCAGTAAATATGTTAAGTAATAACTCTGTGAAATCCTTAATTAATGCTGCCAGGAATGACTATATTCTTAAGAATATTGAGCATTAATTAACATAGTATTTCTTTCTTAATTACTGAAATTAAACTGACTTAGTCGATCTGAGAATCTGCAGAGAAGTTTAGTCGAGCAGAAACTGGATGGATTTAGTCGAACTCAGCAGTGTTTTCATCGACCTGAGCTTCAAGTTCGTCGAGCTGATAATTCTCCTTCGTTGAGCTAAGCTCCAAGATCGTCGAACAGAAAATGTACTCGCCAAACTGAGCTCCAAGTTTGTCGAGCTAAGAAGGCACTTCGTCGAGTTGAGATTCTGATATAAGCTCACAGTTCGTCGACCTTAGCTAGACTTTCATCGAGCTCAACTCAGAGAAGGAACTCTGAGTTCGTCGATCTGCGATCGAAGATTGTCGAGCTGAGTTCAGCTATCATCGAGCGACATTTCTTCAATCTTCAAAACTGTCATGTCTTATAAGTCTTGAGTTCTCTGAAGTCTTCTGAAGGTAGGTCTCAGTAATCTAACCTAATGTGACAAACCTTAACCCTAAAACTAACATATGAACCCAGACTATACATGGTGGGTCATCAATCCTAATAGTGAATATAGCACAAATCACAAGTAGGGTTCCAACAATCTTCCCCTATTTGGGTGAGGTCACTATGAAAAATAAAATGAACAAAATCACAAAGCAATAAAAAAATATCTGACAGAATTATAAAACATTCATCAGATATGAATAAATATGCCTTATGAGTTTACATATAACAAAAATAAAATTCAAAAAGCATAATCAGAGAGTTATCACTGTTTCTTTGAAGCATCAGAAGAAGAAGCAGGTTTTGTGAAAATCATCTACCTTCTGGGATCCTCTGCTTCTCTTTGGGTCATCTTCATGTCTTGAGCACCAAGAATCTTCACAGTTGCAGCTCCAGGCACTACAACTTCTGGATGCAAATTCATATAGTTGTCAAAATTGAAAAGATTTTATACCTGATATTTCTCCAGTTCTTTCTTCCTGTAAGATGACATAGTAGAAAATTGAGAGGAATCTTTTCCTTCCTCCTTGGCCTTTATAATCTGAGATAATGCTATCAGCTAATTGAACCTGACCATTCTATAGTTTGGATCCAATTTTGGATCATAAGTTGGAGAAGGAGGTCTTTCTGAACTTGCTTTGCTTCTTATATTATTGTTTACTACCCTGGGAGCTGTGCTGCTGCTTGCTGCTGCTGTAAGATGGTCTGGTAGAATGAGAAGATGTAGACCTTTGTGCTTGATGATCCTGCTGTAGGAGGAGGACCTCTCCTAAACTGTGGAGGTGGAGAGTATCTCATGCTCTTCTTCCTAGCTTTCATTTCATTATTTGAGTATCTCATCCAGTGAGGAGTGTCTGTAGTGAGAGTAATGTTATGCAGGATGTAGTAGGGTGTATCAGCAGTAGGATTTGGTTTTGGAGCAGCCTTTATTGGAGCCTTTCTCTTCTTAAACTTTCTTTTCTTGGAACTGGAGTCATCTGACTCATCAGATTCATAATCATCATCATCATCAGATTCATTAGCAGGGTTATCATAAAGAGCATTGATCTGTTTAAGCACTGCCTCAAAAAGTACATGATGAGCATATGGTTGTATGTTTGTGTCCATTATTTCAGCATGTGGCTATTCAGCTACATACTATTCTTTAGCCTGAGGCTGTACTTGAACTTCTGGCTCTATATCTGTATATATATCCTCATACAAAAAATTATCAAGATTAGACATGGGGGATTCAGCCCAGCCAAATGCTGGAGGAGAAAAAGCCTTTGACTCTGTAGTACTTTTTTGCTCTATAGTATTTTCTTTAACTACAAAACTTATCCTTATTTGTTCCAATACTATAGGACTTATTGGTGCCGTGTAACAAACTATAACTTTAGAATAAGTGTCAAAAACTGGAAGACTGCTGCTGGAAAGTGCACCAAAAGAATACAGTAATGAATGAATATCCACTGTGGGATTGAGAATAAAATCACCAACAGTGATTATTTCAGAAATTGAGATAACTATTTCTTCTTCTTCTGCACAAACTTGAATCATTTCTATATCTGTCTCTTTATTAACTGCTGTTGTTGTACTTGCTGTTGCTGGAGTTACTGTTGGAGGTTCTTCATGAATAACTAGAGCTTCTTCATGGAACATCTCCCCCTGTCTGGTTTCAAAGAGTCCCGAAGCCAACCCCCCAGAAGAAGGGACAGTGGAGAAATAAGCAAGTTGTAAAGAGAGTGTAAAGATGGTAGCAGCAAGTGGAGCAATGTATTTTGCTATCAGCTTCTTGAGGGTAGGAGTAATAAGCTCAAGAATGTGGGCTAATATAGAAGAAGAGGGCATGGAGCATGTTGGACAGAATGCTTGTGGGATGGATGATGTTGGAACGTCTGTTAGAATTATAGAGGTTGTGACATCAGGGAGTATCGTATCTTCCTTAATATGGGAATGTGATGGAGATGGTTGTGGAGATAGAGATGATAGTAAATCAAAATTGAGAGATGATAATATTGGATCCATATATGGTGTGTCATCAATTTGTGATGGTTGAAGTGATGGTAGAGGAGATTGAGGAGGTGGATATGGTGTTTCCTCAGTAATGTGTATTAGTGAGGGTGGTCTAGATGGTGAGACAGAATGGATAGAAGTAGAGGGTTGTTGAAGTGTAAAAACATCATTAATGGGAGTTGATGAAGGAAATATTGGATGATGTGGAGATGGAGGGGAGTTGATGAAGGAAATATGAGGAGCAGGAGCTTCTTCAGTGGTTGTGAAGTGGCTATTGCAGCCTTGGTGTCCTCAGAAGCTATCCTGGAAGAGGAAGCCCTGGAGGGTTTTGGGATAACCCTATACCATCTGCCAAAGAGGGCAAAGGTAAGCCTCTTAGAGGCATTTATAAAAATGGTCTGGGAGACCAGTAATTTTGGAACCTTTACCTGTAAGAAGATTCCCAGAATTCTTCAAAAGCTCACATCCTTCTTACTTATTTTCTTCTTAATCAAATCAAATATAATTTCTCCCTAGTTTATAGATTTTTGATTAACCAGGGCACACATCAGAAAAAATGGTGTCTGGTAATGTAGTCATGGGTTGAGTGTTTATCCAAGATTACCTTCCCAACTATATTTGCCAAAAACTTGTATTCAGCAGAAAAGTTTTTCTTCAGCAGTTTATTAGGGTTTCCCTGGGAGTGACCCATTATACCTAGCATATCCTCAAACTCACTGCTAGATAATTCAATATCATCTTCCCCATTGACAAATCCAAAAATTTCAGTTAGAACAGCAGGGGAAAGAGAAACCTGTTGTCCAGAGATTGTTCCAATAATGGAGGTTTGATCTGGAACGGTTGTTGTGAAAACCTATTCTTTGATCTCCTACACTGGGAGTTTGATCCTTAGGGTCATAAATTGTCTCAACCGAGGTGCTTCAAACAACTGGAGTATATTCCTGAAGACTTGATCGAAATGATTGAAAGAGTCGATGTCAATGTCGAATCTTGCATCAAACTTCATTCCAGAGAGAGTTGCCGCTGAAATCGCCATGCCTGCAAAAACAAAAGAACAAGTGCACGGGAACAGGAAAGCGCGGGATGGAGTTTGATGAAAACCCTATTATAAGTTTTCAGAAGATGAAATGACAAACTCCGTCCAATGAAACATTCAAAACTTCGAATTCAGTTCAATGAAAAATCTTATAAGGAAAGAAAAACGTCGATCTAAGTTAGAAGAGGGGGAAAACAGTTCGTCGTTCTCCATTCGACGAAAAGATTTTCTAAAACATGCTTCGTCGATCTCTGCCCGACAAAAAATTTTCTGAAATAGATTCTCGATCTCCGTTCGACGAATAGTTTCACAAGGGAAAGTTCATCGATCTCCGTTCGACGAACACTCCATGCAGCGTTCAGAGTTCGTCGATCTCCGTTCGACGAAAAATGAACAGTTCGTCGACCACAGATAGAAAATAAATTAAAGCATCTCCATTGATCATACCTAGTTGATTTAGAAAGAACAAATGTTTCTTTTCATCTAAGGGTTTGGTGAAAATATCTGCTTTTTCTAAATCAGTAGAGATAAAGACAAGTTTAATTTTATTTTTGTCTACACGATCTCTAATGAAATGATGCCTTATTTCTATATACTTTGTTCTACTATGATGTACTGGATTTTGTGCAATTGAAATAGCACTTGTGTTATCACAATAGATAGTTGAATTATTTAAGTTAAACCCATAATCCAGGAGCTGATTTTGAATCCACAAAATTTGTGAACAACAATTACCTGTTGCTATGTATTTAGCTTCAGTGGTTGATGTTGACATAGAGGTCTGATTTTTGCAAAACCAAGACATAAGCCTATCACCAAGGAACTGACAAGTTCCTGATGTTCTTTTCATGTCCACTCTACATCCAGCAAAGTCAGCATCTGAAAATCCAGTTAAATCAAATTCTGAGTCGGTGGGATACCAGAGTCCTAGATTAGGACAACCCTTTATATATCTTAAAATCCTTTTTAATAAACTAAGATGTGATTCTTTAGGATTTACCTAAAATCTTGCACAAATACAAGTAGCAAACATGATATCAGAACTACTAGTTGTAGGATACAATAAGGACCCAATAATAGCCCTATATATTTTTGATCAACGGGTTTGCCCTATTCATCAGAATCAACTACAACATTGGATGGCATGGGTGTTTTCTTGGCTGAGGCATCAGTCATCACAAATCATTTTAGTAGCTTTTTAGCATATTTTGACTGAGATATAAAGATACCATCAGGGGATTGCTTCATTTGGAGACCAAGGAAGTATGATAGTTCACCCATGCTACTCATTTCAAACTTTGAATGCATCAGGATAGAAAAACTTTTGCAAAGTTAGGAATCAGTAGAGCCAAATGTTATATCATCTACATAGATTTGAACTAGCAAAATTTTTGATTTATGATGTCTAATGAATAATGTTCTATCTACAATGCCTCTAATGAACTTATGTTCTAAAAGAAAGCTAGCTAATGTCTCATACCAAGCTCTTAGAGCTTGCTTTAAACCATAAAGAGCTTTATGTAGTTTGAAAATGTAAGATGGATGAGTTGAGGAGATAAATCCTAGAGGTTGTTCAACATAAACTTACTCTTTTAATTCACCATTGATGAATGCACTCTTGTTATCCATTTGATAGACCTTGAACTTTTGATAGGAAGCATATGCAAGAAATATCCTGATTGCTTCAAGTATTGCAATATGAGCAAAGGTTTGATCATAGTCAATGCCTTCTTCCTGTGAATATCCTTGAGATACTAATCTTGTTTTGTTCCTTATAATTGATCCCTGTGCATCCAATTTATTCCTGTAGACCAATTTAGTTCCAATGACTGGGTAGTGTTTGGGTCTTGGAACTAAATCCCAAACTCTGCACCTCTCAAATTGGTTGAGCTCCTCTTACATTATAATAATCCAGTGGGATCTTGCTCTGCATCTTTTATGGATTGAGGCTCAAGTTGAGAAATGAAGCAAGCATGCATCAAGCCTTGGTTGAGTTGATGTCTTATTTGCACACCAGCTGATATGTCTCTAATCACTTGAGATATGGGGTGATCTCTAAGTGTGATAAGATCAGCAGGAGGAGTTGGTTGTTCAACAGCTTGTGGAATTAATTCCTCTCGTGGAATTATATTTGTCGTTGTTTTTTAACTGCTTTAACCATTTCTTCTTCACTTTTTTCATCAATCTGTGGAGAAGGATACAATGTAACCTCTTGGGTAAGGTTTAAATCATCCAACTTCTCACACAAAGAGGGTACCTGCAAAGCTTCTATAATAGAAGAATTATTCTCCTTGTAAAACATATTAGCTTCATTAAAGGAAATATGTACAAATTCTTCTATTTTTAATGTTGACTTATTAAATACCCTATAAGCTTTGCTGATTTGGGAATATTCAAGGAAAATTCTCTCTGCAGCCTTTGCTTCAAACTTTCTAAGGTGTTTCTTATTATTATTATGAATGTAACATTTACATCCAAAAACTTTAAAGTAATCTATTAAATTTTCTCAACGTGGTCAGCAAGATAGCCCAAACGCCAAATTAATATCTTCGGAACTACCCAGTTCTCACATTGAACCAGCGGAAAAGCAAGGAACAAAGGTTAATCCCAACAAACAATGGAAGCACAAGCAGATCTTTTACTCATTCACTTCTTTACAACACGAGACATACATAGCGAGACATGATTTCGCTAGTATAACAGCTGTAAACAGAAAGCACCAAAAAACAAGCCGGGCGGACAGCACCGGAGTCCGCCGAGACCGCCGTGGTCGCCGAGGTCGCCGAGTCCGCTGAGATCGCCCGAACTTAAGCTACAATCCGCCGAATAGCCACGGAGTCCGCCGAAGCTGCGAGGCCGCGCGGACACACCGTTATTCGTCTCCTGCTGAAGCTGAACTGAGGAATAGCCCCTACCCGCCTGAAGCCGGCGGACAGGTTATTGAAGCTGGCAAAGATGAAACAGAGCTGACAATCCGCAGAGCGACCTCCTGCTGAATCCGTAGAGACCGCACACTTCCAAGTACTTGACCGAAGTCACAGCTAAACTCCTGGCTCCTTGAAGCTACCCACGCGACCTGCACACAGTAAACGTCAACACTGAATCAATCCGCGCGGACAGACAAACTGAGACCGCAGCTCCTTTCCCAACCCAACTTACTGTTCATTCAAGTTACTGTAGATGTGCCAGGGGGGTCCTATTTATAGGCGAGGTGAGGAGTGTGGTCACCGCCCTAGAGATAGCGACACCGCCCTAGCCCGCGCGATAGCAAAACACCGTCCGCCGAGTCCGCAAGGACTTAGCCGGATACCAAGGAAAACCGCCAGGAGGAAGGCAACATTGGCGAACCCTCTCCAGTCCGCCCAAGCTATGCGGACAAGGCATCAGCCCGCAAAGCTTCCAACCACTGCAGGACAACAACCCCCTTCAATGGCTGTCCGCACCAACCCGAGGCAGTCCGCAAGACTCAAGCCTCAATCCGCCACAAGTCCACGACCAAAGGCAGACAACAACAGTCCGCCCGATCAATCAGCGGACTTGGCGGATACGGCAGACACCATGATCTTGGCACAGAGTGTGACCAAGTCCAAAAGCCATCAAAGGCCAATGAGAGCATGGCGGACGCAAACACCCGTCCGCCAAACACCGAAGCACAGACCGCCAGCAGTCCGCAAGCTCCTCGCACTCCTGCCCCAACGCAGCAGCCATCTCCTGGACTCCAAAACCAGTCCGCCAAAGGCCTCCACAGCAAAGCACCTGCTGTACCACCAGAGCTCGACAAGGCCTCAGCCAAGCTCTAAGCCCAGTCCGCAACAGCCCAAACCGCGGACACACTAGTCCGCAAGCTTCCCGCGGACATGAGCCAAATTGCCTATCAGCACAAGCTTGCACTACGGCCACTGAGCAATGCACCAGTCCGCAAGCCTCTATCCGCTCAGGCCGCTCCTTGGCTAAACCAAAGCCAACGTCCTATCCGCAGATAACAGACCGCATAGTCCGCGGACTTCATGCAAATAACCCGCTCAGAAGACAGCCAGCTTTCCACTAGACCTTCCACTAGGCCGCACATCACAGTCCGCCCAGTCCGCCTAGTCCGCCAAAGCTGTCCGCCCAGGCCGCCCGGCCTGTCCCGTCAACCACTTCCACTTCACAAATTTCAACACTCCCCCTTGAAGTGGGAAGTGGTGACCAAGCCCAACAAGCTGCGCAAGCGTTCAAAGGGCCCCTTCGACAGTGGCTTCGTGAAGATGTTAGCAAGATTATCTTCACTCCGAACATGCCCGACCAGCAGAGATCCTTCCAACACCTTCTCCCTGATGAAGTGGTGATCAATCTCTATATGCTTGGTCCTGGCATGACACACTAGATTGTTAACCAGTTTGAGAGCACTCTCATTGTCACCCCGGAGTAAAGTAGGCCCTTGCACTTCTTCATGAACATCCTCTATAAGCCTCCTCAACCAAACGACTTCCCGAGCAGCCAAGGACGAAGCCTTATACTCCGCCTCTGTGGTTGAAACTGACACCGAGTCCTGCTTCTTGCTACACCACGAGATGCTAGCTGAATCGCAAGTGAACACATAACCTGAAGTAGACCTCCGATCATCTGAATCACCGCCATAGTCAGCATCCGTGTACCCGAGCAACGAAAACTCCGAGTCCCTTCTATAAAGGAGTCCCATGTCAGAAGAAGCCTTAAAATACTTCAGAATACCTTTTGCCGCCACTAGATGAGATTGCCTTGGTTCAGCCATATACCGACTCACTCGGCCAACAGCATAAGCAATGTCCGGCCTTGTAATCGTCAGGTAAATCAAGCTCCCAACAAGAGCCCTGAACACCAAGGGATCATGAAGAACCCTTCCCTCATCTCGTCGAAGCTTCAGCCCAGGTTCCAGTGGAGTAGAGCACTTCTTCACTTAGACCATGCCGAACTGCTTCACAATGCGATCAACATACCCTTTCTGGAAAATGAGAACCCCGCACTCCTTCCTCTCCACTTCAAGACCGAGAAAGTAATGCAACTCTCCCAAGTCTTTCATCATGAAGCGTATAGCAAGCTCTGCCCTGAGCCTTGCTACTTCCCCCTCCGAATTCCCTGTGATGATCATGTCATCCACATACAACAGGACCAAGACTTGTAGCCCCCTCTTCTTCTTGACGAAAAAGCTTGAATACGAGTTAGAAGCAAGGTATCCACATAATTGCAAGTACTCTGCAATCTTCCCATACCAAGCTCTAGGAGCTTGCTTCAACCCATAGAGAGCCTTCCTGAGTTTACAGACATAGTCCAGATGCTTTTAGAGACAAAACCAAGCGGCTGATCCATGAAGATATCCTTGTCAATCTCTCCGTAAAGAAAGGCATTCTTCACATCGAGTTGCCACAACCTCCATCCCTTGCTAGCAGCCAAGGCGATCACCACTCTTACTGAAGTCATCTTCGTAACTGGACTGAAAGTCTCCTCATAGTCTTCTCCATACTGCTATGAGAATCCTCTAGCGACCAAGCGAGCCTTGAACCGATCAATGCTCCCATCAGCCTTCTTCTTCAACTTGTACACCCACTTACAAGTAACCAGAGTAATGCCATCAACCTTGGGCACAAGGTCCCAGGTTTCATTCTTCTTCAGAGCATCAATCTCTTCTTTCATGGCACCTTCCCACTCCTTCACTCTAGTGGCCTCATTGAATCTTGCAGGCTCTCGCTCATCCAGAGGACCTGCAAAGAAGCAGGAGACAAAGCTCACTGCATTCCCATCACAGTACCGAGCCGGTGTCTTCACCACCCTCTTCGATCTCCGAAGGGTCGTCTCCTTGCTCACTACTTCCGTTGCTTCTTCGGGCTCAACTCCTACCTGGGGCAAGCATTGAGCAGTGCTCCCCCTGCTTCCTGAGCCAAAAGGCTCAGCCTCGGAGTTTGAAGCAACAAGAGCTGCTGGTGAAACAACAAGCTCCTCTTCCAAGCCTTCAACAGCCTCCACCGGTGCTTCATCAACCTTTCTACTTCCGGTTAGCTCAACCGATCCACCTCCATATGACGTCAGCTCGTCAAAGACAATGTCTCTTGACACCACGAACTTCTTCGTCACAAGGTCCATGCATTTCCATCCCTTCTTCCGCTCATCGTAGCCAACAAAGACAAGCTTCCTTGCCTTCGCATCTAGCTTTGTCCGTGAAGCATCCGGGACATGCACGTAGCAAGTTGAACCGAACACCCTAAGGTGTCCCACACTTGGCTTCTCCTTCAGCAACAGCTCAATAGGAGTCTTCATGTTGATAGGGCTGAGTGGTATCCGGTTGATGACGTAAGCAGCACAAGACATCCCCTCCGTCCAAAAGGACCTTGGGATATCTTTCGCATGAAGCCAGCATTTGCAGGTCTCTGTCAGATGACGGATCTTCCGCTCCGCTACCCCATTTTGTTGTGGAGTGTGAGCACAAGTAAGCTCCCGTTGGATCCTGTGCTTCCTGCAGAAGTTAGAAAACTCGGAGGAAATAAATTCACCCCCGTTATCAGTTCTAAGCTTCTTAATCCGCAAGCCAAGCCGGCCTTCTACCAACTCCTTAAACTCCACAAACAAACGGAAGGCTTCCGACTTCTCCTTTAAGAAGAACACCTAAGTATACCTTGAGTAGTCATCAACCAAGACAAGCATGTATCTGCTTCCACCAAGGATGGCAGTAACCGTCGGTCCCATCAGGTCGCCATGAATGCACTCCAGTGGTTTCTTGCTCCTTGTTTGTGATTTATCAAACGGAAGGCGATGTGCCTTACCGTATTGACAGCCTGCGCAAACATGCCCATCACCAAAGGAGGACAACTTTGGCAACCACTTCACCAGACTTCTACTCGCCATCGCCTTCAGCTTGTCCATGCCAACATGCCCCAGCCTCTCATGCCAGATAGTAGCGCTATCATTGGCCCTCATTCTATCAACATAAGAATTGGTGGTAAGAACAAACAAGTTCTTCACCCTCCTCCCTACATGAGCAACATCAACCTTCACCGCTGATACGTTGCGAAGGAACCTCACGTCTGTTGGCCCAAACAGAACGTGATAACTAGCGTCCACCGCATTGGTCACCGAGAAGAGGTTTTTCTTCATGCCCGGCACGTGATACACACTCCTTAACATAAGTGGCCCCTGATCACTACCCAAAGACACGACCCCCTCTTTCTCTACTGCATAAACAGTATTATTAGCAGTGATAATAGCTTCATTACCTGAGTAAGCCTGCATGGAGGTGAACTTTGATTTGTCTCCGATGAGGTGATGACCACACCCGGAGTCCACGATCCACTCGCCGTTGAAGTCCTCAGTAGACAAGGCCCGGACATAAGTGCCTGTCATAAAAGCTCCGCCCCATTCTGCTTCTTCACTTCTTCAGCAAGCTTCCTCCTTTCCCACAGCATGCCCAGGCTGTAGTTTGACCTTGCAGTCCCGCTTGAAGTGCCCTCGCTGATGACACCGGTAGCACTTCAAGTTCTTCTTCCAGTCCTTAGGAGCATTTCTCCTCTCCGGCGGATATGAAGTTGAAGTCTCCTTCTCACCAATGACCTGCACCTTCTTCTTCTTCTTCTTCCCTTCCCATACTTTCTTCTTGCCTGAGAAGAGAGCTTTGCTGCCTTCCTGATTCAGGTTCACTCCAGCCATCTGCGTTGCCAAGCTCTCCTGCGATGCAAGCAGATTCTCCAGCTCCAGCAAAGACGGCTGAGTAGCCCACCCTTAAACAGATGTTATAAAGGCCACATACTCCTTCCGCAAGTCGCACATAATGTGCCTTTTCATCTTTGCCTCAGAGATAGGTTCATCAGGGTCCAGTGCCGACAGCTCAGCACACAAGCTCTTCATCTTTAAGAAGTACTTGGAGATAGAAAGGTCTCCCTGAGTTTCCCTGGCCAACTCATTCTCCAGGAACTGAAGCCGCGCCACATTCTTCCAATTGAACAACTCATCAATGGTTATCCAAATATCAGCAGCCGACTCACATCCAACGATGTGATCAAACAGTTCCGGAGACACGTCTCTCTTCAGAATGAACTCTGCCTTAGCATTTGTTCTTCTCCAGAGCCTAACCTGCTCAGCAGTACCGAAAGCAGCAGTGACTTCCTGCCTGTCGTCACCACCGACGACTTCCCACAGCTCCTCGCCAAGAAGATAACTCTTCATGCACGACTTCCACTTCTTGAAGTTAGTCGGTGTTAAGAGTTCAATGCCCAGACCTCTTGCAAAGCTCCCTTCCATTGCAACACCTATTGGCAACCTTTTAGAAGCTCCGAGCAACAACACAGGTTGATCACCACTCAATCACTAAGTAACAACACAGGTTGACTTCCGCTCACGCAACTGAACCTCCCTCTGATACCATGTTAAATTTTCTCAACGTGGTCAGCAAGATAGCCCAAACGCCAAATTAATATCTTCGGAACTACCCAGTTCTCACGTTGAACCAACGGAAAACCAAGGAACAAAGGTTAATCCCAACAAACAATGGAAGCACAAGCAGATCTTTTACTCATTCACTTCTTTACAACACGAGGCATACATAGCGAGACATGATTTCGCTAGTATAACAGCTGTAAACAGAAAGCAACAAAAAAACAAGCCGGGCGGACAGCACCGGAGTCCGCCGAGATCGCCGAGGTCGCCGAGTCCGCTGAGATCGCCCGAACTTAAGCTGCAATCCGCCGAATAGCCACGGAGTCCGCCCAAGCCGTGAGGCCGCGCGGACACACCGTTATTCGTCTCCTGCTGAAGCTGAACTGAGGAACACCCCCTACCCGCCTGAAGCCGACGGATAGGTTATTGAAGCTGGCAAAGATGAAACAGAGCTGAAAAGCCGCAGAGCGACCTCCTGCTGAATCCGCAGAGACCGCACACTTCCAAGTACTTGACCGAAGTCACAACCAAACTCCTGGCTCCTTGAAGCTACCCGCGCGACCTGCACACAGCAAACATCAACACTGAATCAATCCGCGCGGACAGACAAACTGAGACCGCAGCTCCTTGCCCAACTCAACTTACTGTTCACTCAAGTTACTGTAGATATGCCAGGGGGGTCCTATTTATAGGTGAGGTGAGGAGTGTGGTCACCGCCCTAGAGATAGCGACACCGCCCTAGCCCGCGCGATAGCAAAATACCGTCCGCCGAGTCCGCAAGGACTTAGCCGGATACCAAGGAAAACCGCCAGGAGCAAGGCAACATTGGCGAACCCTCTCCAGTCCACCCAAGCTATGCGGACAAGGCATCAGCCCGCAAAGCTTCCAACCACTACAGGACAGCAACCCCCTTCAATGGCTGTCCGCACCAACCCGAGGCAGTCCGCAAGACTCAAGCCTCAATCCGCCACAAGTCCACGACCAAAGGCAGACAACAACAGTCCGCCCGGTCAATCAGCGGACTTGGCGGATACAGCGGACACCATGATCTTGGCACAGAGTGTGACCAAGTACAAAAGCCATCAAAGGCCAATGCGAGCATGGCGTACGCAAACACCCGTCCGCCAAACACCGAAGCACAGACCGCCAGCAGTCCGCAAGCTCCTCGCACTCCGGCCCCAATGCAGCAGTCATCTCCCGGACTCCAAAACCAGTCCGCCAAAGACCTCCACAGCAAAGCACCTGCTGTACCACCAGAGCTCGACAAGGCCTCAGCCAAGCTCTAAGCCCAGTCCGCAACAGCCCAAACTGCGGACACACTAGTCCGCAAGCTTCCCGCGGACATGAGCCAAACCGCCTATCAGCACAAGCTTGCACCATGGCCACTGAGCAATGCACCAGTCCGCAAGCCTCTATCCGCTCAGGCCGCTCCTTGGCTAAACCAAAGCCAACGTCCTATCCGCAGATACCAGACCGTATAATCCGCGGACTTCATGCAAACAACCCGCTCAGAAGATAGCCGGCTTTCCACTAGACCTTCCACTAGGCCGCACATCACAGTCCGCCCAGTCCGCCTAGTCCGCCAAAGCTGTCCGCCCAGGCCGCCCGGCCTGTCCCGTCAACCACTTCCACTTCACAAATTTCAACATAATCTACTTTAGATTGCTTCCCTTTAAGTAATTCATAGGGAGTCTTACCCTTAAGTTTATGAATTGAACTTCTGTTTAGAACATAATTTGTTGTGCTCACAGTCTCTGCCCAAAAGGATAAAGGCAAATAAGCAACTGCAAGCAATGTCCCAGCAGATTAAATAAGAGTTCTATTTTTCCTTTCTACTACCCCATTTTGCTGAGTAGTTCTAGGAGCAGAAAAATAATGTCGGATACCTTCCTTCTCACATAATTCTTGTATGAGAAGAGATTCAAACTCGGTGCCATGATCACTTCTAATCAATACAACCCTAGTAGAGTACTCAATCTGTATGATCTTAAGAAAGTCTGTAAGAACTTTAAAGTTATCTGACTTGTTTCTTAAAAAGAACACCCAAGTGAATCTAGAGAAGTCATCAATAATAACTAAGGTGTATGACTTTACTCCCAAACTTTATACAGCAATAGGGCCAAAAGGTCCATGTGTAGCAAGTATAAAATTCTGGGTGAATCACTTTTATTAATAGATTTAAAACTATTCTTAGTTTGTTTGCTTAATTGACAAGCCCTGCAGAGTCCTTCCTTCTTGTAGGAACCAGAAGGCAGTCCTCTAACAAGATTATCCCTAGATAGTTTAGCAATATTCCTAAAGTTTACATGGACTAGTCTCCTATTCCAAAAATCATTTGTAGAGCTAATTTGATTGAATAAACAAATTTCTGATTTAGCTGAATTGAAATTAACTAAGTATATGTTTCCTTGTCTAATACCAGTTAAGATAATTTTGTTTTTATAAGAAGTAATGACACAAGAAGTCTGATTAAATGATATCTGATAACCTTCATCACATAATTGGATTATGTATATAAGGTTATGCTTGAGACCACTGACATATGCTACCTTCCTGAAGATAACAACTCCAACTTTGACATTTCCATAACCTTCTGTCTGTCCACAGTTGGAGTCTCCAAAAATCACCTTTGGTCCAAGCTTTGCTTTAAAATCAGTTAGGTTATCCTTACTTCCTGCCATATATTTTGAACAGCTACTATCCAGATACCACTATTGCTCTGTGATAGGATAGTTCTTCACCTGTACAAAATAAGATTAGTTGTTCTTGACACAGGTGACCTTGGGTCCTTGATTTATTTCATAAGAATGACTTGAAATGTAAGAGAATTCAGGTTGATCCTTATAACTAAGTGGATGATATCTCCTAAGAGGAATAATCCATTGGTCAAAAGGATTGTTAAAGGTTTTAGTTCTCTTAAAGTTCTGAAAAAAATTCAAGTTTCTGTTATAATGAACTGGTTTCGACGAATTATAATAGGTTCGTCGATCTGCATTTGATGAATTGGGATGAGTTCGTCAAACTCCGTTCATAGAATGAAAATGTTCATTATCTAAACCCCATGTTTGTCGATCGCGGTTCGACAAATCATATTGAGTTTGTCGAGCGCAGTTAGACGAATAATTATATCTAAAATCCACGTTCATAGTTCATTGATCTGAGTTCGACGAACTACATTCATTTCGTCGAGCTTGGTTCGACGAAATATGTTGAACATTATTTTTGTTAACATTTTTCTTTTTCTTAGGTTGATTCTTCTGTGAAATTTCTGTCTCTTTATTTTTAACTTCTACCTTTTCTTTGCCCTTTGCAGAAACAAATTTATGGGGGTAGATAATATATTTTCTGTAAAATAGGAGGCTGATTAGATGAAGCTCACAAGCCTAGCTTGCCATTAAGCCTGGCATTCACTGTGCTTGTGATGCCCATCAATTTGATGCTTCTCCCATTAATGGATTCTTCAAATTGCTTAGCCTCAGATAATTTGGTTTCTAAAAAAGATATTTGATTATTAGTACTTTTTAATTCTTTTTTAAGTTTTAAATTTTCTGAAGAAACATTTTCAAATGCACTTAATTTCTCTCTGAGAAGTTTGATTTCCTTCTCAGATTTAATTAAATCATCACACAATAGTTTGAAATCAATTTTAAATTGGTCAGAAGAAAAATCAAAAGAAGAGATTACCTGATCTTATTCTGAAATGGATTCATCATCTGAATTGTCTGCTTCTGAATCTACAGCTTTAGAGTTGCTGGAAGAGGCATTGATTGCCATCAAGCATATCTCTTTGGCTTTGGCCTTTTCTTCATCCTCACTAGAGCTGGATGAAGATTCTGAATCTGAGTCACTCCATGTCTCAGCTACAAATCTTCTCTCTTTCTTCTTGTATTTGCTGGAAGAGGATTTGTTGGAGTGTTTTATGGTGTCCATCTCCTTCTTCTTTTCTTTCTTCTTCTCAGAACATTCTGGCAATATGTGTCTAGATTTCCTGTACCCATAACAAACAATTTCTTTAGTGGGGGGTTTTGTCATACCTGGGTTTATCTTTATTTCTGGATGACCTTCTTCTGAAATCCTTCCTTGCCATCTTATAGAATCTCTTTGACAGAAGACTCAGTAGGTCTTCATTATCTGGAGTGGATTTTTCTCCAACTGTATCCTAAATGCTATGATTTTCTCTTTCCTTACAGAAGGTGAGGTAGTCCATTGCTCAGCTTCCCTTGTCTTGATAAGCTGCTCATAAGATTTGAGCTTTCCCAACAAGGTTTCAGTATAAATCTCATTCAGGCTTCTGGATTCCTTGATTGGCTAGATACTAGAGTCCCACGTGCTAGGTAAGCACATAAGGATTTTGTCATTTATCTCTATTAAAGAGATATCCTTGTTAAGAGTCTTCAGCTCATTGATTATGAGGCTGAGTCTATTGCACATTTCTGCAACTAATTCTGACTCCTTCTTAAAATTCTCATACTGTGAGATCAAGTGTGATTTCCTATCCTTCCTTTCATCAGCAGATCCTGCCACCATTGAATTGAGTGAGTCCCAAATGACCTTTGCTGATGTGCATTAAGCAACCTTCTAAAATATATCATCTGACATGGTTTGGGCCAGTATATTCATTGCTTTGGCATCTGCTATCTTTGCCTTATTTTGTGCTTCAGTCCACTCAGGTGGTGGAATAACACTTGTGCTTGTAGTTTCCACTAGTTGTGGGGGACCTGTCAAAATAGAATTATATATGTCCTCATCAATAGAATTCATTTATAGCCTAATCCTTGCCTTTCAAAGAGCAAACTTGTTTAGATTGCACGCTGGAGGTCTGGTGCTTGAATACTCCTTATTTTGTATCATGATATGAGATAAAACTAGAGTAGGTAAGATCAAGCAAAGATCTTTTGGTTCAGGTGTTAAAATGTACAACAAACTAACCTATCCCTCTGATACCAATTGAAAGTGATATCATATAAGCTCTGACACCAATTGAAAGTGATACCCTGATACCACTTGTAAGTAAGGGATTGATCTAACTAACTCTAGAGGTGGGGGGATGAATAAAGTATTTCAAAAACTGTAAGTTTTTTTGTAGCGGATTAAAATAGGTGATATATATATATATATAGAAAAGAAAATATATCACAGCACAACAAAATAAAAAGTAGTGCACAACCAGACGACACAAGGAAATTTATAGTGGTTCTCCAATAAACCTGGGTACATCCACTCTTCTACCACCCTGGTAGGAATCCACTATAGGTTTTTGATCTGGTGCCCTGCCACCACAGGTTTTTGTTCAGGTGCCCTGTCAACACAAGTTTTTGATCAGGTGCCCTGTCACCACAAGATCTATTTTCTAAGGGAGATCTAGTAACCCTTTGAGCCTTTGATCAGGTGCCCAAAAACCAAACCAAGTCTTTTGATCAGGAGACTTGACAACCAAAGGATTAACTTTTGAAGGGAGTTATAACCCTGTACACAGTTGGATGAAAAAGGTTGAAGATGTTCTTCTCTATCAATAATCTGAGAGAAGACTAGTGAATTTGATGTTGTCAAAGCTCCCCCTGAGTTATAGATCTGATCAGGAGTAGGAGACTTTGATTCAGGGTATAAGCCTTCAAGTTAAAAATTTCTTTTTATTCCAATAAGTGAACAAGATGTTCTCTATATCTGTTTCTTGTTCTCTGATTGCAGATGTTCTTCTTCTTTTTCTGATTCAATTATTCTTCTTGGCAATCTTCTGAAATTTTTCTTTATATATGATTGCTGATTTGAAATTCAAAATCTTTGAAGTCCTCTGCATATTTTTTGGGAAATGGAACATCTGATTTTGTCTTCAATGTGTTCCCCAACTGTCATAGTAAACATGTTAAGTAATAACTCTGTGAAATCCTTAATTAGTGCTGCCAGGAATGGCTATATTCTTGAGAATATTGAGCATTAATTAACAGAGTATTCCTTTCTTAATTACTGAAATTAAACTGACTTAGTCGATCTGAGAATCTGCAGAGAAGTTTAGTCGAACAGAACCTGGATGGAGTTAGTCGAACTCAGTAGTGTTTTCGTCAACCTGAGCTCCAAGTTCATCTAGCTGATAATTCTCCTTCGTCGAGCTGAGATCCGAGATCGTTGAACAGAAAATGTACTTGCCAAACTGAGCTCCAAATTCGTCGAGCTGAGAAGGCACTTCGTCGAGCTAAGATTCTGATATAAGCCCACAATTCATCGACCTGAGCTAGACTTTCATCGAGCTCAACTCAGAGAAGGAACTCTGAGTTCGTCGATCTGCGATCGATGATCGTCGAGTGACTTTTCTGCAATCTTCAAAACTACATTGTCTTTTAAGTCTTGAGTTCTCTGAAGTCCTCTAAAGGTAGGTCTCAGTAATCTAACCTAATGTGGTAGACCTTAACCCTGAAACTAACATATAACCCTAGACTATACATGGTGGGTCATCAATCCTAATAGTGAACCTAGCCCAAATCACAAGTAGGGTTCCAACAACACCATTCTACTTTAACAAAAAAATATTCTGGATTCAATAGGCATCGAGTGAACACGATGCCATTCGACGAAGCATCGAGTGATTTGAGTGGTCTCAACGCCAATCTACTTTAACAGAAAAATGTTCTGGATTCAACAGACGTCGAGTTAACACGATGCCATTCGACGAAGCATTAAGTGCGTTGAGTGAGCTCGATGCCATTCGATGAAGCGTTAAGTTTGTTGAGTGAACTCGAAGCCACTTGACGAAGAGTCGAGTAATACTCAATGCTTTTGGACTTAGAGTATTTTTTCGGTCTATGATGTGTTTGTTGATTTATATGTACAACCTAAACCAGGTTTTTCGGAATAAGCTCTGATAGATCATTTAAACCTGATCTCTTCAATAAGACCTATTTAATACATTGATCTTCTCAAGAAGACCTATTTAAAGCAATGATTGGCCGTCTAATACTTGGGTGACACGTGGCAAGCAACTTAAACCCTAATTCTTCTTATAAAAAGGGAAGAAACGAGAAACCCTAGCTGTCACTCCCATTTCTTGCCAAGCCCGCCGTCAACATCATTGAGCTAGAGGAGTGGGAGACGACTATTGGAGTTAAGATTTTGCTGGAGAAATAGTAGATCGAGCTAGTTCACCGGTGCAGTCGTCGGCCATGGCTCACCACTACAGCACCCGCCACCAAGCTCGCATCCAGGTCCCTTTATCCTCTCCTCCCTTGGTGCTAGTCTTCTAGATCCACTAGGAGAGATATCGGGCTCAAATGAGCGCGATGCCATGAGAGATAGAGGGAACATTACCCGCTTTTCTTCTTGCTCGGGTTCATCGGAGGAGCCGCCTTCAGAGGCCATGTTGCCAAGAAACACTAGCCACCGCCTCAATGGAGGTGGTGGCGGTAATTGTCAGCGATGGCAGCGGCCCAGGTGGCCAGAAACAAGGTTTGAAGTTCCTACATACAGAATAGATCCTGGTCGTTGGTTATCGTGGAAGATAACCTGATGCCATTGAATTTAAGATTAATTAAGCTATAATATCATTTATTTAATGTGTATATTCTGTCATATTTATTTAGAGATGTTTCATGTTGATTTTAGGACCCTTAGAGGCAATTGTAGAAATAATCTTCAACATGAAAAATGTAGATCTAGGTCTTATGTTTAATTTGACACCCTAGACATGTAATTTGGAGCAATGTAGCTCCTTGTAAGGTCATTCTCCTAGGACTGCTCCTATACTAGGATAGAACTTCAAATGGATGCCTATGCTAAACTATAATTCCACATGCAGTGAAATTTAGGTAATGTATGCGTGTATACCATACTTAGACTATGTCCAAAAATTAGAATTTTTGAAGGACATTTTCCTATAGTTTCAGCCAAAATTTTATTTATTAAATAAATGTAATTTAGGGAGTTTTACAACTCCAAATACCACCAAATTTGAGTGACATGGATCTAAGGTTATCCTATGGCCTTGGTAAAAATTTGAAGTCATTTGGACCTCTGCATGTTAAAGGATCCAACATGCATGGTGAAGGTAGATTTGTAAATAGTGTGTAAATAGTAAAATGGGAGAAAATTGGGAACTTAGCACATTTGGCCCAATGCACGTTCATGAAATTTTGGGCAGAGGCTTACGGAGGTAAAATTCTAATTTCATGAGAAAATTAGAATTTTTGGAATAAAAAATCCCATAAGTTGGATTTATTTCAAAAATAACACATTTAGGTGTTAAAATGAAAAATAGGGCTACTGGACTTAAAAAATTCCAAATTGTTGATCCAAACCCTAATAGGTCATTTCACTTCTCTGAAACATTTATGAGTATTTTTGAGAATTATTCCAAGTATAAATAGTGTAATTACATTTTTACCCTTATAAGACATTGATCAAAAACATGAGTAGTGCTTCTTGGAAAATTATGAGAAAATGTCTAGGCCCTTATTTCTGCAATATGAACCCCTGTAAATTTCACTAAGATTTTTGGATTATTATTTATGAGGAACCCTATTATAGTGGCATTCTTGTAGTTATTTTAACATGTGAATATCTTAGATCAAATCACTAACTAGGAGTATGAAAATCTGTTTTTACCATTATCTTATTAATATTATTGAGTTGAAATTTTCCATGAATTTTTACATGATTATTTTTAATACTTCATTTGAAAAAGGAAGATAATGAGGTTTTAATCATAAATGGAAAATAATGGTCATATCAAATTGGAAAATCAAGATTTTTGTTGAACAGATGTTTTTAACCTAGATAAACTTCAGACAATTTATTTAGACCTAATAGACTACTGGTTAGAGTAGTTCATCTTCAAAATGACCTAGGTCACTTGATTAATTAATTTAAATTATGGTCCAAAATAATTAGAAAAATGTTGGAATTCTGAATGATCAATATTATACACATGAAAAACCCATGATAAAAATTTAGAGGTCTTTGGCCCAAGGAATTGGAAGTCATCTCATATGTGTTTTAATTAGGTCATGGGTTGCGTTTAGTAAAAGTAATAAGAAGCTTTAAAGTACTCAGGGTGATAAGATATAGTTAAATTAAGAGATGTATTGATGCAGGCCCAAGGTTTCGACGGATTAAACACTACGCGTTCTTAAGATCGGTAAATAAAATAACTACGTAGCGAGCCAAATTCTCTAAATTATTACTAACGGTGAATCCAACAATTTTACAATACACAACGCGAAGGGACGCTACCCCTTTTATAGATTGAACAACAGCTATAGGCCAATGTTCGCTCAAGCGAATAGGACCCACACGATCCGGAAAATTAGTTATTCAAAATTAAATTATACACAAACATTCACAATTCCAATAAGAGAACTTCCGGGCCAAAATTAGTGATTTAAAATTAAGTCCAAATTAATCCAAAAATATAATTAATTTGAGGGAATATCAAAGCTCTTGAACTCAAGAGGAAATCAAGGGTGATTAACCCGATTTCTTCTAGAGTTCACGAGATCTACCCGCTCCAAATTATACAAAAAATATTCGGAATAACAACTCTTAAAAATTAGATTTTTAATTAAGCACAACATTCAATATAAATCAGGACAACTTACTAGCCTTCTATTCCACCAATATCTCACAAAATTATAGAAGAAATCACACAAGATGGTTAAAAAAATCATTACCCAATCCCAAGAATAATCTGTCCACAAGATCAGTGGAGGAGGCGCACACGACGGTGGTAGATTCTCTATTTTCACGCAAGTCCTTGGATTTGCACCGGACGATGAAAATGCTCGCCGTTTTCTCTTTTGCCCAAACCCTAGAAGAGGGAGAATTTAGGAATCTAATGTATATAAGGAAAGAAGAGAGAGGAAAGGTGGTCACATATTCCTTTCAAGGGGGTGGCTCGGTTTTTGTGAGGGTGATGGCTTCTTGGGTTTGGTTGGTGGTAGAAAGGTGGTCGGGAGTTGTAAAGCAGGGAGAGGAGGTGGTGGCTAGGACTTTGGCTGGGATTAAGGGTGGTGGTGGCCGGCGGCTTGGAGGGAGATGGGGCTCAGGTTGGTGGAAAGGGAGGGTGGCTGAGAGGGTTTGGAGAGGGAGAGGTAGGGAGGCCGAGATTAGCAAAAGGACAAGGATAGGAGGAAAAAAGAATAGAGGGGAGGATGGAGAGGGCCGACAGGCCAAGAGGAAGAAGCTTGGGGTGGGGGGGGGGGGGCAAAATTTGAGAGGAGAAGGAGAAGGAGAGGGAAAAGATCTCAAGGAAGATTTAGGGATTTCAAATTCTTTTCATTCTCTTCAAAATATGACAAATATCATGGCCTATATATAGGCTTACACCACTCCATCTCCTCCAATTCAAAATTCAAAATGACACAATGATGATTATATGCACCCATCATGAAATAAAAAATAATGCAAAATTTAAATGCATGAAATTAAAATACTCTTGATGGTTATAGACATCAATCATTACATTAAATTAAAATAATAATGAAATGCTTGGAAATAAAAAATGCTAAAATATAAATGATAAAATATATAATTATAATTATGTAGTTTCTAATTATGTATTTCATTTATTGGCGGCGGAGGACGTCGAGCAAAAATACGTAGCGGCAGCGGTGTTGGCGAAGAAATGTCGTGGTAGACTCCCATCCTCGAGCTTGCGGTAATGACCGTCCCAATCCACAAACTCTCGATGTCGTCGATCCACGGTGATGTAGGGGTGACCGTGATACGTGCTCGAATACGCTAACGGATAGTATTGTCACAAGACATAAAACCAAAGGGGATGGCTCCGACCAAAAGCGAGCGAAAAGGGGTCCGGTTTGCTCCCAAATCCGAAAGAGAAAATTGCCGGACTCGATACAACGTCCTTAGGACCTACCTCTCCAACAAGCACACAACTCACCGCAATCCGGACTCGATACAACGTCCTTAAGACCTACCTCTCCAACAAGCACACAACTCACCGCACCTACACAAGCATCTATTGTACCAACTTGAGCCGTTTCAACGCAGCAATAATTTATTTTTGGAGCGGCGGAAAACTTCAATAGGCGGTCGAGTTCGAGTTGTGATTAACTCCCTTGTTAACACCAA
Organism: Platanthera guangdongensis; assembly: GCA_039583875.1. Lineage (NCBI taxonomy): Eukaryota > Viridiplantae > Streptophyta > Magnoliopsida > Asparagales > Orchidaceae > Platanthera > Platanthera guangdongensis. The sequence goes on from CM077150.1 coordinate 53,824,554, forward strand.
AATGTGCCAATCTTGGAGGGCCAGTCAAGGCTAGGCCAAGCCTCGCTCTCGCAACGGATCTACCCAATCCGGATCACAAGAGGTTCAATAACAACGAAATCGAAATCGGAATTTGCAAGCGACGTATTTAAAAATCACGGAAGAAACGGTTTGCAAAAACCTCCACAAAATCTAAAGCAAGAATATCTAAAGGGGAAGGAGTTACCCAACCAAGAACAACAATCACACAAGATAAGGTGGGAGAATCACTCTCTCCACGGATCCACCGGCTTCACACCGAATGGGCTGCAACTTTCTTCCTTGGAGTCTCACCGAAAGGAAGCCACGCCGGCATCGCACCAAAGTAGGGGAGAAAGCAAGGGGGGGCGGCGGCTTCACACCTTGGCCGGCGGCTATGGAGGAACCTCCTTGGCTGAACTCTCTCAAATGAGGGTTAGGGTTCTTTTTTTTAATTCTCTCTAACTTCATTCTCAAAAGGATCTCCTTATATAGGAGTTACAACACACATCTAGCCATCCAACATGGAGATGAAATCTCATCCATCCGGAAGGCTAAATACACACCAAAATGTTTGCAGGAAATAAATATTGCAGGAAATAAATAAAGATTACAAGTCCCAAATGAATATAAAATTATTAACCACGATTGGAATAATTTTATATTCGCACATAAAATAATAAAGCATGAGAAATTAATTAAAATAGTCTTCAAGTGAGGGTAGCACGCCGCGGGCGGAGGTTGTAGCGGCGTCGTCCGTTAGCGTCATCACGGCTCCGAAGGTCTTTATGTTATAGGGCCTCGGCAACTGGATCGTCATCAAGTAGTGGCGGAGGGGCAACGACATCAATCCTCCCCCACTCAAAATCACGTATCTTCGATGCGTGGTCCGAGAGATAGTGGCGGAGAAGCTCGGCATCCAAACGTTGAAGCTCTGTCGCAAGTACCCATGAATCATCTGAAGGGGGGCGGCCACGCCAACGGATGAGGAAGCGGTAGGTAGCACCATCAGGAGTGGTAAGTGGCTCAGCATCAAGCATCATATCTGGAGTGAGAAATGTCTTCGGAAACCTGGGAAACATGTCAGCAGTAGGGAAAAAAGAAGGCAACGTACCATCCGATGTTATACCTGCGGGGACCGAAAGAGAGAGATCATCCGAACTACCACTCCCCAACCCAGTAGAAATTTTAGTGGAGGGAGAAGACGACAAAGAATTCAACTCAGGTGGAGGAGAAACAAACGACGTCAAATCCGAGACATTAAAAATAGGGGAGATACCCCAATCAGCTGGCAAATCCAACACGAAAGCGTTGTCACCTAGTATCTTTATAATTCGAAAAGGGCTGGCGCGCTTTGGTGCCAACTTTTTAACGGTGCCAGATGGCAAGCATTCGGGAACTAACCGGACTAGGACCAAATCGCCGACGTTGAAGTGTGACACCCTCCTATGTAGATTAGCGTGCGTCTGGTAAGACTCGTATTGAGCAGTAAAGGTAGCTCGTATACGTGCATGTAGGTCATGAATATGTTGGGCGAAGGATTGTGCAAATTGACTTGTCTTGTATGTTGGGGGCAAAGGAACCAAGTTAAGAGGCACAGGGGCCTTGTACCCGTGAACAATCTCATTTGGAGACAGACCAGTGGACTGGTTTTTGGAATTATTATAGGCCAACTGGGCGTGGGGAAGAAGAAGATCCCACGTACCTTTATGATCGCTCACTAGGCATCTAAGAAGGCTTCCTAGGCTCCGATTGACTACCTCTGTTTGCCCATCGGTCTGAGGGTGATAGGCTGAGGAAAACAATAACTTGGTACCCATCAAGACCCAAAGTGTTTTCCAAAAATAGCTCGTATACTTAACGTCTCTATCCAAGACTATTGTCTTCGACACTCCCCGGTGACTAACTACTTCCTTAAAGTATAATTTGGCAATGTGAGATGCGTCATTGGTTCTAGCGCAGGGAATAAAATATGCCATTTTAGAGAATCTATCCACCACCACAAAAATAGAATCGTGACGGCGTAAGGTGGTGGGTAGGCCTAGAACAAAATCCATACTCACGTCTTCCCATGGCGTGGAAGGGATAGGCAGGGGCGTATATAATCCTACGTTGGTCTTGGTGCCCTTGGATACCTGACAGGTACGACAACTACTAACTACCCTTCCCACCATCGCCTTAAGTTTTGGCCAATAGAATTTCTCCTCAACTAACATAATGGTCTTATCCCTACCGAAATGACCACTCAACCCTCCACTATGCAATTCCCAGATTATATGAAGGCGTAATGATGACTGCGGGATACATAACTTCCCATGTCTAAATAGGTAGCCATCCTTAATGACGAACGCAGATATAATCGTGGGGGAGCTATCTTGGGCAGACAAATATGCATCCTGAAAGTCAGGACATGTGGCGTACTCGTCCTTGATTCGCTCGAATCCTACCACGTTAACCTCCATAGTGGTGAGTAACAGGGTCAGGCGACTAAGAGCATCCGCGACTCGATTGTCAGCTCCTTTAAGGTGTTTGAGGCTAAAAGTGTAACCCTGTAGGAAAGATACCCACTTAGCGTGTCACGGGCTGATTTTATGTTGGCCATTGATGAACCGTAGTGCCTCGTGATCGGAGAGGATCACAAACTCCTTAGAGAGGAGATAGTGCCTCCAATGGTGCAGACATCTAATGACGACATAAAACTCCCTATCGTAATTCGAGTAATTCAATTTGGCGCCCGCTAACTTCTCACTAAAATAACTTACAGGGTGCCCTTCCTGACTCAAGACACCTCCTATTCCTACGCCAGAAGCGTCACACGTAAGCTCAAAGACCTTATTGAAGTCAGGTAGATGTAGGACAGGTGCCTCAGTCATAAGTTCCTTAATGCGTTGGAAAGCAATAGTGGCGGACCTTGTCCAGGTGAACTCACCTTTCTTCATGCAATCACTAATGGGGGCCATAATGCTACTAAAGTCTCTAATAAAACGACGGTAAAAAGTAGCTAACCCATGGAAACTTCGCACCTCTCGTAATGTGGTCGGTTCGGGCCAATCCCTAATGACTTTAACCTTATTAGGGTCAACTCTAATGCCTTCCGAACCGACTATATAGCCTAAGAATTCCACTTCGGTGACATGGAATGTGCATTTCTTGAGATTAAGGAATAAGGTTTCCTTCCGCAGGGTGGAAAGAACCGACCTCAAGTGGGAGACGTGCTCAGTAGTGGTGGTACTAAAGACTAAAATGTCATCAAAATAGACGACCACAAACTTCCCCATGTAAGGCTAAAAGACATGGGTCATCATCCAGGGAGAAGGTACTGGGGGCATTGGATAGCCCAAAGGGCATCACAAGCCACTCGTATAACCCATCCTTGGACTTAAATGCTGTCTTCCACTCGTCCCCCTCACGGATCCTGATCTGGTGATAGCCACTCCGCAAATCTAACTTTGAAAAAATGGTCGCGCCAGATAAGACATCTAGGAGGTCATCTAATCGCGGAATAGGAAATCTATATTTGATGGTAATCTTGTTGATGGCGCGGCTATCAACACACATTCTCCACGTACCATCCTTCTTGGGGGCAAGAAGGGCAGGTACCGCACATGGACTCATACTAGTCCTAATGAACCCCTTTTTCATCAAATCCTCGATCTGGGTCTGTAACTCCTTATGGGCGGCGGGGTGAAGCCTATAGTGGGGCTGGTTCGGTAAGGAGGAACCGGGGATAAGGTCTATAGCATGCTGTATATTCCTAAGCAGTGGTAATACCGAAGGCAGCTCATCCGGGTACACATCCTTATACTCATCCAACAATTCCCGTAACTCTCTAGGCAAATCATCCAATGCTCTCGTATCCCCTTTCGCACTCATAAGAACTAGAGCGTACATCATCCCGTCAAGAAAGGGATCCTTCACAAATTCTTTTCTTCCCACGAGACTCAACGTTTTGCTCTCGACTAGAACAGTGGTGTCCTTAGCCAAAGCTACTGGCTCTTTCGGGACGGTCGGTCTCAACGTAATGACCTTGCCATTGAATTTAAACTCATATGTGTTGGCCCTTCCAAAGTGTGTCACGTCACGGTCGTAAAGCCAAGGGCGGCCCAATAACACGTGACAAGCGTCCATTGGAAGGACATCGCACCACACCTCGTCAGTATAGGATTTGATCGAGAGAGGTACAAGACAACGCTTGGTGACCGGGACGGTAACCTTATTGATCCAAGCTACCTAATAGGGAGCCGGGTGGGGCTGCGTAGTCAAGGACATACGTGTAACGGCATTCTCAGAGATGACGTTTACACAACTGCCACTATCAATGATCAACTTGCACAACTTCTCGCCACTCTTAAAGATCAGGGAAAATATACTAGTCCTTTTCCAGTCATCTAACGGACGGGGGGTGGTCAAGATACAACGCATCACCATAACGGGGTGCTCGTCCTCTAAATCACTTGGGACCCCTTCTGGGTCACTCTCCTCAGCAGCCTCATAAACGAAATCAACAAGGTCGGTAGTCGACTCTAGAAGGGCTATGGCTTTAGTCTTCGTTGGGCATTCAAAGGCATAGTGGCCTTGAATGCCGCAAGAGTAACAAGTGGTGTTAGCGTTGCTAACCTTCCCTATAGGGACACGCTCACTCGCAGGATTCTTGCCGTTCCTAGCAGTAATCACGATAGACTTTGACTCGGCAGACCGAAACTTCCCTTTATCCTGATATGTGGAGGAAGAGGCTCCAGCTGTGGACTTTCCCTTCGGATGGGAATACCGGGAGTGAGCCTTAGAGGCTAAGTTCTTTTCGATGTCGAGGGCGGCATTAAATGTCGTGTTCAGATCCGTATGACCATATCGTAAGAGCTTCCGCTGAATATCGGGATGAAGCCCCTTACGAAATCTGGATAGGGTGACCTCGGGGATCTCCCTCAGATCACAACACACCATACGGTCTTTCAGTTCTCCCATATACTCAGCTACCGAATTGGAGCCCTGCCGTAGAGTGGCAAGCTCGTCGAACATCTGTCCGATGGTACGCGGGAACGTACTGATCGGTCAACAGGTTCTTCATCACGACCCATCCAATAAGTGGGACCCCGTTCCCGGTTCCTAGCCTACGCTCTTCATTCAGCCAATAAGTTTTGGCATGCCCCGTTAGCTTCATCCTGGCAACTTGGACCTTTTGATGGTCTGTAAGGGTGTGCCAATCGAAGTAGCACTCCATATCCACCACCCAAGTAAGGAAGATCTAGGGATCTCCCATGCCATCATAAGTGTGGGCGTCGATCTTAATGGCCCTAGTGATATCGTAAGCACGATCGTGGCGGTGTTCTCGAGGGGGCACTCGGGGAGAGTCCTCATCGGAATCCGACTCAGGAGTTTGTTGGCGCCGGTTGGGCTGCTCAACATTAATGGGTGGCGGGGGTGGCCTTGCTTGATTTTGCAGGATCTGTGCCAACATGTTTCTAAGCTCCGTCATTTCGTTACGTAGCCCTGCTATGGCCTCGGTGTTGGGATCCCCATGCTCGTTCGCGGCCATCCTAGACGTAGACGGTGTCGCGTACTCCGATCCGTGCCTAGTGCGCATTCAGGTCTAGAAAATTTTGGAAAGGTGATTTTTCCTAGGGCTGTAGCTATACTGAAAATAAGATATTTTTATAGTTTCCCGATGTGAGGAACACGTGGATCGTTAAATTTTTTTTTTGAAATTTTGCGGAAAAATAAAGATTTGAGCCCGCTATTGGCAGACCACAAAAAATAATTTTTTTGATTTTTTAAGATCCGATCGGCCAACAAGAAACGTAGAGAGGATGTTTGCAACGTGGGAGTTGAAACAACCGCCTCTGATACCAAATTGATGTAGGGGTGACCGTGATACGTGCTCGAATACGCTAACAAATAGTATTGTCACAAGACATAAAACCAAAGGGGAGGGCTCCGACCAAAAGCGAGCGAAAAGGGGTCCGGTTTGCTCCCAAATCCGAAAGAGAAAATTGCCGGACTCGATACAACGTCCTTAGGACCTACCTCTCCAACACGCACACAACTCACCGCAAGCCGGACTCGATACAACGTCCTTAAGACCTACCTCTCCAACAAGCACACAACTCACCGCACCTACACAAGCATCTATTGTACCAACTTGAGCCGTTTCAACGCAGCAATAATTTATTTTTGGAGCGGCGGAAAACTTCAATAGGCGGTCAAGTTCGAGTTGTGATTAACTCCCTTGTTAACACCAAAATGTGCCAATCTTGGAGGGCAAGTCAAGGCTAGGCCAAGCCTCGCTCTCGCAACGGATCTACCCAATCCGGATCACAAGAGGTTCAATAACAACGAAATCGAAATCGGAATTTGCAAGCGACGTATTTAAAAATCACGGAAGAAACGGTTTGCAAAAACCTCCACAAAATCTAAAGCAAGAATCTCTAAAGGGGAAGGAGTTACCCAACCAAGAACAACAATCACACAAGATAAGGTGGGAGAATCACTCTCTCCACGGATCCACCGGCTTCACACCGAATGGGCTGCAACTTTCTTCCTTGGAGTCGCACCGAAAGGAAGCCACGCCGGCATCGCACCGAAGTAGGGGAGGAAGCAAGGGGGGGGGGGGCGGCTTCACACCTTGGCCGACGGCTATGGAGGAACCTCCTTGGCCGAACTCTCTCAAATGAGGGTTAGGGTTCTTTTTTTTAATTCTCTCTAACTTCATTCTCAAAAGGATCTCCTTATATAAGAGTTACAACACACATCTAGCCATCCAACATGGAGATGAAATCTCATCCATCCGAAAGGCTAAATACACACTGAAATGTTTGCAGGAAATAAATATTGCAGGAAATAAATAAAGATTACAAGTCCCAAATGAATATAAAATTATTAACCAAGATTGGAATAATTTTATATTCGCACATAAAATAATAAAGCATGAGAAATTAATTAAAATAGTCTTCAAGTGAGGGTAGCACGCCGCGGGCGGAGGTTGTAGCGGCGTCGTCCGTTAGCGTCATCACGGCTCCGAAGGTCTTTATGTTATAGGGCCTCAGCAACTGGATCGTCATCAAGTAGTGGCGGAGGGGCAGCGGCATCACACGGCCGCATCAGCATCGTCGCCATCATATATTGGGAAGTTGAAACCCCAGTTTGTATCACAAGTATGTCACTACATTGCAACGAGTGTTAGAGTGCAAGTCACAATGAGAACAACTATAACAGGGTCCGACGAAAGATCATCGCTCTCCCAATCAGTATCTTAAGTCATTACGTTTCCTCAAGAGTAATAACGAGATTGGGGTATTAGTAATGGCTAGACATTAATAAAAGTGAGTGTCCTTGAGAAAGGGAGCTTTGGACTTCAGCCCATCGTAGTTCCTAGTGCCCTCGAGAGCCCTTCACCGGGCATGCCCTGGGCACTGCAAGAATTAACCCTAAACTGCTATGTATAATAAGAGTTATACCAGAGTAGTCTAATAGGTTAATGAAAATGATGTGACAAACTCACCTGTATTGGTTTGGAGGGATACACGATGGGTTTACTCTTGCGAGCTAGAGGCTCGGGTGTTTGATACAGGATGGGTTTAGTCCTGTGAGCTGGAGGCTCAGGAGATTTATTTCAGGCTGGGTTGGTCCTGCGAGTTGGAGGCTCGGGTTTGAAATAATTTGCATGTGCATAGAACATAATAGTGGCGGGTCATACGGTACTAGCCAGTTATCACACCGACAGCAATACAGTGACTCTGGTGTGGTGTGATGGTTTGAGAGGCCAGTAGGTTGTTTTATACTACTATCTAAAGGAAAATCCCGATAACGCACACCTAACCAAAAATTCTGGTGGGGATAGCCAACAAATTAGTACGCAGAGACTCTAGAGTGCACCTCAGATGTGTATAAAGGCGTACGAAGGGTCTAGGCCTGGTAGTGTGTATACCTGCCTAGGAAGTGGGGATGCCCGCTCCACTGCTACCATAACCACAACGGTGGTACTAGAGAGTCCAGCTAACTCCAAAAAGTGAGTACTAAAGGTCTGTGATCACAAAGTCGCGTGTGTGAGTTGCACTTGTATGAATCATAATCCACATAACTCATCATATCATATCATACCTACATACTTAGGGCATACGCACTACAAATCATTATCATATAAATTAGTATGAGCTCTTTTATATGATAAGTAATATTTATGAAACCTTAACTTATAAGTTTGTATGGGCATTCATATAAGTTAAGGTACTCTTATGATGTTAGTGTAGCAATAGATAGTTTACTTTCTGCTCAGTTTCTTTACTTTACTTACAACACTTTCTTTCAGCTCTACTTTACCTATTGCACTTCTTTTCATTACTGCTTTACTTACTTTACTTGTGCTATAAGAACTGTTAGTATAATGATATAACTGTTAGAAACATGACGATGATAGAATAGTCCCACCATCACCTGCTTCTATTTTATACTGCTTTGTTTTCCTCTGCTTTAGTCCTCCCGCTCGGTGCCTAGGAGTTGCGGGGGTGAGGCGGGGACAAAATGACTTAGCCTTTATAACTAACGATCGGTTGTGATCGTATTATTTTAGGAGCTCGAGGAGCTGGAGCACCGGTATGACCAACAGGATGAGGTGGCATGCCTGAGGAGCAGATACCACGTACTAATACAACAGCTCAGCGTCAAGTGATGGCGAGTGTTTAAGTTTCGCTTCCACATAGTGTTGTTGTGTGAGAGAGATTTGATTCCATTTTGTCATGTTCCGGGCATAAGCCCTAACTCTCTTTTTCTGTACTCATTGTGGACTGATGTACCTTTCATCTATATATATTATGATGTTATTGCTGTGACTTATGGACTTGCTAGTTTTCATTTAATGCTATAGTTGTACTTCTTTTCTCGATTGGCTAACAGGTTGAATGAACTTACTAGCCTGCAGGATTGGCGTCGTGCGGTGTCGACTATCCAATGTGCTAATGTCATCATAAGGTGGCGGTTCTAGGCATAAGACCGGGTTACCTCCTTAGTAAGGGGGAGGGGGGTCTTACATAGAATGCTAAAACATTTCCAACCTCCACAAATTCAAGATTGATGCCTACATGCCCATCAATCCTGAATTCCATTAACTAGACAGGGTGTTGTCAAAGATTCGAGCTGATGACTCAATTCTATTCAAAAATATCTAGTAGCATGTCTCATCGAGGCTCTTCCCAATTCTTATTCCAACTTTAGTACTAGACTAAGATATGAACATCCAATCCTACTTATGTTCAAATCCAAAATGTTATCCACATAGAGGAGGAACATAAGAATAAAATTTCTAAAACTCTGAAAGACTATGCTTCAAAAGTAAATCTGACTAAATGTCTTAACAACCATTCCTCTCACCATCACTTCAAAGCCAAGGGCAAGAACTTTAAGAAATCTTTCCGTTCAGGTTCCCGCCATCAAAAATCCAATCATTCTAAACTTAGTTCTTCAAATCAAAACCTAGGTAAAGGAAAATAGTGCTTCATCTGCAACCACACAAATCATATGTCTACTAATTACTACTACTAGAAGACAGAGCCTGTAATCAGCAATTCCCATAGGCAAGCCTCAGGCCAATATGATCCAAGCACATGATGAACCTATCTTCAGGTTATATTATACTCCTAGTCTTCTTCTCACTTTTTCATCAGATTGGTGGCTTGATTTTGGAGAAAATGTTCATACTTATTTTGATCGTTCTTGTTTTTCCATCAATCAGGACATCAGAGGAGGAAGTGTCATCTTCGGATATGCGTCTTCGACACAAATATTTAGACAATTGAGAAGACACCTACCCTGCATGATGTTTTAAATGTACCGAGTGTTTGGAAGAATCTAGTGAGCATGTTTTTGCTTGTGAAAATGGGCTATAAAATTGTCTTAGAATCAAATAAAGTTTTAATAAGTCTTAATAACATTTTTATTAGAAAAAGTTTTGTAACTGATGGATTATTTAAATTAATTATTATTGATTTGAAAGTGAATCAAATTTCTTCCTCTTTAATTCATAGTCCTCCAGATTTTTGGCATGCTAGATTAGGATATTTGAAATCTGATTGTATGAAAAGAATGATGTCATTAAATCTAATTCCAAAATTTAATATTGCACTAAGTGTTAAATGTAAATTTGTATGCAATCTAAATTTTCTAGAAAGTCTTTTAAAATAATTAAAAGAAATTCAAAATCTTTAGAGTTAATTCACTCGGATGTGTGTGACTCTAACTGCCAACCTAATAGAGCTAGAAATAAATATTTTGTAACTTTCATTGATGATTTCACAAAATTCTGTTATATATACTTATTAAAAACTAAAGATGAAATATTTTCATATTTCAAAATTTTAAAAGCTGAAGTAGAAAATAAATTAGGATCATCCATTAAAATTCTTAAATATGATCGAGGTGAAGAATACACTTCGAATAAACTAACCCAGTTTTGCCAAGAATATTGGATAATTCATCAATTGACCGCTTCCTATTCACCTCAATCAAGTGGTGTAGTTGAACATAAAAAATCAGACCTTGATGAACATGGTCAATGACATGTTAGCCGAGTCCAATGCCCTAAAAAATCTTGGGGAGAAGTATTACTCACTTCCTCTTTCATCTTCCATAGGATTCCATCAAACCATAATAATAAAACCCATTTTGAGTTATTTAAATTAACAAAGTCTAACCTTCAAATTTTTCGAGTGTGGGAGTGTTTGGCTAAGGTAACAATTCCTGAAAATAAGCGAAAAAATAAGATCTAAAATAATAGACTCCATTTTTATAGGACATGTGTTTGATAGTAGTGTTAATAGATTTCTTATTACTAATTCCCAAATTAGTGAAATATCTAATAACATTAGACTAGATGCTAGAGATGTAGTTTATTTTGAAGATAAATTCTCATATAAATTAAATAACTCATCTCAACCTTCTTCTAGCTTAGCCCAACCTTTTTCTTATTTAGACCCATTAAAAATTAATGAACTTAGAAGAAACAAAAGATTTAGGACCGAAAGGACCTTTGAAGAAGACTGCTAGAGTCTTTATGATATAGAAGTAGTCAAAGAGTTAGTGTTGCTGGCAATATAATATGAGCTTTTGTGATCACAATAACATACGAGAAATTGGATAATTGATCGGGGTAGCTTGACTCATATAGGTTACACGTCGAGAGCCAAACCTGATTGAGAATGAGAAAGTCTATTTTGACAAGAAGAAATCGACTAGAAAAGTTCAATTCGATTAAACAAATTTGACTAGAAGAATTCAACTAAGTTCAATTTAACTGAACAGATTCGAGTTGAAGAATTTGGCTAAATAAGTTCAGTTCGACTAAACAGATTCAACTAGAAGCATTGCCTAGATGAGTTTAGTTCGACTAGATAGATTCGACCATATAAGCTCATATTGATTGGACAAATTCCACTATAAGAATTCGACTAAATGAGTTCAGTTTGACTCAAGAGATTTGACAATAAGAATTTGACTAGTTAAGTTCAGTTCGACTGAATAGATTTGACTAGATGAATTCAACTAGACTTCACGTAGATTTGACTAAATGGTCTAGTCGAATTTACTAGAAGCTGCCAGATAATTTATTCTCCTGATTTGAATCATGAACCTGGTTCGGCTTTTCTAAGGGTAATTCCTATTGTAGTTAAACCTAATTCACTAGATATTATATATAGATATAATGTTTAGATCTAGGTTATGGTTCCATATTCTCCGGAGCCCTATTATGAAAAGTTCAGAGAGGAGACTCCGGTGGTGGTCCTTTTGCGAATTGGAGCCCCAGTGTCGGCGATCTTCTCTTGCAATCGAACCTAGCAGTTCATGGAGATGAATGCCTCATTCTCTCCTTCTAGCCTGTCTTCATGTGTAGGCTGCAAGACGTTTATCTCGTTGGTGTAGATATCTCGTAAAGGCATGGATTTACTTCTATGCTTTCGTGATCCCATCAACAAGAAACATTTGGAACATCTTGATCGAGTAGAGACTTGATTGCATATAGGTATATGCCATTTAATTTTTCTTAATTCATGGATTTCGCAAGATCCATTTACTGTTTAGGTTTTCTTGTAACCAATTCAACTGCGCACATATGATGTATAAACACTAAAGTAAAACCCAACAGTGGTATCAGAGCTAGGTTTGGAGTCAAGTGCGTCTAAATCAGAAGATTTTGAACTGTTATAAATGTTCCAATTTATTTATAGATCATCAATCATTGATGATTTTTCTCTTAAAAAATTGCGATGGATTTCGTTTAGGCTTCGAGGTGCTGCCACGAATCTCGCAAGGGCACTGCCCCTTGACCCTGTTCGCGAGACCACCACTAGGGGCGCTGTACTTTGGACTTAGTTAGGGCCATTGCTCCTAAGACCCTTTTAGGGGCACAACCTCTTGGAACCCTGCTAGGCCTGTGATTTCATTGTAATTTCCATGTTTTTGAAATTGTTTGTCCTTAATAGTAACCGTCTCTCTGAGTGGTTTTTGAACCCAAAAGTTATCTTAGATTTTGAATCCAACAATGTGAGATGAGATTGTCTACTGCATAAGTGGAGATGTTTGTTCTTCTATCTAGTACATGTAAATAATAAGATTTATAAGTGTTCTAAATGTTTAGATTTAGTATAATTATATAAAGTGTTGATGATTTTAATAAATTTGCATCTGGAATGTATTTGGAATGAGAATGTTGTAATATTTTCATGATTATATGTAAATGTGTGCACAATGATTAAGTGTTAATCACGAATAATTGTTAATCATATATCATAAAAAATCCCTTAAAATAATATTAAGTATATGGATGTCTTCTGATGGATGACACTTTTCCTTCCTCAATTGACGAAGAGTGAGCAAATAAGTATTATTCACTAGCCATACAAGAGTTGCATGATGATGTAATTGACAAGGGTTTCCAACCACAATAACCATATTATGGGTGATCAGCCAAACCTGACTTATGATGAGGTGAAATATGAATCTTGTTCGCTAGAGAGTAGCTTGCATGAACTCTCTAAATTGATATTAAGGGTTATCAATTCAAACAAAATAGTGGAAGCTTTTAATGAAAGTGCATATTAAAATAAAAAGTATTTTGAAATATAGTAATAAAAATATTTTGCATAAATTTTTGTAGAATTTTCATGGCAATTGGTTTGCACTCTACCCCATCCCTGAGGGCCATCCTTGAGAAGGACAAGTTGAACGAGACAAATTTTCTAGACTGGTACAAGGCTTGAGAATTATGAAAGTATTTAGTTGTATACCTAAATTACCCAGAGGGGGGTGAATAGGTGTGCTCTGTGTATTTTTAAGGAATAAAAATTTACTAATAAACAAGCACACAAGGATTGATAGTGGTTCCCCAGAATGGGTACGTCCACTATCCCGCCTCGCCTATCTAGCACTTTTGGCTAGATTCGGCTACTTCACCAAAAACTCAGATTAAACAAATCTTACACCTCGAAGACTCAACTCCTATAACTCGTAGACAAAGCTCCTAAAACTCGGAGATCAACACTCCTACACTTATAGAACAACCTCTACTACAACTCGATCCAACACGGATCTACAAACTCGAAAGCAATAAGAAAAGTAGTTTATACAATAAGAAAAGTAGTTTATACAATTTCTAGATTGAAAAAACAATCTACTTCTTCAGATCTAAAAGGAATCATTCTTCTTCCTCCTTGGAGAATTGATCTTGAAAAGAAAATTGAAGGAGAAGACTTGACTTCTGAAAAACTTTGATCTGAAACTTGAAATCTGACTCGATCGAGAAGCACTTTTGAGAAATTTGAACACAAAGATATTGTCGAATTTATCTCCGAGAAGAATCACAGATGAAGAACTCTAGATCGTCTAGAAACAATAGATCGAGAAAAATTGATGTCGGCCATTCATGAGTTCAAAATTAGGTCTTGAGAAAATTTGCGATTCTTAGCAAGTTAGGTCTCTGAAATGAATCCTTGATATATATATGAAATCCATCTTCAAGGGCTAGAAAATTACTTCCAAAAATAAGCTTCCACATACAATGTACATGGCCGTCGTTTGAAACAAAACCGTTAGGAAAAAGTTGAACCAGAAAATGTTAAGTGCATTCATCGAAATGACACAAGTAAAGGTTAGATCACTCGAAGAATTACTTAGAATACTCGAGATCATTCTACGAATTACATGAGTTCATTCGACGAATTTGACTTAAAAGTTTTTCTATTATCGTTTACTTGCTCACTCGAGTATACTTGACGAATTCCACGAGAACACACGTGAGGTCTCAACGAATGACACGAGGCTTCACGTATTGTCTCGATGAATTTTACTTAGCTGTTTGTAGAAGAAGTTTAAGAACATGTCAAAAATTTCCCGAGTAAACTTAACGAATTCCACGAGTATTCACGTGATATCCCGATGAATGACACGAGATTTCACGTGTATACTCGACGAATTTTACTTGGGAAAATTTTCTGATTCTTCCAGAACTCATCAACCTTCCTTTTCCTTGATTCCTATGCACTAGAAAATGAAGTACATCCCAATAGAGAGATTACACATGAGTTAACACCATGTCCTACACATTGTGAGATTACATTGCATAGTCCTGTGTTTAATGACCCATTGTAATCTGACATTGGTGTGCACATGACAATCAAGTTCTACAAATACACAACTTGAAAGTAAAGTCAAATAAAACTCAATTCATCTTAGTTCAAGAGGGACTTCTTCAAATAAGGATTATTGTGAAAATAATACTCAAGAATCTCCCCCTATTTGAAGAAGTCAGAACCCTATACACTAAGACGAATTGCACTAAAAAAATCTTATACACATGCATATAAGGAAATGTAAGGAAGTAAGATGAGCAAAAATTCCAACAAAATAATAAAGTTATATGAATAGTTCTTAATGACATTTCAAGAGTTCACATAGAATCAAAGTCATATAAAATGAATACTAAGTAGTCTTTCCCATGGCCTTCTCATTCTGCCTGTCAAAATATACTTTTGACTTAGGGAAATACTTTGGCGGAGGAGGAGGGGCATCAAGATCATCTCTTCTAAATTTCCTAAAATATATCCTCCTTTTAGCATTGGCCACCTCATGCTTTTTCCATTCCTCTATGCTATAGTGTAACCACCTATCTTCATTAGCCACATCAACTAGAGTGAAGGTATCTAAAGATTGAGCTCCATACTTCGACAAGTTCCCTGTTCGGGTCAGACCTATAAGTAGAGGGACCTTATCCATATCTTCTTTTCTTAAGGGCCGGTTGAGGTACTTCTTCAATAAACTCAATATCTGGCTCATCGGCAGTAATAGTGTAACATCTCTCTCTATTACATGACATATAATAGAAGGTCCGGTCAGGGCCCCACACTATATACCATAAATAGACGACGGGGTTACAGGTTAATATGAAAAACTAGCACACGCATCCTAACTCAGAGAATTCTAGCAAAAGCATTAGGTGTTAAGATTGAACTCAAAAACCATGAATGTCCACTAAATACATAAACCATCACATTTATATATCTCAAAGGAATGTCTACAAATACACAAAATGTTTGGCCTTAAGGCCTTACAGATTTTCTTCACAAGTGTGAATTACATACATCGACACACAGGCTGGCCACACATGAAAATAGCAAAACATTTCTTTAATTGACCTTCGAGGGCCAGCATAGCAACATCAGCACCAGGGGCTTCAACCCACTATTTTTCACTCAGCTCACCAGCACCTGCATGGGGACAATCTACCGCAACGGTGGCAAACAAAGCAATGGTCAGCATTCATCTGACCAATTTATAACGACCCTACCCCTTTACCGGGGCAGCGGTATTCCTTCCCTGCAGGAATAACATTTCACAAGCAGATATATCACAAGATGTGCACTCACGCACCATCAATATATCACAAACGTCGACCACACGGCCCTACGCTCCATACACTAAGGGCACATTATCAGTGTACCGAAAAACCAGGGTCACACCACCATTCTCATGTCTCAAACCCAACGATAAAACTTGAGCATTCATGCTCCATGGCCCACGACCGGAGACTTTAGTCTTGATGGAGAACAACCCAAGACTCTCATGTTGTGATCCTAACGAATCCATTCACCTAGGCACTCAAGTTAGATAACCATCACACAGATACAGTTCAGCCCTTATCTGTTGCTCAAATCACCAGTTCATTGTCTATAATGACGCGTGTCGACATCCCCTTGTCCGTTCAACTCACCGGCCTTTAAGAGCGCATAGCTCACAATAGCCACAACGTCCCCGAAGGATTGGCTTCACAATCACAGGTTAGCTAGGAGCTATCTCCAGTGACAACCACTATCGCCGTCATTCGCGACAGAACTCTCTTTCTGTACCCAGCCCAAACCATATCTGGACCAACTATCTAGAAAACCCTACAGCCACCTGCAGTGCCAGAAACACTGGACTTTCATAGCATACAACGAATGCACTTCGATGGTATTTTCCTGGAAATCCGCTCCAGTACTTCATGCTACTCTACTTCACAGGCACAACCCACCGACTCTACAAAATACTCATTTATATGCGGAGACTTCTCCGGTGCGCAAAATAAAACATCACCAATCCAGACTAACCTGTTCAGATGGGCTTCACACAGTATGCCTATTCTGTACTACATATTTTCGGATCTATATACAAGACTTCTTGGGGATTTCAAGAATCAACCCAACAGAAATCCCTCAATGTTGCACCTTTTGGTGGGGGAAATCCATGCATATGCCAAAATAAGTATAATGGCCTAGGGAGGACCCCTAGTGCCGCTTGGCCCACCAGCATGCCATGGAGGGCCCATGGCACTACAGTGATATAGCCGGAATCTACAAGGCCTGCAGGCCGTACACCACAACCAAATCTCCGCGCCTGTTTCTCAGCAGCGATAGGTTGTTGGCACGGGGCTTCGAACCCGCAACCCTTGATAAGCAACCTTGAACAGTTCTCATCACCACCTGAGCTGTAACTCAGGTGGTGATGAGAATTATTGAAGGTTGCTTATCAAGGGTTGCGGGTTCGAAGCCCCGTGCCAACAACCTACCACTGCTGAGAAACATACACATATATTTGGTTGGGGTGTACGACCTGCAGGCTTTGTAGATTCCGGCTGTACCACCGTGGTGCTATGGGTCCTCCATGGGCTGCTAGTGGGCCAGGCGGCGCTAGGGGTGTAACACCCCAAAGCCCAAATTTGGGTTCAGGCTGGTTGATATGGCCTGGGACACAGGCGTGTCCTTAGTTGTGTCCAGCTCTGTATTTGAGTAGGACTCGAGTGGGACTCGAGTAGGCCTCGAGTGTGCCTCGAGTGAGGCAGACGGCCTGGGACACGGGCGTATCCTAGGCCGTGTCCTCCTATGGTCGATGAACTTCTCAAGTGGTCGACGAAATGCAGTCGAGATAGCGAACACGGCCATGTTCTGGTTGATACGGGCGTGTCAACATCGACACGAGTGTGTCGGGAACCCGTGTTCTCTTCGGGTTGTCCTTGGTCCTGTGTCGATTGAGGGACATGCCATGCCATACGGGCATGTACTGAGTGACACGGGCGTGTCAAGGCTCACACGGGCATGTCTAACACCGTGTCCTGGTCGGGTTTAAGTCAGTTCCTTTGCCGCTTAAGGAACACGGCCTGTGACACGGGCGTGTCATAAGCCGTGTCAGCCTAAAAATAGATATTTCCCTGCTGTTATAAGGCTGAGAGTGGATGGATAATCTTCATTCATCTTTAGCCTTTTCTCTTTCTCAAAGAAGTGGAGAGAAGGGAGAGCAAGGAAGGAATGGGAGAGTGGATCCGGCTGTCGGAGGAGCTTTAGAGTGCCGAATCGAGAGACGAGTTCAGATTCGTGGAGGCAAGGCTATGGCGGTGATTTCCATCCGGCTAGTTCATGGCTCCAAAGCGATCGTCAAGGGTAACGATCTCCTTCTTGGACAAGCGAAGTCCTACTTTATGCATAAGCATGAAATCCTCCACAAAGCAGTGGACAACATAAGCGATTCCAGGTTGAGTCTGCATCTAGAGCCAGAAGTGTGTAGTACGGCATAGACATGCTGTGTGAAGCCCACCCGGATGGGTAGTCTGGATTGGTGATGCTTATCTTGTGAACCAGAGAAGACTCCTTGTATTGTATGGATGCTTGTGAATTGTGAATACCTAGAATTATGAATATCTAGAAAGCTCGGGGTGAGCCCTTGGATTGTGTGTGCTGAATTGGAAAGCGGCTCTGCGAGAGCTGTGTGCGAAGCAGGAAAGGGAAGGCTGACCCGCGCCAAGATCTGCACTATTGACGAATTGAGCAACGGTAAAAGGATGACCTGGACCTGTGTTGTGAGAGATCGATTGGTGGCAATGCATGGGCGGATGCGGCCTCGACCCAGCTTGCTGCACCACAAAGGTGGGTCGATCTAGATGCGATCTAAATGCTCAAATTTGCGTGAGGTTAGCACCTCTGAGTGGGATGGATGGAATGTCCCCAACATGAGTGTTGGTAGACTAAGAATGCCCAACCAACAAGTTAAAAATCTTTGCTCAGTGGTGGTCCAAGGAGTCTGACCCATCGTAATATGCCCTGAGAGCACAGAGCGTCTGGTGGAGGCGAGCGCTTGTGATATATATATATATATATATATATATATATATATATATATATATATATATATATATATATGGTAATTGCGATGCATACAGGGAAGGAACCACTGGCCCAAGTAAGGGGTAGGGTCGTTATAATTGATCAGCTAATGCTGACCATTGCTTTGTTTACCACTTCTGTGGTGGATGTCTAACTACAGGTGCTGATGGGTTGAATTAGATTGAGCAAATTGAATCCCTTGCAGCTTGAAGGCCGTGCGAAGTCTTGGATTTCATGTGTGGCTGTTCTGCGTGCCGATGTATGAAGCCATATATTTGTAAAGAGAAACATGTAAGGCCTTCAGGCCATGAGTGTTTGTGTAGTTGTATACATTCCTGGTGTTATATATAAATGTGTGGTTTATAGATTTAGTGGACATTCATTCTGTTGAGTTCGTATAACTTAAAATGCTTTCGCTAGAATGCTCTAAGCTAGGATGCGAGTAGAACGTGATTTTGATATACATACGTAATTCCACCGTTTGTTTGTGAAATATAGCATGGGGCCCCAGCCGGACCCGCCGTTATATTCCATATGACGAATGGAGGCATTACAAAGTGGTATCAGAGCCAGGTTTAGATTTTTTGGGAGCGAGAACATAATTGAACTCAAGAATGTCCACTAGGAATGTCATACATGCACGTGAGGAGCGTGACCGTGTAGTCAATGTATATTTGCCATTATGGAATGGCTGTTAATGGTGTTTTGTACATTGATAGGTGACAAGGAGTGGTGCTGGGCAGTCTGAGCCCCAGCGATCTGATGAGAGTGCGACACCAGTTGAGGTGCCTACACCTCCTGCATCGGTGGAGATCATACGTTTGGTTACTGAAACGGTGCTCACAGTATTATATGCACAACCTACTAGGCAGGCAAGGCGTGCAGGGGTGCCAGTATGGCTTGGTGCAAGGCAAGAGCGTGTTGAAGCTCTGGTTGAGGAGCAAGCAGCTGACGAGCAATTAAAGAGGTTTATGGATTTTCATCCACCTATGTTTGGCGGGGCGAGTTCCCCAACGCAGGCTGAAGATTGGCTCACAAGAGTGAAGAGGATCCTAACAGCAATCAGGACTACAGAGGCGTAAAAAGTTACCCTAGCCACTTTTCTGCTGGAGGGAGACACGAGGCTTTGGTGGGATGAAGTGGAATTGCACCACTTGCCATGTCGAGGATTAGAGGAGATCTCGATAGAAGAATTCTCACGATTATTTCTGGCCAAGTATTTGTCAATATTGTAGCAAATTGCTATGGAAAATGAGTTCCAGTGTCTGGTGTAGGGTGAGAGTAGTGCTGATACTTACCTGCATGAGTTTACCAGGCTGGGGCGCTATACAGGGTCTACTTTCGCTGAGGAGGCGCGGAAGATGAATAAATTCTATGAGGGACTACTTGATGAGCTGACGTTGGCACTCCCGAGTTTGGTGAACCAATGCTTCCATGCATTAGTAGATACAGCCTGGGCGCTGGAGAAAGATTTTAAATGGGTGCAGGACAAGAAGAACTTGGCGACAAAAAAGCCAGAATTCAACATTCTATAGTCGGAACAATCAGAGTTTAGGAGACGAGACAAGAAGAGGTTTAGGCTTGTTGAACCAACTCCTTCGACTGTTTCTTCGGGAGCGACCTATGGACAAGAATGTGTTGAAACACGTACATGTTTTAAATGCGGGAAGCAGGGACATATAGCTCGCGATTGTTGGTGTGGCCCTCAAAGGAGTGAGAAAAAGACAGGTGCGTCGTATGAAGAAAAGGGTAAAGCAGGGACTGAGTCATCTGCATCCCGGACGCAACCTCGAGTGTATAATCTTGAATTACAGGAGCCGTAAAGCTAAATCGGTGAAGTACAACAGCCTCGAGTGTTTAGTTTGGAAGTACAGGAGGCCATAAAATGAATTATGAGAGATGCAGATGAGCGGAAGTAAACTGAAAAGTGACCTTTGCTACTTTTGTGATGTAATAAACTTTATGTTGTATGTTGAATGATGATATGTTTGTTAATAACATTTTTGATAAAGGTGCAACAAAGGTGTGGCTATGTTGGTGTTTCCAGGTGAGCTAAATTTTGGGATGAAATTTCTTGAAGGAGGGGATGGTTGTAACACCCCAAAGCCAAAATTTGGGTTCAGGCTGGGTGACACGGCCTGGGACATGGGCGTGTACCAAGTTGTGTCCAGCTCTGTACTCGAGTAGTACTCGAGTGGGACTCAAGTAGGCCTCAAGTGTGCCTCAAGTGAGGCACACGGCCTGGGACACGAGTGTGTCCTAGGTCGTGTACTCCTCTGGTCGACAAACCTCTCGAGTGGTCGACGAACCTCTCGAGTGGTCGACGAAATGCACTCGAGACAGTGAACACGGCCATGTTCTATTTGACACGGGCGTGTCAACATCGACACGGGCGTGTCGGGAACCCGTGTTCTCTTCAGGTTGTCCTTGGTCCTGTGTCGATTGAGGGACATGCCATGCCACACGGGCGTGTACTGAGTGACACAGGCGTGTCAAGGCTCACACGGGCGTGTCTAACCCAGTGTCCTGGTTGGGTTTAAGTCGGTTCCTTTGCCTCTTAAGGAACACGACCTGTGACACAGGCATGTCACAAGCCATGTCAGCCCAAAAATAGATATTTTCCTGCTGTTATAAGGCTGAGAGTGGATGGATAATCTTCATTCATCTTTAGCCTTTTCTCTTTCTCAAAGAAGTGGAAAGAAGGGAGAGCAAGGAAGGAAGTGGAGAGTGGATCCGGCTGCCGGAGGAGCTTCAGATTACCAAATCGAGAGACGAGTTCAGATTCGTGGAGGCAAGGCCGTGACGGTGATTTCCATTTGGCTAGTTCATGGCTCCAAAGTGATCGTTAAGGGTAACGATCTCCTTCTTGTACAAGCGAAGTCCTATTTTATGCATAAGCATGGAATCCTCCACCAAGCGGTGGACAACGTAAGCGATTTCAGGTTGAGTCTGCATCTAGAGCCGGATGTGTGTAGTATGGCATAGGCATGCTGTGTGAAGCCCACCCAGATGGGTAGTCTGGATTGCTGATCTTTATCTTGTGAACCAGAGAAGACTCTGTGTATTATATGGATGCTTGTGAATTGTGAATACCTAGAATTATGAATACCTAGAAAGCTCGGGGTGAGCCTTTGGATTGTGTGTGCTGAATTGGAAAGCGGCTCTACAAGAGCTGTGTGCGAAGCAAGAAAGGGAAGGCCGACCCGCGTCAAGATCTGCGCTATTGACGAATTGAGCAACGGGAAAAGGCTGACCTAGACCAGTGTTGTGAGAGATCGATTGGTGGCAATGAATGGGCGGATGCGGCACTAACCCGGCTTGCTGCACCACAATGGTGAGTCGATTTAGATGCGATCTAAATGCTCAAGTTTGTCGTGAGGTTAGCACCTCTGAATGGGATGGATGGAATGTCTCCAACATGCATGTTGGTAGACTAGGACCGCCCAACTAACAAGTTAAAAACCTCTGCTCAGTGGTGGTGCCAAGGAGTCCGACCCACCGCAATGTGCCCTGAGAGCATGGAACATCTGGTGGAGGCGGGCGCTTGTGATATATATATATATGGTAATTGCGATGCATATAGGGAAGGAACCACTTCCCCGGGTAAGGGGTAGGGTCGTTATAATTGGTCAGCTAATGCTGATCGTTGCTTTGCTTACCACTCCTGTGGTGGATGTCTAACTGCATGTGTTGACGGGTTGAATTGGATTGAGCAGATTGAAGCCATTGCTGCTTAAAGGCCCTTGAAGGCCGTGCGAAGTCTTGGATTTCATGTGTGGACGGCCTGCGTGCCGATGTATGAAGCCATATATTTGTAAAGAGAAACATGTAAGGCCTTCAGGCCATGAGCGTTTGTGTAGTTGTATACATTCCTGGTGTTATATATAAATGTGTGGTTTATATATTTAGTGGACATTCATTCTATTGAGTTTGTATAACTTAAAATGCTTTCGCTAGAATGCTCTGAGCTAGGATGCGAGTAGAACATGATTTTGATATTCATGCGTAATTCCGCCGTTTGTTTGTGAAATATGGTGCGGGGCAACAGCCTTAATCACCGTTATATTCCATATGGCAAATGGAGGCGTTACAAGGGGTCCTCCCTAGGTCGTTACAAAAAAGTGCACTTTTTTTGTAACGACCTAGGGAGGACCCCTAGCGCTGCTTGGCCCACCAACAGCCCATGGAGGACCCATGACACCACGGTGGTATAGCCGGAATCTTCAAGGCCTGTAGGCCGCGCACCCCAAAGCATCTCCAGCCTATTTATCAGCACGGTGCATTGTTTCCACGGGGTTTCGAACCCGAGACCTTGATAAGTAGCCTTTAGCACCACGGTTGGGGTGTACGACATATAGGCCTTGTAGATTCCGGCTGTACCACGTGGTGCCATGGGTCTTCCATGGGTTGCTGGTGGGTCGGGAGGTGCTAGGGGTCCTCCCTAGGTCGTCACAATAAGAACTTCACATGTCCAAGGAGGAAGATCGTTACCCTTGGAGTTTTCTTCGGAGCCATGACAAAGGTTTTCTACGCAGATGAAAATGATCATCTCACTTTCCTCTTTGCGATTCTAGCTTCGTCTCTTGATTTCAGCCCCAAGATCTCCTCCAGTAACTCAACAAGTCCACTCAAACCCTAGCACCAGTCGAAAGTTCTCTGCTCCAGAACTTGGGAAGTAAGGAAGAGAGAGAGAGAAAAAAGAAAGAATGATTTTCTGAATCCAATTCCTCTACTGACAAGGCCTCGAGTTTTACCCCAGCCACACGATCTCTTCTCATTAAAACACAGCAATAGCTCGAGTTTAAGCTGAAAAGTCAATCACCGCTCAATGGCCGCACACCAACCACCTGACACGAGTTGCCACTTCGGTGACATCTGATTTCGACATATCATTGAATAGGAACACATTTGTCGAATGCAAATCGTCGAACATGAGAGAATTCATCGAATGGAGTCTGAGTTCGTCGAGCTGGCTATAACACCAGACAACACTCTTTTCGTCGAGCTCAGCTCGATGTTTTGTCGAGCTCAGCTCGACGCTTTTCGTCGAGCTCTGCTTGATGATTTTCGTCAAGATCTGCTCGACTCTTTCGTCGAGCTCTGCTCGATGATTTTCGTCGATCTGTGGTCGACTGTTTAGCCCGATACACCTTATTCATTTTTGGCATGTTACAAACCTCCCCTCCTTATAGAAATTTCGTCCCAAAATTTAATACAACATGCAGAAATCTGTCACAAATATGTTACTATATATATTTGCTTTACCAAAACAAATGTTACAATATTTTAGCTAAACAATGTGGGAAATTCAGCACGCATGGTCTGCTCCTGCTCCCATATTAGCTCTTCATGACCACAGTTGTCCCACCGGACCTTGACCATCCCGATTGTCTTGTTCCGCAGTTGCTTAACTGCTTTATCCTCAATCCGAATGGGCATAACCCTCGTCATTAGCCCAGATTCGACCGGTACGCTATCATTCACAATCACTTGAGCTTTATCCTTCACGACTTTTTGAAGCACTGATATGTTGAACACATCATATAATCCACTCAATTTCGTAGAAAGAGCTAGCTGATAGGCAACTTCTCCAACTCGCTCCACTACTTTGAACAGACCAAGATACATCAGACTTAACTTTTTCAAGCGCCGAATTCTGGACACGCCCTTGAAAGGTTTGATTTTCAAGTATACCCATTCGCCAAATGCAAACTCTACATTTCGGTGCTTGGCGTTATAGTACATTGTCTGTTGGTCTTGGGATATCATTAGCCTCTCCCGAATAGAACATATTGTCGAATTAGCCTCTTCGACTTCCTTACGCTTATACAACTTCGCTTTGCCTGTTTTTGCCCATGCTAATGGTGTATGACACTTCCTTCCATACAAAGCTTCAAAAGGCGCCACATTTAGACTAGCTTGATAGCTAATTTTGTAGGCGAACTCTACCATATAGAGATGATCTTCCCATTTATTCCCGAAATCCAAGGTGCACATTCGGAGCATATCCTCCATCGTTCTGTTGGTCCTCTCAGTTTGGCCATCTGTTTGTGGATGAAAGGCCGTATTGAATGTTAACTTTGTCCCCAACAACTGATGGACTAGCCTCCAAACATTCGAAGTGAAGCGCGCGTCTCGATCACATACGATGCTAAGGGGAACATCGTGCAACTGTACTCTTCGCTCAACATAAAGCTTAGCCAAGACTTCCACTGAATTGTCCCTCTTGTTCGGAATGAAGTGAGACACTTTAGTCAACTTATCCACGATCACCCAAACAGAATCGTTACCACGTTGAGATCTCGATAAACCATGCACGAAATCCATCGAAATATCATCAAACTTCCATTCTGGAATAGGTAGCGATTTCAGGAAACCTCCAGCCTTCTGACATTCAGCTTTTACTAAGGCACAAGTCTGACATTTAGCCACGTAATGTGCTATGTCTTTCTTGAAACCCGTCCACCAGAATAGTTTTTTCATGTCTTTATACATCTTTATGCTCCCAGGATGAATTGAATACTTCCTGAAGTGAGCTTCATACATTGATACATCTCTTAGCTTACCTATATTCGGGACGCACAAACGAACATCTTTTCGCAAAAGGCCGTCATCCTAGGAGAATTGGCCATTCGATCCATCCACTGCATAGCATTGCAAACTTTCATCAAGTTCTGTTGCTCACCGAACCCTATCTGCAAGGTCACACTGTACCTCTATCCAGTTCAAGCACACATTTGCTGTGGAATTCTTGTCAACACAAAAAATCTCTAATGCTCCAACTCCTGGATCAGACGCTCATCATGAATCTGCAACCAAGTTTCCCTTGCCAGAGTCCTACGACTCAAGGCATCTGCGGCGACGTTTTCCTTACCTGGAGTATAATGAATCTGGAAGGTGTAGTCCCCGAGGAACTCCATCCACCTGCTTTGTCGCATGTTGAGATCCTTCTAATCCAATAAATACTTTAGGCTCTTATGGTCAGTGAATATATCCACTTTCACGCCATATAAATAATGACGCCATAGTTTAAGTCTAAAAATCACCGCCGCCAACTCCAAGTCATGCACGAGATAGTTCCGCTCATGCACTTTCAACTGTCATGAGCCATGATGAGTCCGATTTATATAGGGTTTTTCAGACTCATCTGAGCTTATTTTTATGCTTGTGCACTACTATTTCAGTAGGAAATGTCATATATTTGATTAGGGCCTCACTTAGCCATTGTGCACTGTTTCAGCCCATTTTGGTTTGGGAATTGCACCGGGATGTCAGGGGTATGTACTGGGGTACTCCCCACGTGGCTTTGGATATTCTTTGCTATATATTTGGTGCTGGGAGCTTTTGCTCCAGCTTTGGTTTTCCTGTGCAGGTGGTCAGTTTTCCCCCAATTCTGGAATTCTGACTTGTGGAAAACGCACGGTCGTGTGATACCATAGCGCACGATTTCCACATAATTGTGCGATTTCTACAAGTTTTCTCTGAATGCACTGACCAACCCATGCGATTTCTTCCCGCACAGTTTCTTTGGAACCGTGCGCAAAGGAGACGCATGGTTTATCTGTTGCATTTTGGTTTTTAGCGCTCTGTGGTTAATCATGCTATTTGTTCACGCACGGGCAAAAGTGCCCGTGTGTGAGTAAAACACACGATTCCACCTGCATGGCATGAATTTCAGCGCTCTTTGCTTACCCGTGTATTTTCCTTCACACATGGGCGGAAGCGCCCTTGCGAGAGTAAAATACACGGGTCAACGCATTTTCTTTCGCAATCTTGGTCTGGTAGTTAATATCGCACGGTCGTGCGCCAAACCGTGCGTGAACATTTTCTGACATGTTTCTATTTAAGTTCATGAATTGACTGGAGACAGGATCAGTCTGCCATTTCTGCTCATTTCACGCCGCTTTTTCCTCTCTCCTCCTTGAAAAGCTCATTTGTCCACCATTCTTCCTCCAAACTTCACCGCAAACGAAGATCTTCCATTGTTTTCCGCTTCTCCATCTCAAAAGGAGCATTTGGAGCTCTTTCTCGCCACCATTGAAGAGTTTTCCAGTGACTTCCAACCTTCACGGAACTTGAAGAAGATTTGGAAAAGGCCTTTGGAGTAGGTGACAGCACTTCAAGCTTCCTCGGACGTCAACCAACAACCGAGCCCGACGAAGACCGACAACCTTTGACTCCGGCTGAGAATCGTGGCTAGCCTTCACACATTGTGAAAGTGCAGGTTAGATCTGAAATACTCTAGAGAGGGAGGGGGGATGAATAGAGTATTGTGCTCACTACAAACTTTTTACAAATTTTGTTGTATTCCTAAGTGAACAAGTCAGCAAATAAAATAAATAAGCACAGCAAACTATCTAATCACAGAGCACAGCCTAAAGAAAAGAAAAGGGCAACCAGACGACACAAGAAATTTTATAGTGGTTCCCAAACCTGGGTACATCCACTCTTCTACCACCCTGGTAGGAATCCACTCAGGTTTTTGATCAGGTGCCTGACACCAATGAGCTTTTGTTCAGGTGCTCAAAAACCAAAACCTCAAGTCTTTTGGAAGGAGACTTGTAACCAGGAATAATTTTGAAGGGAATTAAAACCCTATACAAGAGTTGGAAAAAAGGTGATGGTGTCTTCTCTTTCTCTATAACAACTGAGAAGACAGTGGATTGATGTTAGCAGATTTTGCTCCCCCTGAGATCAGGAAAACTGGAGCACTGCTACAGGGTGACAGGTCTTGAAAGCTTGAGTGCCTGGACCAGAGATTGCTTCAGGAACTTCTTTGACAGATAGAGTTATGTTGTCCTTCTGAAGTTGTCTTGGAGGATTGAAGGAAGAAGACTCTTGATAGTAAATGGTTGTTCTTCTTCTTCTTGATGAAGTTGTTCTCTGGCCAAGGCTAATTGCAGTCAAGAACTTTAGATTTCTGTAAAATTGTTCTTGTGCAATCTGTCTATGTGTCTGTATTGCTGTATGTCTGTGTATCTGTATTACTGTATGTACTATTACTCTATTACTGCTTAATCCTTTTCTTTCTGTATCTTTCTCTGACTGAGGAACATTAGAAATTTGAATGTTGAGCAGTAATTGCAGTCGGCCTTGGAAAGAAGCAGCAATCAATAATTTTCCCTAACTGTCCCATGGAAAAACGACATGTAATAATCCATGATCAATGCGCATTCTAACGGTACCATTCTGAGAGGATCTGGCATTGATTACTCCGGAATCATCGCCAAGAAACGGGATTGGAAAACTGAAGAAGACCTAGTCTGGAATCGTCGAACGAAGAACATAATTCATCGAGCTGAGTTTGAGTTCGTCGAGCTGAGCTTGAGTTCGTCGAGCTGAGCTTGAGTTCGTCGAGCTGAGCTTGAGAGAGTTCGTCGACCAGACAATCTTCATTTGTCGAACAGACAGTCTTCATTCATTGAGCTGAGATCCAAATTCGTCGAGCTGAGAATAGTTCTGGACTTAGTCAAAATATTCTGTGTAACTGATATTCTGTGTCGACATAAGTTGGTGTCGACTGATTGATCTTGGTGTCGACTCAAATATTCTGGTGTCGACATGAGCTGGTGTCGACACATGCCCTAAGTGTCGACACAAATCCTCTGAATTCAGAAATCGTCGAGTAGAGTACTGCATTCTTCGACCTGAGAGGTTGAGAACTTGAGGTCCAAGTTCGTCGAGCTCAGAATCCTGTTCGTCGACCAAAGCTTGAAATTGGACTTAGAAAAATTCTGAAGTTGTCCTGACTTTAGATTGTTGAAGAAACTCAGTCTTCGTCGAATAGAGAACTAAGATCGTCGAGCTCAGCACAAAGAAATGTCTTACGATCGTCGAGCGCCGAACACCTTTCGTCGAGCTGAGTTCGACGAACGTCGAACTCATTTCACTTGGTCTTGAAAACTTCTAAGTCTGGAGTCTCTGATGGTATTGTTGATAGCTGGTCCATCTGAAGTTGACTCTAAGGACTTGGCCTAGACTCTAGGACACACACATGACCCTGGCTATACATGATGGGTGACATCCTAAGCTAGTGAACCTAGCCCAAATCAACTAGGGATCCAACAATATCCCCCTATTTGGGTGAGGTCACTAAGAGACTCAAAATATAAACAAATAGATAAACAAAGAAAAAAAAGAAATATATCTGGCAGAGAATTACCAACACATGCAACAGATATATATATACATAGGCTTTGTTTAACCAAATGACACAGTTTGAAAACAAATGCAGAAAGAAAATGAAACAAAAATAAAGATTACTTTTTCTTCTTCTGCAAAGATTTGTCTTCTGCTGTCTTCTCTCCTGGCTTTTTGAAGATGATTTCTCTGTTTGGATTTGAAACCTCTGTCTGAATCATGGTCATGTCAGCTGCCCCAATGATTTTCAGTTAAGTCGCTCTGGGGACAACTGCTTCTGGATGGAGCTTCATATAATCATCAACATTGAAGAGCTTGTTTCCTTTGTCAAACCTTTTTAACTCTTCTATTCTGTAATTTGACATTGTTGTTAAACCTGATGTGTCTTTTCCTTCAGCCTTTGCTTTATTGATCAAAGATAGTCCAATTAGCTCCTGGTACCTAGCCATTCTTGCAGTATTGGCAGTTTCAGGATCTTCAAATGGAATTGGAGGAGAGTATGGCCTTTTTGGACTGTCAGCTTTTTGTACTTCAGATGTTTGTTGCTTTTGCTGAGATTGTTGTTGATTTTCTGAGGATGGTTGCCTCTGCTGGCTGCTTCCAGATGATCTCCCCGACTATCTCTGATAGGTTTGCATGGGGGCAGATCTCTGAGAGCTAGAGCTAGTGGCACCAGCTGCTGGAGGAGGAGGAGGAGGTGGGTCCTTCCTGTATCTGTGCACTGGAGGAGGAGAATATCTCCTACTTATTTTCCTTTCCTTCTATTGGTTCTTGGATAGCCACATCCATACAGGCATTCCCTTATATGGAGTAACATTATGCAGAATGTAATAAGGGGTGTCAGCAGTGGGATTAGGCTTAGGAGCTGGAGGAGGAGGAGCCTTTCTTTTCTTTGACAACATTTTCTTTTTCTTTTTAGAAGCATCTTCATCTGAATCATCATCATCATCAGCTTCATCATCTTCAGAATCAGAACCCTGAGGGTTATCATAAAGAGCATCCAGTGCTTTCAGAGTTTTAGCATCAATAACATCCTTTGCTGTAGAAGGGGCAGAAGTTGAGGTTTCATGAACTGAAATTTCAGCAACAAGTGAGAAGGAGACTGTACAGGAATCAGGAATGATGGAGACAGAGCTTTCAGCTGCTGCCTTATTCTCCTCTTCAATATCAGCCAGGATTAGCTCATCCAAATCAGGCATAGGAGAGTCATCCATAACAAAACTTGGGGCTGAGATGTCTTCTGGAATAACTTCTGGACTGGCTGCAGAGATTGAAGCTAAAGCTGAGATAGCAAAACTGTCACAGAGTTGCTTAGCAACTGCTGGAGTAACTGGAGAGGTATAGGGTACAATAGCCAAATGTGGCTTAGTAAAATCTGCTGGAAGAAACTGCATATGTATAGTATCAAAAACTTGCAGTAATTCTGGTAGATTAACTGTGGGATTCATAATGAAATCACCAACAGTTTTTATTTGCTCAACTGACTCATCTAAATCAATGTCAGTGTCCATAAAATGAATCAATTCAATCATCTCAGAGTCAATCCATAAAATATCTGTATCTGTATCTGAAACTGCTGCTGTGTCTGCTACTGCTGCTTCTGCATCTGCATCTGCTGCTGCTTCATCATAGAGCATCTCCACCTGCCTGGGTTCAGGAAAACCTGGAGCCAGTCCCCTGAATAAAGAGGAGGCAGCAGAGAGGGCAGAAATTTGAACAGATAAAGAATGAATAGAATTCACAAGAGGTGTAATGGCCTCTGTGATAAGGGATTTGATGAGAGGAGTAAGAATGGTGATGATAGATGATATGATAGTTGAATCAAAGGAGGAAGGGGAAGAGGATGTTGCATTAGGTGTGGAGGAGGGAGCAACTAAAGATGGAATGGAGGGTGGAATAGCAGATAGGTGATGAGTGGATGGTGATGAAGATGGAATGTTGGCATCTGGCATGGCAATGTCTGAGAGTATGTTGTAAGTGGGAATGTAGGACAAATGAGGGGGAAGTGGAGACTGAGGAGGTGTAGGGATATGTGAGTCATGAGGTGAAGCTGGAGGTGTTGGTTGTTGATTAGCTTGCAGTGGGGAAGATGGAGGTGGAGATGGGATGTTGGTGATGTCCAGAGGTGGAGATGGAGGTGGAGTAGGCACATGAGGAGGCTGCTTTGCTGGAAGTGGTGCTGGAAGAGATGGTGGAGGGGGATGGATCTCCTTAGCAGGGTGGGGAGTGGCCTTCACAGCCCTGGTGCTCTCAGAAGCTGGGATGGAAGAGGAGGAAGCCTTGGAGGGCTTGGAGATCGTCCTCTCCCATCTGCCAAACAAGGCGCATGTGAGGCGCTTGCTGGCATTGATGAAGATGGTCGGGGAGACCATGCATTCACCAGTCTTTTCCTTAAGGAAGATCCCAAGGATTCTTCCGAAGCAGACTTCCTTCTTGCTATTCTTCTTCTTAATCAACTCAAAGAAAATCTTACTCCAATCAACATGACGATTATTCACCACCGCGCACATGATAAGAAATTGATGTTTGGTAATGTAATCATGTGCGGTGTGCTTGCCCATCAGTATCTTTCCCACAATATCCACCAAAAACTGATAGGCGGCAGAAAGTTATTTCTTCAACAACTTGTTAGGGTTGCTTCCGGAAAACCCCATTAACTTCAGCATTTCACTAAATTCTTCAGAATCCATTTCCATATTATCTTCTCCATTTACCAAACCAAAAATTTCAGAGAGAAAGCCGGGAGACAAAGAAACAACATGACTCCCGATATTTCCTGTCAAAATATTTTCCTCAGAAACAGACGATGTATACACCCATTCTCTGATTTCAGTTGAGTGCAGTTTAATCCTTCTGGTCATGAAATCTTTGAGACCAAGTTCCTTTAATAGTTTTAGAATGTAGAGAAAGATTGGGTCAGAGTGTTGGAATGAATCGAAATCCATGTCGAAACCAGTGTCAAATTTTATGGTAGCCAAAGCTCCTGCTGGAATCGCCGTTGATGACCTGCGAGAAAGATAGAGAAAACGGCGATCAAGAGCAAGAGAATTGAAAGCGCGGGACGGAGGTCGAAGAAAACCTAGATATAAGATTTTCAGAATATGAATCGACAATCTCCGTTCCACGAAAAAGAAACAATTCTTCGAACTGAGCTCGACGAAATAACTTATAGACAAATAATTCGTCGATCTCATCCAGAAGAATCGAACATAGTTCGTCGAACTCCGTTCGACGAAATATCTTCTAAAGCAAAGTTCGTCGATCTCCGGTCGACGAAAATTGTTTCCACACAGAGAATTCGTCGATCTCCGTTTGACGAGAATCTCTCAAACTTTCCCTAATATGTCGAACTCCGTTCGACGAACTCTGGAAAATTCGTCGAATGCAGACAAAAATTAATTTAACTTTTCTCCATTAATCATTCCCAGTTGATTTATAAAGAACAGATGATTTTTATCATCCAAGGGTTTGGTGAAAATGTCTGCTTTTTGTAAATCAGTAGGAATATGGATTAAGTTAATTTTCTTTTTGTCTACATTATCTCTAATGAAATGATGTCTTATATCAATATGCTTAGTCCTAGAATGATTAACTGGATTCTGTGCTATAGCAATAACACTAGTATTATCACAAAATAATGTTGAATTATTTAAGTTGACACCATAGTCTAAGAGTTAGTTCTGTATCCATAACATCTGTGAACAACAGCTGCCAGCAACCATGTATTCTGCTTCTGCAGTTGATGTAGACACAGATGTTTGTTTTTTACAAAACCAGGAGACAAGTCTCATACACAGGAACTGGCAAGTTCCAGAGGTACTCTTCCTATCCACTCTACATCCAGCATAGTCAGCATCTGAGTATCTAGTTAACTCAAATTCTGACTCTGCAGGATACCAGAGTCCTAGATTAGGACAACTCTTTATATATCTCAAAATTCTTTTTAAGAAAATAAGGTGAGATTCTTTAGGGTTCACTTGGAACCTAGCACAAAGGCATGTGACAAACATTATATCAGGCCTGCTAGCTGTTAGGTATAATAGGAATCCAACAATTGCCCTATAATACTTCTGATCCACAGGTTTCCCTGCTGCATCAGAATCCACAACAGCATTTGTAGCCATAGGTGTTTTCATTCCTGAAGCATCACCCATCCTAAACTTTTTGATAAGCTCCTTAACATACTTAACTTGGGAGAGGAAGATACCATCAGGGAGTTGCTTCACTTGGAGACCAAGGAAGTAGGAAAGCTCACCCATGCTACTCATCTCAAATTTGGAATGCATGCAGTCAGCAAACCTCTTGCACAATTTGGGATCAGTAGACCCAAAGATGATGTCATCCACATATATTTGTACTAACGAAATTTGGTCCTTATGATGTTTAGTGAAAAGAGTTTTATCTATGGTTCCTCTTGTAAATTTATGCTCTAAAAGAAAGCTTGCTAAGGTCTCATACCAAGCTCTTGGAGCTTGCTTTAAACCATAGAGAGCTTTATGCAATTTAAATACAAAAGAGGGTTGAGTTAGAGAGATAAAACCTGGAGGTTGTTCTACATAAACCTCTTCTTGAAGCACTCCATTCAAGAATGCACCCTTGACATTCATTTGGAACACTTTGAATCTCCTGTGAGCTGCATAGGCAAGGAAGATTCTTATGGCCTTTAACCTTGCAACAGGGACAAAGGTTTGGTCATAATCAATTCATTCCTCTTGACTGTAGCCTTGAGCAACAAGCCTAGCCTTGTTTCTCACTATGTTCCCTTGGGCATCTAGCTTGTTCCTGTAGACCCATTTGGTTCCAATAACTGGGTAGTTATGGGGTCTTGGAACCAAATCCCAAAATCTACATCTCTCAAACTAATTTAGTTCCTCTTGCATTGCAATGATCCAGTGGGGATCTTGCTCAGCTTCATGAATAGTGAGAGGTTCAATTTGAGAGAGAAAACAGGCATGCACCAAGTCTTGGTTGAGTTGATGCCTTGTCTGTACACCTGCTGAAATGTCTCCAATCACTTGAGATATGGGGTGATCTCTAAGTATGACAAGATCAGTTGGTGGAGTTTGTTGAGCAACAATTTTTATAATTAATTCTTCTTGTGGAATGGTACTAGCTGTTGAGGGAAGTTCAGCCACTTCCACTTGAAGTTCTTCTTCACTGTCTTCAGCAACCTGTGGAGAAGGATGGGTTGATACCTCTTGGGTAAGGTTTAGTCCATCCATAAACTCACACAGTGGTGGAACCTGCAGAGAGCTTATGGTAGAAATCTCTTTCTCCTTATAAGACATGTTAGCTTCATCAAATGATACATGGACATACTCTTCAATTTTAAGAGTGGATTTATTAAAAACCCTATAGGCCTTGCTTACTTGGGAGTATCCTAGAAAAATCCCTTCTTCAGCCTTAGCCTCAAACTTTCTAATGTATCTTTTGTTGTTAGTGTGAATATATCATATACAACCAAAGACTTTAAAATAAGTGATTTTAGGTTTCTTCCCTTTAAGTAATTCATAGGGGGTCTTATTTTTCAGCTTATGTACAAGGCTTCTATTCAGGACATAGTTAGTAGTGTTTACAGCTTCTGCCCAAAAGGATAGAGGCATATAAGCATCTGCCAGTAATGTGCCTGCAGATTCAATGAGTGTCCTATTTTTCCTTTCAGCTACCCCATTTTGTTGGAGAGTTCTAGGAGCTGAGAAGCACTGCCTGATACCTTCCTTCTCACAGAACTCATGCATAAGAAGAGACTCAAACTCTATGCCATGATCACTTCTAATCAATGCAATATGAGTAGAGAACTCAATCTGTATGGTCCTGAGAAAATCTGTAAGAACCTTGAATGTATCTGACTTAGCTCTCAGAAAGGCTACCCAACTGAATCTAGAGAAGTCATCAACAATCACTAAAGTATAAGACTTCCCTCCTAGGCTTTGTACTGCAATGGGTCCAAATAGATCCACATGAAGCAAATACAATATCCTAGGTGAATCACTTTTATTAATGGATTTAAAACTAGTTTTAGTTTACTTGCCTAATTGACAAGCCCTGCATAGGTTTTCCTTCTTGTAGGGGCCAGAAGGTAAACATCTAACAAGGTTGTCTTTAGATAACCTAGCTATATTCTTAAGGTTTACATGTTCTATTATTTTATGCCATAACTCATTTTGATTACTAGTGATATTGAGTAAACAAATATTAGTTTTGGCAGAAATAAAATCTACTAGAGATATGTTGCCTTGTCTAATTCTAATTAAAATAGTTTGGTTTTCATTATTAATAATAGAACAAGAGGTAGAGTTAAAGTGTACCTGATAACCTTCATCACATAATTGACTTATGAATATTAGGTTACGTTTAAGTCCTCTTACATATGTTATTTTCTTGAAGGTAATTATCCCAATCTTTACTGCTCCATATCCTTCTGACTGGCCACTCTTTGAATCACCAAATATCACCTTTGGTCCTAGCTTGGACTTGTAATTGGATAAGTTGTCCTTGCTGTCTGTCATATGCTTGGATCAACCACTGTCCAAGTACCAGGTCTGGCTTACCCTTGGACAGCTCTTCACCTGTACCTGTAATGAAAAACAAAACTCAATTGTTCTTGACCCAGGTTACCTTGGGTCCTTTATTTGGTTGAAAAGAGAAATTGGATATAACTGATAATGTAGGTTGTGATTTATAACCTAAGGGGTGATATCTCCTAGGTGGAATAACCCAATCAGCTACTGGATTGAACGACTTGTTAGCTGGTTTAGAGTTTCTGTAAGAGAAATAGTTTAAGTTTGGTCCTTCTGGGTTCGACGAATTTTTGTAAGTTCGTCGACCAGAGTTCGACGAATAGGGCTGAGATCGTCGATCTCTACTCAGAGAATAACAATAGTCATTTTCTGTGCCCCAAGTTCGTCGACCTCTGCTCGACGAACCATACAAAGTTCGTCGATCGCAGTTAGACGAATTGTTATAACTGAAGTTTGCGTTCAGCGTTCGTCGATTTGGGTTCGACGAACTGGCCACATTTCGTCGATCTAAGTTCGACGAATGCTGCTGAACCTTGTTTTTATTACTTGTTTTCTGATTTCTATTTCTCTTGTCTATGGGTTTTGGGTTGTTTTCTGACATTGGTTTGTCTTTTAACTTTTCTTTTCCCTTGGCAGAAATAAACTTGATGGGGGTTGTAAGAATATTTTTCTTAATTATGGGGGGCAAACTTGATGATGCACACAAGCCCAGCTTGCCATTTAATCTGGCATTAACTGTGCTTGTTATGTCCATCAGCTTGAGGCTTCTCCCATTGAGAGATTGCTCAAGTTGTTTGGCCTCACATAATTCAGATTTTAATTGAATTATCTATTCATTAGCTAGAGTTAGTTGATCTGTTAGTTTAATATTTTCTGAGTTAACAGATTCAAGATTTCCTAGTCTTTCTCTAAGAGTTTTTATCTCTTTTTCTGAATTAATTAAATCTAAACACATGGCTTTGAATTAATTTTTAAATGAATTAGAATTGAAATCAAAATTTGAAAGAACCTGATCTGCCTCTGAGTCTGAGGCTACTTCATCTTCAGATTCTCCTTCTGATCCTGAATTGCTCCTGGAGGCATCAATTGCCATAAGGCAAACCTCCTTGGATCTTGCTTCTTCCTCTTCTTCACTTGAACTGGAAGAGGATGATTCTTCCTTTGTATCACTCCAAGTCTCAGCAACAAATCCCTTTTCTTTCTTTTTGTATTTGCTGGAAGAGGGTCTGCTGCTGTGTTTTCTCTTGGAGTCCTTTTCTCTACTCTTGTCCTTCTTTTGGTTTTCTGGACATTCTGAGATGTAGTGTCCAGGTTTTCTGCAACCACAGCACACAACCTCCTTGGTTGGTATCTTGTCAAATCTAGGCTTATCATCCTGCCTGGATGATTTCCTTCTGAAATCCTTTCTAGCCATCTTATAGAATCTTTTTGCAAATAGGCTCATCAATTCTTCATTTGATGTTGAGGTCTCACTTTCCTCAGATGCTTTAAAGGCTATAATGTGTTCCTTTCTCACTGGTGTTGTTGCCTTTTGTTATGCTGCTTCTCTTATTTTGATCAGCTGCTCATAAGACTTTAATTTGCCTAGCAGAGACTCAGTTGATATCACATTGAGGCTTCTAGCTTCTTTGATAGGCCAGATTTTTGAATCCCAAGAGCTGGGGAAGCACATCAAAATTTTATCATTCACCTCTGTCAGGGTGATGTCCTTATCCAAGGTCTTAAGCTCATTGATGATTGAGCTCAACTTGTTATACATTTCAGCCACTGATTCAGCCTCATCCTTCTTGAAATTCTCATACAGGGATATGAGGTTGGATCTCCTGTCTTTCCTTTTATCTGCAGAGCCAGCTACCATTTGGTTGAGGGAATCCCAAATGGCCTTGGCTGAGGTGCACTCAGCCACCTTCTGAAATATGTCATCTGACACAGTCTGAGCCAAGATATTCATTGCCTTAGCATCTGCCATTTTGGATTTCTTATAGGCATCATTATTCTCTGGAGGAGGTACTGCAGTCATGTTGGTAGAAGTGCTTGTAGAAGCTGTAGGTGCTGGAGGTACTCCTGTCAAGATGGAAGCAAAAATATCTTCATCAATAGAGTTCATGTATAATCTGATTATTGCCTTCCAGATAGCAAACTTGTTAAGATTGCATACTGGAGGTCTGAGGCTTGCATAATCTTTGTTTTAGGCCATTTCTGTGAAGAAGTAAGTCTAATAACAAAAACAAACAATCAGATCTCACAAGAGGGATCTTTTTGGTTCAGGTGTTAGCCTGTACAACCAATTAAGGTATGGTATTTTAACCAACTTGGCTCTGATACCAATTGAAAGTGCAGGTTATATCTAAAATACTCTAGAGGGGGGGGGGGGAGGGGGTGGTGAATAGAGTATTGTGCTCACTACAAACTTTTTACAATTTTTGTTGTATTCCTATGTGAACAAGTCAGCAAATAAAATAAATAAGCACAACAAACTATCTAATCACAGAGCACAGCCAAAACAAAAAAAAGGGCAACCAGACGACACTAGAAATTTTATAGTGGTTCCCCAACCTGGGTATATCCACTCTTCTACCACCCTGGTAGGAATCCACTCAGGTTTTTGATCAGGTGCCTGACACCAATGAGTTTTTGTTCAGGTGCTCAAAAACCAAAACCTCAAGTCTTTTGGAAGGAGACTTGTAACCAGGAATAATTTTGAAGGGAATTAAAACCCTGTACAAGAGTTGGAAAAAAGGTGATGGTGTCTTCTCTTTCTCTATAATAACTGAGAAGACAGTGGATTGATGTTAGCAGATTTTGCTCCCCCTGAGATCAGGAAAACTGGAGCACTGCTACAGGGTGATAGGTCTTGAAAGCTTGAGTGCCTGGACCAGAGATTGCTTCAGGAACTTCTTTGACAGATAGAGTTATGTTGTCCTTCTGAAGTTGTCCTGGAGGATTAAAGGAAGAAGACTCTTCATAGTAAATGGTTGTTGTTCTTCTTCTTGATGAAGTTGTTCTCTGGCCAAGGCTAATTGCAGTCAAGAACTTTAGATTTCTGTAAAATTGTTCTTGTGCAATCTGTCTGTGTGTCTGTATTGCTATATGTCTGTGTATCTGTATTACTGTATGTACTATTACTCTATTACTGCTTAATCCTTTTCTTTCTGTATCTTTCTCTAACTGAGGAACATTCGAAATTTGAATGTTGAGCAGTAATTGCAGTCGGCCTTGGAAAGAAGCGGCAATCAATAATTTTCCCTAACTGTCCCATAGAAAAATGGCATGTAATAATCCAAGATCAATGCGCGTTCTAACGGTAACATTCTGAGAGGATCTGACATTGATTACTCCGGAATCATCGCCAAGAAACGGGATGGGAAAACTGAAGAAGAGCTAGTCTGGAATCGTCGAACGAAGAACACAATTCGTCTAGCTGAGTTTGAGTTCGTCGAGCTGAGCTGGAGTTCGTCGAGCTGAGCTTGAGTTCGTCGAGCTGAGCTTGAGAGAGTTTGTCGACCAGACAATCTTCATTTGTCGAACAGACAGTCTTCATTCGTTGAGCTGAGATCCAAATTCGTCGAGCTGAGAACAGTTCTGGACTTAGTCAAAATATTCTGTGTAACTGATATTCTGTGTCGACATAAGTTGGTGTCGACTGATTGATCTTGGTGTTGACTCAAATCTTCCGGTGTCGACATGGGCTGGTGTCGACACATGCCCTAAGTGTCGACACAAATCCTCTGAATTCAGAAATCGTTGAGTAGAGTACTGCATTCGTCGACCTTAGAGGTTGAGAACTTGAGGTCCAAGTTCGTCGAGCTCAGAATCCTGTTCGTCGACCAAAGCTTGATATTGGACTTAGAAAAATTCTGAAGTTGTCCTGACTTTAGCTTGTTGAAGAAACTCAGTCTTCATCGAACAGAGAACTAAGATCGTCGAGCTCAGCACAAAGAAATGTCTCACGATCGTCGAGCGCCGAACACCTTTCGTCGAGCTGAGTTCGACGAACATCGAACTCATTTCACTTGGTCTTGAAAACTTCTAAGTCTGGAGTCTCTGATGATCTTGTTGATAGCTGGTCCATCTGAAGTTGACTCTAAGGACTTGGCCTAGACTCTAGGACACACACTTGACCCTGGCTATACATGATGGGTCACATCCTAAGCTAGTGAACCTAGCCCAAATCAACTAGGGATCCAACACGTTGGGTTGTAAATCTCCTTCTTACTCTGATTTGGACTCTATTTCTAAGCATGGGATGTTACCTAAACTTGCTACGACTATTAACAATGTTCATGTTGTTTTATTATGGTAAATGTTGTTGTGGTTCATAGCTTAGCTTTCCTTCCTTTACTTGCTTTGTGTTGATTGCTTGGTGTTACGCCACACTAACGAGTGTTAGGGGATGGCTTGGCGAACAAGTGTTTTCGACCCTCAATGGTTACGACCGCACACCCTAATACTCATCAGATTATTCCACCATTGCGAAGCGGTGAAGGCGACCCGCATAATTACTTTTAGTTGTTCTAAAACGCCCCCAACCTTTATTGCGTTTGCATTCACTTTCCGATGTGGAAGTTCACACTCCCAATCTGCACTCCTCGAGAGATTCGATACTCGGAGGATAACTCCCCTAGTTTATTACTTGACAACAATCAGTACACTTGCCGAGATTGCATCAAGTTTTTGGCGCCGTTGTCGGGGAGTGCAGCCATTGTGTGTTTTTTCCTGTTGGTAAAGTTGTTGCAAATGTTTTTGCTATTTTGATCGGTTTTTCTGTGTTGTATGAAAGATCCAAACCCCAGGGATTTAGGTGAAGATCTTGGTTTTGATCTTGAAACTGTACGAGCGAGGCGAGGTCGCCGGCGTGCTGTTGCTGCTGAAGGAAGAGAAATAATGGAAGAATTAGGTCAAGAAGGAAATGACGTTAGTGAATTGGTCGGTGAGGACCAGGAGGTTGTCCAACCCCGCATTAGGATAATATGAGACTTCACGACCCCTACCGCTGGAAGTGTTTACCCTGGCTTCGGCCCGACCATCGTAAACAACCACTTCAAGATAAAGCATGCCATCCTCAACATGATCCGAAATAACACGCAGTTTTCGGGTTTGCCAAGTGAGGATCTGCAGCTCCATCTGGCGGAATTCTCGGAGATTTGTGGCACCTTCCGCTATGCCGGTATTACCGATGACATGGTGAAGTTAAGGCTGTTCCCGTTTTCGCTGAGGGACAAGGCGAAAACCTGGCTCCACATTATTGCTCCCGGGACTGCAACTATGTGGGAGGCTCTTTCCACGAAGTTCCTAAGTAAATTCCACCCGATGGACAAAATAGTGAACGCCCGAAGGGAGATAGCCACTTTTCAGCAGCTGGACCAGGAAACTTTATCTGAGGCCTGGGTGAGATTTGCTGATCTGCAACATCGATGCCCCCAGCACGGCTGTGAGTCGTGGAATTTAGTTGAAATTTTTTATTTTGCTGTTAAGCCCAATTACAGGGCTATGATCGACGCGGCGGTTGGAGGCACTATCATGAACCTGACTCCCGACGAGGCTTTGCGGCTCCTTCGTGACACTGCTTCCCATAGCACGTATTGGACTGCGGGAAGAAACACACCTAAGGGTGAAAGAAAGTTTTTTGAGGTAAATGCGGTGCAGGCGCATGCTGAGGCGAGCCATCCTGCTATGGATGGAATGATGTTGCTGACCAGATCGACCCCTCCTCCAGCTCAGGTGATGGCTATTTCATGCCAGGGTTGTGGAAACCCCGACCATCATACATATGAGTGCCCATCTGAAGAAGCTTTTGCTGATCCCTCAGGTATATCTACTGACAAGAATGTAAATTTTATAAGTAATCAAAACCGCACTACTCCTTATAACAATGCCTATAACCCGAATATGAGAAATCATCTGAATTTCTCCTAGAACCAATATGCGCCCGGTCAAAGCTGGCAGGGAGGCTAACATCAGTTTGATGCTCAAGCTTCTAATAGCCAGCCGTGACCGCCGCAAGCGGGTTATAATCAGAACGCGCAAGAGACGTGAAAGAGTGCGTTAGAAGAGATGATGGAAAAATTTGTGGAGATGGCCCAATCCAACATGGCCACTCAGATCACCTCCATGAGAAACTTGGAAACGCAATTGGGTCCACTGGCCCATGTGTTCTCTGAGCGTACTCGCGGCGCCCTCCCGAGCGACACGGAAAAAATCCCCGTGAGCAAGGGAAGTGTGTTGGGGAGACGGATGAGTGTACTGAAAATGAAGTGGCTGTGATATGTGAAATAAATGAGGTTGAGACTATGGCCTTATGTGATTCCGGATCTTCTTGCAACATTCTTGCTTTGCAAGATGTTGAAAAATTTAATTTGAATATCGAGTCAAATGTCCGGAAATCACTCGTTCTAGCCGATGGGTCGGTAGTGAAGACCGACCGTAAGATAAAGGAGGTGGAAGTGATATTGAACGGGGCTGCAGTGATAACTGATTTTCCAGTTTTGCGACCAATGGGGAATGTTTCAAAACCTATCTTAGGGGTCCCATTCCTGAAAGCTAGTGGGGTGACGTTGCGATTTAACGTGAGTGGCATCACCTTGGCATCCAAGGTTGATTCACCTTTACCACCATCCCTTCCCTCTATGATTCTAAATGAACACGGAATGCTGCAGGACTTAAATGTTTTGTTATCTGACGGTTTTCCTAGTATTGCTGAGACAGGTGTGCTGTAGAAAGGTGAAGAGAAGGCAGTGAAAATAGCGGAAGTGTTGAAGAAAGCTGAAGGAGAAACAAAATTGGAGTTGCTTGGAGTGCAACTAGTTGTAGATGAAAAAGGTAGACAACATAGTGAAAGGCAAGTTGCTGGGGCAAAGGAGCGGAGCACAGATGTTGAAAGCGTGCTTAATTTGGAATCAAAGACTTATATTGATTCGAATGATTTGTGTAAAACTATGAAACAGGTTACTTGGGATGATCTATCACCCGTCGCGGGCGAGGAAAGGACACCTCCGGAAGGGAAAGCAAGAAATACCTCTGTATTGGATGGAGTGGTGGTACCACCGTGGAGATCTCCATTCGTAGAATTGCTAAAGAATGATTTGCGAAAGCGTAAGACACTGGATTTTGCCCGTCGGCGCGAGAAGGAAGAGGCTAGGGGCAGTGGAGATTCTTCTTCCCTAGGCCCTAAAGCTTTCATTTCTCCCTTATATCGCGTGTCTGGGGGGATCTATCACAAGTCAGCATTTAGCTTAGATGTGAAGGAACTCTGGGGCCGCCCCCTCTTTTGTAGTATAATTTGTGTTTAATGTTTTTAAAGAAATTTTAGACTTTATCGTTGCTTATTGCGCTTATGCACTTAAACTCTATATAAAACTGCTAATACAGGTATTTGGTCCACCTTAAGGACGGTAAAGAAAAGTGGCTTCTGGGAGACAACCCATTATTTTGTTTTTGTTGTTTTTGCATATTCTATAATATGATTGTTGTGCTTGGAGGTATTTGCTTTTGCAGGTGAATTTCATTTGGGCCGTGGACTTTTTCAATAGAAATTAACGCCAATCTTCTGGTGTGCTCATTTCTGAGCATTGGGTAACCCCTTCTCCTTACTTGCTTTTTAATTTCACGATCATAATTTGGTGTTAGGATGTTTAGGCTAAGTCTAGTGGGGAGAGTTATGCGGTTTAATCACGCACGTGCATTAAATCACTGTCATGCTAAAAGAATATTTTCATTTGCTGTTATTGATTGGCATTGCATACCACTGCACCACACTTGAGCGCGTGCTTGAACAGGAGCACGTTGTGAGTTTTATCATCACTATTGTGCGATTTGGAAAATTTCAGCGCTAGCCTAGGATTGCGAGACTGAGTAAAATGTTGACTTCTGTAGTGCTCCTAATCGAGTGCTCACGTCTCATTTAGGATTGCATGTAGAATAAGATTCTTTTTATGCTCATAGTGTATATTATTTCTATTGGCATAAATCTTGTTTATTCTACTCGTCTAGTTCGAATCCGGTGTAAATCAAATGGTAGCGTAGGGATGTGTGTCGACATCGCTAGCCTCATATTGCTCGAGTTGGGAGGAGGGATTGTCTTTCTCGGTGACTAAGGACTTTCCCCCAGCTACTCTCGAAGCATGGATACATGGTTAGTCAAGTGCGCGCGTGATGTAGGACGTCACTTTGTCTAGTTTGAGCCTTATACCATTCCTGACGTCTATCCGTTACTATCCCTGTTGAGCCTGTCCCATCCTTTGATATCCGTACGCCTTGCTACCAAAGACATATAGCCTTTACTACTCGCGCACCCGAATGTGGTCGCTCGATTGGTTTGCTTTATTGTAGTTTGTGTCCGTTATTTGTGGCAGTTATGTGGGTGTTTGTACAGCTTGTGGTGTTCCCGTGTTTTCGGCTAGTTTTGGTTATTTGGTTAAAAGAAAAGAAAAGAAAAAAGTAGTAAAAGGAAAAAAGAAAAAGAAAAGAAAAGAAAAGAAAATTTATTGTAGAGTTGTGTTTTTATGTTTATGAAAGTTGGTTGTATTGTGATCGTTATGAGAGTGCACGCACCGTTAAAAATCCAAGTATGATGGTGCGCTCCGCGTGTCTATCGTTGAGTATAGTTTTTACTGTTTTCGAGTGGTCTCATTTTGGGTG
This sequence comes from Platanthera guangdongensis, assembly GCA_039583875.1. Classification (NCBI taxonomy): domain Eukaryota; kingdom Viridiplantae; phylum Streptophyta; class Magnoliopsida; order Asparagales; family Orchidaceae; genus Platanthera; species Platanthera guangdongensis. The sequence continues at coordinate 53,868,517 of CM077150.1, forward strand.
TGCGTAACCGTCTTGTTTATCTTTGTATACCCCACCTTCGCCCAAGCCTCCATTATATTCCAAGTCCTACGGATTCGCGCATGAGTCAAACTAGTGTCGTGGTGAGAGTGTGAACAGACAAGCATATGGTCACCGATATTGGTGGATTCCTTTGGAGGTTATCCCGATCCCTTGCTTTGGCAATGCTCCACTTAGTGATTGTCTGCTTCCTCTTTGGGCGTGACCGAATGATTCCCCTCGATTCTATAGTAGAGTAGTAATAATATTTTGATACGCTTTTAGAAATATAGGCTATTAGTGCCTAATTAGAAATTCCTTCTACAGTATTCCTAAGAGTGTGAGCATGTGATTTCACATGGTACTCTGCTACGCAGTTATAGGCCAGCTATGCTATTTTACTCGTCCGCGTTAGGGATGATTTTCTCGGGACGAGCAATTGTTTAAGTCTGGTGGTGTGATGAGTCCGATTTATATAGGATTTTTTGGACTCATCTGGGCTTATTTTCATGCTTGTGCACTACTATTTCAGTAGGAAATGTCATATATTTGATTAGGGCCTCACTTAGCCATTGTGCACTGTTTCAGCCCATTTTGGTTTGCGAATTGCACCGGGATGTTGGGGGTATGTACTGGGGTACTCCCCGTGCAGCTTTGGATATTCTTTGCTGTATATTTGGTGATGGGAGCTTTTGTTCCAGCTTTGGTTTTGCTGTGCAGGTGGTCAGTTTTCCCACAATTCTGGAATTCTGACTTGTGGAAAATGCATGGTCGTGCAATTCCTTAACGCACCATTTCCACTGAATCGTGCGATTTCTATAGGTTTTATCTGGATGGACTGACCAACCCGTGCAATTTCTTCACGCATGGTTTCTTCAGAACCGTGCGCGAAGGAGACGCACGGTTTACCAGTTGCATTCTGGTTTTTTAGCGCTCTGTGGTTAATCGTATGATTTGTTCATGCACGGGCAGAAGGGCCCGTGCGCTAGTAAAATGCACGGTTCCACCTACTTGTCGTGAATTTTAGTGCTCTGTGGTTATCCGTTCATTTTGCTTCACGTACGGGCGAAAACGCATGGGTCAACACATCTTCTTCCGCAATCTTATCCTGGAAGTTAATATCGCATGGTTACCAAACCGTGAGTGACCATTTCTCTGACCTGTTTCTATTTAAGTTCAGCAGTTGACTGGAGACAGGATCAGTCCGCCATTTCCGCTCCTCTAAGCGTGAAATCCTTATCCAACCACTTTTTCCTCTGTCCTCCTTGAAAAGCTCATCCGACCACCGTTCTTCCTCCAAACTTCACCACAAGCGAAGATCTTCCATTGTTTCCCGCTTCTCCATCTCAAGAGGAGAATTTGAAGCTCTTTCTCGCCACCAATGAAGTGTTTTCCGGTGACTTCCAGCCTTCACAGAATGTGAATAAGATGGGTAAAATGCCTTTGGAGTAGGTGACATCACTTCAAGCTTCCTCAGACGTCAACCATCGACCGAGCCCGAACGAAGATCGACAGCCTTCGACTCCGGCCGAGAATCGTGGCCAGCCTTCACGCATTGGGCTGTAAATCTCCTTCTTACTCTGATTTGGGCTCTATTTCTGAGCTTGTGATGTTAGCTAAAATTGCTAGGACTATTAACAATGTTCATGTTGTGTTATTATGGTAAATGTTATTGTGGTTCATATCTTAGCTTACCTTCGTTTGCTTGCTTTGTGTTGATTGCTTGGTGTTACGGCGCACTAAGGAGTGTTAGGGACTGGCTTGGCAAAGAGGTGTTTTCTACCCTCAACGGTTACGACCGTACGCCCTAATACTCGTCGGAGTATTCCACCCTTGCGAAGCGGTGAAGGCGACCCGCATAATTACTTTTAGTTGTTCTCAAACACCCCAACCTTTGTTGCATTTGCATTCACTTTCTGACGTGGAATATCACACTCCCAATCTGCACTCCTCAAGAGATTCGATACTCGGAGGATAACTCCCCTAGTTTATTACTTGACAACAATCCGTGCACTTGCCGAGATTGCATCAAGACATAAGCGATCACCTTTCCAAACTGAAGAAGAAGGCAACCTAAGCCGCCCCTGATACATCACTATAGATTTCAAAGCCGTCCGAATCACATGGCAATGTTAAGACTGGCGCCATGGTCAAGCGACTTTTCAGCTCTTCAAAAGCTCACGCGCACTCCGACGTCCAAAAAAACTTCTGATCCTTCCTTGTTAGTGTGGTAAGAGGCAAAACGATCCGTGAGATGTTTTCTACGAAATGTCTGTAGTAGCCCGCCAGTCCAAGGAAACTCCTGACTTTGGCCATAGAAGACAACACTGGCCACTCCCGTATGACTCTTATCTTTGACGGATCCACTGCAATGCCCTCTCCACTCACCATATGGACAAAAAAGCCACTGAAGATAGCCAAAACTCACACTTTGAGAACTTAACGTAGAGCTTATTCCTCCTCAGGGTATGCAACACCATCCGTAAATGGTTCACATGATCTTCTTCTGACCGAGAGTACACTAGAATATCATCAGTGAAGATGATTATAAACAAGTCCAAGTACTCTCGAAATATTCGGTGCATTAGGTCCATGAACACCGATGGCGCATTTGTTAGCCCAAATGACATTACAGTGAACTCATAATGACCATAGTGTGTTCCAAACGCTGTCTTGGGAATGTCACCTTCCCAACTCCGTAACTGGTAGTAACCAGATTTCAAGTCCGGTTTTGAATATACGGTTGATCCTACTAGCTGATCAAACAGGTCATCAATTCGAGGTATTTGGTACTAGTTCTTCTCCGTCAGCTTATTCAATTCGTGATAGTCGATGCTCAACCGCAGACTACCGTCTTTCTTTTTCACAAAGAGAACATGTGCGCTCCATGGTGACATACTTGGGCGTATATATCCCTATTCCAACAACTCTTGTAGTTGAACTTTCAGTTCCGCCATTTCATTTGGCGCTACACGATATGCCGAGCGGGCCACAGGTTTTGCACCTGGCACCAACTCAATAGAGAAGTCAATCTCCCGCTGTGGTGGTAACCCCAGAAGCTCCTTCGGAAACACATCTGTAAACTCCGAAACAATCAGAACATCACTCATACTACCTTTTAGCTCAACAACCGTAATAAGCATGAAGAATAACTCCGCGCCTTTCCGAACAACTTCGACGACTTGGAGAGCAAACATCAATAATTTGCTCGATCCTCGCATACCAGCGAATTTTGTCTCTAGCTCGGTATTCTGTCCCATTGTGATCTCCTTTGAATTGCAATCAATAAAGGCACGCTGCTCCGATAGCCAGTCCATACCAAAGATCACATCAAATTCCGATATCAGCAGCACAGATGCGTCCAATACGAAATCCATACTCCATATCCATACCTCCACAAAGCAAGTCCTATTCGCATGCATCGCACATCCATTCGGTAATAATACCTTCAAACTACCTGCCATCATACTGTTGGAACCAGCTTTCTGGTCCCTCCTAAAGTTCGAAATAGGATGCAACCCGCAAGTACTCTCCCTGTGCTATCCTCCCGACGAGAGTCAGAGACCTGAAAACAGACCGAGGGGTCTTAGCTCGGAGGTCCCACCTCTTTCCCGGAAGAACTGAAAATCTTCCCCTCCCTAGCCAATGCTGAGCTAGGTGCCTGTGAAGAAGACAGTGGAAAGGTTCAACACCCATCTCAGGCATCCTTATCGGTCTATTTATAGGCCTCTGAATCTCATCTGCAAATATCACTTCTGAATCAACCTGAAATGACTGGGTTCTGCCAACAATCAAACTCCGCTGTTCTGTAGAGCTATACGCAGACCTCCAGGGGTAGAAGTGTAAAATTACCTGGGCACAAAGGTAAAATCCCCCTTGGGGGTAAAAGACTTGAGGTTTTAATCAGGTGCCTGACACCAATGAGCTTTTTACCACCTCCTGCAACATAGGATTTAATCGGCATTGCATTTGGGCAAATGGCTTGAAGTTATCCTCCGGTAAAATCTTATGCATGCAAACAGCGGGACTGATCCCTTGAACATCTGAAATTTTCCACCCAAATGCTTTCCTATGTACCTTTAGCATTTCAATGAGACGACATTCCTGATCAGTCGTAAGATATGCTGGAATTATGACAGGGTGAGTGTCTTTCTCCCCTAAAAAGGCATACTTCAAAGTGTTAGGAAGCTACTTGAGCTCGCGAGAACCTTCTGAATCGAATGGGGGAACGACCGCACACTCATGGCCTCCATCTCGCGCCTCATGAGGACTTTCCAGAATGTCCATATCAGGACCCCGTAACTCAACTTCATCATCCTTAAACTCCATTGCACCCAGATCTTCTCGATCAACCTCCCTTGACGCCTTATACATATCTAAAACCATTTCTTCTGATCCAAGGCACAACGTTAACAAACCCTTTCCACATCAAGGATGGCTCTGGTAGTGCCAAGGAATGGCCGCCCTAGAATAATGTGAGTGTCAGACATATTCTCAATGTCAACGATAACAAAGTTTGCCAGAAAGGCCAACCCGTTAACAGCAACTGTAAGATCTTCAACCACTCCCACAGGTTTTAATTCCCTTCAAAATTATTCTGGTTGCAAGTCTCCTTTCAAAAGACTTGAGGTTTTTGTTTTTGAGCACCTGATCAAAAGCTTATTGGTGTCAGGCACCTGATTAAAAACCTGAGTGGATTCCTACCAGGGTGGTAGAAGAGTGGATGTACCCAGGTTGGGGAACCATTATAAAAATTCTTGTGTCGTTTGGTTGCCCTTCTTTGTGTTTTGGATGTGCTGTTCTGTGATTATTTAGTTTGTTGTGCTTAGTTTATTTTTACTTACTGACCTGTTCACCTAGGCTTACAAAAAAAGTTGTAAAAAGTTTTGAAGTAAGCACAATACTCTATTCACCCCCCCTCTAGAGTATTTCAGATCTAACCTGCACTTTCAATTGGTATCAGAGGGAGGTTGGTTAAAATACCATACCTTATTGGTTGTACAGGCTAACACCTGAACCACAAAGATCCCTCTAGTTAGATCTGTTTGTTTTAAATTTGTTATTAGATTTATCTCTTCACAGACATGACCCAAAATAAAGACTATGCAAGCATCAGACCTCTAGTGTGCAATCTTAACAAGTTTGCCATCTGGAAGGCAAGAATCAGGTTATACATGAACTCTATTGATGAGGATATCTTTTCTGTTATCTTGACAGGTGTACCTCCAGCACCTGCAACTTCTACCAGTACTTCTACCAACATGACTGCAGTGCCTCCTCTAGAAAACAATGATGCCTACAAGAAAGCCAAGATGGCAGATGCTAAGGCAATGAATATCTTAGCACAGACTATGTCAAATGACATATTCCAGAAGGTGGCTGAGTGCACCTCAGCCAAAGCCATTTGAGATTCCCTCAACCAAATGGTAGCTGGCTCTGCAAATGAAAGAAAGGACAGAAGATCCAATCTCATATCCATGTATGAGAACTTTAAAAAGGATGAGAATGAATCAGTGGTAGAAATGTACAACAGGTTGAGAACAATCATCAATGAGCTCAAAACCCTGGATAAGGACATCACCTTGACAGAGGTGAATGACAAGATATTGATGTGCTTCACAAGTTCTTGGGACTCCAGAATTTGGCCAATCAAAGAAGCCAGAAGCCTTAATGAGATATCAACTGAGTCTCTGTTAGGCAAATTGAAGTCCTATGAGCAGCTGATAAAATCAAGAGAGGCAGCAGAACAGAAGGCAACAACTCCAGTTAGAAAGGAGCATAACATAGCCTTCAAAGCATCTGAGGAAAGTGAGACATCAACTTCAAATGAAGGACTCATGAGCCTCTTTGCCAAAAGGTTCTATAAGATGGAAAGGAAGGATTTCAAAAGGAAATCATCCAGACAGGATGATAAGCCCAAGTATGACAAGACACCAACCAAGGAGGTTGTGTGCTTTGGTTGCAGAAAGCCTGGACATTACATCTCAGAATGTCCAGAAAACCAAAAGAAAGACAAGGGCAGAGAAAAGGATTCAAGGGGAAAGCACAGCAGTAGACCCTCCTCCAGCAAATATAAAAAGAAGGACAAAGGATTTATTGCTGAGACTTGGAGTGACACAGAAGAAGAAACATCCTCTTCCAGTTCAAGTGAAGAAGAGGAAGAAGCAAGATCCAAGGAGGTGTGCCTAATGGCAATTGATGCCTCCAGGAGCAATTATGGATCAGAAGAAGAATCTGAAGATGAAGCTGCCTCAGACTTAGAGGCAGATCAGGTTATTTCTAGCTTTGACTTTAGTTCTGATTTATTTAAAGCTGAATTCAAATCTATGTGCTTAGACTTAATCAATTCAGAAAAGGAAATAAAAACACTTAGAGAAAGATTAGGAAATCTTGAATCTGTAAATTCAGAAAATATTAAGCTAACAGATCAATTAACTTTAGCTAATGAACAAATAATTAAACTAAAATCTGAATTATGTGAGGCTAAACAACTTGAGCAATCTCTCAATGGGAGAAGACTCAAGCTGATGGACATTACAAGCACAGTGAATGCCAGGTTAAATGGCAAGCTGGGCTTGGGTACTTCATCAAGTTTACCCCCATAATTAAGAAGAATATTCTTACAACCCCCATCAAGTTTATTTCTGCAAAGGGAAAAGAAAAGTTAATAAACAAACCATTATCTTGAAAACAATCCTAAACCTATAGACAAGAGAAACAGAAATCAGAACACAGTCAATAAAAACAAAGTTCAGCAGCATTCGTCGAACGCAGATCGACGAAATGTAGCCAGTTCGTCGAACCCAGATTGACGAACGCTGAACGCAAACTCTAGTTATAACTATTCGTCTAACTGCGATCGGCGAACTGTGTATTGTTCGTCGAGCAGAGGTCGACGAACTTGGGGCACAGAAAATGACTACTGTCATTCTCTGAGCAGAGATCGACGATCTCAACCCTATTCGTCGAACTTTGGTCGACGAACTTACAACAATTCGTCGAACCCAGAAAGACCAAACCTAAATCATTTCTCTTACAGAAATTTTAAACCAGCTAATAAGACATTTAATCCAGTAGCTGATTGGGTTATTCCACCTAGGAGATATCACCCCTTAGGTTATAAATCACAACCTGCATTATCAGTTATTTCCAGTTTTTCATTTCAACCAAATAAAGGACCCAAGGTAACCTGGGCTAAGAACAATTGAGTTTTGTTTTTCCTTGCAGGTACAGGTAAAGAGCTGTCCAAGGGTAAGTCAGACCTGGTACTTGGACAGTGGGTGCTCCAAACATATGACAGGCAGTAAGGGCAATCTATCTAACTATAAGTCCAAGCTAGGACCAAAGGTGATTTTTGGAGATTCCAATAGTGGTCAATCAGAAGGATATGGGACAGTGAAGATTGGAGCAGTGACTTTCAGGAAAGTAACTTATGTAATAGGACTTAAACATAATCTTATATCCATAAGTTAATTATGTGATGAAGGTTATCAGGTACATTTTAACTCTACTTCCTGTTCTATTATTGATAATAAAAACAAAACTGTTTTAATTGGACTTAGACAAGGCAACATATATTTAGTAGATTTTATATCTGCCATAACTGATATCTGCTTACTGAATATTACTAGTAATCAAAATGAGTTATGACATAAAAGATTAGGACATGTAAATCTTAAGAATATATCTAGGCTATCTAAAGACAACCTTGTTAGAGGTTTACCTTCTGGCCCCTACAAGAAGGAAAGCCTATGCAGGGCTTGTCAATTAGGCAAGCAAACCAAAACTAGCTTTAAATCCATTAATAAAAGTGATTCACCTAGGATATTGTATTTGCTTCATGTGGATCTATTTGGACCCATTGCAGTACAAAGCCTAGGAGGGAAATCTTATACTTTAGTGATTGTTGATGATTTCTCTAGATTCAGTTGGGTAGCCTTTCTGAGAACTAAGTCAGATACATTCAAGGTTCTTACAGATTTTCTCAGGACCATACAGATTGAGTTATCTACTCATGTTGCATTGATCAGAAGTGATCATGGCATAGAGTTTCAGTCTCTTCTTATGCATGAGTTCTGTGAGAAGGAAGGTATCAGGCAGTGCTTCTCAGCTCCTATAACTCCCCAACAAAATGGGGTTCCTGAAAGGAAAAATAGGACACTCATTGAATCTGCAGGTACATTATTGGCAGATGCTTACATGCCTCTTTCCTTTTGGGCAGAAGCTGTAAATACTGCCAACTATGTCCTGAATAGAAGTCTTATACATAAACTGAAAAATAAGACCCCCTATGAATTACTTAAAGGGAAGAAACCTAAAATCACATACTTTAAAGTTTTTGGTTGTATTTGTTAACATTCACACAAATAACAAGAGATACATTAGAAAGTTTGAGGCCAAGGCTGAAGAAGGGATTTTTCTAGGATATTCCCAAGTAAGCAAGGCCTATAGGGTTTTTAATAAATCCACACTTAAAATTGAAGAATCTATTCATGTATCTTTTGATGAAGCTAACATGTCATATAAAGAGAAAGAGATTTCTACCAATAGCCTTTTGCAGGTTCCACAACTGTGTGAGTCTATGGATGGACTAAACCTTACCCAAGAGGTATCAACCCATCCTACTCCATAAGTTGCTGAAGATAGTGAAGAAGAAATTCAAGAGGAAGTGGCTGAACATCCCTCAACAGCTAGTACCATTCCCCAAGAGGAATTAAATACAGAAGCAGTTGCTCAATCAACTCCACCAACTGATCTTGTCACACTTAGAGATCACCCCAGATCTCAACTGATTGGAGATATTTCAGTAGGTGTACAGACAAGGCATCAACTCAACCAAGACTTGATGCATGCCTGCTTTCTCTCTCAAATTGAACCTCTCACCATCCATGAAGCTGAGCAAGATCCCCACTGGATCATTACAATGTAAGAGGAACTAAATCAGTTTGAGAGATGTAGAGTTTGGGATTTGGTTCCAAGACCCCATAACTACCTAGTTATTGGAACCAAATGGGTCTACATGAACAAGTTGGATGCTCAAGGCAACATAGTGAGAAACAAGGCTAGGCTTGTTGCTCAAGGCTACAAGCAAGAAGAAGGAATTGACTATGACCAAACCTTTGCCCCTGTTGCAAGGTTAGAGGCCATAAGAATATTCCTTGCCTATGCAGCTCACAAGAGATTCAAGGTCTACCAAATGGATGTCAAAAGTGCATTTCTGAATGGAGTACTTCAAGAAGAGGTTTATGTAGAACAACCTCCAGGTTTTATTTCTCCAACTCAACCCTCTTTTATTTTTAAATTGCATAAAGCTCTCAATGGTTTAAAGCAAGCTCCAAGAGCTTGGTATGAGACCTTAGCAAGCTTTCTTTTAGAGCATAAATTTACAAGAGGAACCATAGATAAAACCCTTTTCACTAGACATCATAAGGACCAAATTTTGTTAGTACAGATATATGCGGATGCCATTATTTTTGGGTCTACTGATCCCAAATTGCGCAAGAGGTTTGCTAACCTCATGCATTCTAAATTTGAGATGAGTAGCATGGGTGAGCTTTCATACTTCCTTGGTCTCCAAGTGAAGCAGCTCCCTGATAGTATCTTCCTCTCCCAAGCTAAGTATGCTAAAGAGCTTATTAAGAAGTTTGGGATGGGTGATACTTCAGGAATGAAAACCCCTATGGCTACAAATGCTGTTGTGGATTCTGATGCAACAGGGAAACCTGTAGATCAGAAGCATTATAGGGTAATTGTTGGATCCCTATTATACCTAACAGCTAGCAGACCTGACATAATGTTTGCCACATACCTTTGTGCTAGGTTCCAAGTGAACCCTAAAGAATCTCACCTTATTTTCCTAAAAAGAATTTTGAGATATATAAAGAGTTGCCCTAATCTAGGACTCTGGTATCCTGCAGAGTAAGAATTTGAGTTAACTGGATACTCAGATGCTGACTATGCTGGATGTAGAGAGGACAGGAAGAGTACCTCTGGAACTTGCCAGTTCCTTGGTATGAGACTTGTCTCCTAGTTTTGTAAAAAACAGACATCTGTGTCAACATCAACTGCAGAAGCAGAATATATGGCTACTGGCAGCTGCTGTTCACAAATGCTATGGATACAGAACTAACTCCTAGACTATGGTGTCAACTTAAATAATTCAACATTATTTTGTGATAATACTAGTGCTATTGCTATAACACAGAATCCAGTTCACCATTCTAGGACTAAACATATTGAAATAAGACATCATTTCATTAGAGATAATGTAGACAAAAAGAAAATTAACTTAATCTATATTCTTACTGATTTACAGAGAACAGACATTTTCACCAAGTCATTGGATGAGAAAACCCATCTGTTCTTTATAAATCAACTGGGAATGATTAATGGAGAAGAGTTAACCTAGTTTCTGTCTGCATTCGACGAATTTTCCAGAGTTAGTCGAACAGAGTTCGACAAATTAGGGAAAGTTTGAGAGATTCTCGTCGACTGGAGATCGACGAATTCTCTGTGTGTGGAAACAATTTTCGTCGACCGGAGATCGACGAACTTTACTTCAGAATACATTTCGTCGAATGGAGTTCGACGAACTGTTTTCGATTATTCTGGATGAGATCGACGAATTATCTATCTATAATTTATTTCATCGAGCTCAGTTCGAAGAATTTCTTTTTTTCGTGGAACGGAGATTGTCGATTCATATTCTGAAAATCTTATATCTAGGTTTTCTTCGACCTCCGTCCCGCGCTTTCAGTTCTTTTGCTCTTGATCGCCGTTTTTCTCTGTGATTTTCTTGCAGGTCATCAATGGCGATTCCAACAAGCACCCTCGCAGCAATGAAATTCGATACTGGTTTCGATATGAATTTCGATTCGTTTCAACATTCTGACCCCATCTTTCTATATATCTTGGAATTGCTGGAAGAACTCAACCTAAAAGACTTCATGACCAGAAGAATTAAACTACATGCGACAGAAATCAGAGAATGGGTATATACATCGTCTGTTTCTGAAGATGATACCGTGACAGGAACTATCGGGAGTACTGCTATTTCCCTATCTCCTGCAATTCTGTCTGAGATTTTTGGTCTAGTAAATGGAGAAGATAACATGGAAATGGATTCTGAAGAGTTTGGTGATATGCTGAAGCTAATGGGTTTTTCAGGAAGCAACCCTAATAAGCTTTTGAAGAAGAAACTGTCCGCCGCCTACCAGTTTCTGGCAGGCATTGTAGGTAAAGTGCTGATGGGAAAGCACTCAGCGCATGATTACATAACTCGCTACCAATTTCTGGTTATGTGCGCCGTGGTGAATAAGAGACGTGTCAACTGGGGCACAATCTTCTTTGAATTTATAAAGAAAAAGAATAGCAAGAAGGAAGTCTGCTTTGGCAGAATTTTGGGAATCTTCCTCCAAGAGAAGGCTGCAGAATGTATGGTCTCCACGACCATCTTCATTAACGTCAGCAAGCACCTCACTTGCGCTCTATTTGGAAGGTGAGAGAGGACTATCTACAAGCCCTCAAAGGCTTCTTCCTCTTCCATCCAAACTTCTGAGAGCACCAGGGCTGTAAAAGCCGCTCCTTACCCTGTAGAAGAGGCCCTTCCATCTCCATCATCTCTTCCTGCACTTCCAGCCAAACAACTCCCCTCCTCTTCCATCCTTCCTACCACACCTAACTCCCCACATCATGCCTCTGTGCCTACTCCACCTCCATCTCCACCTCTTGACATTACCAATATTCCAACTCCTCCAGCTTCACCTATTGACAATCATATCCCTACACCTCCTCAGTGTCCTCTTCCCCCACACTTATCCTCCATTCCATCTTACAACATCCCACAGATATTGCCATGCCAGATGCCCCCATTACATCTTCATCTCCATCTACTCATGTTACTCCATCCTCCATTCCATCCTCTTCCCCTTCCCCATTTGATCCATCTACCATCATATCCTTGCTCACTCCCCTTATCAAATCTCTCATCCAAGAGGCCATTACACCTCTTGTGGCCTCCATCAATTCCTTATCTGCACAAATTTCTCTTCTCTCTGCTGCCCCCTCTTCATTCAGGGGCCTGACTCCAGGTATTCCTGAACCCAGGTAGGGGGAGATGCTCAGTGATGAAGTTGCAGCAGATGCAGATGCAGCAGCAGCAGTCACAGCAGTAGTTCCCTCTCCAGCAGATGCAGATTCAGATGAGACTGAAGAATTTTTTGATTCTGAGATGATTGAGCTAATTCATTTTATGGATACTGACAATGATCTAGATGAGTCAGTTGAGGAAATAAAACCTGTTGGTGATTTACAGTTAAATCCCATAGTCAATTTATCTGTTTTGTTGAAAAGTTTTCATACTATTTTTGTACAGTTACCCTCTGCCAAGCAACTTTTAGCTATTGTACCTTACACCTCCCCAATAAGTCCAGCAGTTGCTAAGCAACTCTGTGATAGCTTTGCTCCTCCAGTTGTGGTTCCATCACCTACAGTCATTCCAGAAGATATTTCAGCCCCAAGCTTTGTCATGGATGACTCTACCATACCAAATTTGGATGATCTAATTCTAGCTGATATTGAAGAAGACAATAAGATAGCAGCTGAAAGCTCTGTCTCTATCATTTCTATTTCCTGTGCAGCTCCCTCCTCTCCTGTTGCTGAAGTTCTAGTTCTAGAATCCTCAACTTCTGCCCCTGCTTCTACAGAAAAAGCAGCACTTTCTGATAAAGTTTTAAAAGCTCTGAATGCCTTGTATGATGACCCTCTGGGTTCATACAGTGATGATAAAGATGATGATGATGATTCTGATGAAGATGCTGCCAGTAAGAAAAAAAGATGCTGTCTAAGAAAAGAAAGGCTCCTCCTCCTCTAGCTCCCAAGCCAAACCCCTCTGCAGACACTCCTTATTATATTCTGCACAATATTACTCCATACAAGGGGATGCTTGCATGGATGTGGCTATACAAGAACCAACAGAAGGACAGGAAGATAAGCAGGAGATATTCCCCTCCTCCAGTGCACAGATTCAGAAAGGATCCTCCTCCTCCTCCTCCAGCAGCTGGTGCCAGTGGCTCTAGCTCCCAGAGATCTGCCCCAATGCAAACATATCAGAGACAGTCAAGGAGATCTTCTAGAAGCAGCCAGTACAGGAAGCCATCCTCAGGCAATCAGCATCATCAGCATCAGCAGCAGCAACAACAATTATCTGAAGTTCAAAAAGCTGAAAGTCCAAAGAGACCATACTTTCCTCTAATTCCTTTTGAAGATCCTGAAACTGCTAATACAACAAGAATGGCTAGATATCAGGAATTAATTGGACTATCTTTGATTAATAAAGCCAAGGATAAAGGCAAAGATATCTCTGGATTAACAACAATGTCAAAGTATAGCAAGGAAGAGTTGAAAAGGTTTGACAAAGGTAATAAATTGTTTAATGTTGATGACTATATGAAACTTCATCCAGAAGCAGTTGTCCCCAGAGCTACATCATTGAACATTATTGGGGCAGCTGATATGACTATGACAAAAGATCAAGCTCAAGATCCTAAAAGAGAAATAATCTTTAAGAAACCATGAGAGCAGACATCAGAAGACAGGACCAAGCAGAAGAAGCAAAAGAAGTAATCTTCTTGTTGTTTCTATTTCTGTCTGTTTTTGTTTTTCAAACTATGCTATCTGTTTAAACAAAGCTGTGTATATATATATATATATCTGTTGCATGTGTTGGTAATTCTCTGCCAGATATATCTCTTTTCTTGCTTTGTTTTTCTGTTTGTCTCTATTTTGAGTCTCTGTTAGTGACCTCACCCAAATAGGGGGAGATTGTTGGATCCCTAGTTGATTTGGGCTAGGTTCACTGACTTAGGATATGACCCAACATGTATAGCCAGGGTCAAGTTTGTGTCCTAGAGTCTAGGTCAAGTCCTTAGGTTCAACTTCAGATGGACCAGCCTTCAACAAGACCATCAGAGACTTCAGACTTAGAGGATTTCAAGACTAAGTAAAGTGAGTTCGACGTTCGTCGAATTCAGCTCGACGAAAGGAGTTCTGCGCTCGACGATCGTGAGACAATTCTTAGTGCTGAGCTCGATGATCTTAGTTCTCTATTCGATGAACTCTCAGTTTCTACATCAAGCTAAAGTTAGGACAATTTCAGAATTTTTCTAAGTCCAGCTTCAAACTTTAGTCGACGAATTAGATTCTGAGCTCGACGAACTTGGACCTCAAGTTCTCAACTTCTCAGGTCGACGAAGTCAGCTTCTCAGGTCGACGAATGCTGTACTCTACTCGACGAAATCTGAACTCAGATTATTTGTGTCGACACTTAGGGCATGTGTCGACACCAGTCAATTTATGTCGACACCAGAGTATTTGTGTCGACACAAGGATATTAGTCAACACCAGTTCTTGTCGACACCAGAAGATTTGAGTCGACACCAAGATCAATCAGTCGACACCAGCCTATGTCGACACTGGATATCAGCAGATGCAGAATATTTGGCTAAGCCCATAGTCTTTATTCACTCGACGAATTTGGATCTCAGTTTGACGAATACTGTCTGACAGTGATACTTATCTGCTCGACGAATGATGGTTCTCAGCTCGACTAATGAAGATTGTCTGTTTGACGAATGAAGATTGTCTGGTCGACGAACTCTCTCAAGCTCAGCTCGACGAACTCAAGCTCAGCTCGACGAACTCAAGCTCAGCTCGACGAACTCAAACTCAGCTCGAAGAATTGTGTTCATCGGTCGACGATTCCAGACTAGGTCTTCTTCTGTTTCCCGTCCCGTTTCTTGGCAATGATTCCTGAGTTATTAATGCCAGATCTTCTCGGAATGTTACCGTTGGAACGCGCATTAATCTTGGATTATCTCATGTCGTTTTTCCATGGGACAGTTAGGGAAATTATTGATTGCTGCTTCCTTCCAAGGCCGACTGCAATTACTGCTCAACATTCAAATTTTGAATGCTCCTCAGTCAGAATATAGAATAGAAGATAAGAGAATGAAGTGGTAACAAAACACAATAGCAAGTAATATAGACAATCAGACAGACACACTCAGATTGCACAGAAGAACAATCATACTGAAATCAAAAGTTCTACTGCAATCAGCCTGAGCAGAGAACATTTTCAAGAAGAAGAAGAACAACCAATCACTATCAAGAGTCTTCTTCCTTCTAACTCTGCAGGATAACTTCAAAGGACAACAAGTTAATCAATCTGTCAAAGGAGTTCCTGAAACAATTTCTGGTCCAGGCATTCTAGGTCTTTGAAGACCTATCACCCTGAAGCAGTGGTCCAGCATTCCTGATTAACTCAAGATCTCAGGGGGAGCAAAAGCTGCTACCATCAATCCACAAGTCTTCTCTCTGATTGTTGACAGAGAAGACACCATCTCTTTACTTCCAATTCCTGTACAGGGTTTTAATTCCCTTCAAAATTATTCTGGTTGCAAGTCTACTTTCAAAAGACTTGAGGTTTTGGTTTTTGAGCACCTGATCAAAAGCTCATTGGTGTCAGGCACCTGATCAAAAACCTGAGTGTATTCCTACCAGGGTGGTAGAAGAGTGGATGTACCCAGGTTGGGGAACCACTATAAAAATTCTTGTGTCGTCTGGTTACCCTTCTTTGTGTTTTGGCTGTGCTGTTCTGTGATTATTTAGTTTGCTGTGCTTAGTTTTTTTTACTTACTGACCTGTTCACCTAGGATTACAACAAAAGTTGTAAAAAGTTTTGAAGTAAGCACAATACTCTATTCACCCCCCCTCTAGAGTATTTCAGATCTAACCTGCACTTTCAGCCTCTTTTCTTCCATGCGGCGAGTGGGGAAGGTACTGCCGGGCGAGACGACCGCCCTATCTGTCTCGCTGGCCTCTAGGCCTGTTGGCTCTCTCGCCTCCTAGAATGATCTCGCCCTACTAGGAGGTCTCACCCACTTCAGATAATTCCCCATCTCGAGCCTCATCATCCTGCCAGTCTTCCCTTCTCGCTCTTTGGACCACCTCTCGCGAGCCCAAGGTTGTACACAATCCCCGCTCTTTTCGAGGTTTCTCAACCTCGGAAAGATAAGTCCAACCTCAGCTCGCGGTGCTAGGATTCACTTATGAGAATCTTTGGTGCATGGGGCCTATAAATATGAGATTCCAGCCTTCATTAGGGTCCCTTTTTCCTTCCTTCATTTCCTCATCCTTCAGAATGTCTCACAGCCAGAGTTTTCAGCGCCTCGCTATGGTGCAAAGGCGAAATAATACCAACATGGATGCCCTATTCCCGGACTTGGTGCGTATTCCTCCCTCAGCCCCTCCATCCTCTCGCCTAAAAAAGATTGCCCTACACTCTCGGCGGGCACGACCTCCTCTGCCCCTTCAACAGACAATCCTTTCGCCTCTCTAATTTCTCATTCTTCTCTCTCTTCTTTCGTCCCGCCTATTGACCACGCTTTTTCAGGGAAGCTTTGTTGATTCCCCGACGCTCGCCAATCCTCCTGATAATACCAATCAAGCTCATCATCGCACCGACTCACCTGAGGCCTCCTCCCCACCCCTCTCGCCCTAACCCTCGCATCCCCAGTAAGAGCTTTCCATTCTCGCTTTTCCTTCAATTCACCTGCGAGCTCATCCTGGTTTTACGATTTCTCGCTCTTTGTGCAGGCATCCAATTTGATTCTGACACTGAAGACGCTCCCGCGTCTCCTCCCCTCTCGCCTCTTCCGCGTCCTGAAGAGATCGAGGAATACTTGGGTGATCCCATGGATAATCTGGAGCTGGAGCGGAGGACCGCTAGGATGTTCCGCAAATACACACATATAATCCGCGAGATGGAGCTGGAGAAGCAGGCCTCCGACTGGCGCATGGACTGGCTAGAAACAGAGTGTCACCGCCTTTCTGCCAAGATGGAAGCTGGAGGTGCAATGGATGGGACAGACCCCCAAGCCATCCTGAACGAGACGGACGAACATCTCTGTCTCGCGTGCCGTGGCATGGTCGCCGCTCGCGCCTTTCATCTTCCCGGCCGCCCTCCATTCGCGGGAGGTCAAGATGACCGCTGGAAATGGGTGCGGAACTAAGCTGTCACGGTCCCGTCTCGCCTTCTACAGGCCCTCCTATATTATCATTGCCAATTTAATCATGTTTAATTATTGATGCGCTATATAAAACTTTTCTGGGCGGGACCCCCCCTCCGCGGGATGAACTATTTTATTATTACGGTACTGTGCCTGTCATATCATGCTAAGTTTTTCATCATTACCATGATTAGCTCCTTTTTTAATTAGTTGGTTTATAATGATGGTTTTTTCCTCGAAAAAATCGCTGCGGCGCCTCCGGCCCTTGTGTACTAGAGAGAGAGACGAAGCGTCGGGATGCCTCTTCATTTCCCGCCGCTTGATTTTCCCGCTCAATCTCCTCTCTCCATCATTCCTTATAAATACCTCAAATCCAGATATTCCCCTACTTCTGTTATCCTTGGCCGTCTTTTCGGTTGGAGCTTCCGCCTACCTCTCCTCTTCTGCACTCATCTCGCGTCCCGCTCTCCTAAGTCGTTCTCTTCCCCTTTGCTGCCTTCTTGCTTGCTATGGGAAAGGAGAAGGTGGAAGAAGGTGAGTGCCGCAGCCACTGCGGAAAGCGGTTTGTGGATCACGACTTTCCTCTCGGTAGACTGCCAGAGGAAGAATATGCTCGCTTCGCCAGCGAGTATCTCGCTGATGGATACTTGTCTTGCCCACCCAAGGTTGGCGAGTGCATCAATACTTTCTACCCCAACGAGCTGTCCTTCCCCGTCTCGCACTTCGAGGCAGGGCTGCGACTTCCCCTTTGACCAGAGGTCAAATTAGTCCTTAAATACTTCGGGGTTGTCCCCGCCCAATTCAACCCCAACGCCATATCTATGCTGGTTGCTTTCGCCTGCTACCTGCGGCGAGAGCGCATCAAATTCAGCTTGACCTCCTTTCGCAAACTGTTTGTCTATCACGCAAAGGATGATGGCGTGTCCTGCTTCACCGGCCAAGGCCTAAAGGTGTGCGAGACACCGAACAAAAATAATCACTAGCTGACTCGCTTCGTCTTCATTAGCGGGGATCTGGGAGGCATCCCTCTCGCCCCGGTGTCTCCTGCTGAATGCTACTATAAAACCCCCAAGGTTGGGGGTGCCGAGAAGGATCTCTGCGACTTCTTCGCAGGGAAAAATTTCGAGGTCAATTACCTCAGGAGAGACCTCGACTCGCTTCCAGCCGTCTTCCCCGGCGAAGGTATACTCCTGTCCCCCCCCTTAGCCTTGTAAATGTTTGTTCTCTACTGACTGTCATCCCGTCTAGGAGAGAGAACCATCCCTATTCATCCCCCTTACCAGAGTAACCGGGCTCCTGCCTTAGTGAGTATGGCGGTGGAGGCCGCGAAGGACACGCTGACCCCCACCTCAAAGAAGAGGCCCGAGTACGCGGGGACTTCTCGGCACAGCCCAAAAAAGAAGGTGAAGAAATCCGTGTCTTTCAAAAAGGAGAAAAAGTCTGCCAAAGAAAGGAAAGAGCCATCGGGATCCCTGTCCCCCATCTCTTTAGCGTCTGCCTCACCTCCCCGACTACCCATCTCTCCTGCCCGTGAGACGGTCTTGTCAGAGTCAGCTGCCGCCACCAATGTTCAGCCTTCTAAGTTCCCTTCCGGCGAGGCTGGCTCCTCCAGCCGCCCGGGTCCCGCCTCGTACCCCAATTACAATATGGGGCCTGTGACCGATGATGCTGCCGGTGAGCCGGTGCTCCTATGGGACAAGGACGCTAACCGCGTGTCGGTGTCCACTCTCCTTCCTTCCTGGAAAGAGCAGGACCCCCCCCACTAGTCATGCCTTCTCCCTAGGGTTTGGGCAATATGGTGGCCTTGGCTCTGAGCCCGCAGACAATGAGGCATCGCGAGATCTCATTCTGAAGAGCGCCACTCTCAATTTCACTCCTTGGAACTCGCACACTGGGTCTTGCGCCGCCTGGTTTTCAATAATAGAAAATGGAAGGAAGCGGAGGCCAGTCTCACCGCGGAATGGGAGAAATCCAGCGAACTGAAGAAGCGGTTGGTCGTTGCCGACAACCTCCTCACACAGAGCCATGGTGGTGTGGTAAGTTTTCTTACCGCTGCTTTGCTAGTCTTACTCACTGCTCATTATGGTCCTTTATTTGTTAACTCTTCCTGCAGGATGCCGAGACGGCCGACCGGATGCGCTCGCGCATTGAGGAGTTGGAGGGAGAGAACAAGAAATTGAAAGCTGAAAATCTCCGCCTTCGGAATAGCGTGACACCCCCCTCAGACCAATTTCCCGTTCCTTCCTGCTATTTTGTAGATGAGGTGGATGCCCTCTGCCGAGACTCCAATATCAAGACAGCGGAGCTTGTTCTTAAAATGATGAAGGAGCTGGGGGTGGTGCGCGATGATGCCGAGACGGTTACTGCCCGCGACCTGGTCCCCCGCTTATACGGCGAGACGGCCGACAACTCTTCTTCCGGCAGCGAGTAGAGAAACACCAGCTCCAGTGGCTTCTCACCCCCTTTTTTTTTCTTTTTTATCTTTTCCGGTACTTGTAATTTTGATAGACAATTCCTTGAAAATAGCGAGGTGTTCTTTATTTTTATGATGATCCAAGGAAATTTTGTTAAACCTCCTATATGTTACTTAATTGCTGTTTTTATCTCGGCTGTTTTGCTTAATAGTTAGCAAAAACACGAGACCTTGGATCTCTCTTTGCCTATACCACCCGTGAGATCAGCTGACCCTTAGCGCTCGTCTTGTCGTAGGATTAACCTGCGTTGGAGTTTCTGGAGACCAGCCGTCCTGCTTGATAGTCCCCACCTTTTTATGCCAGGCTTGCGCCTTGAACAAGGAAGGCCCACTCGCTATAGGCGAGACCGCCCAAGCCGAGTGTCGGCCGGAGACCCTCCTCCCTGGCCTGATCCCCGATCCTTCCTTTTTCTAGAGATTTTCCACCAATCTTCTGATGAATATGGACCTCTCCCCGTGAACTCTCACCACTAGACTTGCCCTTGAGCCTACGGCCCTGCCAGCTAGATGAGAGCCTGGTCAGCGGGCCTGCCCGGGGTCTCTTCCCCTAACCTCCAACCACCGAGTGAGCATACAGCCCTGCAAGCTAGGTGAGAGCCTGGTCAGGGGGTCTGCTTCGGGGTCTCCTCTCCAAACCATCTCCAACCACTGAGTGAGCCTATAGCCATTCCAGCTAGATGAGAGCCTGATCAGCGGGTCTGCTCGGGGTCTCCTCTCCAAACCATCTCCAACCACCGAGTGAGCCTACAGCCTTGCTAGATAGATTAAAGCCTAGTCAGCGGGTCTGCTCGGGGTCTCCTCTCCAAACCATCTCCAACCACCGAGTGAGCCTACAACCCTGCCAGCTAGATGAGAGCCTGGTCAGCGGGTCTGCTCGGGGTCTCCTCTCTAAACCATCTCCAACCACCGAGTGAGCCTACAGCCCTGCCAGCTAGGTGAGAGCCTGGTCAGCGGGTCTGCTCGGGGTCTCCTCTCCAAACCATCTCCAACCACCGAGTGAGCCTACAGCCCTGCCAGCTAGGTGAGATCCTGGTCAGCGGGTCTACTCGGGGTCTCCTCTCCAAACCATCTCCAACCACTGAGTGAGCCTACAACCCTACCAGCTAGGTGAGAGCCTGGTCAGCGGGTCTGCTCGGGGTCTCCTCTCCAAACCATCTCCAACCACCGAGTGAGCCTACAACCCCGCCAGCTAGGTGAGATCCTGGTCAGCGGGTCTGCTCGGGGTCTCCTCTCCAAACCATCTCCAACCACCGAGTGAGCCTACATCCATGCTAGCTAGATGAGAGCCTGGTCAGCGGGGCTGCTCGGGGTCTCCTCTCCAAACCATCTCCAACCACCGAGTGAGCCTACAGCCCTGCCAGCTAGGTGAGAGCCTGGTCAGCGGGTCTGCTCGGGGTATCCTCTCCAAACCATCTCCAACCACCGAGTGAGCCTACAGCCCTGCCAGCTAGATGAGAGCCTGGTCAGCGGGTCTGCTCGGGGTCTCCTCTCCAAACCATCTCCAACCACCGAGTGAGCCTACAACCCTGCCAGCTAGATGAAAGCCTGGTCAGCAGGTCTGCTCGGGGTCTTCTCTCCAAACCATCTCCAACCACCGAGTGAGCCTATAGCCCTGCAAGCTAGATGAGAGCCTGGTTAGCGGGTCTGCTCTGAGTCTCCTCTCCAAACCATCTCCAACCACTGAGTGAGCCTACAACCCTACCAGCTAGATGAGAGCCTGGTCAGCGGGTCTGCTCGGGGTCTCCTCTCCAAACCATCTCCAACCACCGAGTGAGCCTACAACCCTGCCAGCTAGATGAGAGCCTGGTCAGCGGGTCTGCTCGTGGTCTCCTATCCAAACCATCTCCAACCACCGAGTGAGCCTACAACCCTGCCAGCTAAATGAGAGCCTGGTCAGCGGGTCTGCTCGGGGTCTCCTCTCCAAACCATCTCCAACCACCGAGTGAGCCTACAACCCTGCCATCTAGGTGAGAGCCTGGTCAGCGGGTCTGCTCGGGGTCTCCTCTCTTCCATCTCACCCTTGGTGTCATAAAAAGGTCACCCACTCTCCCTTCACATCAAAAGAGCACATCAAAATTGTAAGCATTGTACAACAATAAAAAGTGCAATGAATAGAAAATGTTACGGGTAAAATCTCTTTAAATCATCACCACTTCGGGCTCGATCGAGGGATACCCCGTCCACATCCTGGAGGTGGTACCCTCCTGACTTCAAGACCTCTTTTACTACAAAAGGACCCTCCCAATTGGGATTGAGCTTCCCTATGGAGGCCCCTCTACCTACTGCATCTACCTTTTTCAGGACCAAATCTCCCTTCTCAAACTGCCTGACCCTTATATGCTTGTCGAAGTACCTTGCCATCCGGTGCTTGACCTCCTCCTGCCGGACCATTGCCAAATCCCTGAGATCCTCCACGAGATCCAGAGAGAGTCTCCGCTCTTCCTCGTTCTCCGCTCTCCATCCTTTGCCTCCTTCCCTTGCAACTGCTACTCTTGGTGATGTGACTTCCAATTCGATACGTATGACAGCCTCCGAGCCATGAGAGAGCTTAAACGGGGTTTCTCCCGTGGAGGTGTTTGGTGTGGTCGTCAAGGCCCATAGGACTGAAGGTAGCTGCTCCACCCAGTTCCCCCTCAAATTCTCCACTTTCTTCTTCAATAGATTGACAATGACCTTATTAGCTGCTTCCACCTGCCCATTACTCCGTGGATGATGAACAGAGGCAAAGCGGAGATCTATTCCCAAACGGATGCAGAAATAAATGAACTCTCTACTTGCAAATTGTGGTCCGTTATCCGTCACAATGGCCAGGGGTAACCCATGCCGGCAGATGATCTCCCCCCATACGAAATTCTTGACCACCTGCGATGTTACCTTAGCCAGCGCCTTTACCTGCAGCCATTTCGAAAAGTAGTCCACCATGACTAGCAGGAATTTCCTCTGACCACTCGCTTGGGGAAAAGGACCCACCAGATCTAGCCCCCATATAGCGAAAGGCCAGGGAGCTGTGATTGTCCGTAACCTCTGGGCCGGAAGGAGCTGGAGGGGGGCGAACTCCTGGAATTTTTGACACCTTTTCGCGAATTCCTCCGCATCTTTCCTGAGGGTAGGCCAGAAGTACCCCTGTATCAGCACCCTCCCTTCTAATGTCTGGCTCCCCGAGTGACTCCCACATTCTCCCGAGTGAATCTCTTGCAGAACCTTTGGAGCCTCCTCCTCTGACACACATCTGGCCAGCAAACCCGACAGCGTCTTGTGATATAAAACACCATCCTTCAGCAGGTAGTACGCCGATTTGTATCTGGTATGCTTCTTGTCGAGTTCTTTCGCGGGTAACTGCTCCGACGCCAAAAAGGTGATGAAGGAGTCCATCCAAGACCTCTGCTGGCAAATCTCCATGAGTTCCCCTTCTTCTATAGACGGCCTGAAGAGCTCTGTCATTGTTCTTCCAGCTCGAGGGCCATATTTGGCGAGTTGGTCAGCCTGAGTGCTCTCCTCCCTCGGAACATGCTGAATTGAAAAGCTTCGGAACTGTCCGATGATGTCCTTGACCTTTCCTAGATACAACTGGAGGGTGGGATCCCTTGTCTCGAACTCCCCTTTGATCTGTCCTGCCACCACCATGGAGTCAGTCGAGGCCTCGATGTCTTGTATGCCCAACTCCCGAGCTAACCTGAGTCCTGCGATGATTGCCTCATATTCCGCTTGGTTGTTGGTGATCGTGAAATGAATCTTCAAGGCCTGTTCAATCCTGGTCCCCTCCGGACTGAACAAGACCATTCCCCCTCCAAAGGAATTTCTTCCCGATGCTCCATCTACTAACATCTTCCAGGTTGCTCGAGGGGACACTTCCGTCTCCTGGACCTCAACTACGTAGTCCACCAGGAAATAGGCCACCGCCTGTGCCTTAATGGCGAGCCGAGGAATGAAAATGAGGTCGAATTCACTGAGCTCTATTGACCACTTGGCCAATCTCCCACAATGTTCTACCCCCTCCAAGATCCGACGGAGGGGGTGATCCGTTACCACCTGAATAGAATGAGCCTGAAAATACGGTCTGAGCTTTCGGGCCGAGACGATGAGGGCAAACGCTAACTTTTCAAGAATGGGGTACCCGAGCTCCGCTTTCTTTAAGACCCTGGTCACGTAGTAGACCAGAAATTGCTTCTTTCCTTCTTCTCGCATAAGAACCGAGCTCACTGCCCCAGTCCCTACCCCCAAGTATAAAAACAAGACCTCTCCTTCCCTTGGCCCCTGGAGTAAAGGCGTCTGGGTGAGCTGTTGCTTTATATCCTGGAAAGCCTTCTCACATTCTGGGGTCCACTCGAACCTCTTGCCTCCCCGCAGTGTCCGAAAGAAATGCGAGCATCTCTCTCCGGCTCGAGAGAGAAACCTGCTTAGCCCAGCCAACTTGCCGGTGAGACGCTGAACTTCCTTAGCATTTCTAGGGGACTCCAATTCCAGGATTGCTTTCACTTTTTCGGGGTTGGGTTCCACTCCCGATGGGGTGAGAAGATGTCCGAGGAACTTCCCCCTATTGGCTCCAAAAACACATTTCAGGGGCTTGAGTCTCATTTTATACTTCCTTAGGGTCTCAAAGGTCCTTGCTTTTGATCATCAAGTCAACCACGTACACCTTGAGGTTTCTCCCTCTCTGTTTTCGGAAGATCCGATCCATCATTCTTTGGTAGGTTGCTCCCACATTTTTCAAACCAAAAGGCATCATATTAAAACAGAAGCATCCATCCTCCATGACGAAGGTGACGTCCTTAACGTCAGAGGATGCATGCGTATTTGGTGATATCCGGAAAACGCATCCAAGAAACTCATAAAAGGAAAACCGACGGCTGAGTCAACCAGCGCGTCGATTCGGGGCAGCGGCTAACAATCCTTGGGGCATGTTTTATTTAAAAGAGAAAAATCCACACACATTCTCCGTCTACCCTCCCCTTTTTTAACCATTGCAACGTTACTCACTCACCCCGGATACTTACAGGAGGATACAAACCCCGCCTTAAGTAATTTCTCTACTTCCTCTCTAATAGGTCCGGCCATCTTGGAGGCGATGGCCCTCTTCTTCTGCTGTATGGGGCGAGTGTTGGGGTCGAGATTGAGGCGATGACAAGCGACGTCCGCATCGACCCCGGGTATGTCTGCGGCGCTCCACGCAAAGACGTCGATATTTTTCTGCACGCAGGCCTTGATCTTCTCTCGGTCTTTCGGGATGAGCTCGCCACTGATCTTTATCCTCTCCTCTCTGCCTTCCTTGGTACGGATCTCTACCTCGAGTACCTCCACGACCGCCTTCAGCCATGATGGCTCTTCCTCTCCTTCCTGCTCTTCCAGCGCGTCCTGCTCTCTAGCTTCATCTTCCGCGATGGACATCACCATTTCTTCCCCAAGCTTTTCCATCTCCCACTTTCTTGCGTCCTCTCCTTCCTGCCGTGAGGCCCTTCTTTTTTCCGGCCGGGCCCCCTTCCTGGGCGACCCTCCCGCTTCC
Organism: Platanthera guangdongensis; assembly: GCA_039583875.1. Classification (NCBI taxonomy): domain Eukaryota; kingdom Viridiplantae; phylum Streptophyta; class Magnoliopsida; order Asparagales; family Orchidaceae; genus Platanthera; species Platanthera guangdongensis. The sequence goes on from CM077150.1 coordinate 53,893,553, forward strand.
TCCATCTTCCACTTCTCTTTCCTCCCTTCATCTTCTTTTGGCTCCATTTCCTCTGCCGCCTCCATCTCTCCTCCCTCCTTTCCAGCCATTTCTAGCCTCCCCGCAATGTCCCCGACCATCACTACTTCTCCCTCTCCTCCAGCACCTTCCTCCTCTCTTTCTTCTACCATCCCCGTCTCTCCGTACTCCTCTCCCGCCATTTCTGACTCCTCCGCAATGCCTCCAACCACCACTACTTCTCCCTCTCCTCCAGCACGTTCCTCTCCTTCTTCTACTTCGCCCCCCAGTTCCTGTTGCATTTGCTCCATCTTCTTCCCCATTTCTTCAGCGTCTCCCTGCCAGGAGACGGTGTTTACTGCCGTTACGTAGCATTCCCTCGCAGCCTTTGGATCCCCCCGCACCCTGATTTGGGTACCTCCTGAGTTCAGTTTCAAGCACTGGTGAAACGATGAGGAAACGCACCTGAAAGTGCGGATCAAGGGGCGCCAAAAATGGCATTGTAACTACTAGGGGCATCCACTATGACAGAGCGGCAGTTTCGGGATAGCCCTCCCAGGGTTACTTGGAGACCCACTCCCCCCTCGACTTCTTTCCTCTCTCCTGAGAACCCAAACAATGGTCCATCAGCCGCCAGCACCCTCCGGGCCTCCACCCTCATCGCATTGAATGCTTTTTTGAAAATCACGTTCACCGAACTCCCATTGTCTACTAGGATCCGTGACACCGTAAAGTTCTCGATGGAGGTTCATATCACCAGAGCGTCACAGAAAGGGTCTTCATGATCTGGCATGTCCTTCCTTGAAAAGGTGATCTTTTCATCTGGGGAAGGGGATTATGACGTAGAGGCTACGCTTCGGCGGTACATAGTGTGAAGGCTCGCCTTTCGAGCCACCTCTATCCCCCCCATGGATTACTCCAATTCCTCCGCGATCTTCCTCATCTGTTCGATCCACACATCGATCCTCTTCTCCTGTACCTGTCACTTCCTATATCCGTACCGGCCTTTGTTGTTCTCCTGCTCCTCTAGTTCTCCTCATTTCTAAGAAATTTGGGCAGGTAGCCGTTGCGTGACCTTCCTCCTCGTGGAAGTCACAATATGGCAACGCCACCTCCCCCCTTGCCTTCCTTCCTAAGGGTTTCTTCTTCTCCCAGCTCCAGCTCCTCTTCCTCTCTCCCGGCCTCTTCCTCTGCCTCGGCCGATAGCCATGGCCTGCTGCGGAGGGGGCAGGGGTGGTCTATGACCATACCCCCACCCTTGCTGGTGAAATCTTCCCGGTCCTCCTTGTTGGTTCCTCCCCCCGTGGGGAAATCATCTACCTTGTCCTGGGGCAGGGCCTCCCTGTTGCCTCCATCCCAGCTCTTGATATGCCGACACCCTCGGCTCTTCTCTTCTCCTTGCCTCCTGCTGTCTCCCACCTGACTCCCTCGACTCCACCTCAGTAAGCCTTGCCAATTTTTTTGCGAAAGCGGGGTCTGCCGCCTCCATCGCTATTTCCTTTGCCGCCTTCTCCATCAAGCCCTCAAAAGACAGCGGCGCCTTCCGGGTGAGGCTCATTTTGAAGAAACCTTCACGTAGTCCCACAGTAAAGGCCATCTGGAGGGCAAACCCTGGCACCTCCTGTATATCCAAGATCTCCTCTTGGAACCTATCCACGTACTGAGCCAGCGACTCATCTGCCTTCTTCTTAATCAAAAAGATTGACTCCGGGTTCCTCTTTGTCTTCTTAGAAGTGGAGAACCGCAACTGGAAACTCCTGCTTAGGTCCTCAAAGCAGTATATCGAGGTTGTCAGGAGCTGATGAAACCAGTCTCTAGCTTTGTCCTTTAGAGTGATGGCGAAAAGATGGCATTTAAACGCTCACCGCATCAAAAATGTTGGAACAAGCTTTTTGGTCCATCCTAAAGTTCGAAACAGGATGCAGTCCGCAAGTACTCTCCCTGTGCTGTCCTCTTGATGAGAGTCGGAGACCTGTAAACAGACCGAGGGGTCTCAGCTCGGAGGTCCCACCTCTTTCCCAGAAGAACTGAAAATCTTCCCCGCCCTAGCCAATGCTGAGCTAGGTGCCTGTGAAGAAGACAGTAGAAAGGTTCAACACCCCTCTCAGGCACCTTATCGGTCTATTTATAGGCCTCTGAATCTGATCTGCAAATATTACTTCTGAATCAACCTGAAATGACCAAAACACCCTGGACTGGGTCTGCCAACAGCCGAACTCCACTGTTCTGGAGAGCTATACGCAGAACTCCAGGGGTAGAAGTGTAAAATTACCTGGGGCACAAAGGTAGAATCCCCCTTGGGGGTAAAAAGGGCAAAGGCCTCTTTTCTCCCATGCGGCGAGTGGGGAAGGTACTGCCGGGCGAGATGACCGCCCTGTCTGTCTCGCTGGCCTCTCGGCCTATTGGCTCTCTCGCCTCCTAGAATGATCTCGCCCTACTAGGAGGTCTCTCCCACTTCAGAGAATTCCCCATCTCGCCTCCTGCAGGTGGGCCTCCTATCATCCCGCCAGTCTTCCCTTCTCTCTCTTTGGACCACCTCTCGCGAGCCCAAGATTGTACACATACGAATCGGCACTCCGATCCGTGACACGAAGTCCACAGATAGAAATGATTGTGAAGCACCCGTATCAAACAGTGCTCTCGCCGGATAGTCTCAAATCAGGACAAAGCCTAAGACAAGCACATCATACATAATCTACACACAAGATATGAAGTATCAAAAGCAATAACAAAGTATCTTAACTAGTACCTGTGACGATGTCACTTTGCTTTATGGCCTCTTGTGGGCCAAGATTATATACTCGGGGCTGCACCTGGGATGCAGATGACTCCACCACTGCCTTTCCCTTTTCAGCATAGGACGCTCCTATCTTCTTCTCACCCTTTGGCAGACCAACCCGACAATCATGGGCTAGATGACCCACCTTACTACATGTATAACAAGCACGAGGGTCTTGCTTAGAAGTTGCTCCAGATGCAACAGAAGAGGGTCTTGTATAGGACGTTCCTTCGGTAGTTTGATTTTCCCGGGTGCGGAGCTTCAAACTCAGGCTTTGTCACAGCCAAGTCCCTCTTGCCCTGTACCTGCTTCATATCTTTCTTAAATGCATGAGTTGTATCAACCAATGCTTGAAACCCCTGGTTCACCGAACTCGAGAGCAGGAATCTCAGCTCATCCCGCAACCCTTCGTAGAGCCTATCAGTTTTATGCTCTTGATCAGTAAAGATAGATCCCGAATAGCGTTCCAACCTTATAAACTCATGTAAGTAGGTATCAACACTACTTTCTCCCTGATTTAGATGCTGGAATTCATTTTCCATGGCTATGTACTGAGCCGATGACAAGTGCTTTGTTAAAAACAGTCTCAAAAACTCCTCGATCGTGACTTCTGTCAGTTGTCTGCCTGCCAAGTGGTACAAATCCATTTTATCCCACCAAAGCCGAGCCTCTCCTTCCAACAGGAAAGTCGCCAAGGTAACTTTATCTTCCTCCTCAGTTCTTATCGCCGTCAAAATCCTCTTGACGCGCGCAAGTCAATCCTCTGCCTACATTGGGGATCCCTCTCCCGTGAACGTAGGAGGATTGAAGCTCATAAATTGCTTTAGTTGCCATTCTACTGCTCGTGGATCTACAACATTCGCAATAGGTACGAGTCTCACACAAACCTATTCCGGCACCACCGCAGGCCGCGCCTACCCAGTAGGCTGTTCTTGGATCATAGCAAACAATGCCTCAACAACTAAGCATACAGTCTCCACAGACGGAGGAGGTGTAGGCATCTCAACTGGTGTCATACTCTCATCAGAACGCTGGAGCTTAGACTGCCCCACACCACTTCGAGTCACCTATACGTGTAAAAGACACGCTTTAGCGACTTGGCAAAAGCAACAACAATAGAATAGGAACATGCAGGTTCCTTAAACAGGTGTATTTACATTCCTTAATGGATATTCTTGAGTTCATTTATGTTATAACAGGACACACTTACACGTGCTTGCCACCCCTCAAAAGAAGTTGACCATGAATTCGAAGGAGGAAGACCAAGACAAGCTGATACCAAATTATAACATCTCGCACCGTTTCATGACATATAATAGAAGGTCCGGCCGGGGCCCCACACTATATACCATAAACAGATGGCGGGGTTATATGTTAATATCAAACACTAGTACACGCATCCTAACTTAGAGCATTCTATCGGAAGCATTAGGGGCTAAGATTGAACTCAGCAACCATGAATGTCCACTATATACAAAACCATCACATTTATATATCTTAAAGGAATGTCTATAAATACACAAAATGTTTGGCCTTAAGGCCTTACAGGTTTCTTCACAAGTGTGGATAACATACATCGACATGCAGGCCGGCCACACATGAAAATAGCAAAACATTTCTTTAATTGGCCTTCGAGGGCCAACATTGCAGCAACAACAGTAAGGACTTCAGCCCACTATTTTTCGCTCGGCTCTCCAGCTCCTATATGGGGACAATCTACCGCAACGGTGGCAAACAAAGTAACAGTCAATATTCAGTTGACCAATTTATAACGACCCTACCCCTCTCCTGGGGCAACGATATTCATTCCTTACTTGCATAGCATTTCACAAGCAGATATATCACAAGATGTGCACTCACGCACCATTAATATATCACAAACGTTGACCATACGACCCGACGCTCTGTGCACTCAGGGCACATTATCAGTGTACCGGAAAACCAGGGTCCCACTACCATTCTCAGGTCTCAAACCCAACGGTAAAACTTGAGCATTCATGCTCCATGACCCATGACCGGAGACTTTAGTCTTAATGGCGAACAACCAAAGACACTCATGATGTGATCCTAATGAAGCCATTCACCTAGGCATTCAAGTTAGACAACCATCACGCAGATACAGTTTAGCCCTTACCCGTTGCTCAAATCGCCAGTTCAATGTCTATACTGAGGCAGGTCGGCATACCCTTGTCCGTTCGGCTCACCGGCCTTTAAGAGCGCATAACTCACAATAGCCACAACGTCCTCGAAGGACTAGCTTCACAATCACAGGTTAGCTAGGAGCTATTGCCAGTGACAACCACTATCGCCTGGCGTTTGCGACAAAACTATCTTTCTGTACCTAGCCCAAACTATATCTGGACTAACTATCCAGAAAACCCTGCAGCCACCTGCAGTGCCAGAAACACTGGACTTTCATAGCATACATCACATGCACTTCGAGGGTATTTTCCTGGAATTCCACTCCAGTACTTCCTGCTACTCCACTTCACAGGCACAACCCACCGACTCCATAAAACAGCCGTTTATACGCAGAGTCTTCTCCGGTGCGCAAAATAAAACATCACCAATCCAGAATAACCTGTCCAGATGGGCTTCATACAGTATGCCTATTCCGTACTACACATTTTCGGATCTATATGCAAGACTTCTTGGGGATTTCAAGAATCAACCCAACGGAAATCCCTCAACGTTCCACTTTTTGGCGGGGGAAATCCATGCATATGCCAAAATAAGGACTTCACATGTCCAAGGAGGAAGATCATTACCCTTGGAGTTTTCTTTGGAGCCATGACAAAGCTTTTCTACGCGGATGGAAATGATCGTCTCACTTTCCTCTTCGCGATTATAGCTTCGATTCTTGATTCTATCCCTAAGATCTCCTCCAGCAACTCAACAAGTCCACTCAAACCCTAGCACCCACCCCGAAAGTTCTCTGCTCCAGAACTCAGGAAGTAAGGAAGAGAGAGAGAAAAAGGAAAGAATGATTTCCTGAATCCCATTCCTCTACCTATAAGTCCTCGTGTTTTACCCCAGCCACACGATCTCTTATCATCAAAACACAACAACGGATCGGGTTTAAGCTGAAAAGTCAATCACCACTTAGTGGCCGAACACCGTCCACCTAACACGAGTCGCCATTTTGGCGACATCTAATTTCGACATTTCGTCGAACGGGACCACATTCTTCGAACGCAAATCGTCGAACAAGAGAGAATTCGTCGAACGATGTCTGAGTTCGTCAAGCTAGCCATAACACCAGACAACACTCTTTTCATCGAGCTCTGCTCGACTCTTTTCGTCGAGCTCTGCTCGATGATTTTCGTCGAGCTCTGCTCGAGGCTTTTGTCGAGCTCTGCTCGACGATTTTGGTCGAGCTCTGCTCGACAATTTCTATCGAGCTCTGCTCGACTGTTTAGCCTGGTACACCTTATTCCTTTTTGGGGTGTTACAAATTGTTATTGTCCCATAATAATAGTCTTCCTGAGAGTAGTATTGAGTGTCTGTCCAGTACTAAGAGTAATCTTGGGTAGGATGAACAACATCATGCATTGGTTCCAACACTCTGACTTTATCATTTCCTGGGGCTCCAAAAAGTTCTCAATGCAGCCACCTGAAGTTATCATAACAGTATGTATTGGTACTGTGAAACTGTTGTTGCACTGCAGCTTCATGTTAATTCACATTCTTTTGAAGTTGTCTCTCCCCCTTTCTAACTTCTTCACCAACAACATTGACAATAGAATCTCTGAAGTAAACCATCTGATCATCAAAATAGTGCATCCCGACATTTTGAGCATCAATAATAGTCTTTGTACTGTCATGAACATGCATTGTCTCATCCAAATTTCCACCAAGTCCTTTCATGGTGTGGACAATTGCTTTACCATCTTGAACGAGGCAGTTATACAGATTGGATTCTAGCTTTTAAAAATGGACCTTGACGCCAACCAGTCCATTATTCATATCTCATTCAACCTCTTTTACTTTGTTGAGAACTTTCTTTAGGAAGTGATCAAAGTGAGCTTTTTGCTTGGCCAACATGGCTTCTATAGATTTTAGCATGAAATTATCTGAACTAGTACTTGGAATATCTTCAGCTTGATGTCTGGGAGGAGAAGGGAGTTATGCAGCATCCTCAGAGACACTAGAAGAATCTTCCACTGTAGATACATGGGCTTTTAGCAGTAGTGGGATCTTCAGCATCTAGGACATGAGGAAGCACTTTGGCTTCTCCTTCCTCATCAGAAACCCCAATGATGTTCTCCCCCTTAACTAGAGACCCACCTGAGATTTGAGCAATCCTTTTCTAGAGGTTATGTATAAACCTATCAATCTCAGTTTGAATCGAAACTGATGGCTGATTCTACTCCCCTCATCCACAACTGGAAGAATATCTGGAAGAATTACTATCATATTATCAGAAACAGTAATTTCATCATTTGCCAAAACATTTTCTTCCTCAGCCTCACCATCATTGTCAGCATCATCATCAATATTATCATTATCATCAAGAAAATCATCAATAAGATCATCAACATCAGTAGTAAAATTATCAGTCACCTCAGCACCAACATCATCCCCCATATCCTCTATAACAACATCTGGAACAACATCATCAGTAATGTTATCCTCAACAACATGAACAACTGTATCTACAACCACTATTCATTTAGTAACTGTCTCTACAACCTCTGTAGTCTCTGTAACTGGCTCAGGAGAGAATGGAACATCCACAATCATAGAGGGTAGTGTCTCCCCCTTAGCAACTGCACTAGAACTTTCAGGTGTGAGTTGGAATTCTTTCCTCCTCAAGGAATTCCTCCTCCTCTGCAACATCCAACATCCCACCTATATTGGGAATCCACCTCTCCCACTGAAGATGGAAGAGTCAATCTTCTTCAGGTGATGAATAGGGATACTTGAAGACATGTCAAATCTATTCCTGTTTATTTGATTTAAGTACAAAGTGAGTATTCTTCCAAAGTTTGGGGCATGCAGACATTCTTTGATCTTCGCAAACATGAATTTTCCCCAGTCAATCCTTATCTGGCAGATTACTAAGGCAAGGAGCTTGAACATCTCACTAGAAATGTAATCGTGAGATCCAACCTTGCACATATGAACTTTTCATATTATATCTAAAAGCAACTTTCCTTATTTATTCATCCTTTTTCTACAGATCGACGTAGTTCTCTGAAAGATAGGGATTGGATTTGATTTACTCTAGGGGGGGGGGGGTGAATAGAGTAATAAAACTTTTTGGCTGTTTAAAATATTATCAGAATACATTAGTGAAACCAGTAGTAGGAGTAGAAAGAAAAGATAATCTAATCTAATCTACCATAGCACAACAAACTAATCTATCACAGCCACAACAAGAACAATAAGAAAAAGGGCAAGCAGACAACACAAGAAATTTTATAGTGGTTCCCAACCTGGGTACATCCACTCTTCTACCACCCTGGTAGGAATCCACTAATAGGTTTTTGATCAGTGACTGCCACCACAAGATCTATTTCCAGGGAGATCTCACAACCCTTTGAGCTTTTGATCAGGTGCCCAAAAAAAAATAAACTTTTGAAGAGAGTTAATAAATCCTTTTACAAGTGGGGGGAGAGAGATTTGATGGTGTCTTCTCTTTCTCTATTCAACAGAGATGACTAGTGGATTGCTATTGTCAAGACTCCTTCAGAATCACTTGGAGTCTTGCACAGGGTGTAGGTCTTCAGCCTTGACTTGAGATGATCCTGGAACTTCTGACTGATTCAGAGATTGTTGTCCTTGAAAGCTCCTGGAGTTGAAGTTGAAGAAGACTCTTGATAGTGATTGTTGTTGTTGTTTTTCTTCAGTAAGATCAATGAGAAAACAAGTGTTTTATGTATAGAGAGTTTCTGAATGTTGTTTCTGTATTCTGTATTACTGCTGTGACTGAAAAGAGAAAAATCTCTTTTATATTCTCTATCGAAATTCTCCTTATAAATTTTGAATTCCATTCATTGATTGCTGATTGTCTAGGAGAATGAAAATTGGCTGGAGAATATTTTCTTTAATGTGTTTCCCCAAATGTCCCAATAAATTAAGCAAGTAATTAACCTGATGAAGACCATAATTAATGCTGCCAATAACGACTATATTCAGAGAATATAAGCATTAATTACTCAGGAAATTATTGCTAAATAATATATGAAATAAGGACAGAAAATGAGGAAAATTCTAAGTCTGGAACTGCAACAGAAATCGTTGACCATAGAATAGATTTTGTCGACTTGAGATCCAAGTTCGTCGAGATGAGAAATCCTGTTCGTCGACTTGAGAAAATATATTCGTCGACCTGAGCTCAGCGAACTGCGTTCTGGAGATAACTTGCATATTCTGCACTCCAAGTTCGTCGAGCTGATAATCTGTCTTCGTCGAGCTGAGTTCAAAGAAATTAATCTGGAAAGAGTGTGTTGAAGGCTGAACTCTAGACTTCGTTGACCTGAGCTCGAATATCGTTGAGCTCAACTCAGAGAATTAACTCTGAGTTCATCGAGTAGAGCACGACTATCATTGAGCTAAGTTCGATGAACGTCGAACTTAAATTCTGAACGTGATTTCTTCTAAGTCTTGAGACAATTTGAGGTCTTCTGCTGGCTGGTTCATATAAGGTTGAACCTAATGACTTAGCCTAAACTCTAGGACTCAAAGACATGACCCTGGCTATACATTGTGGGTCAAATATCCTAATTAGTGAACTAGACCAAATCCAACTATGGATCCAACAATCTCCCCCTATTTGGGTGAGGTCACTAATACAAATGAAAGAAAACTGTCACAAATCAAAATAAATATATCTGGCAGAAAATTTAAAAGAAATCTAGCAGATATGTACATAACAAGCATTGTGATAGATTAAACAAGTATAGTTCAAAAAAATCAAAACTAAACAAGATATTCATTTCTTCTTCTGCTTTTCCTTGTTAGCTTTGTCTTGCTTAGAAGGCTTTGTGAACTTGATTTCTTCTAAGTCTTGAGTAAATCTGAGGTCTTCTGCTGGCTGGTCCATTTAAGGTTGAACCTAATGACTTAGCCTAAACTCTAGGATTCAAAGACATGACCCTGGCTATACATTGTAGGTCAGATATCCTAATTAGTGAATCTAGCCCAAATCCAACTAGGGATCCAATAATCTCCCCCTATTTGGGTGAGATCACTAATACAAATGAAAGAAAACAATCATAAAGCAAAATAAATATATCTGATAGAAAATTTAAAAGATATCTAGCAGATATGTACATAACAAGCTTTGTGACAGATTAAACAAGTATAGTTCAGAAAATTAAAACTAAACAAGATAACAAGCTCTGATACCAATTGAAAGATAGGGATTAGATCTGATTTACTCTAGGGGGGCTGAATAGAGTAATAAAACGTTTTGGCTATTTAAAATATTATCAAAATATATTATTGAAACCAGTAGTAGGAGTAGAAAGAAAAGATAATCTAATATAATCTACCACAGTACAACAAAATAATCTATCACAAACACAATAAAAATAACAAGAAAAAGGGCAACTAGATAACACAAGAAATTTTATATTGGTTCCCCAACCTGGGTACATCCACTCTTCTACCACCCTGGTAGGAATCCACTAGAAGGTTTTTGATCAGGTGACTGCTACCATAAGATTTATATCTAGGGAGATATCACAACACTTTGAGCTTTTGATCAGGTGCCCAAAAACCAAAATAAACTTTTGAAGGGAGTTAATAAACCCTTTTACAAGTGCGGGAGAGAGATTTGATGGTGTCTTCTCTTTCTCTATTCAACAGAGAAGACTAGTGGATTGCTATTGTCGAGACTCCTTCAGAATCACTTGGAGCCTTGCACAGGGTGTAGGTCTTCAACCTTGACTTGAGATGATCCAGGAACTTCTGACTGATTCAGAGATTGTTGTTCTTGAAAGCTCCTGGAGTTGAAGTTGAAGAAGACTCTTGATAGTGATTGTTATTCTTCTTCTTCTTCAGTAAGATCGAGGAGAAAACAAAGTGTTTTCTGTACAAAGAGTTTCTGAATGTTGTTTCTGTATTCTCTATTACTGCCGTGACTAAAAAGAGAAAAATCTCTTTTATATTCTCTGTCGAAATTCTCCTATTAAATTTTGAATTCCTTTCATTGATTGCTGATTACCTGGAAAATGAAAATCGGTTGGAGAATATTTTCTTTAATGTGTTTCCCCAACTGTCCCAATAAATTAAGCAAGTAATTAACCTGATGAAGACCATAATTAATGCTGCCAATAATGGCTATATTCAGAGAATATAAGCATTAATTACTCAGGAAATTATTGCTAAATAATATATGAAATAAGGATAGAAAATGAGGAAAATTCTAAGTCTGGAACTGCAACAAAAATCGTCGACTATAAAACAAATTTCGTCGACCTGAGATCCAAGTTTGTCGAGCTGAGAAATCCTGTTCGTTGACCTGAGAAAACTTGTTCGTCGACCTGAGCACAGAGAACTGCATTCTGGAGATAACTTGCCTATTCTGCGCTCCAAGATCGTCGTGCTGATAATCTGTCTTTGTCGAGCTGAGTTCAGAGAAATTAATCTGAAAAGAGTGTGTTGAAGGATGAACTCTAGACTTCGTCGACCTGAGCTCGAATATCGTCGAGCTCAACTCAGAGAATTAACTCTGAGTTCGTCGAGTAGAGCACGACTATCCTCGAGCTGAGTTTGACGAACGTCGAACTTAAATTCTGAACTTGATTTTTTTTAAGTCTTGAGTCAATCTAAGGTCTTCTGCTGGCTGGTCCATGAAAGGTTGAACCTAATGACTTAGCCTAAACTCTAGGATTCAAAGACATGACCCTGGATATACATTGTCGGTTAGATATCCTAATTAGTGAACCTAGCCCAAATCCAACTAGGGATCCAACAATCTCGCCCTATTTGGGTGAGGTCACTAATATAAATGAAAGAAAACAATCACAAAGCAAAATAAATATATCTGGCAGAAAATTTAAAATATATCTAGCAGATATATACATAACAATCTTTATGACAAATTAAACAAGTATAGTTCAAAAAATCAAAACTAAACAAGATATTCATTTCTTCTTCTGCTTTTCCTTGTCAGCTTTGTCTTGCTTAGAAGGCTGTGTGAACTTGATTTCTCTATTAGGATTGGCTGCTTCTCTTTTAGACATGGTCATGTCTGCAGCTCTAATTATGTTGAGAGAGGTTGCTCTAGGTACAACAGCCTCTCGATTCAAGTTCATATAGACATCTACATTGAAAAATTTGTTAGCCTTTTCATACCTTTTCAGCTCTTCTTTCCTGTAGGTTTACATGGTAGAGTATTATGATGGATCTCTGCCTTCAGCTTTGGCTTTATTAATCATAGAGAGTCCAACAAGCTCTTGAAATCTGGTCATTCTTGCTGTTGTATCCTGTTCAGGATCCACAAAGGGAATTGGTGGAGAATCTGATCTTTTTGGACTTTTAGCCTTTTTAGTTTCAGATGATTTCTGTTGTTGTTGTTGTTGCTGTTACTGTCTGCTGCTTGAAGAATATCTTTGCTGGCTGCTTCCTTGAGATTTGGAAGATCTACCTTGATGTATTTGGTAAGTTTGAGCATAGGAGGTAGATCTTTGAGAACTGCTTCCTGAAGCACTAGATGCAGGAGGAGGAGGAGGACCTCTCCAGTTCCTTTGAGAAGGAGGAGGAGGAGAGTACCTCCTGCTTTTCTTTTTGGCTTTCTGCTCATTCTTGGAAATCCACATCCATGCTGACATCCCTGGATATGGATTGATATTCTGCAGGATGTAGTATGGAGTATCATGAGTGGGATTTGGTTTGTTAGCAGCTTGAGGAACAACCTTTCTCTTCTTTACAGCTTTCTTCTTGGCCTTTGAATTGTCAGAATCTTCAGAATCATCATCATTATCTTCATCATCAGAAGATCCCTGAGGTTTGTCATACAAGGCATCAATGGCCTTCAGAATATCTTTTGATATTTGTTTTTCAACTTGAGGAGCCACTGAAGGTTCTAGAAGAGCTGGAATATCTGTCATTATAGTGCTTTCAGCAACTATTTTATTTTATTCTTCTATGTCAGCAAAAATGATGTCATATAACTCTGGTACAAGACTATCATCCATATTATATGTGGGAGGTGAGATAGCCTTTGGAGGGGATGATACATTTGTAGGCTCTGTTCTTGCAAAACTTGTCTTAAGTTGCTTAGCAACTGTAGGATTTATTGGAGAAGTATATGATACAATAGCCATATAATGCTTTGGGCAGACTACTTGAAGAAAGTTCAAATGAATTGTATCAAATGAATTTAATAAACTAAATAAATAAACTGTGGGATTGACAATACAATCACCAACAGTTATTATTTCTGCATATGTACACAACATATCATTATCAAAATCTTTAACATCTGTATCTCCCCCTGCCTAGTTTCAGAGGGTCCTGAAGCTAGGCCACCAAAAGAAGGGACAATTGAGGCAGAAGAGATGAAGGCAGACAGAGAGGCAATGGAGTCAGCAAGAGGTTTAATGGCCTCTGCTATACAATTTGAGATGACTGGAGTAAGGAGTGCCAGAATGGATGGAAGGGAGGGGGAATCCATTTCCATAAACCCAGAGGGTGTCTGAGTTGATATAGAAATAGGGAGGATGGAGGATGAAGGGAAAGTGGTGACGTCTAGCATGGGTTCATCAGGAGGTGATGGAGATTGCATGGGAGATGAAAATAGATCAAAAGATGGTATGGATGAGATGTTATCCAGATGAGATGGAAGTGGAGATGGAGGTGGTGTGATGTGTTGTGGAGATTGAATTGGTGTTGGCATATGTTGAGGAGATGGAGTTGGTGTTGGAATTGATTGATGTGCAGGGGATTGAATTGTGTGGAAGTATGTAGTGGAGAAAAAGATGGTTGTTGAGATAGAGGAGTAGGAATTTGGATGGCTGGAATGTGGGTGGAGGGGACAACTTTTGGGGGTAGGGGATCAGCTGGTGCAGCTCTTGTACCCTCAGAAACCCTAGAGGAGGTAGAAGCCCTAGATGGCTTTGTGATGGTCCTCTCCCATCTGCCAAAAAGGGTAGAGGTAAGCCTCTTCGAGGCATTAATGAACACTGTTGTGGAGACCAGTAGTTCAGGAGCCTTTTCTTGAAGAAAGATTCCCAGAATGCTTCCAAAACACACTTCATTCTTTGTGGTTTTCTTCTTTATTAACTCAAACAACATCTGTCCTCAGTTTATCTGTTTCTTGTTAACCAGAGCACACATCACAAGGAACTGGTGCCTGGTGATGTAATCGTGTGCAGTATGTTTGCCCAACAACACTTTGCCGACTATGTCTACCAAAAACTTATATTGGACAGACAGATTCTTTTTCAACAGTTTATTGGGGTTTCCATCTGTGTGCCCAATAGTATTCAACATACTCTCATATTCTTCAGTGTCTATCTCTATGTCATCTTCTCCGATAGATAAATCAAATATTTCAGTAAGAACTGTAGGTGACAAAATAACCTGAGTGTCGCTGGTAGCGCCTATCATGGTGTTTGCATCAGGAGACGTTGCAGAGTAAACCCATTCCCTTATTTCAATGGCTGATATCTTGATTCTTGTAGTCATGAACTTTTTCAGTTTTTGTTCCTCACACAACTGGAGGATGTTGATGAATACTTGATCAGTATGGGAGAACGAGTCAAAATCAACATCAAATCTTGTATCGAACTTCATTGCAGCACGATTGTTCCTCAGAATCACCATTCGTTCACCTGCAACAAAAAAAACAAAGAGATCAAGTGCAAGGGAAAAGAAAGCGCGGGAAGGAGCTCGAAGAAAACCTAGATATATGGTTTTCAGAATATGAAGCGGCAGACTCCGTCCGACGAAAAAATAAAAATTCTTCGATCTGTGTTCGACGAAATGTTTTATTGACAAAAGGATTCGTCGATCTCAGTCAAAAGAAGTGAAAACATTTCATCGAGTTCAGTTCGACGAAAATTTTCTGAAGCAATATCGTCGACCTTCGTTCGACGAAAAGAGCTTCACACACAGAGAGTTCATCAATCTCAGTTCGACGAATTTCTCTAGAACTCTTCTCAGTTTGTCGATCTCCGTTCGACGAACTGTGACAAATTATTCGATCTCAGACAAAAATTTAAATTAAGGCCTCTCCATTGATCATACCAAGCTGATTTATAAAGAACAGATGGTTCCTCTCATCTAATGGTTTGGTGAAGATGTCTGCTCTTTGCAAATCAGTGTAGATGTAGACAAGCTTAATTTTATTTTTGTCCACACACTCTCTAATGAAATGATGCCTGATGTCTATGTGCTTTGTCCTACTATGATGCACTGGATTTTATGCAATGGAAATTGCACTTGTGTTGTCACATAGTAAAGTTGAATTATTTAAGTTGAACCCATAATCTAGGAGTTGATTTTGAATCCACAGCATTTGGGAACAACAACTGCCAGCTGCTATGTATTCTGCTTCAGTAGTTGAAGTAGACACAAATGACTGCTTTTTGTAAAAGCAAGACACTAATCTAATACCAAGGGACTGGCATGTCCCTGAGTTACTTTTTCTGTCTACTCTACATCCAGTAAAGTTAGCATCTGAGTATCCAGTCAACTCAAACTCTGACTCAGTTGGATACTAGAGTCGTAGACTAGGACAACTCTTTATATATCTTAAAATCCTTTTTAAGAAAAATAAGGTGAGATTCTTTAGGGTTCACCTGGAACCTAGCACAAAGACATGTAGCAAACATGATGTCTGGTCTACTTACTGTAAGATATAACAGGGACCCAACAATGACCCTATATAAATTCTAATCAACAGGTTACCCATGTTCATCAGAATCAATTACAGCATTTGTAGCCATAGGTGTTTTCTTGGCTGAGGCATCTGACATCCCAAACTTTTTGATTAGCTCCTTAGCATACTTAGATTGGGATATAAAGATGCCATCAGGTAGCTACTTCACTTGGAGACCAAGGAAGTAGGAGATCTCACCCATGCTACTCATTTCAAACTTTGAATGCATGAGATCAGAGAACCTCTTACATAGTTTGGAATCTGTAGACCCAAAAATAATATCATCTACATAGATTTGTACTAATAAGATTAGATCCTTATGGTGTCTAGTGAATAATGTCCTATCTATAATGCCCCTAGAAAATTTATGCTCTTGAAGAAAGCTAGATAAAGTTTCATACCAAGCACTTGGAGCTTGCTTTAAATCATAGAGAGATTTATGCAATTTAAAGACATAAAAAGGATGAGTTGGAGAGATAAAACCTGGTGGTTGCTCCACATAGACTTCTTCTTTAAGTTCACCATTCAAGAATGCACTCTTGACATCCATTTGGTACACTTTGAACTTTTTGTAGCCATCATATGCAAGGAAGATCCTGATTGCTTCTAGCCTTGCAATAGGTGCAAATGTCTGGTCATAGTCAATCACTTCCTCTTGTCTGTAGCCTTGAACAACCAGCATTGCCTTGTTCCTTATTATAATAGCTTGAGCATCTAGTTTGTTTCTGAATACCCATTTAGTTCTAATGACTGGGTAGTCTTTTGGTCTTAGGACTAAATCCCAAACTCTGTATCCCTCAAATTGGTCTTGAGCTTCTCTTGCATTGCAATGATCCAGTGAGGATCTTGCTCTGCATCTTTAATGGATTGGGGCTCAATTTGAGCTATTAAGCAGGCATGCATCAAGTCTTGGTTGCGTTGATGCTTGGTCTGCACACCAACTGAAATGTCTCCAATCACTTGAGATACAAGGTGATCTCTAAGTGCGAGAAATTCTGTAGGAGGAGTTGGTTGGGCAACAACTTGGGGAATGAATTCCTCTTGTGGAATTATGGTAGCTGTTGTTGTCTCTAGACTGATTTCAGTGTCTTCATCTTCACTTTCTTCAGCAATATGTGGAGAAGGTTGGCTGACAGCCTCATTGGTGAGGGTCAGTTCATTTAACTTCTCGCACAAATGTGGTTCCTGCAGAGAGTTACTGGTGGAAATTTCTTTCTCCTTGTAAAACATGTTAGTTTCATCAAATAAAATATGTACAGATTCTTAAATTTTCATGGTAGATTTATTAAAGACCCTATGAGCCTTGCTTACTTCGGAATATCCAAGAAAATTCCCATTTCAGCCTTGGCTTAAAAGTTTCTAATGTGTTTCTTATTATTTTTGTGAATGTAACATAAGAAACCAAATATTTTAAAATAGTCTACTTTAGGTTTCTTCCCTTTAAGTAGCTCAAAAGGAGTCTTATTCTTATACTTGTGTATAAGACCTCTATTCAGTACATAATTTGATGTGCTCACAGCATCTGCCCAAAAGGATAGGGGAAAATGAGCATCTGCAAGTAATGTGCCTGTAGATTCAATTAGGGTTCTATTCTTCCTTTCAGCAACCCCATTTTGTTGAGGTGTTCTAGGAGCTGAGAAGCAGTTCCTGATACCTTTCTTCTCACAGATCTCTTGTATAAGAAGAGACTCAAACTCAGTACCATGATCACTTCTGATCAATGCAACTAGAGTGGAGTACTCAATCTGTATGTTCTTGAGAAAATCTGCAAGAACCTTGAAGTTATCAGACATAGATCTCAAAAAGAATACCCAAGTGAATTTAGAGAAGTCATCTACAATCACTAAAGTATAAGATTTCCCTCCTAGACTTTGTACTGCAATAAGGCCAAAAAGGTCTATATGTAGTAAGTACAATAATTTAGGTGAGTCACTTTTATTTACTGATTTAAAACTACTTTTAGTTTGCTTGCCTAATTGACAAGTCTTGCAAAGGATTTCCTTCTTGTAGGGGCAAGAAGGCAATACTCTAACAAGATTGTCCCTAGATAGTTTGGCAATATTTTTCAGATTTACATGACCTAATCTCCTATGCCAAAGGTCATTATTATTGCTAGTTTGATTAAATAAGAATATTTCAGATTTAGCTGACTGGAAATTAACTATGTAAATGTTTCCTACTCTAGTGCCAGTCAAGACTACATGGTTATCTAAAGAAGTAATAATACAAGAGGTTTTATTAAAGGATACCTGAAATCTTTCATCACATAACTGACTTATGAAGATAAGGTTATGCTTCAGTCCATTTACATATGCTACCTTCCATAAGGTGACTGCCCCAATCTTCACCTTTCCATATCCTTCAGTCTGTCCACAATTGGAGTCACCAAATATTACTTTTGATCCTAACTTTGACTTGAAGTTGATTAGATTGTCCTTGTTTCCAGTCATGTGTTTAGCACAGCCACTATCCAGATACCAATGTTGCTCTGTGATGGGATAGTCTTTCACCTACAAAAAAATAGATTAGCTATTCTTGACCCAGGTGACCTTGGGTCCTTCTTTTTTCACATAACTAAAACTAGAGATATAAAAATATTTAGGTTGGCATTTATAACCTAAAGGGTGATATCTTCTAGGTGGTATAATCCATTGATTAAATTGATTAAAAGAAGATCTTGGTTGATTATAAGTTTTAGAAGAATTAAAGTTTCTATTAACTTGAACTGGGTTCGACGAATTCAAGTGAGTTCGTCGATCAGAGTTCGACGAATGGAGATATGTTCGTCAAACTCCACTCAGAGAATGAGAATATTCATTCTCTGGCCCCCAAAATCATCGATCTCGGCTTGACGAACCATACTGGTTTCGTTGATTGTAGTTCAACGAATAATTATAGTGAAAGTTTGCGTTCAGAGTTCGTCGACTGGAGTTCGACGAACTGTACACATTTCGTCGATCGGAGTTCGACGAAATCTGCTGAACATAGTTATAATTTGGATTTTTCTTATTCTTTTGTTTTGATTCAGTTTGTTTAAAATTATTATCATTTTCTAATTTTTCTTTTTTCTTTTTCAGAAATAAATTTAATTGGAGTTGTCAGAATATTTTTCTAAATTAGTGGGGGTTGGCTTGATGAAGCACCTAAGCCCAGCTTGCCATTTAGCCTGACATTTATTGTGCTTGTAATGTCCATCAACTTGATGCTTCTCCCATTTAGGGATTCTTCAAGTTGCCTGGCCTCAGCTAACTCAGATTTTAGTGATATAATCTGTTCTTGAGCTAACGTTAATTCGTCTTTTAACTTAATATTTTCAGAAAGAAAGTTTTCATGATTTGTTAATTTTTCCCTAAGTATTTTAATTTCTTTTTCAGAATTTATTAAATCTATACATAAAGATTTAAATTCAGTTTTGAAACTATCTGAATTATAATCAAATAAAGACAATGCCTGATCTGCCTCTGATTCAGATTCTTCATTGTATGACTCTTCTGTTTGTTCTTCAGCATCAGATGGATTGCAAGTGGCATTGATAGCCATAAGGCAAACCTCTCTTGCCTTTGCTTCTTCTTCCTCTTCACTAGAGCTAGATGATGAAGATTCTTCTTCAGTATCACTCTAGGTCTCAGCCACAAAGCCCTTCTCTTTTCTCTTGTGCTTGCTGGAAGAAGGCTTGTTATAGTGATGCTTTCTGGAGTATTTTTATCTTCTTCTTTCCTTCTTTTGATTATCAGGACACTCTGAGATAAAGTGTCCTGGCTTCCTACACCCAAAACAAACAACCTCTTTAGTGGGTGTTTTGCCATACCTTGGTATGTCATCATGCATGGATGACTTTCTCCTAAAGTCCTTCTTTGCCATTTTGTAGAATCTGTTGGCTAAGAGACTCAAGAGTTCTTTATTTGATGTTGGAGCTTCAGTTTCTTCTGCAGCTTTAAAGGCTATGTTCTGCTCCTTTCTTATTGTTGTAGGAATCTTCTGCTCTTCAGCTACTATGGACATTATCAGTTGCTCATATGATTTGAGCTTTCCCAGGAGAGATTCTGTGGAAATCTCATTCAAGCTTTTGTCCTCCTTAATTGGCCATATCCTAGAATCTCATGAGCTTGGGAAGCACATGAGGATCTTGTCATTGACCTCAGTGAGAGAGATGTCTTTGTCCAAGGTCTTCAACTCAATGATAATTGAACTTAATCTGTTGTACATGTCACTAATAGATTCTGATTCTTCCTTCTTAAAGTTATCATACTGGGAGATGAGAGTTGATCTTCTGTCCTTCCTCTCATCTGCTGATCCAGCAAACATCTGGTTGAGAGAGTCCCAGATTGCTTTGGCAGATGTGCATTCAGCCATGTTTTGGAAGATGTCATCTAACATAGTTTGGGACAGTATATTCATGGCCTTTACATCTGCTATCTTTACCTTTTTATGAGCATCTTTCCACTCAGGTGGTGGAACATATGAGTGCTTGAAGTAGAGGTAGATGTAGCAGCTGTATGTTGAGGAGGACCTGCCAAAATAGAATTATATATATCCTCATCAATTGAATTCATATAAAGTCCGATTCTTGCCTTTCAGATGACAAACTTATTTAAGTTGCAAAATAGAGGTGTGGTGCTTGCATAATCCTTATTCTGTGCCATGCTGTGAAAAAAATCGTCGACCACAAGAACCATGCTCTGATACCAATTGAAATATATGGATTAGATCTGATTTACTCTAAGCGGGGGTGGGGGGGGGGGGGCTGAATAGAGTAATAAACCTTTTGGCCGTTTAAAATATTATCAGAACATATTAGTGAAACTAGTAGTAGGAGTAGAAAGAAAAGATAATCTAATCTAATCTACCACAGCACAACAAGCTAATCTATGACAGCCACAACAAGAACAATAAGAAAAAGGGCAACCAGAAAACACAAGAAATTTTATAGTGGTTCCCCAACCTGGGTACATCCACTCTTCTACCACTCTGGTAGGAATCCACTAGCAAGTTTTTGATCAGGTGACTGCCACCACAAGATCTATTTCCAAGGAGATCTCACAACCCTTTGAGCTTTTGATCAGGTGCCCAAAAACCAAAATAGACTTTTGAAGGTAGTTAATAAACCCTTTTACAAGTGGGGGGAGAGAGATTTAATGGTGTATTCTCTTTCTCTATTCAACAAAGGAGACTAGTGGATTGCTATTGTCAAGACTCCTTCAGAATCACTTGCATCCTTGCACAGGGTATAGGTATTCAGCCTTGACTTGAGATGATACAGGAACTTCTGACTGATTCAGAGATTGTTGTCCTTGAAAGCTCCTGGAGTTGAAGTTGAATAAGACTCTTGATAGTGATTGTTTTTGTTCTTCTTCTTCAGTAAGATCAAGGAGAAAATAAAGTGTTTTCTGTATAGAGAGTTTCTGAATGTTGTTTCTGTATTCTCTATTACTGCCGTGACTGAAAAGAGAAAAATCTCTTTTATATTCTCTATCGAAATTCTCCTCTTAAATTTTGAATTCCTTGCATTGATTGCTGATTGCCTGGAGAATGAAAATCGGCTAGAGAATATTTTCTTTAATGTGTTTCCCTAAATGTCCCAATAAATTAAGCAAATAATTAACTTGATGAAGACCATAATTAATGCTGCCAATAATGGCTATATTCAGAGAATATAAGCATTAATTACTCAGAAAATTATTGCTAAATAATATATGAAATAAGGATAGAAAATGAGAAAAATTCTAAGTCTGGAACTGCAACAGAAATCGTCGACCATAGAATAGATTTCGCCGACCTGAGATCCAAGTTCGTCGAGCTGAGAAATCTTGTTCATCGACCTGAGAAAACTTGTTCGTTGACCTGAGCACAGCGAACTGCGTTTTGGAGATAACTTGCCTATTCTACGCTCCAAGTTCGTCGAGCTGATAATCTGTCTTCATCGAGCTAAGTTCAGAGAAATTAATCTGGAAAGAGTGTGTTGAAGGCTGAACTTTAGACTTCATCAACCTGAGCTCTAATATCGTCGAGCTCAACTCAGAGATAAGACATGTCCCTGGCTATACATTGTGGGTCAGATATCCTAATTAGTGAACCTAGCCAAAATCCATCTAAGGATGCAACATTCTCCTTGGCAGACCACAAAAGAGAAGGGCTCAGTGTAAGTTTGTCTCTTCAATCAAATCTTCCTCACCCACTAATGACAACCATAAGTATCTGGTCAAGATTCTTGCCTTCACTTTCACAGAGGTGTTCCTGACTTTACTCTTAATGTCTGTTCCTTCATGACGGAGCTTGGCATTTTGATAGAACTCCTGGACATCTCGGTTTAGGACTCGCTACGAGTGTTCCAGAAGTAAAGAAAGCCCTGCCATCTCGAGCATCAAGATGATGATACTGATTTCATCTGAGGCTGTAGCAAAACCAGTGCACGCAAGTTCACCAGATACTAGAAGGTTTCCAATGCCTCTGGGAGCCATTCTGTATAAATCGACTATAACAGACGGGAATAATGAGAATTTTTGTAGAATAACTACAACACGGTCTGACACGAAGTCAGGAAGGTCGCCTCTGACGGAATTGATGATGAAACCTGCTGAAAGTCTTATTTTCATGGTTAGCTAAACACATAGAGGGGGGGGGGGGTGAATAGGTTTTAGGTCACTTTTTGATTTATTTAGGCCCTAACTGATTTTACTGTGCTTAGTGATTAGGTTAGTTTGGCTTTCATGATCAATCACAGATGACACAGTTGATTTATAATAGTTCCCCTATCTTGGGTACGTCCATTGTCCCTCCCACCTCTCTAACAGTATGTTAGATGAGGAACAACTCATACACTCGGCTCATAATAGCTTATAGCACAGATCTCGCAGGACCTCTCAGTATTCTCCAAGGCCTACCACTTGGGCCCTAATCCCTATCTCAGATCCAAAGAATCCTACAACTCAGGCCTAAGGCCTACACTCAGATCCAAAATGGATCCTACACTCAGATAAATAAATGATCCTACCTCAGCCTTTATAACACAGTCCTACAACTCGGATTCACATAAGAATCTTGCCTCTCAGTCTTTATAGATCAAGCCTACACTCAGATCCAAAAGGATCCTACAAAATAAATAATAGATGTGTTGATTTTGACACTGGAGTATTTCTCTATGTCTGCCTTTCCTAGACAGAGATTATCTCAGCCCTAGCTTCTTCTCAGTAATAAGAAACACTGATCTTCAGTACTCGACGACTTGTGTTAGAAGTTACTCAGAATCACTGTTATGAACTTGTAGATGAAGATAAATGATTTGCCTGATATTATTTTCTTCAATCAGCCAACTTGCCTGCAGATATTTGAGTAATCTGCTCCTCCTTTTTTAGAATAAGATTTAGAACTTGCTGTCGCAGATGAAAATCGCTTCAGCTATCTTCATTCGCTTTCAAGTTCACTGATCTGAACTTCTTATCCAAGATCAGTGAAAGAACCCACCAACCCAACAGTTCATCTCAAAACCCAGGTCATGAGATGAAGGGTGGTGGGGTATATGAACACGGAGGGGAGAAAGCTGCAGGCGATGTGGGAATAATCCCAACCACAGGACCGAGGGATATTCCGCCACAGGGGCCCACCAGGGTCAACACCCAGACCTGTAATGCGGTGGGGAAGCCATAACATGGTCCCACATACACATGTCATGCTGGCAAATTAATCTCAACACACCCCCACAGCAGGACAACCTCCCTCTGATACCATGAAAGAACCCGCCAACCCAACAGTTCATCTCAAAACCCAGGTCATGAGATGAAGGGTGGCGGGGTACATGAACACGAAGAAGAGAAAGCTACAGGTGATGTGGGATTAATCCCAACCATAGGACCGCATGGATATTCTGCCACAGGGGCCCACCGGGGTCAACACCCAGACCTAGAACGCAGTGGGGAAGCCATAACACGGTCCCACATACACGTGTCCTGCTGGCAAATCAATCTCAACAATCAGCAAGAAGGCGAGGAAGAATACGATGTTCAGCTGCAAGAATACGTAAATAGAAAACCCTAATTGCTGTCATCGACTCAGCTAATCTTCCCCTTTTATTGCACGCTAATCAATAACTCTTTTTTGTGTGAACCTAGCCTAAATTGCTAGAATATCACCTTCCTTTTACACAAGAAAACAACTAGCTGTCCAGCGGTGCCATTAACGCTGTTCTGCAGATTTCCCTCAACTATTTTGAACTGTGTTGACTTTGTTGACTTTTACTGACGTCACACCATTGTGGATTTAGCCAAATTCTCAGAATCCACTCAGGCGTTGAGTGGAGTTGAGTGAATGGCCTTCACTCAATGATTCTGTACATAGTCATTTTGCAACTTCCTTGGCGTTGAGTGGCGTTGATTGAATGTCCTTCACTCAACACTTTTATACTTAGTTCAGCTTTCTGCTCTTTCTATAACCTAGGCGTTGAGTGTAGCTTCATCACTCAATGCTTTTTGTCTTAGAATATTTTCTGTTTCTTCAGCAACCTTGGTTTTGAGAGCATTGAGTGTAGCTTCATCACTCAACGCTTTTGTACTTGGCCGCAATTGCTCCACTGCATAGCGTTGAGGGCATTGAGTGTAGCTTCATCATTCAATGCTTTTATACTTAGCCATTTTTCTGTTTCACTCTTTCTCCTTGGCTTTGACTGCTAAAGCTTGACTCAAAGCTTTCTATCATCTGGCGCTGAGGGAACTGGCTTCACTCAATGCCTGTGGACTTAGACGATTTTTCTAGTCCACCTTCTATGGCGTTGATAGAATCAGTATGGAATTGAGTGAACTGGCTTCACTCAACTCTTTTGGACTTAGCTTACTTTTCTTTGATAGAAACTCTACGGCTTTGACTTAGACAGCAATATTCGATGAATTATGCCGCATTGCATCGAGAGGGTTGACATCACTCAACGCCTATGGACTTAGCTATTTTCTGGCTTCCACTACTTAGGCTTTGACAAACCTGACTTTATTCAGTGCTTTTTGTGCTATGGCGTTAAGTGAACTGCCTTCACTCAACGCCTATGAACTTAGCTGTATTTCTTTATCCGACTTCCTTCCTTAAGATATGTGGTGTTGAGTGAACTTGCTCCACTCAACACTTATGGACTTAAGGTAATTTCTTGCCTATCCAGCTAACTCCTTTGTGTCCACCTGTCCTATCATTATAATAAAGACTAACCTGCATGCATTAACTTGCAACCATATCAAATACAACTTGGTGTATATCATTGACTTGTTTGACTTCTTACAAATTAGGGACATTGAGATCAATGGACCCAACAATCTTCCTCTATTTGTAGATGTCAAAACCACTTCAATTCCTTAGTTAATGACATATACACCATTTTTACAGTAATAAACACTATAACAAGATACAGTTACAGGAAGGTTACCAACTCCCCTTGTTTAGAAGCATCCCTGCTCCCCCTTTCTTACTGCCACAATTGAGCTTGATAAATTCTTTTGGCCTTGATACCACTTGATCCATAACTTGATCAACCCCTTCTAATACCATCTCCACTTCTAATACCATCTCCCCCATTTTGACTTCTGTAGAATAGTCAGGGAGGTCTGGCTTCCTTTGATCTTCTTATCCCCTTAGCTGTGTGTAGGTGATTAACGGATACAGCTACAAGCTTCCTCTCTTCACAAGGCTAAAACTACATCTGCATTTGTTTTAATTTCTACCCCTCAATAGAAGAATCTTCTATCACATCTTCCTGATAGACACTTTGGTCTCCACAATCTTTATACCACTAAAGATCTTCTAAGCCTGCAAGAAAAAGAACAAAACTACAACCAAAAATACTATAGGGAGTAACTGAAGCTAAAATAAGTTTAACATACCCAATTCAAATTTGAAGGTGTTGAACTTTGCTTCATCTAGTGTCTTAGTGAGGTTGTCAGCCACTTGTTTGTAGTGGAGATAAACTCGAGGCTGATGTGTTCCTTTTCCACATGTTACCTAATGAAGTGATACTTAATTTCTATGTGCTTAGTCCTACTGTGTGAGATAGAATTCCTAGCAATAGAAATGACACGAGTAGAATCACAATAAATAGGAGTTCTACTTATCTTAATGTTATAATCCTGAAGCTGATGCTGAATCTACAATAACTAAGCACAACAGCTTCCTGCAGAAATGTACTATGATTTTACAGTTGAGATTATTGATAATTATGAAGTCAAAGTGGTTGATCGAGTAGATCGGGCGGACTGGGCGGTCTGAGTTAGCGGCCTAGGTGGTCAGTGGCCAGAGTAGACTTGGCGGCTTGGGTGTCCTTTGAAGCGGCCTGGGCCGTCTGGCTTGGCGATCTGATGGCGGTGCTCAGCTCAGTCTATGGTCTTGTAGATAGCCTGTTCTTGAAGTAACCGGGCGGATTGGTAGTTAATCCGGGGGAATGTGGCGGACACGGTTGAGTACGCTGAATCTGCTATGACAAACTGGTTTTGGTTATTGCGAGATCAGCATTGGTCCTTACCGAGTTCTCTTATGATGCGGTGGGTGATAGCCGCATTCATGGTGATGGACTGTCCATGGAGTTGGCGGTCTAGCTTCGTGTCTGCCGAGCTCACGGTAGTTTGGTGGATTGGACTTGGTCTTTGTGACAAGTCCAGGTTGTCCACAGAGTCCACTGTGGACCGGGCGATCTGCCTATAGGTCGTGGACTTGTGTGGCAGACTGATGATGTGTTTGCAAGGTGTACGGACTAGTACCATGTCCTCGTGTAGCATACAGATTGATGCAGTATATGGCTGTGGGTATGTCCGGGTACTGTGTAGTGTGGCAGACTGGCACGGTGTTTGCGAGCTGGGCGGGCTAATTCCTTATCCGCATGTAGCATGTGAACTGTCACAGTGATTGGGATGTTGTTGTGTTCGCATGCTGCAATGGGTGCGGACTGGTGCGGTGTCTGCGTGGTGGCAGACTGTCTTCTTGACTTGGCGCCTGGCAAGTTGGCTGTTCGGTCTAGTCCTTGCAGACTCGGCGGACGGGGTTGTGTTAGCTGCGAGCTGGGGTGGTTACTCTATTCACTAGGTCGGTGACCACAATCCTCACCCCGCCTATAAATAGACCCCCCGACACGTCTGCAACAACAGAGTGAACAATAAGTTGAGCACAGATCAATTGTTGCGGACTCAGTTTTCTTGGTCGCGCGGTTTGAGAATTAACTAGTTGCTGTTTGCAGGTTGTGTGGCTAGCACTATGAAACTGGTTGTCTGGTTCTGATCAAGGTCAGGAAGCAATGAAGATTACAGTTTAAAATCAGCGGTTGCAGCAGGCCGCACTTGGCGGCCAGCCAGTTTTCTCTCCAGCAATTGAAGTCTAAGTTCAATAACCAGGTCGCCGGTCTTGGCGGGCTTGGTGGTATGTTCATTCAGTTCGGCGATGGCTTGTAGAGTGGGCGTCAGCAGAATAATGGGTTGTCTGTAGTTTGTGCGGACTCCGTAGAATCGGAGTAGCAACAACGGCTTGGAGGTCTCGGCGGACTCAGCTGTCTCAGAGGCAGTCCGCCCTGCTTGAAGATTACTTTTGCTTTTTCTTCTCTTTGTACTTGGCGAAATCATGTCTCGCTATGTATACCTGGCCCTGTAAAGATTGATAGTTGATTAATGCAAGATCTGTGTTTGCTCTTCATTGTCTATGATATATAGCCCAGTTTATGGTTGGAGTGTTCCTGCACCTAGTTCTCATTTTTTGCTTGATCAAGTGATCAGCTTGATAGTTTTGGAAGTGTTTGCTTGATACCAGAACCACTAGTTGATTGGCTTGTGAAATTTCGACATGGTATCAGAGGGAACAGTGGCTTGAGCAGTGAGCTGCGATCAACCTCAGATTATGCTTGGCGCTTCTGGAAGCTTTGTGATCAATGGTGATTTGCAATGGAAGGAGCTTATGGAAGAGGTCTTGGCATTGAACTTCTTACAACGACTAACTTTAAGAAGTGGAAGTCGTTTATGAAGAGCTATCTCTTGGGCGAGTAGTTGTGGGAGGTCGTTGGTGATGACGATAAGAAAGAGGTTACTGTTACTACTGGTATTGCTGAGGAAGTGAGAGTTTGGAGAAGAACTAATGCAAAGGCAAAGTTTGCTCTCAAACGGGCTGTCTCACATGAGCTCTTTGATCACATCTTAGGATGTGAGTCTGCTGCGGAGATTTGGACAACCATTGATGGTTTGTTCAACAGGTAGAATGTGGCAAGGCTACAGTTCCTAGAGAATGAGTTGGCTAAGGTAACTCAAGGTGATCTTTCTGTCTCTAAGTTCTTTCTGAATATGAAGAACCTGTGCGGTGAAATATCAGCATAGGATCTTGGTGAGCCCATCTCTGAAGCAAAGTTGAAGAGGAACATAGTTCGTGGGTTGTGGAAGGAATATGTGGCCTTTGTGACTTCCATGCAAGGGTGGGCAACTCAACCTTCACTACTGGAGCTGGAAAACTTGCTAGCGTCACATGAGAGCTTGGCCAGGCCGATGGCCGGTGTGACTATCTCTGAAGGAGGTAGTGAAGCTCTCATCACTGAGAAGAAGAAGAAGAAGAGATGGGAGAAGAAGAAGAAGCCTGCTACTGAATAAGGGCCTTCAACCTCTTATCAGCAAGAGAGGAGCTCTGCTCCTAAGAAGAACTGGAAGAAAGAGTTGAAGTGCTATAGATGCAATCAGGCATGCCACTTCAAGCGTGACTGCAAGGTCAAGTTACAACCTGGGCATGTTGCAGGCAAGGACGGAGCTTGTTCCAGTTCTGAGGAAGCTGGGTGGGGAGGAGCCTTCTTAACAAGCACTTATGTTGGTGCTCGTGCCGCCGTTGACTACCAAGATGACTGGATAGTAGACTCGGGGTGTGGCCATCACCTCACTGGAAACGAGTCGATGTTCTCATCTCTGCAACCGTTCTCAGGTTATGAAGCCATTATTACAGCTGACGATTCTGTTCATTCTATAGAGAAGGCGGGCGTTGTTTCTTTGGATAGTGCTCAGGGTCGGCTTACTCTAAGGAGTGTGTATCACATACCCTATATCAAGAAGAACCTCTTCTCGATGACCAACATAGTCGACGCGGGCTTTCATGTTCTATATGCCCCAACAGAAGTAAGGTTTCTCCACAACGTATCAGAGGTTAAGGCTGATGTTGCTCATGTAGGGAGAAGAGTAAGAGACTTGTTTGTTTTATCAACAAGCTCTTATGTTTATCGGATGAGGGCAATTATAGCGCGACTATCTGGCATGAAAGACTAGGATACGTTGGGATGGACAAGCTGAAGGCTATGCCAATGAGGAGCCTAGGTAAAGGCTTGCCGAAGTTGTCCTCCTATGGAGATGAACACGTTTGTGCGGGATGTCAGTACGGTAAGGATCATCACCTTCTGTTTGATAAGTCTCAAACGACGAGCAAGGCACCATTGGAATGCATCCATGGTGATTTGATGGGGCCAACAGTAACCGCTAGTCTTAGAGGCAGCAGATACATACTGGTTTTGATCGATGACTACTCAAGATACACTTGGGTGTATTTCATGAAGGAGAAGTCAACAACTTTCCAGTTGTTTATGGAGTTCAAGGAGCTGGTGGAGGGCCGACTTGGCTTGCAGATCAAGAAGTTCAGATCAGACAACGGTGCTGAGTTTGTCTCATCTGAGTTCTCTAACTTCTGCAGGAAGCATGAGATCCAGAGGGAGCTTACTTGTTCTCATACTCCACAACAAAATGGAGTAGCAGAGAGGAAGATCCGTCACTTGACGGAAACTTGCAAATGTTGGCTTCATGCAAAAGGCATTCCCAGGTCTTTTTGGGTAGAAGGAATGGCCTGTGCAACTTATGTCATCAATCAGATGCCTCTAAGTCCGATTAACATGAAGTCTCCTGTGGAAATGATGTTCAAGGAGAAGCCAAGTGTGGAACACCTTCGGATGTTTGGATCAACCTACTATGTTCATATCCCGAATGCTCGGAGGACCAAGCTTGATGCAAAGGCGAGGAAGCTTGTCTTTGTGGGCTATGATGAGAGGAAGAAGGGATGGAAGTGCATGGATCCTGCAACAAGGAAGTTCTTTATTTCAAGAAACATTGTCTTTGATGAGCTGACATCATATGGAGGTGGCCCTGCTGAACTGCAGGAGAGCCAGGTTGATGAAGGGCAGGAGGAAGCTGCTGAAGATCTTCAGGTGGAGCTGCATGTATCACCAGGAGCTCCAGGTTGTTCTAGCTCTAGGGCAAAAGCTTCTGGTTCAGGAAGCAGGGGTGGCGAAGCTCCTAGTGTGCCCGGGAACAGAGTTGGTGCTGAAGAAGTAGCAGAGGTGGTGAGTAAGGAGCAGCCTCTTAGCAGATCAAAGAGGACCATTAAGCCACCAACGCGGTATTGCGAAGGAAACACGGTGAGCTTCGTTTATTATTTATTCGTAGGCCCCTTGGATGAGTGGGGGCCTTCAAAGTTTGAAGAGACCACTAGAGTAAAGGAGTGGGATGATGTCATAGATGAGGAGATAGCTGCCCTCAAAAAGAATGAAACTTGGGACTTGGTGTCCAAGGTGGATGGTGCTACTCCTGTTACTTGCAAGTGGGTTTACAAGCTGAAGAAAAAGGCAGATGGAAGCATTGAGCGGTAAAAGGCTCTCCTTATAGCTCCGGGGTTTTCACAATAGTACGACAAGGAATATGAGGAGACGTTTAGTCCTGTGGCGAAGATGACTTCAATACGAGTGGTGATAGCTTTGGCGGCTTGCCAGGGTTGGAAGATGTCGCAGCTAGATGTAAAGAACGCTTTTCTTTACTGGGAGATTGACAAGGATATCTTCATGGATCAGCTTCTCGGGTACATATCTGAAGAACATCCGGACTATATCTGCAAGCTCCGGAAAGCACTCTATGGGTTAAAACAGGCTCCTCGAGCCTAGTATGGGAAGATTACAGAATACCTCCAGTTCTGCGGATATCTGGCTTCAAACTCACACTTGAGCCTATTCGTCAAGAAGAAGGGGGAGTTTCTAGTCATGGTGTTGTTGTACATTGATGACATGATCATCACGAGGAACTCCAAGGAGGAAGTAGCTAAGCTCAGGGCAGAGCTAGCTATCAGATTCGAGATGAAGGATCTGTGTGAACTCCATCATTTCCTTGGACTTGAGGTGGAGAGGAAGGAGAGCGGCATACTTGTGTACCAGAAGGGCTATGCGGAATGGATCGTTCAGCGATTCAGCATGCAGGATAGGAAAAGTAGCTCTACTCCATTTGATTTAGGCATCAAACTTCGGCAGGATGAGGGGAGGATTCTTCCAGATCCTTTGGTATTTCGGGCTCTAGTTGGGAGTCTTATTTACCAGATGATTACAAGGCCAGACATTGCTTACGCGGTTGGTCGAGTAAGTTAGTATATGGCGGAACCCAAGAAGCCTCATCTGATGGCGGCTAGGAGGTCATATGCCGAGTGCATCCCCTGCCCAAGTACCATATCAACATTTTGTTGGCCTTTGGACATACCTGCATTTACAAACTAATTTCCATTAGAAACCTAAATAGATTTGGGTCCTTTGTTCCTAGTTAGCTAAACACCACTGGGAGTGTTAACATTATGAGTGGTCGTCCTAGTAGTGTTAACTGTGGAGTTCTATAGTTCTTGGGATTAAAACAACATTTAGTGGCAAAGTGACCACCTTGCCACAACACCAACAGTCAAACTTGTTGCATCTTCTTTTATTCTCTTGCTTTACCTTTTGAACGGGAGGTCTAGCAGAAGCAACAGACTTGGAGGTACAAGTCTTGTGATTATAGCACACACAAGAATTCTTCATCTCAAGTGGTTTGCCAACAACAGGTTTTACCTTTGGTTCTTTCTTAGCAATCGGTCCATGAATATAAGGACCATAATCCTTCAGAATAATTTCTTCATGAGGCGCATTTAGGACACTCATTCCAAAATTCCTAGGGCGGCTCCATCCTTGGTAGTTTTTGTTAGGATCAACATATATCGGCCTAACAAAGTGACTATAAGATGCCTCAAAGTCATACTTGTTCGTAGGGAAGATGACTTTCTTGAAGGTGGTCTGAGTTTGAGAAGCCTTCCCTTTTCCCTTAGTGTATTTGTGTCCCACTCCACTACCCTTTTTTGGAGCAGGAAATCCATCAATAAGAGAAAATACAGTGTTGGGATTCGAGAAGCTAGCTACAAGCTTCTTCTCAGCTAAACACTTTTCTTCTAACTCATCAATGACTTTCTCTTTCAGACATACCTGTTCAGTAAAGGTTAGAAGTACCTCCTTCAAGGATTGGACTTCATCTTTGAGAGGAGACAATTTCTTAATTTCCTCTCTCAAATCACATTCCACGGTCTTGAGAGAGTTATTCTCCTTGCCCTGTGTTTTGACAACCTTACGACATTTGTTAAAACTTGCCAACAGTACCTTATACTGAGCCAATGATGGGTCTATTGATCCCAATATCCCAGATTTGTAAGAAGTCAAATGGATCAATGACATACATACGTAATGCATTTGATGTGTGATCTAGTTCTTGCATGCAAGTAGTCCATGATTGGACAAGTGAAGAAAAATGAGTTGGGCAGTAAAATCAAATTTCGTCGAACTCAGCTCAGAGTTTGTCGAACTCAGCTCGCTGATCGTTGAGCTCAACTCAGCATTCCTTGGGCTAAACCTAAGAACTCAGAATTCATAATTCGTCGAACTCAGCTCGAAGTTTATCGAGCTCAGGTTACAGTTCGTCAAGCTCAGCCTAACGCTTCTCAAGCTAAAGCAAGAAAAAAATTGACTAAAGTAAAAAGCACTGAGACTGCTGAGAAGATCAAAGTTCGTCGAGCTCAGTTTGCGGTTCGTCGAGCTCAGCTCAAAGTTTGTCAAGCTAAAGACAAAAAATCTGTCTAAGGTAAAAGCGCTGAGACCGCTAAGAAGAAGGTGTTGAGACCGCTGCGACATCCAAGACAGCTGGGAAGATATCATTGAGACAACTGAAGATAACTGAAAAGATGGCCTTGAGACCGCTGAGATAACTTAGATAGCTTAGAAGATGGTGTTGAGATGGCTGAGGCAGTAGAGACAAACTAGCTGGATTTTTTTTGTCCAGAAGCATTGAGTGAAGCAGGTTCACTCAACGCTTCTAATAAAGAAGGAAGCGTTGAGACAGTTAAGAAGAAAACCGTTGAGACAGTAAAGTGTAAAAATCATTGAGACAACAGATAAGAAAAAAGCAACAAAAAAAAGATTGTCTCAGCTGATAAATAAAAAACTACTGAGACAGCTGAGATAAAATCACGGAGATAGTTAAGTGTAAAAACCACTGAGACAATAGATAAGAAGAAAGCGCTGAGACAAATGATTGTCTCAGCTGAAAATGAAAAGCTGCTAAAACAGCTGAGACAAAACCGCTGAGACAAAGCCAAGGAATTTTCTAAGTCCAGAAGCGCTGAGAGCCAAGGCTGATGGCGTTGAGTGTCTCAAAATATCCCAACGCTTGATAGGATTCTGGAAAATTTTCTAAGTCCAGACGTTGATGACCACTGCTGACGTCATCAAAGTCAAAATTGCAGGAAGCCATTGTGGGAAAGCTGCTACATCGCTGAAAGATGTTTTGTCCCTTTCTGATGGAGATGGCGCTCACCAATCCTTGGTGGGCCCACATACTAGGATGTTGTTGATTCAAATCAACTCATATAAAAGGGGAAACAGAAAAGGTATTAAGGTTAATGAATCAAACGAACAAAAAGAGAAATTGATAGAGGCGGCTGGACATTTTTCTTCCGGTCAGCTTGAAAGCTAAAGTCTAGCCAAGATAGCCTGAAGGCAAAAGAAGGATAGCTGACTCACATCAAAGCTCATCAAGTTTGTTCTTAACAGAACACTTTAGCTGATTCATCTCATCAGTAAGGGGAAGCTGCTCATCTATGCAGCAGGAAAAAGTGATAGCTGTAGAAGAAGGTTGATTCCTTCTACAGCAAGTGAACTGGACTGAAATCTGCTCAGTCCAGCAAAGTTGACTCAGAGTTATTTTTCTGAATCAGTTATTTTATTTTCTTGAACTTACTGTTTTAATTCCTGTCGGATTCGGGTTTCCTGAATTTGAGTGTAGGGCACATAGTGTCTGAGGTTGGTGAAAAATTTATCACTGAGGTAGGTGCCCAGTTGGGGCACTGAGGTAGGATCCAAGTGACGATCTGAGCTGTAGGGCTTAAGTGTCTGAGATAGGAGAGTGCTGCTCTCTTAGGTAGGATCCAAGTGTGGATCTAAGGTAGGGCTGTCCTCCCAGCTTGAGTGTAGGGCATTGTCTCTAAGGTAGGTGGCTGAAGAGTCACTGAGCTCTAGGTGACAAGTTTGTCACTGAGATTGTAGGCCTTGGAGGAGGCTGAGATGTAGGTACCTGAAAGGGTACTGAGTTGTAGGAGTGCTGCAACACTCTGAGAGTAGGGCCTTGTGCCTGAAGCTGTAGGGCTGAAGATCCTGAGTGTAGGCCTTAGAAATAAGGCTGATCTTGGTGATCTCTGGATCACTGAGCTGTAGGAGTTCTACATAGATCTAAGGTAGGAACCATTATGGTTCTGAGTTGGATTTTGTGAAGAATCTGTGTATAAGGCTGAGGGCCTGAGGTGTAAGCTCTGAGGAGCATAAGCAGAGGAGTTTGTGCCGAGTCCAACAAATAAGTTGGATAGGTGGAGAGGGAAAGTGGATGTACCCAATTGGGGAACCACTATAAATTCCGGTGTTTGCTGTGTATGCTTGTTTCTCTTTATGATTACAGGATTTAAGGACAAGCTCTAGATAGAACAAGTTGAAAACAACATATGATTTATTAAAAGCTCAAAGACCTATTCACCCCCCTCTAGGTGATTAGCTAACCTAAAGTTAAATAACTTTCAAGTGGTATCAGAGGGAGGTTGCTCAAAAAGGTTTTAACAATCTGAGTAAACCTCGAAGGTTAGATAAAAGAAAAGTAATGTAGTCTGGTGTAAACTTGAAGGAATTGGGATCCATGAAGTTACCAATCTGCAGAAAGGAAGGGTTTGGGCTTTGGAAGGAAAGGATCAGGATATTCATGGAAGCTGCTGACCCTAGGATCTATATCACAGTCTAAGAGGGACCCTTCATCTCCATGAAGATCTCTATTCTGAATGCCAACATCCATACTCCCAAATCATATGCAGAAATGAACAAGGATGAGCTCCTTATTGACTCCATGGATAAAAGAGCTCAGAATATCATTGCCGGTGTAGTAGATGATTCTACATTCCAGAATCTAGTGCACTGCAAGACCTCCAAGGAGATATGGGACACCCTATTGGTATTTATGGAGGGTTCAGAAGAGGCGAGGGATGATAGGAAATCCATGCTCAAGCAGGAGTATGAGACCTTCAAACAAGGAAAGTCTGAGGGCATTGTTGAAAGTTTTGAAAGATTTTTCAGAACAGTAAATGAACTGAGAACTTATGGAAGGGTCTTCAACACCTATGAGCTGAATGACAAATTTCTCAGGTCCCTCACCAAGGATTGGGACACAAAGATCTGTGCCATTAGGGAGATGAGTAGGCTAGCTGACACACCACCTCCAACCATGTTTGGAAAGCTACTGTCCTATGAGATGCAGCTTGCTATAAGGAATGAAGAAGAAAAGAAGATCAGCAAGTCCCAGAGCAAGGAGAAATCTGTGGCTTTCAAAGATGATGCTTCAATCAGGAGCAGAAGAAAGATCTCTCCAGTAAGGAGAACTAATGTGTCAGAATCCTAGAGCTCAAGGTCCAGCTCATCTGACAACCATACATCTGATGAGGACCTTGCTGCCTTCTCCAAGCAGTTTTAGAAATTCATGAATAAGGGGTATTGGAAGAACAGAAGGCCTTCTTCCTCCTCTCAGCACAGAAGGAAATCCTCTAAGGAGGACAGGTATACTCCTAACTCTAATAAACAATCTTCCTCTAACATTATTTGTTTTTGCTGCAAGAAACCTGGGCATGTAATTGGTGACTTCCTTGTAAAGAGGAAGGAAGAAAGAGTGTAGAAGCACCACAAAGAAAATAATAAAGAGAAGTCCCTAGTGGCCAAGAAGGAGAAGACCTGGTCTGACTCTTCCTCTGATTCAGACAGTGAAGAAGATGAAGCCTACATTGGGCTTATTGCTATTACTGAAGAGGAACCTGAAGAGTTCCCTACTGCTAGAATAGGGATCAGGGCCCCTCTGTCAAACTCAGATAGTGACTTGGAGGTGGATGAAGATGAAGAAGAAGATACTCAGTGCCATGTACTAATGGCAATGATAGATGAAGAATGCAGCTAGGATCAACCTAGTCAGACTCAGGTACATGCTAAACCACACTCTTTTATTTCTAGTCATGAGGCTGGCTCAAACTTTGAACCTCAGTCATCAAGAGATGAAGAGGATTCAGACTCTGAGGATGATGTCAACTCCATAATTGCCAAGTATGAAGAACTTCTTGATGCATTCAAGAAATACAGGCTAATTGCCAAGAGGCAGGCAAAAGAGCTTCTTAGTCCTAAAAGCAAGTGTGAATACCAAGAAAAAGCCCTCACCGACATGCCTGCACATGCAGGCCAGCTCAAGAAGATCATTGATAATGAGTCTGTGATAAGAGTCTCAAATGAGAAACTTGTCCAGAAACTTGAAAAAGATATACTTAATGAGAAATTGTTGGTGACAAAATTTTCTTAGCCAAGCACTGGGCTGCCCTTAATTGATACCCATCTTACCCAAGCTGGTAAGAAAGGGTTGGGATTTAAGGGACCTGCTAGACCTTCCAATCCAAGAGGAAATGAAAAAGGGAAGGCACCAGTTGTTCCTCTAGCCTCACTGCCTCAAATTCCTTTTCAGAAAGTATTGTTGCCTTCTAACAGGTATGACCATGAAAGCTGTTATGGTCACTGGGAGAATGGCAGATCCACTGGTACGGACCAAGGTGGCCCCTGCCATGGTAGAAGGTACAGACATGTGAAAGCCTTTAAGGCTGGCCATGAGGAAATCCAAATGGCCCATCCCGAACCATTTATTTTTGGTGCCCAACCCCAAAACTCAAAGATATTGCTACTGCTAAAATCTAAATCATCCAGCAAAAGTTGTGACTCAAGGTGAGTCTTCTAGCAGGGATGGAATGGCATTCTCAGATGCTATCAGATGCATGTTAGCTGAAAAGAGACATGCAGCTTGTGGTTCATAGAGGAGACTAGCACAACCAGCTGCAAGACTGCCCTTCATTCAAATTGCTGTTGAAAGAAGGCAGAAGTATAGAGCAACACATCTCCCCACTGTTCAGGAAGTAGTACATCCAAATGCTGGTCCCAAACAAAAAAGGAGATATAATATCTATGAGTGTTGGTGTTGTAGCAAAGTGGGCCACTATGGTGTAGATTGTTGGCACAATCCCTCAGTGTCCAGAGGTTGCCAACCTATTAGGAATTCTGCAGGAAGGCATGGTTATTTCAAGGCTAATGTGAACCTAGGACCCAACAGAAATTAAGGTCCTAAGGTAAGGTGAAATGCATTCTTTTCAGGTTAGTTCAAGTACCAAATCCCCTAAATGGTACTTGGATAGTGGATGTTCCAAGCACATTACTGAAATAAAGGAGCTATTGAAGGAGTACACTCCAGTAAAGAATGGACCTAAGGTCATTTTTGGAGGATCAGACAAGGGGATAGCCATAGGCTATGGTAATATCTCAAATGACATAATCACCATCACAAATGTGGCTTATGTGGAGGGGTTGCAACACAACCTCATAAACATAAGCCAACTATGTAATATTAGTTATGACATTTCCTTCCACAAGGATAAGTGCCATATCAAGAGGTTAAGTGACCAAAGTGTCATCTTAATAGGCACTAGGAGTGGGTATGTTTATTGCTTAAATTTTTCTTGCTTAGATAATAGTTCCCCTATATACCTAGTTGCAGATGAGAAAGTATCATATTGTGTCCAATGGCACAAGTGACTGGCTCATCTGAATTATAAGACCATCGGTCAGCTCTTCAGTGATGAGCTTGTTAGGAATGATCCCAAAATAAATTGCTCTAAGGAGGGTATCTGTGCTGCTTACCAAAAGGGCAAACAGACTAAGACCTCCTTCAAGAGCATTGGGTCCAAGGATTCAGTGAGATGCTTGTATCTCCTGTATATGAACTTGTTTGGTCCTATGCCTGTTCATATTCTAGGTAGGAAGGTCTACACCCTTGTGGTGGCTGATGACTATTCCAGGTTTACTTGGGTGTTCTTCCTTAGAAGAAAGGATGAAACCCATGAAATCTTCACAAATTTTATCAGGCAAATTCAAAATGAGCTTGCATGCTCTGTGGTCAGAATGAGAAGTGACCGTGGAACTGAGTTTTAGTCTGCTGCTATGACTACATTCTATGAAGAGTAAGGGATTCATCAAGAGTTCTCCTCTCCAAGAATACCCCGGCAAAATGGGTTAGCTGAGAGGAAAAACATGACTCTCATAGAAGCTGGGAGAACACTATTGAGTGACACTTCTCTTCCAAAAATATTTTTGGGCTGAGACAGTTAACAGTACATGTCATATGCTCAATAGGGCTTCTATCACCAAAGGCCACAAGAAGACTCTCAATAAGATCTTGAAGGTCAGAAAGCCAAACATATCCTACTTCAGGATCTTTGGTTGCAAGCGTTTCATCCTAGACAATGGTAAGTTAAAAATGAATAAGTTTGCTGCCAAATATCATGAGGGAATATTTGTTGGGTACATCAATAACAATAGGACATATAGAGTCTACAACTTGATAAATAAAGTTGTAGAAGAGTCTGTCCATGTAGTGTTTGATAAGTCATGCATGATTGACAGTGAGCTGTCAAGCTCTTTGCCTAGCTCTGCAAGAATAGATTTCATGATGGTAAAGCTCTCCATCAAGGATAAAGACCCATCTTTGCAAGAATATTGTGGAGAGGGATGCTGTCTAGAGGAAGCACAGGGCAGTCAAGCTGGAAATGAAGACCAAACTGATGAAGAAAATGATAATCAGCAGGAAGAAGTCAGACTGCCCCCAACAGTCAGATATCTTTGAGATCATCCTCCAGAGCAGATAATAGGTGAGGCTAGCCAAGGTGTACAGACCAGAAGCAGGAGTCTCAACATAATACTCTATTCTAGCTTCCTGTCACAAGAAGAGCCCAAGAAATTTGAAGATGCAAATCAAGACTAATTCTGGATTGGTGTAATGTAGGAAGAACTGAACCAGTTCAAAAGGTGCAAGGTCTGGAAGCTGGTTCCCAGACCAGATGGACACAATGTCATTGGAGTCAAGTGGACTTTTAGAAATAAACTTGATGAAAATGGCATTGTAATCAAGAATAAAGCTACACTGGTGGCCAAAGGGTAAAGACAGGAAGAAGGGATTGATTATGATCAAATATTTGCCCCAGTTGCAAGGTTGGAAGCAATCAGACTCTTCCTTACATTTGCAGCCTTCTAGGGATTCAAGGTATTCTAGATGGATGTCAAGTCAGCCTTTCTGAATGGTGACTTGTAGGAAGAGGTTTATCTAGAGCAGCCTCCAGTTTTTATTGATTCTAACTCTCCTTCTACTGTATATAGACTTAGGAAAGCTCTTTATGGGCTTAAGCATGCCCCAAGACCATGGTATGAGACAATGTCTACCTTTCTCATTGAGAATAAATTCTCAAGGGGGAAGATAGACAAGACCCTATTCCTAAGGGAATCTAAGGGCAAGGTCATCCTAGTCTATATTTATGTTGATGATATAATATTTGGCTCTACTGATGAAAACCTCTACAGGAAGTTTGCAAAACTTATGCAAGGGAAGTTTGAGATGAGTAGTATGATTGAATTGAAGTTTATCTTGGGACTCCAAGTAAAACAGACCGATGACGGTCTATCCATATCCCAGTCAAAATTCATCAGGGAGATTGTCAAGAAATATGACATGGAGAATACTTCCACCATAAGAACTCCCATGAGCTCAAGTATGCCTATAAGCATAGATGATACATGGAAGCCTATTGATCAAACTCTGTATAGAGGTATAGTTGGCTCCCTTCTCTACTTTATAGCAAGTATGCCTGACATTATGTATGTAACATGTGTTTGTGCTAGGTATCAGGCTTGCCCTAAAGAGTTTCACTATACTTCTATAAAAAGAATCTTGAGATATCTTAAGGGCACCCTTGATCTTGGCCTATAGTACCACATGAATAGGGAATTTTAACTAACTAGCTATTCAGATGCAAATTGTGCAGGCTGCAAGGAGGACAGGAAGTGCACTTCAGGATCCTGTCAATTTCTAGGTGGAAGGCTTATCTCTTGGAGTACCAAGAAACAGACAAGTGTTGCAATCTCAACAGCAAAGTCAGAGTATATTTTAGCTGGAAGCTGCTGTGCTTAGTTGCTATGGATCCAACATCAACTTCAGGACTATAATGTTCATATAAGTAGAACTCCACTCTTTTGTAATTCTACTAGTACAATTTCTATAGCTAGGAATCCTGTCTCCAATAACATGACTAAGCATATAGAAATTAGGTATCATTTCATTAGAGAACATGTGGAAAGGGAAGACATCTACCTTGAGTTTATCTCCACAGACAAGCAAGTGGCTGATATCTTCACTAAGCCACTAGTTGAAGTTAAGTTCAACACCTTCAAATTTGAATTGGGCATGTTGAATCTTGTGTAGCTTCAATTCTCTCTTCTACTATATGCTGCATTGTTTATTTTGTAGGTAAAATAACCTCTTCCTCTAGATACTGAAGATGGCGTGTGATGAGTACGATTATGATAGACTTTTTACTATCATAATTGTAATCATGTCTACTATTTCCTGCCCCTTTTTGTGTTGATTTCATGATAATAATAAAGAAATTGTCGTATCATAGATAGAAGACCGCATTTAGAAGTCTTTGTCAGTCCTTGTAATAAACTATTTACCGATTCTTTCATTTTTCTATTGCAAGTAATGCCAACCAATGGACCTAAAATTCTCGGAGCAAACAGAGGAGTTCACAGAGTCAACATGGCTGATGGCAGGATGAAAATTTGGTGCACACGGCCAGACACACGGCCGTGTGCCTACCCGTGTCCTATGCCCCTGGAGCTGAAGAATTTGGGCGTAGGCGATGGAACTTCACACGGGTATGGCACACACCCGTGTGCCTACCCGTGTCATATTTGAACACGATTGCCGACCAACCTGTGTCTGAGGAACACGGCCGAACATACGGCCGTGTCCGTACCTGTGTCATCTGACACGGCCCACTACCAGACACGCCTGCTCATGGGGAACCGCCTAGGAACCGTCCACACGGCCTGACACACGGCCGTGTTGGAACCCGTGTCCGACCTGTTTGTAATGGGACTATAAATTTCCTGTAGAAAAAATTGTTAAAGACTTTTGGATCATTTCTGGATTGGAGAACTGCTGGAGGCCGAAGGGGAGCATCCAAGACAAGGAGGATTGAAGGGTATTTCATATGTATTTTTATTTAATCATTAACCCCTTTTTATCCTTCCTTTCTCTTGATGATCCAGCTTCAATTTTCGTTTTAATTTGCATGAACCTCTATTTGAACATTCTGGTAATCATGTATCACTTTGTTTATGTTAAATTTGTGGTATTTTATTTGTGTTTATGTTTGCAAACAAAGAGTTTAATCTTCCTTATGATCTACTTTTTAGCTTTACATAATTTGCAATTGACTAGATTGAGAAATTGGTTCTTTGCAATGATATTGGTATGTTCATATTGTGATGTTAATTATCTTTGTAATTCAAACTCTATGATCGAGAGATATTTTGTTTGAAAAATCAGAACACGAGTGAAAGGATTCATGGTAATTTAGAGATAAAATTCATGAATTTATGTAGCAATAAGGGTACTTTACTAAATGCGAACTTGAGTGTTGTAAATTGTTCGAGAGAAAATTTACTATCTTAGGTTTAGATTTGGAATTGCTCGAGAGAGAATTTTGATGAAAATTTAACCTTTACATTGCACAAATTTAACAGTCTTTTCATGTCATGATCACTTAGAATTGAACTAATAAATGAATTCGTTCATGTAATTGTTTAAAAGCTTCATGTCTTTTATCGTTTTTACTTCTCCAATACTGAATCATCCAAATGGTCATAGTTAGGCTAATGTAGTTTAGATATCACTTTTATTTAGAGGTATGATAATAAAGGGAGGGTGAGTACGAGTAGTTGAAACGACCCTGTGGAATACGACACGAGATGTAGATTTCTCCTATATTATGATTGATAGGTGCACTTACCTGAATGCTAATTCAATCTATTTTAAGTCCATCTACATAGTTGTATTAGAATGTAGAATGAAATCACATTGAGTTATTACTTGTTAGCAAGCAAAAAAATCATCAAATTTTTGGCGCCGTTGCCGGGGATCGTTTTCAATATTTTGAAATCCTAATCTTTATTAATCTACCAATTTTCATTTATATAGTTGTAAATTAGTATTTGAATAATTATATTGCGTAATATTTTTTTTGTAGTATGTTAGTCTATGACCAGGGGCAGAAATTCTGGGCTAGTACCATTTCATCCTGACCCAGAACGAATTCTCCATAACACTAACCTAAGGGATGTGGGAATTAATACCACAGATATTTCAAACGGACTATCAGAAGAGGAGACAGTAAACCAAGGAGAGAATCATCTTGAAAACCTAGATACCATGGCCAACCAAAATGAGCAAACCATGTCTGACTTTGCTAGACCTATTCTCCAAGGAACCGGGTCGAGCATCGTTAGACCACCGATAGCTACCAATAACTTTGAATTGAAGCCTAGTGTGATACAAATGGTTCAACAGTATGTCCAGTATGATGGCTTGCAAGATGAGGATCCTAACACCCACTTGGCCGGATTCTTAGAGATATGTCACACATTTAAGATCAATGGTGTTTCCAACGATGCCATTCGATTGAGATTGTTTCCATTTTCTTTAAGGCATAAGGCGAAGCAGTGGTTGAATTCATTACCTAGAGGGTCGATCACTACTTGGGACATGATGGTTGAGAAGTTTCTGATGAAGTATTTCCCACCTGCGAAGACTGCGAAGTTAAGGAACGACATCTCTACGTATATTCAATTGGAGTCTGAATCGTTATACGACACATGGGAACGATTCAAGGAGTTGTTAAGGAGATGTCCCCATCATGCTCTACCTTCTTGGCATCAGATTCAGACCTTCTACAATGGTCTAAATCCGGCCACTAAACAAATAATTGATGCGGCTAGTGGAGGAACTTTGAACAACAAGACACCTGAAGCGGCTCAGTAGTTGATAGAGGACATGACAATGAACAATTACCAATAGACTACAGTAAGACAAAAGCCTAGCAAGCCCGCAGGAATTTATGAAGTAGATGCCATCACCGCCTTAGCTATTCAAGTGGAGAAGCTTCACCAAAAGATGGACAACCTTGCCTTAGCATCACCTTCCATGTCACCTCAACAATAGGGACCCTTCATGCAGTGGAATGCCTGGTTGTGAACCACAAGTTCAAGAGCATGTTGACTATATGGGTAACAATATTAGATCACCTTTCAATCAAGCCAACAACCCATATAGTTCTACATATAATCCTGGATGGAGAAAACACCCCAATTTCTCTTGGGGAGGAAAAGGAAATCAAGGGAAGCAACCCATGTTTGGACAACAACCACAGTTGGAACCAAGGAAGCCTACATTGGAAGATGTGCTTACCAAGTTCATGCAAACTACCGATGTAGCCTTCTGGAATCAAGAGGGTTCAATTCGGAACTTGGAGAATCAGATTGGTCAGCTTGCAAGGATGGTTTCTGAAAGGCAGCAAGGAACACTTCCGGGGAACACTGCGATAATTCCAAGGGAGCATGCAAAAGCCGTTCAATTGAGGAGCGGAAAGGAGTTACAAGACCCAAGGCCTGCAAAGGAAGCACC
Organism: Platanthera guangdongensis; assembly: GCA_039583875.1. NCBI lineage: Eukaryota > Viridiplantae > Streptophyta > Magnoliopsida > Asparagales > Orchidaceae > Platanthera > Platanthera guangdongensis. The sequence continues at coordinate 53,937,087 of CM077150.1, forward strand.
CCAAATGGAGTCTAGCGGCGAAGGACCAAGCGAGATGAACGTACAACCGATGGAGTACCAACCAGCAATACCATACCCAGCAAAGCTTAACAAGGAGCGCATGGATGCGCAGTATGGTAAATTTGTATCTATGTTTAAGCAATTACATGTTAACTTACCTTTTTCTGAAATTATTCAAATGCCTAAATATGCAAAATTTCTTAAGGATTTGATTTCTAATAAAAAGAAAATAGAAGAATTATCATTAGTAACATTAAGTGAAGAATGTTCTGCTATCTTGCAAAATAAATTGCCACAAAAACTTAAGGATCCCGGTTCATTTTCAATTCCATGTTTAATCGGTGATTTACATATAAATAAGGCTTTAGCAGATCTAGGAGCAAGTATAAATTTAATGCCTTATAAACTATATCTAAAACTAGGCCTAGGAGAACTTAGCCCAACAAGAATGAGTATTCAATTAGCAGATCGATCGGTTAAGTATCCTAGAGGAATAGTAGAAGATGTATTAGTTAAGGTAGATAAATTTATATTTCCTGCTGATTTTGTTATTTTAGATATGGATGAAAATATCGAAGTACCACTCATACTAGGTCGTCCATTTCTAGCTACATCTAGAGCACTTATTGATGTTTTTGATGGTAAATTAGTATTGCTAGTAGGAGAAGATGAAGTCACTTTTCAAATTGGCAATACTATGAAACAATCCTTAGATAACAATGATTATTGCTATTTTTCTCATGGTATTGATGACTTTATGTCTTCTATAAATTCTAATTTTTATTATAAAGATCCTTTAGAAATTTGCATAACTAACAACTATCCAGAAGATGATAAAAATGATGACATTGTTGGACATTTATTTTTTCTAGAAAATTGTGTTGCCATGAATAGAACAACGGAATATAATTTAATTACTGAAGGAGATCATGATGCTCTTAAGAATAATACTAAGGATCCACCAATAGTAGAATTAAAAAAATTACCGGATCATCTTGAGTATGCATTCTTAGGAACAAACTCTTCGTACCCAGTTATCATATCTTCAAATCTTTCCAATATTGAAAAAGATAAATTAATAACTGTATTGAAGAAATGTAAAGGTGCAATAGCATGGCAAATATCTGATATAAAGGGTATTAATCCTAGTTTTTGCACTCATAAAATCCTTTTGGAAGAAAACTATAAGTCGTCTATTCAACCGCAACGTAGGCTAAATCCTAATATGAAAGTGGTAGTTAAGGCTGAGATTGTGAAGTTATTAGATGCTGGTACTATATATCCTATTTCGGATAGTTCATGGGTTAGTCCTGTCCAAGTAGTTCCTAAGAAGGGTGGCCTGATTGTGGTAGCAAATGATAGAAATGAATTAATTCCAATGTGAACGGTAACAGGTTGGCGTGTCTGTATAGACTATAGGAAATTAAACGATGACACTAGGAAAGACCATTTCCCTCTTACTTTCATTGACCAGATATTAGAACGCTTATCAGGACATTCTTATTATTGTTTTCTAGATGGACTTTCTGGATACTTCCAAATTCCTATAGCACCAGAAGACCAAGAGAAAACAACATTTACTTGCCCATTTGGTACCTTTGCCTATAGACGTATGCCTTTAGGGTTATGTAATGCACCCGTCACATTTCAAAGGTGCATGCTAGCCATCTTTAACGAGTATGTTGAAGATATCATGGAAGTGTTCATGGATGATTTTTCTGTTTTTGGCGACTCCTTTGAGTTGTGTTTGAATAATTTAGAGAAAGTTCTTAGGAGGTGTGAGGAGACGAACCTAGCGCTTAGTTGGGAGAAGTGCCATTTCATGGTACAAGAAGGGTTAGTACTTGGCCATAAAATCTCAAGCCAAGGAATTCAAGTAGATAGAGCGAAAATAGAGACCATAGAGAAATTACCACCACCAACCTCCGTTAAGGCAGTGAGAAGTTTCTTAGGACACGCGGGATTTTACCGCCGGTTTATTAAAGACTTCTCTAAAATAGCTAAACCACTTACAAGACTTTTAGAAAAAGACACACCTTTTATTTTTGAACAAGAGTGTCTACATGCCTTTGAGCTCTTAAACGAGAAATTAATTAATTCTCCTATTATGATCGCACCTGATTTTAGTCAACCATTTGAGATCATGTGTGACGCTAGTAGTTTTGCGGTAGGGGCTGTTTTAGGACAACGCCGAAACAAACATTTTCACCAAATATATTATGCTAGCAAAACACTTAATAATGCACAGGAGAATTATACAACAACTGAAAAAGAACTCTTAGCAGTGGTATTCGCCTTTGATAAATTTAGACCATATTTAACATTGTCCAAAGTGGTAGTTTATACGGATCACTCTGCCCTTAGATATTTGCTAGCCAAAGCGGAAGCAAAGCCTCGTTTAATCCGATGGGTTCTTCTTCTGCAAGAATTTGATTTAGAAATTAGGGATAAACGAGGGGCGGAAAACTTAGCGGCGGATCATCTGTCACGTTTAGAAAACCCACTATGATCAATGCTAGATGAATCTGAAATTTTTGATACATTTCCTGAGGAATCACTATTTGCCATATCTACAAATGTACATCTTGATTATCCATGGTTTGCAGATTATGCAAACTATCTTGTGGCTAAGGTCCTTCCAAAAGACTTTTCATATCAGCAGAAAAAGAAATTTTTCTCTGATTTGAAATATTACTTTTGGGAGGACCCCTTTCTTTTTCGGATATGTGCAGATTCTGTTATAAGAAGGTGTGTATCAGCGGAGGAAGGTTGGAAGATTTTGGAGCAGTGTCATTCAGGTCCTGCTGGTGGTCACTATGGAGCAAATCGCTCAGCTAAAAAGGTTTTTGTTTCCGGTTTTTATTGGCCCCTTCTATTCAGGGATGCCCAAAGGTATGTGCTTTCATGTGATTCTTGCCAAAAAGCAGGTAATATTTCTAAATTACATGAAATGCAGCAAAAATTTATCCTTGAATGCGAAGTATTCGATGTGTGGGGTATAGATTTTATGGGACCATTCCCAGTTTCTTTTGGGAATAAATATATTTTGGTAGCTGTAGATTATGTATCAAGGTGGGTTGAAGCGCAAGCTCTGCCTACTAATGATAGTAGGGTTGTAATTAGATTTTTGAAATCCTTATTCGCACGATTTGGCACACCACGTGCACTTATTAGCGATAGAGGTTCACACTTTTGTAGTCTACAACTAGACAAAGTATTAGAAAAATATGGAGTTACATATAGGATAGCCACTCCGTATCATCCTCAAACTAGTGGGCAAGTTGAAGTTTCCAATTGAGAGCTTAAGAGAATCTTAGAAAAATCTATAGAAGGGAATATGAAGCAGTGGTCTAGGAAACTTAACGACTGTTTGTGGGCTTATAGGACCGCCTACAAAACACCTATAGGGACCACCCCTTTTAGATTGGTCTACGGTAAATCTTGCCACCTGCCTATAGAATTAGAACACAAGTCGTATTGGGCAATACGCTCCTTAAATTTTGACACTAGTTCTATAGGAGAGAAGCATAAACTTCAACTTAACGAATTAGATGAGTGGAGAACTATGGCCTATGAGAACTCCCGGATTTATAAGGAGAAAACCAAACTATTTCATGACCGTCACCTTCGCAAACCCAAGGTATTCCAAAAAGGTGACCAAGTCCTCCTCTATAATTCCAGATTACGTTTATTCCCAGGGAAATTAAGGTCTAAGTGGTCCGGACCCTTTAAGGTTAAAGAAGTCTTTCCCTACGGTACCGTCGAGTTAACTCACCCTGAGAAGGGAGATTTTAAGGTTAATGGTCACCGACTTAAGCCTTATTATGGTGAAATCCCTATGGACTTCGCTCGTCTAGAGACCTGCCTCCATCTAGATTAGTTTCATATTAAACTATAGTAAGTGTTTCTTAATATCTCTATTTTAGTATAAATCTAGTAGTTGTAATGAAAAAAAATTATAATGAAAAAATTTTCCAGCTAAATTTTAATGAAAAAAAAAATATTCTGTAAAAATTAAAAGAGAAATGCAAAACTAGAGGGGCACACGGGTTACCACACGCCCATGTGTGTAGCCGTGTACACGACACAGGCTCAGGCCCAGCCGTGTGATTTAATTCCAAAAAAATGAGTTTCTTCCCGAGCACAACACGGGTGGACACCCACCCGTGTTGATAGCTGTGTCGTTCGCTCGACGATCGATGAAACCGCTGTGTCGAGACATCTAACACGGGCGTGTCAGATTACACACGGGCGTGTCACCTACCTACCCGTGTTGTTACACCGTGCCAGCTGAGACACGGGTCAACACACGGCCATGTCGTCGCCCGTGTCCACCTGACGCGCTGTCCCCAGCCAGTTTGACCACACAGACCGAGGCACCCCGTGTTCCACGAGGCCTCGGATTCCCTAATACGGGTGCACACACACGGCCGTGTGCGCACCCGTGTTCAATTTTTTTTACACGGATCGACGCACCCCTTGTTCCATGAGGCTGCCGATTCCCTAACACGGGTTCACACACGCCCGTGTGCAACCTCTTTAAATAGGGCCGTGTGGATTTCCTTCTTTGCTCATTCCAACCTTCTCCCATCACAAATCTCCCCGTGGCCTGATCCTCAAGGCACCATTTTTTTCCAATTCTCGTCCCCCTTCACTCGCATTTTCCCCTTTTACATCATGTCTTCCGGAAGAAGTCAAGGCGGTCGCCGTCGCCGACCGGAGCTACAAGTCTCAACGGAGAGGCGGGATGCCGCTGCTCCGCTAATATTCACCGATGCATCGCACACCGCCCGCTTCAACCGCTTGCAATCAAAAAAAATTCAAGATATCCGTATAATTGATTGGAGCGTGCTTGAAGAGATAAATTTAGCTGGAGATGTCCGGGGATTAATTTCTGTAATGGGGTGGGATCAATTTTTCGCTATAGAGGAGTTAGGATTTAGGGAACTCACTTTAGAGTTCCTGTCTTCATTTTATTGCAACTTTCGGCCTAACTTCATCGATGCGCCGCACGCGCCCGAGGGGATAATTTCATTTCGAGTGGGTGGCACATTTTATACACTCACCATGCTCTAGTTCACCCAGTATTTAGGGGTGTATGAGGAGTCATTCCTTTTTAGTGCTGCCTACCCCGAGCTCCACTTCGAACTCCCTAATCGCGATATGGCCGGCGGTATCTGGTGCCAGATTTCTTTTGACACTGGCGCCTACGAGGCCAAGCGATCTAAGGCCTCTAAATTGATTTCTCCCACCCTCCATTACATCCACCATCTCCTTAGCCACACGTTGAGCGGCCGGGGCGAAAGCTCCGGAGTTGTCAGTCGACAGGACCTGTTATACCTCTACAGCATGACTTCACGTTACCCTCTACATCTCGGTTATCTTCTAGCCCAGTTCATTCTCCATCAGGCCGACACCCCCCGTATAGGGTCTATTTGTGTAGCACCCTACATTACTCGCCTCGTGAAGAATATGGGCATCTTTTCAGCCCTCCCCCAGATGACAGTGGTCGCAAAGACCGTGCCTATCACGATGGCTAGTCTTCGCTCCCTCCGCCTCGTCACCGGCCGTCAGTGCCGGGGAGGGGTCATATATTCTATTGCACGACGTGGACCACATGTACAGGATGACAGTGATGATGAGGTAGATCCTGACCTCGATGTGCCGTTGGTGCCTCCGCCCCATTCCACTTACGCTCATGGCGAGTCTTCTACTGCACCTCCTCCACCTCATTCACGGTACTCACGCGAGTTTCGACAGTTTTTCGAGACCGAGCTCTCGCCGCGCCTACAGCACATTGAGGAGTCACAGTAGTGGACCGAGGACCTCCTCATCCAGATCAGAGACCACCTTGGGATCACTCCTTGCCAGCCGCCAGCTCCAGCCCCGCCTTCCTTCCCAGATGATGCGACCGACCACCCTGCTTACTTCTGATATGTATCTATGTAGAGTTATCTTTATGTATTATGTCTTATATTGTTTTTATAATAGTGTATTCAGTTCTGTCAGCTATTATATATCAGTGCATTTCATTACGGCTCCTGTTTCCTTAATGTGTTCTTCTACTTATTATGATAGCAGTTTTTTTTTCTTATGTCATCATGAAATCACTCTATGTCCGCTTTTTACAGTGCACTGAGGACATTGCAAATCTTAAGTCTGGGGGTAGAATGGCTATTCATGTGGTTACAATTGATTCTAATCTGCTTATCATAAATGCTTATCATAATACTCAAGTTTGTTATACCCCCCTACAAATTTTTGTTTGATCTTTTAAGCTCTCATTATTCATTCATTTGGGATTATAAATATCTAATTTAACTTCGCATGCTGATTAAAATGAATTGATGTAAACTCATAGAGTATTCAACTTTGTTGATTTCGTAATTAAGCATAGAAATTCATTAGATTAATTTTCTCTATATAATTTACTTTTAAGATTACTCCTCTATATTAGTAACTATCCAACACTCTATTTTAGAAAATATACTTATCTATAATAAAGTGAGTCGATGAGTGTAACATTTTTATAATTTGGTATTAGGGCTTTAAAATTAAAAATTACTCCCTATTGATGTCTAGGACTCACCCTCTAGCATTCCTCAAAACATTACATAGGTTAATTAGTAAGGGCGGAATTGACTTAGGCCTCCTATTGGATAGCTTGAGCCTTGTTAACCCAAAACCTTTAACATGATACCCTTGCATACCCAATTTGAACCTAATCCCCATCCTTTTGATGCTCTACTATTAAAATTCACCAAGGCCAAATCCTTACCTATTAGCACACCTATCATTGATGCCTTCTTGGAATGATTTGTTCATTGTGATATGTGGCCTGAGTGCGTGTATACTTGCACCCACTTGGAATGATCCCTACTTTAAACCCCCAAAAAAATACATAGTGATATGTGGCCTGAGTGCGTGTATACTTGCACTCACTTGGAATGATCCCAACTATGGTCCCTTGGTTAATATATATATATATATATATATATATATATATATATATATATATATATATATATATATATATATATATAATAGAGTGCCCCTCAAAATGTGGGAAATATACAAATTGCAAAGTATGGGGGTGTTTACATAAAATTGAAATATGTTAAGGTATCCACCAACATAAGGCTCAATCAAGATTTAGGTGTGAAAAATTCATCGAACTTATCTTTGATTACCTCACCTTTAATCTTCTATCCTAAGCCAAAAAGGCTACACCAAAATTCAAGTCCTAAGGATCCGACCTTACTAATTCTAAATAGTGCTGTGATGAGGGTGTAAAAAGGGTAAGCTCATGATTATCAATATGAGTACTTATAAGTTTTGAAATACTAATACCTATCTTATAGAGATTGTTATTTTCTCCTCATATTTGTTAAAGATGACTATACTTTTATTTCTAAAAGCGAGTGAGAGATAGTTAAAAGATATATTAGAGGAATTTTAAGATAAATCTATATTTAGAAAAGTCTGCTAAACTATTTCCTATGCGATTACATCATCAAAGTTCTCTTAAATTCATAGCAACTAGTGTGCGGAGGCAAAATTATTTAATGGTAACCCAAGTGTTTGAATTAGTTTGCTTAGGGACAAGCAAACATCTAAGTCTGGGGGTATTTGATGAGTACGATTATGATAGACTTTTTACTATCATAATTGTAATCATGTCTACTATTTTTTGCCCCTTTTTGTGTTGATTTCATGATAATAGTAAAGAAATTGTCATATCATAGATAGAAGAGCGCATTTAGAAGTCTTTGGCAGTCCTTGTAATAAACTATTTACTGATTCTTTCATTTTTCTATTGCAGGTAATGCCAACCAATGGACCTAAAAGTCTCAGGAGCAAACAGAGGAGTTCACGGAGTCAACATGGCTGATGGCAGGACAAAAATTTGGTGCACATGGCCAGACACACGGCCGTGTGCCTACCCGTGTCCTATGCACCTGGAGCTGAAGAATTTGGGCGCAGGCGATGGAACTTCACACGGGTATGGCACACGCTCCGTGTGCCTACCCGTGTCATATTTGAACACGATTGCCGACTAACCCGTGTCTGAGGAACACGGCCGAACACACGACCGTGTCCGTACCCATGTCATCTGACACGGCCCACTACCAGACACGCCTGCTCGTGGGGAACCGCCTAGGAACCGTCCACACGGCCTGACACACGGCCGTGTTGGAACCCGTGTCCGACATGTTTGCAATGGGACTATAAATTTCTTGTAGAAAAAATTGTTAAAGACTTTTGGATCATTTCTGGATTGGAGAACTGCTGGAGGCCGAAGGGGAGCATCCAAGACAAGGAGGATTGAAGGGTATTTCATATGTATTTTTATTTAATCATTAACCCCTTTTTATCCTTCCTTTCTCTTGATGATCCATCTTCAATTTTCGTTTTAATTTGCATGAACCTCTATTTGAACATTCTAGTAATCATGTATCATTTTGTTTATGTTAAATTTGTGGTATTTTATTTATGTTTATGTTTGCAAACAAAGAGTTTAATCTTCCTTATGATCTACTTTTTAGCTTTACATAATTTGCAATTGGCTAGATTGAGAAATTGGTTCTTTGCAATGATATTGGTATGTTCATATTGTGATGTTAATTATCTTTGTAATTCAAACTTTATGATTGAGAGATATTTTGTTTCAAAAATTAGAACACGAGTAAAAGGATTCATGGTAATTTAGAGATAAAATTCATGAATTTATGTAGCAATAAGGGTACTTTACTAAATGCGAACTTGAGTGTTGTAAATTGTTCGAGAGAAAATTTACTATCTTAGGTTTAGATTTGGAATTGCTCGAGAGAGAATTTTGATGAAAATTTAACCTTTACATTGCACAAATTTAACAGTCTTTTCATGTCATGATCACTTAGAATTGAACTAATAAATGAATTCGTTCATGTAATTGTTTAAAAGCTTCATGTCTTTTATCATTTTTTACTTCTCCAATACTGAATCATCCAAATGGTCATAGTTAGGCTAATGTAGTTTAGATATCACTTTTATTTAGAGGTATGATAATAAAGGGAGGGTGAGTACGAGTAGTTGAAACGACCCTGTGGAATACGACACGAGATGTAGATTTCTCCTATATTATGATTGATAGGTGCACTTGCCTGAATGCTAATTCAATCTATTTTAAGTCCATCTACATAGTTGTATTAGAATGTAGAATGAAATCACATTGAGTTATTACTTGTTAGCAAGCAAAAAAATCATCAGTGTGCAACTATTGAGGGGGAGCTAGCCCAATAGTTGAGACAGATAGGGGGAGAAAAACCTATCAGTATGCTCCCTATTGCAGAAGTCAAAAAGGGGGAGGAAAGAAGTCAAGGGATGAGAAGTACATCCAAGTGGAACAGTAAGGATGAAAGCATGCCAAGGGGGGTAAGTAATTCTCCACAGCCTGGAGAAATGGTAACACTTCTTAGTATGCTCCCTATTATTAAATTTTGTTATGATGAAATGTTGTATTGTCAATATCCTGTATTGTTTTGAATTCTTCAAATAGGGGGAGATGGTTGGGTCTATGGATCCCAATATCCCAGATTTGTAAGAAGTCAAACGGGTCAATGACATACACATATAATATATTTGTTGTGTGCTCTAGTTCTTATATGTAGGTAATCCATGATTGGACAGGTGAAGAAAAATGAGTTGGGCAGTAAACTCAAATTTCGTCGAACTCAGCTCAGAGTTCGTCGAACTCAGCTCGCTTATCGTCGAGTTCAACTTAGCATTACTTGGGTTAAGCCTAAGAACTCAGAATTCATAATTCATTGAACTCAGCTCGAAGTTCGTCGAGCTCAAGTTACAGTTCATCGAGCCCAGCCCAACATTTCTCAAGCTAAAGCAATAGAAAAATCGACTAAGGCAAAAAGTGCTGAGACCACTGAGAAGATCAAAGTCAATCAAGCTCAGTTTGCGGTTCATCGAGCTCAGCTCAAAGCTTGTCAAGCTAAAGCCAGAAAATCTGTCTAAGGCAAAAGCACTGAGGCCACTGAGAAGAAGACGTTGAGACCACTGAGATAACTGAGATAGCTGGGAAGATAACGTTGAGACAAATAAAGATAACTGAGAAGATGACATTGAGACCCCTGAGATAGCTGAGATAGCTGAGATAGCTGAGATAGCTGAGAAGATGGCATTGAGACGGCTGAGATAGCAGAGACAAACTAGCTGGATTTTTTCTAAGTCCAGAAGTGTTGAGTGAAGCAGGTTCACTCAACACTTTTAATAAAGAGGGAAGCACTGAAACAGTTAAGAAGAAAACCACTGAGACAGTGAAGTGCAAAAATTACTGAGACAACAGATAAGAAGAAAGCGCTGAAACAAAGGATTGTATCAGTTGATAAATGAAAAAATGCTGAGACAGTTGAGACAAAACTGCTGAGACAGTTAAGTGGAAAATCCTCTGAGACAGCAGATAAGAATAAAGCGCTGAGACAATGGCTTGTCTCAGCTGATAATGAAAAGCCGCTGAAACCGCTGAGACAAAATCGCTGAGACAAAGCCAGGGAAGTTTCTAAGTCCAGAAGCACTGAGAGCCAAGGCTGCTGGCATTGAGTATCTCAACATCACTCAAAGCTTGATGGGATTCTGGAAAATTTTCTAAGTCCAGACATTGATGACCACTGCTGGCGTCATCAAAGTCAAAATTGTATGAAGCCGTTGCGGGAAAGCTGATACATCATCGAAAGATGTTTTGTCCCTTTCTGATGGAGAAGGTGCTCACCAATCCTTGGTGGGCCCAAATACTATGATACCGTCGATTAAAATCAATGCATATAAAAGGGGAAATAGAAAAGGGATTAGAGTTAACGAATTAAACGAACAGAAAGAGAAATTTATAGAGGCGGCTTTACATTTTTCTTCCCATCAAGCTTGAAATCTAAAGTCCAGCCAAGATAGCCTGAAAGCAAAAGAAGGATAGCTAAAACACATGAAAGCTCAGAAAGTTTGTTCTCAACAGAACAGTTTAGCTGATTCATCTCATCAGTAAGGTGGAAGCTGCTCATCTGTGCAGCAAGAAAAGGTGATAGCTGTAGAAGAAGGCTGATTCTTTCTACAACAAGTGAGCTGGAATAAAATCTGCTCAGTGTAGCAAAGTTGACTCATAGGTATTTCTCTGAGTTAGTTATTTTATTTTCTTCAAATTACTGTTTTAATTCCTGTAGGATTCAGGTTTCCTGAATATGAGTGTAGGGCACATTGTTCCTGAGGTAGGTGACAAATTAGTCACTGACGTAGGTTCCCTGTTAGGACATTGAGGTAGGATCCAAGTGAGGATCTGAGCTGTAGGGCTTAAGTGCTTGAGGTAGGAGAGTGCTACTCTCTAAGGTAGGATCCAAGTGTGGATCTGAGGTAGGGCTGTCCTCCCAGCCTGAGTGTATGACCTTGTGCCTGAGGTAGGTGACTGAAGAGTCACTGAGCTGTAGGTGACAAGTTTGTCATTAAGATTGTAGGCCTTGGAGGAGGCTGAGCTGTAGGTACTTGAAAGGGTACTGAGTTATAGGAGTGCTGCAATACTCTGAGAGTAGGGACGTGTGCCTGAAGCTGTAGGGCTGAAGAGCCTCAATGTAGGCCTTAGAAATAAGGTTGAGGTTGGTGATCTCTGGATCACTGAGCAGTAGGAGTTCTGCAGAGATCTGAGGTAGGAATCCTTGTGGTTCTGAGTTGGATTCTGTGAAGAATCTGTTTGTACGGCTGAGGGCCTGAGGTGTAAGTTCTGATGAGCATAAGTGGAGGAGTTTGTACTGAGTCCAACAAATAAGTTGGATAGGTGGAGAGGGAAAGTGGATGTACCCAATTGGGGAACCACTATGAATTTTAGTGATTGCTGTGTGTGCTTGTTTCTCTTTGTGATTGCAGGATTTAAGGACAAGTTATAGATAGAATAAGTTGAAAACATCAAAAGATTTATCAAAATTTCAAAGACCTATTCACACCCCTCTAGGTGATTAGCTAACCTAAAGTTAAATAACTTTCAACCAATAAATCTGATTCCTCTTTAGAAGAATAGTATTGATGGCCTTCTGATACAATAAAGGTCAGAAGTACCTCCTCCAAGGATTGGACTTCATCTTTTAGAGGAGTCAATTTCTTAATTTCCTCTCTCAGATCAGATTACACAGCCTTGAGAGAGTTAATCTCCTTGGCCTTTTTTTGGCAACCTTACGACATTTGTCAAAACTTGCCAACAGTACCTTATATTGAGCCAACAAGTCTGATTACTCTTTAGAAGAATAGTATTGATGGCCTTCCGATGCATTTTCAGACTCGGAGAGAGGTGTGTGGGAATTTACCTTCTCATTATATTGGGAGTTGCCTTCATTCTTGTCAGTATGTGCCATGAGCCCGTAGTAGGCTTCCTCATCTGAGCTTGATTTGTTTGAGTCACTGTAATTCAGAGTCTTTGGCTTTTTGGCAATGAAGCTCTTCTCCTTCCTCTTCTTACCTTTGAAGGGTATCCTTTCTTCCTTCTTAGATCCATCCTTCTTTTTGTAAGTATAGTCATCGATCATATGCCCCGCCTTATTATAAACTAGCACACAACGTCAGTTGAATTATGTTTGTTCGGTTTAGAGTTATACCTGTCATTGCCATTGTAGTTTTTCTTATAGTGATCACCATTACCATGTGATCTCCTATAGTTCAATGATGAGGGTTGATGTCTTATCTGCCTTCTCTTGTTGAGCATCCTCTTGAATTGTTTCAAGAGTAAATAAAACTCTCCATCTGACATTTTAGAGCATGAGGTGCACGGCTCTGAGTCCTCCTAATCACATGAGGTTTGTGTTCTCGCAGTAGACACAACTCTAGTCTTCCTTGACCCTTCAACCATCAGGGTCACTGACTTTTGTTGGGTATTATATCCACAATAACCATGATTTGAATAAGGGTCCCATTAAGCTAAGATGAATTTAGTCTGTATTTGATGCTTTGTTTTAGGTATGTACTTGTAGGTCTACATTGCTAAGTACACAGCAATATCAGGTTACAATGGGTCAGTAAACATATGACTATATAGTGCAATCATTTATTATGTAGGCCACGGTATTGACTCATGTGTAATATCTCTATTGGGCTATACTTCTATCCCAAGTGCTTGATAAGGATCCAATAAGGAGAAGGAGTTGGAATCAGAAGAATAGAACTTTTACCTAAGTAAAATTCGTCGAGTATTGTAAGGGATATTCGTTGAATTCATCTAGTATACTCTTGATACTCGTCGAATTCATCATGTATACTTACCAACACTCGTCTAATTCAACATATTGTACTTGAGGTAAAATCTCTGAGAGTTGGAAAATCTGCTAAGTAAAAAGAATTGAGTATTCTCGTGTATACTCATCGAATTCGTCGAATGTATCCAATGATACTCGTCGATACCTGACGAGTTTATTGAGTCAATTCGATTTTACTTCTCTGGATTTTCCAAGTCAAATTCGTTGACTATCACTGGTTCAGGCGTCGACATCATCAAGTGAGCTAGCCAATTTTCGTCGAATGCGTCGATGGCATCGAGTGTGTCGAGTGCGTCGACTACATCAATGACGTCGAGTGTGTCGAGTGCTTTGATTATGTCGATGGCATCTAGTGCGTCAAGTGTGTCGACAGCATAGAGTGCGTCGACATCATTGAGTGCATCGTGTCAGCCAGCTGATACTCATCGAATTCATCGAGTATACTAGCCGATACTCGTCGAATTTGTCAAGTATGACTTCAACTCGGCTTTAAGTAGCTAGCTAGTCTGAGCAAAATTTTCTTTAAGTAAATTTGATCGAATATCACTACTTGTTCATCGAGTATACTAAGCTATACTTGATGACACTCGACGAAAAAGGCTTAGGCTATTTTTTCCATCTTCTTTTCAAACAACAGCACAGGTTGAACGACGACCATGTACAGTAAATCCGCAAGTCTAGTTTTGGAAATTTCTTTATAGCTGTTGCTATTGAGGATGCCTATAAATACCTAGGGTGGACTTTCTATCAACCCTAATCATGGTAATTGTCCAAAATTCAAAATAGTAAAATATTCCAAAAAGAGAAATCGTCATCTCCTATACGTATGCCACTTCCGTTTGGCCGACGCAAGAAGCGCATGATTCGATCTACCCCTTCTGATTCGACTGAATCTTTGTATTATGAAGATCTCTAATCCTTCAGATCTAGTCTTTTCGAGATTCAAGATTCAAAGTCTTCAAGGTTTCCGATTTTACCGTGTTCTCCAAGCTATTCAAGTTCAACCTAAATGAAGAACAACAGATAGAAGACTCCAGATCTTGTCAAGATTTTTCTTGCAAAAATATTATGTAAATTCATTTTACAGTTGTAGGAGATTCATCTTCGAGTTGTAGATGCTTTTGTGGATCGAGTAGTAGATCCATTTGTGGATCGAGTTATAGATCCAGTTGTGGATCGAGAGGTAGGAGAGTTGTCTCCGACCTGTAGGAGTTGCGGCTCTGAGGTGTAAGATTTGCTGAGATCTGAGAAAGGTGAAGTAGCCGAATCTAGCCCTTCGCGGTAGATAGGCACGACGGGATAGTGGACGTACCCAACTCGGGGAACCACTATAAATCTCTGTGTTTGTGTGCTCTTATTTCTAAAGTATTGGTATACCGCAAAAAGACGCATAGATCACCTATTCACCCCCTCTAGGTGATTTAGGTAGACACTAGATACTTTCAATTGGTATCATAAGGGTGTTGTTCGGTATAAAGTAACATATTGAATAAGATCTCCCATCAAGTGTCAAGAGATTCCGCTTCGTGGCTATGGATAAAAGGACATGTCTTCTATGAAGTTACCGATGTGCACCAAGGAAAACTTTCCTATGTAAAAAGAATGAGTTTGATTCTTCATGGAAGCAACAGATCAGATGATTTTTCAGATTGTGGAAGAAGGACCTCATATTTTGACACAAGCCTCTGTCCTGAATCCAACAGTCATGATCCCTAAGAAAATGATGGATTTAACTAAGGATGAAATTGCCTTGGTCTCCTTGGATAAGAAGGCAAAGAACATTTTTGCAAGTGCAGTGGACTATTCCATGCTTCAAAATATATTCCACTGCAAATCTACCAAGATGATGTGAGACTGTCTAGTTGTTCTCATGGAAAGAACCGAAGAAGTCAAAGACGACTGTATATCATTGCTGGATCAAGAGTACGAAGCATTCAACCAAGGATTAAGTGATACTATTGCAGACAGCTTTGAGAAATTCTTCAAGATTGTCAACGGTGTCAAAAACTATGGCCGCACCTTCACTAATAGTGAATTAAATGACAAATTCCTCAGATCCTTGACAAAGGACTGGTATACTAAAGTGGTAGCCATTAGGGAGTTTGGGAAGTTGCTGAAGATTGATCCCCAGAACTTCTTCAGAAAGCTGCTCTCCTATGAGCTTCAAATGAATACTAGAAAGAACGAGGAGGAAAGCAGCAGGACTTTATGCAAAGAGAAGTCAGTTGCTCTGAAGGCTGAAAGTTCAAGAAAATCTAAAGCTATGTTACCAGTAAGGACACGAGCTCCAGATACTCCAGAAGACTCTGAGCCAAGCACGTCAGACTCTGAGCTATCCGATGGAGAACTTTCACTTATCTCCAAGCAGTTCAAGAGACTGTTCTGCAGGAGGAGATAGATGAGGAATCAATCTTTCTCATCTGACTTTAGAAGATCACATCGTAATGATAATCGCTCCAAGAAAAGCTACAACAAAGAGGACAAGTATAAATTTAAACCGAACAAACATTCTTTCCCTGATGTTGTGTGCTATTATTGTAATAAGACAAGACACATGATTGCAGAGAGTCTACAAAATGAAGGAAGGATCCAAGAAAGTGGAGAAGAGATCCTTCAAGGGCAAGAGGAAAGAATAAAAGAGCTTCGTCGCTAAGAAGTCTAAGACTTTCAGCGACAGTGACTCGGGTGAGTCTAGTTCAGAGAATGAGGAAGCTTACTTCGAGCTTATGGCTCGATCAAACTAGGAAGTTGGTGAGTCCAAGTATCACGAGAAGGTAAACACGCACATGATACTCTCTGAATCAAAAATGTCAACTAATGGTCACGAAGGCTATTATTCTGAGGAAGACGATTCCGACTTGATGACTCAACATCATGAACTTTTGAAAGCTTTTGACAAATGCCGCAATGTAGTCAAAAAGCAAGCAAAAGAGATTACCTCCTTCAAGACAGTGGAAACAAGCCTGGAGGAGGAACTTGAAAAATTACTTCCTCTCAGAGATGAAGTCCACTGCTTGAAAGAGAAATCAAAATGCTTGGATGAGACATTAAGCCTGAAACTGAGATGGTAGATCTGAAATACTCTAGAGGGGTGAGGGGGTGAATAGAGTATTCTTAAATTCTTTACAGCTTTTGCTGTAAATAAAAACTGCAGAATAAAATTAATAAATCATAAACACAGCAATCCTAAAAAGGGTACAAACACAGCAAGAACAAAAAGAAAGGGCAAACAGACAACACAAGAAATTATAGTGGTTCCCCAACCTGGGTACATCCACTCTTCTACCACCCTGGTAGGAATCCACTTAGATTTTTGATCAGGTGCCTGACACCAATGAGCTTTTGATCAGGTTCTCAAAAACCAAACCTCAAGTCTTTTGGTCAGGTAACTTGCAACCAGGAATAACTTTTGAAGGGAGTTATAACCCTTTATACAGTGGGGGATGAGAGATGATATTGTCTTCTCTTTCTCAATATACAACTAAGAAGACTTAAGTGGAATTGATATTATCAAAGAGCTCCCCCTGAGATGTAGAATGGTTCAGGAAAAACTGGAGCTTTGCTTCAGGGTGATAGGCCTTCAATCTTTAAGCCTTGACCAGAGAAGATCTTCAGGAACTTCTTGGCAGATGGAATTGATATTGTCCTTTGAAGTGTCCTGGTGAGTTGAAGAATGAAGACTCTTGAGTTTTGATTGATTGTTCTTCTTCTTCAGATAGTAGATGTTCTTCTGGTCTAGGGTTTCTTTTCTTTTTCAGAGTTCTGTCAAGAGAGAACAACAGAGAATTTTTTGTTGCAGACTGACTAACTGTGTATCTATGTTGTCTGTGTATCTCTGTATGTCTCTCTCTATATTATCTTCTATATGTCTTCTTGTCCAAGAAAGGAGAGGAAATTTCTTTTATATTTCCTGTCAAGAAATTCTCTTTCGAAATTTGAAATCCTCTGCATTAATTGCTGACGGCCTTGAGAATAAACTGCATTGATTTATTTCCCCAACTGTCCCATGGAAAAACGACAAGAAATAATCCTGGAGAAGACAATAATCAATGCTCTATATAACAGTTATTTTTAGCATTGATTACTTAGGAATTATTGCATTAGGAAGGGGACAGAATGAAGGAAATAACTAAGTCTGGATTCGTCGAACAGAGAACAGAAATCATCGAGCTGAGTCCACAGTTCGTCGAGCTGAGAAGCTGTGTTCATCGATTAGATGGCTTCTGTTCGTCGAGCTGAGTTCCAAGATCATCGAGCAAAGAGTAGAACTGCATTGATAAGAAACTTTGATAATTCTGTGTATGGAGTTCGTCGAGCTGATAACTGGTTTCGTCGACTGAAGTTCAGCAAAGTATTTCTGTACTTAGAATATTTTTCAGATGCTTCTGGAATGAAGTGTTGAAGTGAAGTATCCAGAAATCATTGACCTGAGAATTTGTTTCGTCGAGTTGAGGACCACTAACTGCTGTTGGATAACTATAGCCAAAGTGGTCAGAGTTCGTCGAGCTGAGAATCTTGAATTCGTCGACTGGAGATGATTCTGGACTTAGGAAACTGAGATGCTTCTGAATTAATAAGTTGAAGTAGAGAATCCAGAAATCTTCGACCAGAAATCTAAGTTCGTCGACTGGAGTCTAGAGAATAAAGTCTGGACTTGGAATGCTGAAGGTAGAGTCCAAAGATCGTCGACCTGAGAATCAAGTTCGTCGAGCTTAGCTCAGAGAATTTTCTCTGAGATCGTTGAGCTGAGCACGACAATCATTGACCTGAGTATGGCGAACATCGAACTCATTTTTCTGAGTCTTTGGAAAATCACTAAGTCTTGAGTCTCTAGCAGTCAGATGATTGCTGGTCCATGCAGTGTTGAAACTAAGGACTTGGCCTTGACTCTAGGACACAATTATGACCCTGGCTATACATGATGGGTCACAAGATCCTAACTTAGTGAACCTAGCCCAAATCAAACCAGGGATCCAACAATCTCCCCCTATTTGGGTGAGGTCACTAATTACAGACTCAGACTAAACTGAAAATAAACAAAGCAGGAAAAATATATATCTGGCAGAGAAAAATGAACACATGCAGCCGATATATATATATATATATATATATAGATATATATATATATATAGATAAGCTTTGTTCAGAAATAAGAAAGCAGTTATAAACATAACAGAAATTAAACAGTTCAGAACTCATTTCTTTTGCTTCTTCTCTTTTGGCTTTTCTTCTTTGCTCTTATCTCCTGCTTAGTAAAAACAATTTCTCTGTTTGGAACTGAAGCTTGCACTTTGGTCATGGTCATATCAGCAGCCCCTATAATCTTCAAAGATATGGCTCTGGGGACTACTGCTTCTGGGTGTAATTTCATATAATCATCAACATTGAAAAAATTGTTAGCGTTTTCAAACCTTTTGAGCTCTTCCTTCCTGTATTTAGACATGATAGTATATTCTGAGGGATCCTTTCATTCAGCTCTAGCTTTGTTGATCATAGAAAGGCCAACAAGTTCTTGGAACCTGGCCATCCTAGCAGTTGTTGCTGTTTCTGGATCTTCAAAAGGTACATGTGGAGAAACAGGTCTGTTAGAGTTTTCATCTTGTTGATGTTCAGGAAGTTTTTGCTATTTTTGTTGTTGATGTTGCTGCTGTTGTTGAGGTTAGTGCTGCTTCCCAGATGGATACTGTCTTTGTTGGCTGCTTCCTGAAAATGAGGACCTACCATGATGTCTTTGATAAGTTTGAAATTGGGTAGTCCTTTGAGAAGTTGTGCCTGAAGCACCGGCAGCTGGAGGAGGAGCTGGAGGAGGGTCCTTTCTATATCTGTGAGTTAGTGGAGGGGAATATCTTCTGCTTCTCTTTCTCTCTTTCTGTTCATTCTTGGATAACCACATCCAAGCAGGAATTCCCTTATAAGGAGTAATCTTCTGAAGAATATAGTAGGGAGTGTCATTTGCTGGATTTGGTTTAGGAGCAGGAGGAGCTTTCCTTTTCTTAGATACTTTCTTCTTCTTTGGATCCTCATCTGAATCCTCATCTTTAGACTCTTGAGGATTATCATATAGATCATTCAAAGCTTTCAGGGCCTCAGCAGAAATAATAGGCTTCTCAGTCTGAGATGGAGCTGGAGGAGAAACTACAATTGAATCTGGAGCTGGAGAGCTGTCTATGACAGTGCTTTCAGCAACTGCCTTATTCTCTTCTTCAATATCAGCCAAGATCAAAGCATCAAGATCTCGTATAGGAGAGTCATCCATTATAAAGCTTGGTGCAGAAAAGGTTTCTAGATGGGATGGAATGACTGTAAGCTCTGGAGCAGCAAAACTATCTTTGAGTTGCTTGGCAGCTATAGGACTTATTGGAGAAGAATAGGGAACAATAACCAAAGATGTCTTAGTATAGTCTGTTGGAAGGAAACTCAAATATGCAGTATCAAAAATTATCAACAAATTTACTAAATCTACTGTGGGATTTTTAATGAAATCACCAGCAATATCTGTTACTGATTCATCCATGTCCATGTCAGTCTTAATAAAATGAATAAAATCAATTAAATCTAACTCAGCATCTGCATCTGTTGGTACTTCTGCTATAACTACTGCTGCTGCTACTGCTATGTCTGCTGCAGCATCTTCATCAAGCATCTCCCCCTGCCTGGTTTCAGTGTGAACTGGAGCCAATCCCCTGACTGAAGATGGGGCAGCAGTGAGGGCAGAAATCTGGGCAGAGAGGGAAGATATAGAGGTAGCAAGAGGTGTAATGGTCTCTGCTATTATTGTTTTGAGGAGGGATGTGATGAGGGCAATGACAGAAGAAATTGTGGAGGGATACAATGGTGGAGTTGCAGAAGGTGTTTCAGATGGTGGTTGGTGGAAACATTTGGAGGGATGGTAGATGTTGGTGAGGATGGAGGAGGAGTATCTTGCATTTGGACATCCTGGATGGATTTAGTTGGAGGAGAAGGAGTATGGGGAGGAGATGACAGTAGATTGAAGGATGGTATGAAGGACAAATGTGGTGGAAGAGGAGATGAAGGTGGTGTTGGAGAAAGGGAGGGTTGATGATATTCCTGAATAGGAGAAGAAGGGATGTCTGTGAGATCTATTGGTGGAGAGGTGGAAGGAAATGTAGCTGGAGGAAGAACATGAATAAATGGTTGTGGTTGTGGTTGTTATTGTTGTTGGGGTTATTGTTGAGTCTGAGGTTGAGGTGGGAGGACTGTGGTGTATGGTAGTTGGGTTTGGAGTGCTAGAAGAGATGGTGAGGGTGGAATGATCTCTTCAGCAGGGTGGGGAGTGGCTGTAATAGCCCTTGTGCTCTCAGAAGCTTTGGTGGAAGAGGATGAGGCCTTGGAAGGCTTTGTTATGGTCCTCTCCCACCTGCCAAATAAGGCACATGTGAGCCTTTTGCTGGCATTGATAAATATGGTCGGGGAGACCAGTGTTTCAGCAGCTTTTTTCCTTCAAAAAGATCCCCAAGATCCTTCCAAAACACACTTCATTTTTGTTGTTCTTTTTCTTGATCAGATCAAAGATGATCTGAGCCCAGTCCACTTGTTGACTACTATACACATAAGCAGAAATTGATGCCTGGTTATATAATCGTGGGCAGTATGCTTGCCCAGCAAGACTTTCCCAATGATATCTACAAGAAACTTAAATTCTGTAGACAAATGCTTCTTCAGCAATTTATTAGGGTTATCTCCAGAGTAACCCATCATACTCAGCATCATGTCATATCCTTCACTGTCAATCTCTAATTCTTCTTCTCCATTATTCAAACCAAATATTTTAGTTAATACAGTGGGAGAGAGAGATAGCATTACCCGCAATTGATCCAACCATTGTGTTCTCCTCGGTTGTTGAAGATGTATAAACCCATTCTCTGATCTCAGTTCGAGATAGCTTAATCCTTGTCATCAGGTTCTTCTGTTTTTTCTCTTCCAGAAGGTGCAAAATATCCAGAATTATGGGTTCTGAATGTTGAAACGAATCAAAGTCGACATCAAAGCCGGTATCGAACTTCATAGCAGCAAGGGTTCCTGTTGGAATCGCCACGAGAGTACCTATAAGAGAAACACGACGATCAAGTGCAAAGGAACAGAAAGCGCTGGATGGAGGTGGAAGAAAACCTAGGTATAGGGTTTTCCAGAATATGAATCGACAAACTCCGTTCCACAAAAAATAAAACATTCTTTGATCTGGGTTCGATGAAATAATTTAGAGTTAAACAATTCGTCGAGCTCAGTCTGAAGATTTGAAGACATTTTGTCGAGCTCCGTTCGACGAAAGTTTTCTGAAGTGGATTCGTCGATCTCTGTTCGACGAAAACAACTTCACTCACAGAGAGTTCGTCGACCTCTGTTCGATGAATATCTCCCGAACTGTCCCTAGTTCGTCGAGCTCCATTCGACGAAATCTGGAAAATTCGTCGAGTGCAGACAGAAACTAAACTAAGTCTTCTCCATTGATCATTCCAAACTGATTTATAAAGAACAGATGGTTTCTTTCATCCAGAGGTTTGGTGAAAATATCAGCTCTTTGTAAATCAGTGTAGATATAGACAAGTTTAATTTTGTCTGTCTACACACTCTCTTATGAAATGATGCCTAATGTCTATATGCTTGGTCCTACTGTGATGAATTGGATTCTGTGCTATGGCAATAACACTTGTGTTATCATATAGTAGAGTTGAATTATTTAAGTTGAGACCATAGCCTAGTAATTGATTTTGAATCCACAGCATCTGGGAACAACAGCAGCCAGCTGCAATGTATTCTGCCTCAGCAGTTGAGGTAGACACAGATGACTATTTCTTACAAAACCAGGACACTAATCTCATACCCAGGAACTGGCAGGTTCCTGAAGTACTTTTCCTATCCACCCTGTATCTAGTAAAATCAGCATATGAGTATCCAGTTAACTCAAATTCTAATTCAGTAGGATACCATAGGCCTAGACTTGGACAACTCTTTATATATCTCAAAATTCTTTTTACAAAAATTAGATGAGATTCTTTAGGGTTCACTTGGAACCTAGCACAAAGGCATGTGGCAAACATGATATCTGATCTACTAGCTGTAAGCTATAATAGGGACCCAACAATGCCCCTATATAATTTCTGGTCAACAGGTTTCCTATGTGGATCAGAGTCTATTACAGCATTTGTAGCCATAGATGTTTTCTTTGCCGAGGCATCAGCCATCCCAAACTTTTTGATAAGCTCTTTTACATATTTAGCTTGGGAGATGAAGATGCCATCAGGGAGCTGCTTCACTTGGAGACCAAGGAAGTAGGAGAGCTCACCCATGCTACTCATTTCAAATTTGGAATGCATGAGGTCAGAGAACCTCTTGCACAATTTGGAATCAGTAGCCCCAAATATGATGTCATCCACATATATTTATACTAACAATGTTTGGTCCTTATGATGTCTAGTGAAAAGTGTCTTATCTACTATGCCTCTAATGAACTTATGCTCTATCAAAAAGCTAGCTAAGGTCTCATACCAAGCTCTTGGAGCTTGCTTTAGACCATAGAGGGCTTTATGCAATTTAAAAATATGATAAGGGTGAGTTGGAGAAATAAAACCTGTAGGTTGTTCAACATAAACCCCTTCTTTTAGTACTCCATTTAGAAAAGCACTCTTCACATCCATTTGATAGACCTTGAATCTCTTGTAGGCTGCATAGGCAAGGAATATTCTGATTGTCTCTAACCTTGCCACAGGTGCAAAGGTTTGGTCATAATCTATTCCTTTCTCTTGCCTATATCCTTGAGCAATAAGCCTAGCCTTATTTCTCATAATCACTCCTTGGGCATCCAGCTTGTTTCTATAAACCCATTTGGTTCCAATTACTGGGTAGTTTTGGGTCTTGGAACCAAATCCTAAACTCTACATCTCTCAAATTGGTTTAATTCCTCCTGCATTGCAATGATCCAGTGGGGATCTTGCTCTGCATTATGGATGGATAGAGTTTCAACCTGAGAGAGAAAACAAGCATGCATAAAATCTTGGTTGAGTTGATGCCTTGTCTGTACACCTGCTGATATGCCTCCAATCACTTGAGATATGAGATGATCCCTTAGTGTGACAAGATCAGTGGGTAGAGTTGGTTTTGCAACAGCATTAGTAACTAATTCCTCTTGTGGAATTATGTTTGCTGTTGGAGGAAGATCAATTCCTGCAGTGCCTTCATCTTCACTTTCTTCAATGACTTGTGGAGAAGGATGTGTTGGAACCTCTTGGATGAGGTTTAGTCCATCCAAATTCTCACAGAAGTGAGGTACCTGCAAAGTGCTTTTGGTAGAAATCTCTTTCTCCTTGCAAGAAATGTTAGATTCATCAAATGTAACATGAATAGATTTTTCAATTTTTAGTGATGATTTATTAAAAACCCTATAGGCTTTGCGTACTTGGGAATATCCTAGAAAGATTCCCTCTTCAGCCTTAGCCTCAAACTTTCTAATGTATCTTCTATTGTTGTTATGAATATAACATATACATCCAAATACTTTAAAATAGTTGATTTTAGGTTTTTTCCCTTTAAGTAATTCATAGGGAGTCCTATTCTTTAGTTTATATATCAAGCTTCTGTTCAGGACATAATTTGCAGTGTTTATAGCCTCTGCCCAAAAGGATAGTGACATGTAAGCATATGCAAGTAATGTACCTACAGCTTCAATTAGGGTCCTATTTTTTCCTTTTAGATACCCCATTTTATTGGGGAGTTCTAGGAGCTGAGAAGTAATGCCTGATACTTTCCTTCTCATAAAACTCATGCATAAGAAGAGATCCATGTGTAGAAAGTATAATATCCTAGGTGAATCACTTTTATTAACAAATTTAAAAGTAGATTTAGTTTGCTTGCCTAGTTGACAAACACTGCAGAGACCTTTCTTCTTGTAGGGACCAGAAGGTAGACCTCTCACAAGATTGTCTCTTGATAGCCTAACAATGTTTTTCAAGTTTACATGACCTAGCCTTTTATGCCATAAATCATTCTGATTACTAGTTATATTAAGTAAGCAGATATCAGAATTGGCAAAAAAAATCAACTAAGTATATGTTACCTTGTCTATTCCCAAGTAAAATAGTTTGTTTTTCTTTATTAGCAATAGTGCAAGAAGATGAGTTAAAGTGTACCTGATAACCTTAATCACATAACTGGCTTATAGAGATAAGGTTATGCTTGAGTCCTCTGACATAAGTCACTTTCCTGAATGTGACTACTCCAATCTTCACTTCTCCAAAACCTTCAGACTGCCCACATTTTGAATCACCATAGATAACCTTTGGTCCTAGCTAGGACTTATAATTGGTTAAGTTGTCCTTGCTGCCAGTCATATATTTGGAGCATCCACTGTCCAGGTACCATGTTTGATTATTTACTTGACAGCTCTTCACCTGCAATGAAAAATAATTAATTGTTCTTGACCCAGGTTACCTTGGGTCCTTTGTTTTGCTGGTAAGAGAAACTGGATGTAACAGAAAATTTAGGTTGAGATTTATATCCTAATGGGTGATATCTTCTAGGTGGTATTACCCAATCAGCTACATGATTAAATGGTTTCCTAGAATTATTAGAGTTGCTTCTAAAATTACAGTTTTTTAAAGTCTTTCTGGGTTCGACGAATTATTATGAGTTCGTCGACCAGAGTTCGATGAATTGGGATGAGATCGTCGATCTCTGCCCAGAGAATGAACATGTTCATTTTCTGTGCCCCACGTTCGTCGACCTCTACTCGACGAACCATACAGAGTTCGTCGATCGCAGTTAGATGAATAATTATAGCTAAAGTTTGCGTTCAACATTCGTCGAGTTGGGTTCGGCGAACGAGCAACATTTCATCGATTTGAGTTCGACGAATTCTGTTGAACTTTGTTTTTTACTTGTGGTTTTCTGATTTTTGTTATTTTGCCCATTTGATTTTGGAATTTGTTCTATGGTTTGATTATGGTTTATTTTTTCCTTCCCCTTAGCTGAAACAAATTTAATGGGGGTAGTCAGAATGTTCTTCTTGAGAATAGGGGCAAACTTGATGAAGCACCCAAGCCTAGCTTGCCATTGAATGTGGCATTTACAGTGCTTGTGATGTCCATCAGCTTGAGGCTTCTCCCATTGAGAGATTCCTCAAGTTGTTTAGCCTCACATATCTCAGTCTTTAACAATATAATTTGTCCATTAGCTAAGGTTAATTCATCCTTTAACCTATTGTTTTCTGAATTAACATTCTCTAGGTTTCCTAATTTTTTCCTAAGAGTCTTAATTTCTTTTTCTTAGTTAATTAATTCTATGCACATTGTTTTAAATTCCGATTTAAATGAATCAGAACTGTAATCAAAGGAAGATAATAACTTGTCAGCTTCAGAATATGAAACTGCTTCATGGTCTCAATCTTCTTCTTCTGAATGGCTCCTAGAGGCATCAATGGCCATTAGACAGACTTCTTTGGCCCTTGCCTCTTCTTCATCTGCACTGGAGCTGGAATATGTTGATTTATCCTCAGTTTCACTCCATGATTTAGCCACAAAACCTTTCTCCTTCTTCTTGTATTTGCTGGAGGAAGGCCTGCTGTTGTGCTGTCTTCTGGTATCTTTCTCTCTTCTCTTCTCCTTCTTCTGATTCTCTGGACACTCAGAGATGAAGTGTCCAGGTTTCCTGCAACCAAAACACACCACTTCTTTAGTTGGTATTTTGTCATACCTTGGTTTATCATCCTGCCTTGATGACTTTCTCCTGAAGTCTTTCCTTGCCATTTTATATAATCTTTTGACAAAAAGACTCATCAGCTCTTCATTTGTGGTTGAAGTATCTGTCTCCTCAATAGCCTTGAATACAATGCTTTGTTCTTTTCTTGATGGAGGAGGTGTTCTTTGCTCAACTGCCTCTCTGGATTTGATCAGCTGTTCATAGGACTTAAGCTTTCCTAAAAGAGATTCAGTGGAAATCTCATTTAGGCTTCTGGCCTCCTTGATGGGCCAAATCCTTGAATCCCATGAGCTTGGGAAGCACATAAGGATCTTATCATTCACCTCAGTGAGGGTGATGTCCTTGTCCAAGGTTTTTAGCTCATTGATGATTGAGCTTAACCTGTTGTACATATCAGCTACTATCTCAGCTTCCTCCTTCTTGAAATTCTCATATAGGGATATGAGATTGGA
This sequence comes from Platanthera guangdongensis, assembly GCA_039583875.1. Taxonomy (NCBI): domain Eukaryota; kingdom Viridiplantae; phylum Streptophyta; class Magnoliopsida; order Asparagales; family Orchidaceae; genus Platanthera; species Platanthera guangdongensis. Next base: position 53,963,524 of record CM077150.1, read on the forward strand.
TCTCCTATCATTCCTTTTATCTGCAGATCTAGCCACCATTTGATTTAGAGAGTCCCATATGGCCTTGGCTGATGTGCATTCAGCCACCTTTTGAAAAATGTCATCAGACATTGTTTGGGCCAGAATATTCATGGCCTTGGCATCTGTAATTTTAGCCTTCTTCTGGGCTTCAGTCCACTCAGGTGGTGGAACTACATTTGTGCTTGAAGCTGCTATAGATGTGGAGGCAGTGGCTCGAGGAGGACCTGTCATAATAGAATTAAAAATATCCTCATCAATAGAGTTCATGTACAATTTGATTCTTGCCTTCCAGATGGAAAACTTATTTAGATTGCATACTAGAGGTTTGGTGCTTGCATAATCTTTGTTATGTGCCATGCTGTGTGAGAATAAATCTAATGGCAATGAAAAGACAGATCTAACTCAAGATCTTTGGTTCAAGGGTTAGCTTGTACAACCAAGGGAATCCTGCTCGGATACTAATTGAAAGTGAGATGTTAGATCTGAAATACTCTAGAGGGGGGGGGGGGTGAATAGAGTATTCTTAAATCCTTTACAGCTTTTGCTGTAAATAAAAACTGTAGAATAAAATTAATAAAGCATAAACACAGCAATCCTAAAAAGGGCATAAACACAGCAAGAACAAAAATAAAGGGCAACCAGACAACACAAGAGATTATATTGGTTCCCCAACCTGGGTACATCCACTCTTCTACCACCCTGGTAGGAATCCATTCAGATTTTTGATCAGGTGCCTGACACCAATGAGCTTTTGATCGGTGCTCAAAAACCAAACCTCAAGTCTTTTGGTTAGGTGACTTGCCACTAGGAATAACTTTTGAAGGGAGTTATAACCCTTTATACAGTGGGGGATGAGAGATGATATTGTCTTCTCTTTCTCAATATACATCTGAGAAGACTTAAGTGGAATTGATATTAACAAAGAGCTCCCCCTGAGATGTTGAATGGTTCAGGAAAAACTGGAGCTTTGCTTCAGGGTGATAGGCCTTCAATCTTTAAGCCTTGACCAGAGAAGATCTTCAGGAACTTCTTAACAGATGGAATTGATGTTGTCCTTTGAAGTGTCCTGGAGTGTTGAAGAATGAAGAATCTTGATTTTTGATTGATTGTTCATCTTCTTCAGATAGCAATTGTTCTTCTGGTCTAGGGCTTCTTTTCTTTTTCAGAGTTCTGTCAAGAGAGAACAACAGAGAATTTTTTGTTACAGACTGACTAACTGTGTATCTATGTTATCTGTGTATCTTTGTATGTCTCTCTCTGTATTATCTTCTATATTTCTTCTTGTCCAGGAAAGGAGAGGAAATTTCTTTTATATTTCCTGTCAAGAAATTCTCTTTCGAAATTTGAATTCCTCTGCATTAATTGCTGACGGCCTTGAGAATAAATTGCATTGATTTATTTCCCCAACTGTCTCATGGAAAAACGACAAGCAATAATCCTAGAGAAGACCATAATCAATGCTCTTTTTAACGGTTATTTTTAGCATTGATTACTCAGGAATTATTGCATTAGGAAGGGGACAGAATGAAGGAAATAACTAAGTTTGGATTTGTTGAACAGAGAACAGAAATTGTTGAGCTGAGTCCACAGTTCGTCGAGCTGAGAAGCTGTGTTTGTCAATCATATGGCTTCTGTTCGTCGAGCTGAGTTCCAAGATCATCGAGCAGAGAGTAGAATTGCATTGATTAGAAACTTTGACAATTATGTGTATGTAGTTCGTCGTACTGATAACTGGTTTCATCGACTAAAGTTCAACAAAGTATTTCTGGACTTAGAATATTTTCAGATGCTTATGGAATGAAGTGTTGAAGTGAAGTATCCAAAAATCATCGACCTGAGAATTTGTTTCGTCGAGTTGAGGACCACTAACTGCTGCTGGATAACTCTAGCCAAAGTGGTCAAAGTTCATCGAGCTGAGACTCTTGAATTGATTGACTGAAGATGATTCTGGACTTAGGAAACTGAGAGGCTTCTGAATTAATAAGTTGAAGTACAGAATCTAGAAATCATCGACCAGATATCTAAGTTCGTTGACTGGAGTCTAGGGAATAAAGTCTGGACTTGGAATGCTGAAGATAGAGTCCAAAGATCGTCGACCTGAGAATCAAGTTCGTCGAGCTCAGCTCAGAGAATTTTCTCTGAAATCATCAAGGTGAACACGATAATCATCGACCTTAGTTCGACGAACGTCAAACTCATTTTCTGAGTCTTTGGAAAATCTCTAAGTCTTGAGTCTCTAGCAGTCTGATGATGGCTGGTCCATGCAGTGCTGAAACTAAGGACTTGGCTTAGACTCCAGGACAACACTATGACCCTGACTATACATGATTGGTCACAAGATCCTAACTTATTGAACCTAGCCCAAATCAAACTAGGGATCCAACAAAGCCTAAAGGAGAAATACTTAGATGAGATAGAAGAAAAGCTCTTGGTGAAGATGAAACTTGTTGAAAGCTACTCCAAGCTAAGAACCATTCTCCCTCTCATCGACGAATTTTCTTCTCCAAAGAAGGGTAGTAGTCTTGGCCACATAGCTGAAAAAGGCGAGGTTGCTAAGAGAGCCGCTGCCAAAGGTAAAGGAAAGGCAGCTCAAAGTCAAACCACCTTTAAGAAGGTGATTTTCCCCATAAATAAATATGACTCTGAGACGTTCTATGGGCACTTTGCTAGGCCTACCTATATAGAGCCAAATAAGCACTATTAAGAATGGACCCGTCCCCGAGACTTTGGGGCAGATGTTTTTAAGGCTACTTACGAAGAGGTAACTCTAAAAAAGTATGGTCCTTATGTTCATGGACATAATTTTAAGAAGGAATCGAAAGCCAAAAGTATCATACCTAAGGCTAAGGTAATAGAAAAGCCTTATGTGTGCTGCAATCAGGAGGCTTCCACCTCCAAGTTTGTAGCCCCTGCTAGACCTCCCATAAAAAAAGGTAAAGCAGGAATACAAGAGAAGGTACAACATGTTTGACTGTTGATGCTGTGACAAAATTAGTTATTTCGGCGTAGATTGCTGGTTTAACCCTACTAATTTTGAAACTCCACGAGTTAACTTTGAAATACCGACCACTCACAAAGTTAATGCTCCTAGTGGTGTTAAGATGACAAGGAACTAAGGACCCAAATCCGTTTGGGTTCCTAAGGTAAAATGATTTATGATTGTAGGTATGTCTAAAGGACAATAAAACTCCAATCTGGTACTTGGACAGTGGATGCTCTCGACATATGACCGAGACAAGAAGCCTTCTGCGAGAATTCACCCCAGTTGAATACGGTCCAAAGGTCATCTTTGGAGGGTCAGACATGGGAATAACTAAAGGCTAGGTATGATTTCCAATGACATAGTCTCATTCACAGACGTGGCTTATGTTGAAGGATTACAACATAATCTCGTAGGCATAAGTCAACTATGTGACAAAGGCTATATCGTTGAGTTCTATAAGGACAAGTGTTTGATAAAATTGTCTGCAAATTTGGAGACAATCTTAACAGGAACTCAGAGTAGAAATATCTTTCGTTTAAATTTTCTATGTCAAGACAACTCTACACCAGTATGCTTTTTGGCTAAAAGTAGTGCGTCTATTTGTGACTAATGGCATAAGAGATCAACACATATTAATTTCAAAACAATAAACATGTTATTTTCTCACAACTTAGTGCGTGATGCCCCCAACATTAAGTGCCTTAAAGAGAGTCCATGTCACACATTCCCGATGGGTAAGCAAATAAGGGCTACCTTCACGAGCATTTCTGAAAAAGACTCCTCAAGAAGTTTGTATCTACTTCACATGGACATATTCGGTCCTATGCCAATTCACAGTTTAGGAGGTAAAATATATATGTTGGTAATTGTTGATGACTACTCTCATTTTACTTGGGTGTTCTTTCTGAAACCCAAGTCAGACACCTTTGATTTTTTCAATAATTTTGTCCGGCAAATACAGAATGAATTAAACTACTATGTGGTTAAAATCAGAAGTGATCAAGGAAAAGAGTTTGAGTCTAGTTCCATGACTGAATTTTGTGGAAGTCAAGGTATCTTTCATGAGTTTTCCTCCCCGCATAATCGACAACAAAATTGAGTTGCTGAGAGAAGGAATAAAACCCTAATTGAAGCATGTATAACTTTTTTGAATGTCATGTCACTACCAGAGTACTTATGGGCCGAAGCAGTCAACACAGGTTGTCACGAGCAAAATAGAGCACTAATTAACAAAAAACTATCATATGACTCCCTATGAACTATTGAAAGGAAGAAAATCGACTATGTCCTACTTTAGAATCTTTGGAAGTAAATGCTTCATACTTAATAATGGAAAGTATTACCACATGAAGTTTAGTGAAAAATGTTTTGAAGGTATTTTCGTAGGTTATAGTAGCCATAGTAAGGCATATAGGATTTTTAATAAGAAAACCCGGGTGATAGAAGAGTCTATCAATGTTGTATTTGATAAGACAAGCATGCTTCATATCAGCTCCTCTAGTGTTGGTGGTACAGATGCAGGTACCAGGTTTGAAGAACTAAGCTTGGAAGAAGCAGTCAAGGAAGATGCTCCAAGCTCAGTCAAGGTAGTCGATCCAAGTATGGTGGATGAAGAACAACTAGATGAACTGACCACAGAGGATGCACCTGATGCAGAAGAATCTGCTAATGGAAGAGGAAGAAACCTAGTGTTCAGACATCTCAGAGATCACCCAGCTGATCAAATTATTGGATAGACAGGCGATGGCTATAGAACCAGAAGAGGTACAACTAATAAGATATTGCATCTTAGTTTTATGTCTTAGGTTGAGCCAATGAAGTTTGAAGAAGCAAAAAAGGCTGCCTCTTGGATCATGGCAATACAAGTGGAGCTCAACCTTTGACAGGTGCAAAGTCTAGGAGTTAGTGCCCAAGCCCAAGAGACAAAATATGATTAACACCAAATGGGTATTTAGAAACAAGCTGGACGAGAATGACATAATCATAAAGAACAAAGCCAGGCTTGTAGCTCAAGAATACAAACAAGAAGAAGTGAATCACTTCGACTAGACCTTTGCTCCAGTGGCCAGGCTCAAGGTGATCAGGTTGTTTCTTGCGTATGCTGCCTTCAAAGGCTTAAACGTCTATCGAATGGACATGAAGTCAGCATTCTTCAATGATAATCTGAAAGAGGAAGTATACGTAGCTCAAACTCCAGGTTTTGTCAACTCTACTTTCCCTGACTATGTTTATTTTCATAATAAAGCTCTTTACAGCTTAAAACAAGCTCCTCGAGCTTGTGTGAGATGTTGTATAGCTTTCTTCTTGAGAACAAGTTCACAAGAGGAAAGATAGACAAGACATTATTTCTTAGGGAAGTAAAAGGCAAGGTTTTGCTAGTGCAAATCCATGTCGACGACATTTTTTTTGGTTCTACGGAAGAAAACCTTTTCAAGAAGTTTTCCAAACCTATGCAAGGGAAGTTTGAAATGAGCAGTATGAGAGAGCTGAAGTATTTCTTAAGACTTCAGGTGAAACAAACTGAATTGAAGATGAAATTTTCATCTCTCAGACGAAGTTCACTAAAGTGTTACTAAAGAAATTCAGAATGGAGAATGCAACCTCGATAAGGACTACAATGGGTTCAACTATGTCTCTGGACAATGATGAGAAAGGGAAACCTTTTGACTAAACCAAATATAGAAGCATAATTGGATCCTTGCTCTACCTTACTGCCAGTAGACTTGACATAATGTTCTCGACCTGTGATTGCGCTAGATTTCAGGTGAACACTAAGGAATCTCATTACATCGCTGCAAAGAGAATTTTAAGATACCTTAAGGGTAGACCCAATCTTGGCTTATGACACCCAAGAAGTAATGATGTCGAGCTAATTAGATTTTCAGAGGCAGATTATGCAGGTAGTAGGGATGACAGGATAAGCAATTTCGGGATGTGCCAATTCCTCAGAAGAAGGCTTATTTCATGGAGCAGTAGGAAGCATAATTGTGTGGCAACTTCAACGGCCGAGTCAGAGTATATCTCTCCGGGTAGTTATTGCGCACAATTTCTATGGATCAGGATTCAGCTTGAAGATTACAACCTAAAGTTCAAAGAGATTCTAATGTTCTGCGACTCCTCCAATGCTATAGCGATCGCAAATAATCCATTCTCTCACAGCCAGACAAAGCACATCGAAGTTCGATATCACTTCATCCGGGAGCATGTTGATAATAAGGATATAGCCCTCAGCTATGTCTCGACGAATAAGCAAGTCACAAATATTTTCACAAAGCCAATGGATGAAGCAAAGTTCTCGTTTTTCAAAATGGAACCGGGTATGCTGAACAAGGACTCGTGAAGATGAATAAGAAGATGGGAATTCACACCGGAAATTCTTTAGAAAGCAAAAAATTTGTCCAAGGCAAATTCGTCGATTATCGGTCGGCAGAACTCGACAATTCGTCGGATATATACGGCTAATCTCGACGAATTTCACTCTGCGTTCAGTCAATTTCAACGAATTTTACTTAGGTCAAAAATTTCTTTCCTATATTGGATCCGAAGAGTCACGACTTATCAGGTACGTGCCTTTCACATGTCAAATTTTTAATTATATATATATATATATATTACAAGGGTTTGGGGTAAACCACTCCACTTCGTCGAAATAGACTCCGGATTCTGCCGAACTAGTATCTCTCCGGACGATTTGTTTTCTAGGCACCGCGCGTCTTCTCCATTCGGAAGATTCGCCCGCTGCAATTTGAGCCCACCGCCGACTTGTTCTCCCGTTTCGAAAGTACAAGAAATCCAGTTCCCACAGGTCAGGCCAGAGTCGAATTCTCTGTGTTCATATTTATGTTCTCCATGGCTCCTAGAAGCACCAACGGTTTGCTAGGTGGTGGAGAACTAGTTCAGATAGGTTTTGCCTCAGCGATAGATGAGTTCAGGAATGTTATTCTCATGCTGGAGTCGGCCGGCCTCTCCTTTGTCCTAGAACACCCGTGCATGATATTGGATAAAGACATCCTCGAGATCTATCAGCATGGCAAGCTTCGCTGGGAGGATACTGTTATCAAGAGAAAATTTTGTTAAACCACAGTCAATGTGAAGGCTTCCCTCCTAACAAGGTACTTGTGGCTTCCTTTTTGTGAAGAGGCCGATTACCTCGAAGAGGAGGACTTCACTAGAGCTCTATTATTCTGTGGACTTCCCAGAGGCACAAAATTAGTTAATAAAAATGGGATGAATGAGGATGGAAAGTTACTTTCAGATATTATTGGTAAGGCACATCTTTGCAAGACATGATCTCATGACTACCTCACCTCAGAGAGGTTCAAGATACTCGTGGCAATCATCTGTAGAAATAGAATGGATTGGGGTGCCCTGTTGTTTGAGAAGATCAAGGATAGTTTGCGCACACCCAATTTTGGAAGGATACTCAGCTTATATCTGAACCAGATGGACATGGGCAAATTTGATATGTCCAAGGGAGTACCAATCCACTACTTGAATAAAATCGATTCTTCAATTTTCTCGAGATGGGATAGGAAGATCTTGAGGCCAGGGGGAGCCATAGATTTGCCTGTGGAGGATGAAGAACATGATCATGAGGATAAAATTCCTTCTCTAACCCCCAAGGAAACTCTAGAGATATTGAGTATAGGACCTGAGGGGGAGACCTTTAATACAGTTATGGGAAGTGCTACTGCTGATGAGATAGTGCCTGATGATGACAAAGTTGTTGCTGCTGCTGAGAATGACCTAAATGTTGCTGATTACGAGATAGATACTGATGAGGTATTGGTTATTGCTAATGAGCCCAAAGATGCTGATATTGCTAATGATGGTGCTAAGTAGATGTCAGTTGACAACATGATTGTCCTTCTCTCAGAGATTACTCCTACTTCAGCTTCTGAGGGGGAGGTGATTCAGTCCATTATATCCGTCTCTACTCAGGTTGCCAGGTTTATCCGCAACCTTGAGAAAATTATTAGAAAGATGCCAGATGCACCTCCAGCTGTTGAAGAGGAGGTAGTGGATATTTTTGATGAGGAAGGAGATGCATAAGAGCATCCTCCTGTCCTATATGCTGTTGATGATCTCGGTCTAATTTTTAAAGCTCGATTTTCTCCGATAGATGAGTCTTCCAGTGAAGATCTGCCCTCTCCTCCCAGTATTCCTACTCCATAAGTTCCTAGTTCTAGTGCTAATAGTTCTATCCTGAAGACCATAGAAGCCATGTTGGCCAAGCCGCCACAACAGTTTGAAGTATAAATGCGAAAAGTTCTGAAAAAGGTCCAGGAAATTGAGAAAGATATGAACAACGGCCTTGCAGCTGTCAAGGTTCATTTTGACAAGTTAGATGAAAGGTTGGACTCCTGGTTTGTGTGGGGTTGTGAAGCTCTAATTCATAATATGGCTGGGCTAAAGAGGCGAGAAACAGTGAAGTTGGGCTCACCTGGTTAGTGGTCCCGCCACTTTCTCGGAGACAGTCGTTGAATAGATAGCGTCAGAGATAATGTGGAAGTTCTTCAAAATGTTAATAAGAACGTTGTAACCATGATTGAAGCTCACAATCTATCAATGACTCATTTTGACAAGACCATGGAATCCAATGCAAATGTTATAGCTGAGGAAGTTAGTAAGGGGGAGGATGCCCATCAAGCTAAGGTGGATGCGGTTAAGGCTTCCATGTTAGCAATCTTCAAAGGAGTCAACGATTATAGTTATGAAAACTTCAGTTGGCTTCACAATGAGATTTTTGGTAGATCAGGTCAAATTGATGCAAGATTTTAGGTACCTACTATGCCTGCTCCTAGAAATGATGAAGCTCATCCTGCTGAGGATTACTCTCAATACTGGACAGACACACAAGATGTTTCTCAAGAGATTCAAGTGTTTGAAGATCTACATCCTCCTGTGTACAAGAGAAGAAGATATGGTGAAGGCACATCTGTTGTTAGGTCTGAGCCAGTCAGAGAAGAGCCAGTCAAAGATATGACTATTAGAGAGATGCCTGAGGTGTGGAGTCCAATTTCAAGAGGAATTTGTTAGAAAGTAGAGAACAAGAAGCGAAAAGTAGAGAACAAGCGAATAAACTTTTGAATAATTGAAATTTTATTATCCAAAAAAGATATCATTTACAAAGGTATGGCCTCCCTTATATAGAATGGAGGAGATAAGAAAGAGAGTATACAAACAATGTGGGACTAAACATTTACAGTACTGAGCGGCTAGAATAATGGAGACCGCATAGGCCGCACGGTTAGACAGATGGGCTAACCGCTCGGCAACTCCAGCAGGATAGAACAAACCGCAGAGGTAGACCGACAGACCGCCCGGTCTACCAACCGCTGAATCAGACCGCTAAGCCGCTCGGTCAACAAACCGCTGGATCAGACCGCCAAGCCGCCCGGTCTAATACTTCAACACTCCCCCTCAAGCTGGAGCATAGATATCAATCATGCCCAGCTTGTCACAAATGCGGAAGAAGGAAGTAGAAACCGGCTTGGTGAAGATATCTGCCAACTCCTTGTCAGAGGTGACAAAAGGAGTACAAATCTGATTCTTCAAAATCTCCTCCCGAATGAAGTGACAGTCAACCTCTATATGCTTCGTTCTCTCATGGAAGACCGGATTTCTGGATATGTGTATAGCGGCCTTGTTGTCACAGAACATAGGGAGAGGACAATCATATACCTCGCCCAGGTCAAGCATGAGAGCCCGCAACCACTTTAACTCACACGTAGTTGACGCCATACTCTGGTATTCTGCTTCGGCACTGGATCTGGAAACAACAGACTGTTTCTTGCTCTTCCAACTCACGAGATTACCTCCAACAAAGGTACAAAAACCTGACGTGGATTTACGATCGCCTTTGTCATCCGCGTAACTTGAGTCTGAGTAGGCCTCAACCCTCAGATGGCCATTTTTCTGGAAGAGTAACCCTCTGCCCGGTGCTGCTTTGATATACTCTAAAATCTTCAGGGCGGACTGAAGATGACACTCCCTGGGAGCTTGCATAAACTGACTGACCTTTCCTACAGCATAGGCGATGTCGGGTCTAGTCACCGTGAGATAGATGAGTTTCCCTACCAAACGTCTGTACCGTGTGACATCAGATAGAGGAGACGATTCATCCGTCCACGTTTTGTCTTCTCCAACAGCCATGGGAAGATGAGCTGGTTTGGCACCTGTCAAGCTGCTTCTTGAAGAAGATCAAGGGCATACTTCCGTTGAGAGAGAACCAAGGAATCAGGTTTCCGAGAGATTTCTATCCCCAAAAAGTATTTTGGGGAGCCCATATCCTTCGTGACCAAGTGCTGACGGAGGTGCTTCTTCGTCAAGTCCACCCCATCTCGGTCATCACCAGTAAGGAGAATATCATCCACATATACGGCCAAAACCACCAGTCCCGAGGCCGTTTTGCGAATGAATAAGGAGTGATCGGCCGAACTCCTTTGAAAGCCGATGGTTGCCACAATACCACTGAATTTTTCGAACCATGCCCGAGGGCTCTGCTTTAGGCCATAAATGGCCTTCTTCAAATGACAGACACGTGTCTCCCCCTGAGAAACATACCCAGGAGGTTGCTCCATATAGACGTCCTCCTGAAGATCGCCATAGAGAAAGGCATTCTTCACATCAAGATGGGAAATATCCCAAGCCCGGTTAACAGCCACAGAAAAGAGAACCCGGATGGTGCTGAGGCGAGCAACCGGAGAGAAGGTATCAAAGTAATCAACGCCATAAGTCTGAGTAAAGCCCTTGGCCACCAGCCGGGCTTTGTAGCGATCCACAGTGCCGTCGGGGCGAAACTTCACAACAAAGACCCAGCGACAGCCAACCACATCAGTGCCCACGGGAGGAGGAACCAGGGTCCAGGTACCCCGTTCAGTAAGAGTAGCCATCTCCTCATCCATGGCAGACTTCTAATGAGGGAGAGCGAGAGCCTCCTGGTAGGTACGAGGAGTAGAAGTAGCAGAGATAGCCAAGGCAAAACACCTGCGAGAAGGAGAAAGCTGATCATAAGAAACAACAGCCGTGAGCGGGTGTTGAGTACACGCCCGCACCCCTTTGCGAAGGGCAATGGGAACATCCAGATCATCGGGAGCGTCGGCGACGGGAGCGTCAGCGACCGGAGCGTCCGTGGCAGAGAAGGCTGGCCCGGGACTAGAGAGAGACGGCAGCGGAGAGGAGGGTGGAGGGGTTGGTGGGGAGACGGACTGGGAAGGAGTGGGTGGAGGAGGAGACGAAGGTGGGAAAACGTCGAGAGGTGTGGAAGGAACGGATATATTAGAAGGAAGAGAAGGAAGAGAAGAGGAAGGAGAGAAATAGGAAGCATTTTCGAAAAAAGTCACATCTGCGGAGACAAACTGCTTGCGGAGAAGGGGGTCAAAGCAGCAATAGCCTTTTTGAGCGGTAGAGTACCCCAAAAAGACACATTTGGTGGAACGGGGGGAAAGCTTGTCGCGGGTAGCGGAGGGAGCGTGAACAAAGGCCGTACAGCCAAAGACATGGAGAGGAAGAGGAAAAGGTTCCTGGTGGGGGTAGAGAAGAGAGAAGGGAGTCCGGCCGTGGAGGACCGTGGAGGGAATGCGATTGATAAGATAGCAAGCGAGGAGCACAGCGTAGCCCCAGTAGGAGCGAGGGACGTGCATCTGCGCCATGAGAGTACGCGCAACATCAAGCAGGTGACGGTTTTTACGCTCCGCCACCCCATTCTGTTGGGAGGTGTAAACACAAGTCATTTGATGAATGAGGCCGTGTTGGTGAAAGAACGCGGAGAACTCATGAGACAGATATTCCTTGGCATTATCAGAACGTAAGACTTTAATAGAGATAGCAAATTGAGTCTTAATCATAAAGTAAAAAGATTGCCAAACAGAAAATAGTTCAGAGCGATCCTTTAAGAGATACACCCAGGTACATCGAGTAAAATCATCGATAAAAGTGACAAAATAGGAACTGCCCCGACCAACTGTGAGGGTAGGAGCAGGACCCCATACATCAGAATGAATAAGATCAAAAATGCGAGAGGAGCCACGACCTTGCTTCGGCGGGAAGGAGGAGCGATGATGTTTGCCAAGCTGACACGCATCACAGTTGAGCGGAGAACTGGTGGGAGGTAAGTGGGGCAGAAGCTGACGAATAAGCCGAGGAGGAGGATGTCCAAGACGAAGATGCCACTGAAGGAGATCGGTGGAGGAGGAGTAGGCAGAAAGAGCGGAAACATCGTCGAGGAAGTAGAGGCCGCCGCTCTCAGTCCCAGTAGCAATCGTCCGCTGGGTCCTCGGGTCCTGAAAAGAACAAGTAGTGGGAGTGAATAAAACGGAGCACTGAAGTTGCCGGCATAAAGTAGTAACAGATAACAAATTGCACGGGAACTTCGGGACATAGAGGATATCCTCCAAGCAAAGCGATGGAGTGAGTTGAACCATGCCCGTCCCATGAACCGGAGACGGGGAACCATCTGCCACACGAACTGGGGGTAAGCGGTCATGGGTCTCAAGACGGGAGAAGCAATGAGGGTTGCCCGTCATATGATTGGTGGCACCGGAGTCAATCAGCCATTTACCTTGGGTAACGACGTGGGCACTACCTGACGTCGTGGCCACCGAGGCAGACGGCCTAGAAGAGGCGGAGGCCGAAGGAGCATCACCAGAAGGGCGAAGATGAGGATGTTTCTGCCAGCAGCGGTCAACAGTATGACCAGTACGATTACAGTGAGAGCAAAAGAACCGGGAGGAACCCCGTCCGCCAGAGGAGCTTCGGCCACTCGGGCCCCCCCGCTGAGCTTGGTGAGCAGAGGAGTCCTGGGAAGGGGGGAGGCCAACAGAGGCCGCTGGAGGAGCGAAGTAACGGAGGCAATGCGAGCCGCAGTGGCATCCAAAGTAGGAGATTCCGCCTCACCCAAGATCTGCTGGCGGATCATATCATAAGAGTCGGGAAGACGAAGAAGATAACAAACAACCAGGAGTTCCTGGAAGTGTTTGTGCTGGTCGGCCAAGTCCGCGGAGAAGGGGCGATTCTGGAGGATTTCAGCCCCAAGGGCCTGAACCTGCTGATAAGCCGCAGCTGGGGACATGGAAGGGCGGGCGAAGAGGTCCGCATAGAGAGTATAAATGCGGGACGTCTGGCCCCCCTTAGAATAGAGAGCAGCGAGGTGAAGCCATGCGGCCTTGACCGTCTCATCATGGCGAATGACGGGAAGGCACTCATCAGAAAGGCTGTTGGCCAGCCAGGTGCGAACAAGAGCATCACTCGCATCCCAGTCATCAAACTCAGGAGAGGTGCGAGGAGGAGGGTCATCGGTGAGGTGATGACGCTTGCATTGAGAACGAAGGAGAAAGGTGAAAGAGACGCTCCAATCGGGATAGTTGGAGCCCACAAGCTTGGAAAGGGTGCCAAGGTTGCCCGAAGGAGGAGGAGGAGAAGGAGCTGCAGGAGTAGTGGTGAGACCGGAGGTAGTCATAGAACCCGGAAGCAGAAGAAGCCGCACGAACAGGAGCGGTTAGAAAACAGAGGAAGCCGCGCGAACAGTAGCGGCTAGAAAGAGATACTGCGGGGAAGAGGTCGCGCGGACTGAAAAGGCCGAGCGAACAGAAGAGAGGAGAAGAGCAGGTGACCGCGACCAAGATGCGGGTAAGAAAGAGACAACCCGCACGGTCAGGCAGATCACAGCAGCGGCTAGAGGGTGGTCAAAGGCTCGGCGGGGAAGAAGTCGCACGAACTGAGAAGCCCGAGCGAACAGAAAAGAGGAGAAGAGCTGGCGACCGCGACCAAGATGCGGGTGAGAAAGGAACAACCCGCACGGTCAGGCAGATCACAGCAGCAATCCGCGAGTAGAGAGACAATACACACGCGGACAGGGACAGACCGCAACGACTAGGAAGTCGGAGAGGCAAGAAAGAACAAGGAGCGCGGCGACAACGAAACAGGTCGCTGCGACAACAAGGAGAAGGAGAAGAGAACCAAGAAGGAGCAAGCCGCGCGAACAGATTGGCGGACAAAACCAAGCCGCGCGGATAGAAACAGGCCGCGCGGAAAGAAGAGAGGGCAAGCCGCGAATCAAGTCGCAGAGCGCGGAAAAGAAGTCACGAACAACAGAGGGCGCACAGAATCAAGAGGAAATGACCGTGTGCTCTGATACCATGTTAGAAAGTAGAGAACAAGAAGCGAAAAGTAGAGAACAAGCGAACAAACTTTTGAATAATTGAAATTTTATTATCCAAAAAAGATATCATTTACAAAGGTATGGCCTCCCTTATATAGAATGGAGGAGATAAGAAAGAGAGTATACAAACAATGTGGGACTAAACATTTACAGTACTGAGCGGCTAGAATAATGGAGACCGCATAGGCCGCGCGGTTAGACAGATGGGCTAACCGCTCGGTAACTCCAGCAGGATAGAACAAACCGCAGAGGTAGACCGACAGACCGCCCGGTCTACCAACCGCTGGATCAGACCGCTAAGCCGCTCGGTCAACAAACCGCTGGATCAGACCGCCAAGCCGCCCGGTCTAATACTTCAACAGAATTATCTTAGAATCCTTCACCTTGGTCGATGTTGGAGGAGAAAATAGATGGAGCCACTATGATAGAGATGAGTGGCAGAAGTATAAATTGGCATGTGCAAAGAGAAGGATTCACTTTATGAACCACAAGTATGATGATTCAGCTTCATCTCCATCCCCTTCGAGATATCATCCTAAGCCCAAGGCCTACTTCATTCAACAATGTTAGAAGAGCCAGGGCGGGCATGGATGATGGTTTTTATTTGTTATGGATTATTATGAGTGGTTATGGTTGTCCCCAAACATGAAATCTAATTGATATATATATATATATATATATATATATGATGTAAATATTTTAACTGGAATGTGCGCTGTGTTTAATTTTCTTAATTTGCATATCATTTTAATTTATTATTATTATTATTATTATTATTATTATTATTATTATTATTATTATTATTGTTGTGCAATTCACCTTAACTTACAGGATTCTGACTTCTTCAAATAGGAGGAGATTTTTGGGTATTATATCCACAATAAGCTTAGATGAATTGAGTCTGCATTTGATGCTTTGTTTTAGGTATGTACTTGCAGGTCTACATTGCTAAGTACACACCAATGTCAGGTTACAGTGGGTCAGTAAACACAGGACTATAAAATGTAATCCTTCATTGTGTAGGACAAGGTGTTGACTCACTTATAATCTCTCTACTGGTGTGTACTTCTATCCCAAGTGCATGAGGAGGATCCAGGAATAAGAAGGACTTGGAATCAGAAGAACAGAAATTTTACCCAAGTAAAATTCATCGAGTATTGTAAGGGATATTCGACAAATTCGTCGAGTATACTCTTGATACTCATCGAATTCATTGTGTATACTTACTAACACTCGTCGAATTCAACATATTGTACTGGAGGTAAAATCTCTGAGAGTTAGAAAATCCGCTAAGTAAAAAGCGTCGAGTATTCTCATGTATACTCGTCGAATTCGTCGAATGTATCTAACGATACTCGCCGTATTCATCGAATATTCTAGTCGATACCCGACGAGTTCATCGAGTCTATTCGATATTACTTCTATGGATTTTCCAAGACAAATTCGTCGACTTTCTCTGGGTTAGGCGTCGACAACATCGAGTCAGCTAGCCGATTTTCATCGAATGCGTCGATGGCGTTGACTGCGTAGAGTATGTCGACTGCATCAATGGAGACTAGTGCGTCGAGTGATTTAACTGCGTCGATGCGTTGAGTGCATCGAGTGCATCGACAGCGTCGAGTGTGTCATATTAGCCAGCCGATACTCGTCGAGTATACTAGCCGATACTCGTCGAATTTGTCGAGTATGACTTTAACACGACTTTGAGTGGCTAGCTGGTTTGAGCTAAATTTTCTCTATGTAAATTTCGTCGAAAATCACTACTTGTTCATCGAGTATACTCAGCTATACTCGATGATACTCGACGAAATGACTTAGGCTATTTTTTCCATCTTATTTTCAAACAGCGGCTCGGGTTGAACGACTGTCATGTATAGTAATTCTGCAAGTTTCGTTTTGGAAATTACTTTACAGTCGTTGATATTGAGGATGCCTATAAATACCTTGGGTGGATTTTTCATAAACCCTAATCGTGCTAATTGTCCAAATTCAAAATCGTAAAACTTTCCAAAAATAGAAACCGTCGGCTCCTGTACGTACGCGACTTCCGTTCGGCCGACGCAAGTAATGCATGATTCGATTTCCCTCTTCCGATTCGACTGGATATTGGTATTCTGAAGATCTCTAATCCTTCAGATCTAGTCTTTTCGAGATTCAAGATTCAAATACTTCAAGGTTTCCAATTTCATCGTATTCTCCAAGATATTAAAGTTCAACCTAAACGAAGAATGACAGATAGAATACTCCAGATCTTGTCAAGATTTTTCTTGTAAAAAATTGTTTAATTTCCTTTTATATTTGTAGGAGATTCATCTCCAGTTGTAGATCCATTTATGGATCGAGTTGTAGATCCGTTTGTGGATCGAGTTGTAGATCCGTTTGTTGATCGAGTTGTAGATCCAATTGTGGATCGAGTGGTAGGAGAGTTGTCTCCGAGTTATAGGAGTTACGGCTCTGAGGTGTAAGATTTGTTGAAATTTGATAAAGGTAAAGTAGCCGAATCTAGCCCTTCGTGGTAAATAAGTGAGGTGGCCACAGTGAACATACCCAACTCAGGGAACCACAATAAATCTCTGTATTTGTGTGCTCTTATTTTTAAAGTATTGTTATTCCACGAAAAGACACAGACACCACCTTTTCACCCGCTCTAGGTGATTTAGGGAGACACTAGATACTTTCAACCTTTCTCTGGTTGCGAATCTGCTTCCTTCTTCTTCAGCTTTCCTCGTATTTTTCCAAGCTCATAGGAGACCAGCTTCCCAAAAATATTTTGAGGGTTAGTGTAAACAAGTTTACCAAACTCCCTTATTGCGCAAATCTTGTTATCCCATTCTTTCGTTAGTGATCTCAAGAATTTGTCGTTAGTTCACCGTTTGTAAACTTGCGACCGTAATTCCTTAGCCTGTTGACAATCCTGAAGAACTTCTCATAGCAGTTGGCTATGGAGTCTCCACTATCTTTTTTGAAGGCTTCGTACTCCCAATTGAACAGGGATTTCCGGTCATCCTTAACCTCCTCAGCGACTGCTATGAGGAAAATTAGAGAAGTCCACATTTCTTTGGCCGACTTGCTGTGGATTAGATTCTGTAACATAGAGTCATCCACAATACTTGCAATAATGTTCTTTGCTTTCTTGTCCAGAGAGATAAGAGCAATCTCATATTTAATTAGGTACAAAATTTTTTTAGGAACCTTCAGAGTAGGGTTAATGGTTGAAGTAATCATATGCGTATGCAGACCTTCTTCAACAATCTTGAAAATTCTGGAATTGGCAGTTTCCATGAAGAACCTAACTCTTTCCTTCCACGTAGGGACGTATTCCTTGGAACACACAGGTAGCTTCATGGAGGACATATCCTTGCTTCTGTCCATTATAGAAAGACTTGTGCTTTGACCACTAGATTGAGATCTTGTTCAAGGTGTTAACCTTTTAACGAACAGCCTCCCTCTGATACTAATTGAAAGTATCTAGCTGTCTACCTAAATTACCTAGAGGGGGGGGGGGGGGTTGAATAAGTGAGTTCTGCGCTTTGTGCGGAATAAAAATTTACTAATAAACAAGCACACAGAAGCGCACAAGGATTTATAGTGGTTCCCCAGAATGGGTACGCCCACTATCCCGCCTCGCCTATCTAGCACTTCGGGCTAGATTCGGCTACTGCACCAAAAACTCAGATTAAACAAATCTTACATCTTGGAGACTCAACTCCTACAACTCGGAGACAAAGCTCCTACAAATCTGAGATCAACACTCATACACTCAGAGAACAACCTCTCCTACAACTCGATCCAACATGAATCTACAAACTCAAAAGTAAAAAACCTCATGCAATAAGAAAAGTAGTTTATACAATTTCTAGATTGAAAAAATAATCTACTTCTTCAGATCTAAAAGGAATCAATCTTCCTCCTCCTTGGAGAATTAATCTTGAAAATAAAATTGAAGGAGAGGACTTGACTTCTAAAAAACTTTGATATCAAACTAGAAATCCAACTCGATCGAGACGCACTTTTGAGAAATCTGAACACAAAGATCTGTCAAATTTATCTCTGAGAAAAACAACGGATCACGAACTCTAGATCATTGGGAAACATTAGATTGAGAGAAATTGACGTCGGTTGTGCACGAGTTCGAAATTAGGTCTTACGAAAATTTGTGATTCTTAGCAAGTTAGGTTTCTGAAATAAATCCTTAATATATATATGAAATCCTTCTTCAACGGCTAGAAAATTACTTCCAAAAATAAGCCTCCACGTGTATTATACATGGCCGTCGTTTGAAACAGAACTCATCTAAAAAAGTCGAACCATAAAAATGTGACGTACATTCGTCAAAATGACACGAGTAAAGGCTAAATCACTCGACGTATTACTTAGAATACTCGAGATCATTCGACGAATTACACGAGTTCATTCGACGAATTTGACTTAGAAATTTTTCTGTTATCGTTCACTGGCTCACTCGAGTATACTCGACGAATTCCACGAGTATATACGTGATGTCTCGATGAATGATACGAGACTTCACGTATAGTCTCGAAGAATTTTTCTTAGCCGTTTGCAGAAGAAGTTTAAGAACCTGTCAGAAATTTCCCGAGTAAACTTGACGAGTTCCATGAGTATTCACGCGATATCTCGACGAATGACAGAGATTTCATGTGTATACTCGATGAATTTTACTTGGGAAAATTTTCTGATTCTTCCAGAACTCAACAACCTTCCTTTTCATTGATTCCTATGCACTTAAAAATGAAGTACACCCCAATAGAGATATTACACATGAGTCAACACCATATCCTACATAATGAGGGATTACATTGCATAGTCCTGTGTTTAATGACCCATTGTAATCTGACATTGGTGTGTAGTTGGCAATTAAGTACTGCAAGTACACAACTTCAAAGTAAAGTCAAATACAACTCAATTTATCTTAGCTCAAGAGGGAATTCTTCAAATCAGGATTATTGTGGAAACAATACCCAACAAATTGTTATCAGACAAGAGCGCAAGCTCTATGTCTCAGAAGAAGATCACCCCATAGAGCACACCACATCTACTTTCTATCTTGAACTCTGAGCTTCAAAAGCAACATGAGAACATGTGTGGTTATGAGATAATCAGGAACCTGAAGAAAAGTTTTCAAGGGCAATCTCTATAGGAGAGTTTTGATATCTCTAAGGCATTATTTCAGTGCAAGATAAGTGCTCGAGACCCAGTAGGGACTCATTTGCTCATGATGATTCAGTATATTGAGAACCTTGAGAGACTAGGCTTTGCCTTAAGCCAAAATTTGGCCACTAATCTGATCTTGCAATCATTTACAAACAGTTATGAACAGTTTGTCTTGAACTCTAGCAAGAATGAGATTAACAAGCCACTGCCCGAGCTCCTAGACATGTTGTGAATTGTCAAGAATAATATGAAGAAGGACAAGCATGCTAGCCCCATACTAATGGTGTATAAAGTAAAGGGTAAGGCTAAGGGATTCAAGAAGACTAAGGTAGGACCTAATTTACATCTTGATCAAAAATCTTATACACTGAAGAAGAAGGGTTTTGTTAAGTAAGTGAAATGCCACCATTATGTCAATGTATGGCACCGGGGGAGGAATTTTCCTCTCTATCTTGAGTACCTACAGAAGAAGGAAAGTATGACTTCCACTTCAGGTATATTTGTTATAAAAATAAACCTTTTTGCTCCTTCATCTTGGGTATTAGATACCAGATGTGGTTCTCATATTTGTTCAAAAGTGCAGGAACTGGGAAAAAGTTGATTGATGTAAGGAGAGGTAGAACTACATGTTGGAAATAGAGCAAGAGTTGTTGTTATAGCAGTAAGAGTTTACCATATTTCTTTTCCCACTAGGCTTATAATAAAACTAGTTAACTATTATTTTGTTTCAGCCATAATGAAAAACATTATATCTATTTCATGTCATGATATGAAAAGATTTTCTTTTATTATTAAGAACAATTATTGTACTTCTTATTATTGTTCTTTTTATTTGAACTGGGTTAATGATTTATATGTTTTGAATTTAGATCAGCCAATCTATAATTACTACAACAAATTGCACTTTTAGTATGGATCAAAATCGTTTCAAGAAGTACCTAAAATCGTCACACAAACTATTTATTAATGAAAAAACATTAAGTAATGGTCGTCCTCTAAAGCCTGACGCAAATACTTCTCATAACAAATGTATGTGTGTCATTATAAATAAATTAATTGTAACAAACATTACTCCTCACACAAAAAGAGTTACAATAAATATTATTTCATCACAAAAGTTTTTTCTCACAAAAATGAGTTGCGATAAATACTATTTCGTTGCAAATATTTTTTTCCCTCACTAAAAATAAATTTACTTCGTTACAATACATTGTTACAAACATTCCTTCGTTATAATAAATTGTTTGAGAGTAACGAATAGTTTATTATAATTAGTTTTTATTTTATTCACTAAAACAAATTCATTTATATATAAAATTTTCAATTTCCATTTCTTTTTATTATAAATATTAATTATGACATCAACTTTCTTAATGTTGAAGCCAAAAATGACCTCAACGGGAGTTCAAAACAGGGGTGCAGCCGACACCTACTTCTCTCAAGCCTCAACCCTCGACTAGATTCAAAGGTCCCTGGACTGACCCAAAGCCTCAGCAGGGAGGTCCCACCTCACAACCGGAAGATCTCTGAGAGCTTCCCCTCCAAAGCCAAAAGCTAGGCTAGGAGCTCCTCAGAAAGCACTGGAAGTTGGAAGATTATGAGAGCTTTCCTTCTAAGGAGCCCTTATGGGTCTATTTATAGCCTTTGCTGACCTGAGATTATTGAAATGCCCTTAGTTGATCTGCCAATAGCCAAATCCCGCTATTTATCCTGAGGGTATAGTGGTAATTTTACATGAGGGCAATTAGGTCATTTTACCCAAGGCCCTGGGCCCCACTCGGCGAGAGCTCTAAGCCGAGAGCCTTCTGTCCAGAGCCCGGCGCAAGCGGTCTCGCCTACTTATAAGCGAGAACTCCTTCAAGACAGGAGCTTGGCGCAAGCGCAAGCGTTCCCGCCTACTTGGGCGAGAACTTCTTTAGGGAGGGAACTTGAAAGTCCACCTAGTGTCAGCTATGTGCACCTATGGG
The DNA here is from genome assembly GCA_039583875.1 of Platanthera guangdongensis. Taxonomy (NCBI): domain Eukaryota; kingdom Viridiplantae; phylum Streptophyta; class Magnoliopsida; order Asparagales; family Orchidaceae; genus Platanthera; species Platanthera guangdongensis. The sequence continues at coordinate 53,984,828 of CM077150.1, forward strand.
GGGGGGGGAATAGGTGACGTGTGGTTCTTTTGTGGAATTTACGGATGTACCTGCACAATAAAAACAACAAACACAGCACACATAATACACAGCAAATTTATAGTGGTTCCCCGACTTGGGTACATCCACTTTCCCCCTTCGACCTATCTCCCCAACAAGGGACGACTTGGTCACTTCTCCAACGGGATTGAAATCCAATCCCTTCACTAACGGAAGGAGCCCTTCCACACGTGAGAGTCAACACTCCCACAAAACGGGTTGCACCCAACCCTTACAACACGGAACAAAAGTTCCCTTACAACGAAATTAAATATAGAGTGTACACGTGATACAAACTTCTTTTGGAGACTACGGTGTTCCTCTTTGTTCGACGATGTGTTCTTGAGGTCGATGAAGAGTCTACAACCTTGGTCTCTCTTAGAGAGGATCTCCCGGAACCGACGGCGGCAATCCGAGCGGCGGCTTGGTTCGGAGTCGGCGGCTACGAAGGTGCGCTACTGCAGTGCTTTGAGATCCAAACTTCTTTGCGAAGCAAACTAGGTCTACCAACGGTCACTCTAGGATCGGTCGTCTCGATCGATTCGGACGGGGGAGTTTTTCCCGGTCAACAAATCGAGAGACAAGAGATCTCTGGATAGACACGTGAGACGCAAGCTTTGCTAAGCTTCTGTCACCGGAGATCGGGAAGATGAACGATCAGCGGCGGCGACGTACTTGCTCGAGCGCGACGGCGGCGGAGGAGAGAAATCGCGATATTAGGGTTTCCGCTTGCTCGGCTTCTTTCTGTGTTTCTCTTCCATTCAAAATACCTGAGTATAAATACTGTAGCTACCCCCAATAAGACCGTTTGTGGGACCCACAAAAGTAATCCCCAAATCCCGGTCCAGATATTAAACAGTGGCAGAATCCGGTTCAGGAATTTCCAGAAAAACGCCAAGTCAAAATCGGTGAGAATCGAAAGTGATTCTCACCGAGTCGCCGAGAATCAAAGGTGATTCTCGACGATTCGGCGAGAATCAAAGATGATTCTCATCGAATTTGCCTTGGTTGCACGCACTGCTTTAAGCCAGGTCGAGACGGCGAGAATCAACCAGTGATTCTCGCCGATTCGACGAGAATCACTAGTGATTCTCGTCGATTCTTACTTAGACTCAGAGGTGCTTGCTTAGAAGATGCTGGAACGTGTTCGGCGAGAATCATCCGCTGATTCTCGACGAATCGGCGAGAATCCCAAGTGATTCTCGCCGAATCGGCGAGAATCACTGGGTGATTCTTGTCGATTCTAACTTAGACGAATTTTCGTCTTTCCACCTATGAGATGCTCCTTGACCCATCCTTGCTCCTTGTCTGCTCCTGCATATTTACAGCCCTGTGCTTGAAAATAAGTGCACTCCAATAGAGAGAGTACACGTAGTCCAACACACTGATCTGCTCAACGAGGGATTACGTCGTGCAGACCCGTGTATATTGACCTACTGCACCCTGACATTGGTGTGCACTTAGCGTGGAAAAACTGCAAGCACAACTAGAAGGATTTTATCAAATACATAGTCTATTGACCTTAGCTTGTCCAGGGGCTTCTTCAAATCAGGTGCATTGTGGATACAATACCCAACAATCTCCCCCTATTTGAAGAAGCCTAAACCCTACAAGCTAAGGTGAATAGAGCAAATGAGAATGAAAACCATAAACTGAAAAGAGAGTTGAGTGAGTTATCCATTACCAATACCAATTTCTTGGGAGCAAGCTTGGAGCCACCTTAGCCTTAGCCGAGAGGGTAATCTCCCCCTTTTCGGCTTCTACAAATCGGGGTCTGTAGCGTTTTACCCTTTGCTCCCCCTCAGTTCTTGTATCTGTACTCACGCTGGAGTTCCTTGCTCCCCCTCCGGTCTTTTACGAGCCTGGAGCTTCTGTAGTCTTCATTCCTCATAATTGAGCATCCCCAATTCAGTCTTGAAGAGATTGGACCTGGTCTCGTCTAGGGGCTTGGTGAATATATCAGCAATCTGCTTGTCCGTGGGGACATAACAGAGAGAGATATCCTTGTTCTCCACGTGCTCCCGAATGAAGTGGTAGCGTACTTCAATATGCTTCGTTCTGCTGTGCGACACCGGATTGTTGGCAATGGCAATTGCACTGGAGGAGTCGCAGTACATGGGTACTTCCTTGAACTGAAGGTCGTAGTCGGCTAACTGGTTTCTGATCCATAGAAGTTGTGTGCAACAGCTTCCTGCCGAGATATACTCTGACTCTGCTGTGGAGGTTGCAACACAATTCTGTTTCTTGCTGTTCCATGAGATAAGCCTCCTGCCGAGGATTTGACACGTCCCGGAGGTGCTTTTCCTGTCATCCCTGCTCCCTGCAAAATCAGCATCTGAAAATCCTATTAGCTCGACGTCATTGTTTCTCGGGTACCACAAGCCAAGATTAGGAGTACCTTTAAGGTATCTCAGAATTCGCTTTGCGGCGACATAGTGAGATTCCTTAGTGTTCACCTGATATCAGGCACAGACACATGTGGAGAACATAATATCCGGTCGACTGGCAGTAAGGTAGAGCAGGGATCCAATGATGCTTCTGTATTTGGTTTCATCGAAAGGTTTACCTTTCTCATCCTTATCCAGAGACATGGTGGATCCCATTGGAGTCCTCATGGAGGTTGCACTCTCCATACCGAATTTCTTAAGGAGTTTATTTGTGAACTTCGTCTGAGAGATGAAGATTCCATCCTCAGACTGTTTCACCTGAAGTCCTAAGAAATACTTGAGCTCTCCCATACTGCTCATTTCAAACTTTCCTTGCATAAGTTTAGAAAACTTTTTGCAAAGATTGTTATCCGTTGAGCCGAATATTATGTCATCGACATAGATTTGCACTAGCAAAATCTTGCCTTTGACTTCCCTGAGAAACAATGTTTTATCTATTTTACCTCTGGAGAACTTGTTCTCAAGAAGAAAACTAGATAAAGTCTCATACCAAGCTCGTGGAGCTTGTTTCAACCCATATAAGGCCTTATTAAGAAAATAAACATGATTGGGATAAGTAGGATCGACAAAACCTGGGGGTTGAGCGACGTATACTTCCTCTTTCAGGTCTCCGTTCAGGAATGCCGATTTCACATCCATTTGATAGACTGTGAATCCTTTGTGTGAGGCATACGCCAGGAACAACCTGATTGCCTCGAGCCTTGCTACTGGTGCGAAGGTCTGGTCGAAGTCAATCCCTTCCTCCTGTCTGTAACCTTGAGCCACCAGCCTGGCCTTGTTCTTTACGATGACACCATGTTCATCTAGCTTGTTTCTGAAGATCCACTTTGTGCCAATCACATTCTGCTTGTATGGTCTGGGAACCAGAGTCCAAACCTTGCACCGCTCGAATTGATGTAGTTCCTCTTGCATGGCCAGAAGCCATGCCGCATCCTTGTTCATCTCGTCGAACTTCTTTGGCTCAACCTGTGATAGGAAGCTAAGATGCAATACCTCGTTAATTGTACCTCTTCGAGTTCTGACCCCGACACGAGGATCCCCGATGATCTGATTTCTAGGATGATCCCTCACGTGCCGGAGCTCTAGTAGTCGGGCGTCAGGAGCTTCAACTACTTCTTGGGCTTCTCTTTCCTCTAAGAGATTTGTTCTATCTTGATCTTCAACACTTTCAGATGTCGTGGAGGTGGAGACTTTGACGAACTTAGGAGCGTCAACTTTAGCGGTCTCATCCAGACTCAGCTGTTCCAGTCGTGCACCTGCATCTTCAAGAATACTACTGGAAGAGTTGCTGTTAAGCAAACTTCCTTCATCAAATACAACATTTATTGATTCTTCTACCACTAGGGTTTTCTTATTGAAGACCCTATATGCCCGACTGTGGGAACTATAGCCCATGAATATGCCTTCGAAGCATTTTTCACCGAACTTAGTACGCGGGTACTTCCCATTATTCAGTACATAGCATCGGCAACCAAAAATCCTTAAGTATGACATGGTTGGTTTCCTGCCTTTCAGTAGCTCGTAGGGCGTCTTACGATGATGCTTGTTGATCAATGCTCGGTTTTGTACATGACATGCCGTATTGACACCCTCTGCCCAGAAGTATTCCGGGAGAGAAGCATCTTTCAACATAGTCGTGCAGGCTTCAATGAGAGTTCTATTTCTTCTCTCCGCAACTCCATTTTGCTGAGGAGTGCACGGGGAGGAAAACTCATGAAAGATACCTTGTTCTTCACAAAATTCTGTCATTGCACCAGATTCGAATTCTGTTCCATGGTCACTTCTGATTTTGACCACGGAGCAGTTAAATTCGTTCTGAACCTGCTTGACAAAATTAGTGAAGATGTCAAATGTATCTGACTTTCGTTTCAAAAAGAACACCCATGTAAACCGAGAATGATCATCAACTATCACTAGCGTATATGACTTGCCTCCCAAGCTATGAACTTGCATTGGACCAAACAAGTCCATATGCAAAAGGTAAAGACATCGGAAAGTGTCTTTGTCAGCGATGCTCTTAAAGGTAGCCCGAGTATGTTTGCCCATCTGGCTTGCAGGACATGGGCTATCTTTGATGCACTTGATACTGGGAGCATCCCTTACCAAGTCCTTAGAAAATATCATACTAATTGTCTTGAAATTAATATGTGCCAATCTCTTGTGCCATTGTTCACAAAGAGATGCACTGCCTGTTGCCACAAGGCATACGGGGGTAGATGAATCTAAACTGAGAAAATCTAAACAAAAGATATTTCTGCTCCTAATGCCTGATAATACCGTTTCAGAAGAGGTACGTGAAATTATCAGACATTTATCCTTGCAGAACTTAACGTCATAACCTTTATCACATAACTGACTTACACTGATCAGGTTATGGTTTAACCCTTCAACATAAGCCACGTCGGTGATAGAGATTATGCCGTTGGAAATCATACCATAACCTCGGGTGACTCCTCGATCTGACCCTCCAAAGATGACGTTGGGTCCATTCTTGACTGGAGTGTAATCATGCAGCAGGCTTCTTGTCCCGGTCATATGCCGGGAGCATCCACTGTCCAAATACCAGATCGGCGTTTTGGTGGCCTTTGGACATTCCTGCAAAACAAAATTAATTTGCCTTAGGAACCCAATCGAACTTGGGTCCTAGATTCCTGGTTAGCACACTCCCCCTCGGTTGGTTAAACCTACGAGTGGTCGGTCTCGCATTGCTAACACGGGGAGTCTCGTAGTTCCTTGGATTAAACCAACAATCCACGGCAAAGTGACCGACTTTGCCACAGCACCAACAGTCAAATCTGTTGTACCTCTTCCTAGGCTCCTGCCTTACTCTGGGAACGGTGGGTACTGCTGGGGCCTTGGATCTGGAGGTGGAGGCCTCATGGTGACAACAGTCGCATGACTTTGTCACCTTCTGTATAACAGGCTTGGCTTTTGGTGCCTGCTTTCCATTATGGCCGCTAGAGAACGGACCATAATTTCCTATGTGGATTTCCTCATAAGGTGCCTTGAAGGCACTCTCACCGAAGTTCCGGGGAAAGTTCCAATCGTAATACCGGCTCTTTGGCTTTGCAACCGAGGGCCGGAAATGATGCCCAAAAGTTGACTCAAAGTCGTGTTGGTTGCAAGGAAAGCCAGGCTTTCTGAACGCAACAGGACTAAGAGGAGCCTTACCTTTTTCATCAGCAGAGGCCTTCTTGGCGGCCTTATTTTTCCTCTGGTTCTTGTTTCTCCTAGATGAAGAACCAGGTACCCCTATATGCCCCAAGCCAGCTCCTTTGGCCTGAGCAGAGAAGGTATCAACGACTGGAAGAACTGTTTTTGGCATGGAGAAGCTCTTGACGATCTTCCTTTCTGCCGCAAGTAGTTCTTCCAACTTGTCGACTTCCTCCTGCTTTAGATCAAGGAGCTTCAAAGACTCTGAATGCTTGGAAGTCAGGTCAAGGTGTTCCTGTCGGAGAGAAATCAAGCTAGTGACCTCTTCCCTTAGGGATACACATTCACCCTTAAGGAATTTTACTTCCTTCTTCTCAGCCTTCAGTCTCTTTCGGCACTCATCGAAAGTGTTGAGCAGAAGCTCATACTTCTCGAGGAGTTCAGCTTCACGGGCTGAAGGGCCATCCTCAGGTTCATCATCCTGAGACTCAGGATCAGAGTCGGAGTCGGAGAGAGGGGTGTGAGCTTTTACCTTCCCAGTAAATGGGGGGCATTCTCCTTCTAAGTCCGAGCGACCCACCAGCCCGAAGTAGGCTTCCTCATCATCTCTGGAGTCTGAGGAATCAGACTCACTTAGTGTCTTTGGTCTTCTTGCGATGTAGCTCCGCTCCTTCTTCTTATCTCTGGAGGATTTGAGCTCCTCTCCTTTCCCTTTTTCTCTTTTGCTTTGATGGCAGTCGGCCACGACGTGACCTGGCTTATTGCATCCAAAGCAAATAATATCAGAAGAACGATGTTTGTTAGGTTTAGATGCATACCTGTCAGAAGAATAATTTTTCTTCTGATGCCTGGAGGAGGAGCTGTCTTTCTTTCTTTGATTCCTCATCTTGAGGAACTTCTTGAACTCTCGGGTGATGAGGGAGAAATCCTCCTCCGATAGTTCAGAGCTGGAGGAGCATGGTTCAGAGTCCTCCTCCTCTTCCTTACTCCTCGCACGGTATGACATCGCACCCTTGCCCTTTCTGGAGTAACTGGCTTTTAGGGCCACAGTCTTTTCTTTTGCAGCAGCCTTCTGTGCTTCTTCCTCTGCCTTCCTGGTGTTCAGCTGAAGTTCATAGGACATCAGCTTCCCAAACAGGATTTGTGGATCAGTTTCTGCTAGTCTGCCAAATTCTCTGATGGCGCAGTTCTTTGTGTCCCATTCCTTAGTAAGGGACCTAAGGAATTTGTCATTGAGTTCACCATTGGTGAACACTCTTCCGTAGCCCTTGAGGGCGTTGACAATCTTCAGGAAGTTCTCGTATGTGACTCCGATCTCTTCCTTAGGCCCTTGCCTGAAGGCCTCATATTTTTGGTTCAGGAGGGATCTCCGATCATCCCTCACTTCATCCGTGCCCTCCATTAGGATGATCAGGCACTGCCAGATCTCCTGAGCTGTCCTGCAGTTGCTGAAGTTTTGCATCATAGAATCATCAACTGCGCTCACCAGAATGTTTCGTGCCTTCTTGTCCAGTCCCACCAACACCATCTCGTCTTTGTCCATTTCAGAAAGTGTCTTTGGCACCTTCTTGGTGGGATTGATGGTGGAGGCCTTAGTGGGGATATAAGGTCCCTCCTCCACAATCATGAAGAGTCGAGGATCGACTGCTTCCATGTAAAACCTGATTCTTTCCTTCCAGATCGGAAAGTTGAGTCTGTTGCACACTGGGATCTTGCCGGAGTACTTGAGCCCGTCCATAGTAGATATCTGTCTTCTTCTTTTGACACTAGGGGCAGGATTCAACTCAAGGTGTTAACCTTATTGATGAGGAACCTCCCTCTGATACCACTTGAAAGTCCACCTAGTGTCAGCTATGTGCACCTATGGGGGGGGGGGAATAGGTGACGTGTGGTTCTTTTGCGGAATTTACGGATGTACCTGCACAATAAAAACAACAAACACAGCACACAGAATACACAGCAAATTTATAGTGGTTCCCCGACTTGGGTACATCCACTTTCCCCCTTCGACCTATCTCCCCAACAAGGGACGACTCGGTCACTTCTCCAACGGGATTGAAATCCAATCCCTTCACTAACGGAAGGAGCCCTTCCACACGTGAGAGTCAACACTCCCACAAAACGGGTTGCACCCAACCCTTACAACACGGAACAAAAGTTCCCTTACAACGAAATTAAATATAGAGTGTACACGTGATACAAACTTCTTTTGGAGACTACGGTGTTCCTCTTTGTTCGACGACGTGTTCTTGAGGTCGATGAAGAGTCTACAACCTTGGTCTCTCTTGGAGAGGATCTCCCGGAACCGGCGGCGGCAATCCGAGCGGCGGCTTGGTTCGGAGTCGGTGGCTACGAAGGTGCGCTGCTGCAGTGCTTTGAGATCCAAACGTCTTTGCGAAGCAAACTAGGTCTACCAACGGTCACTCTAGGATCGGTCGTCTCGATCGATTCGGACGGGGGAGTTTTTCCCGGTCAACAAATCGAGAGACAAGAGATCTCTGGATAGACACGTGAGACGCAAGCTTTGCTAAGCTTCTGTCACCGGAGATCGGGAAGATGAACGATCAGCGGCGGCGACGTACTTGCTCGAGCGCGACGGCGGCGGAGGAGAGAAATCGCGATATTAGGGTTTCCGCTTGCTCGGCTTCTTTCTGTGTTTCTCTTCCGTTCAAAATACCTGAGTATAAATACTGTAGCTACCCCCAATAAGACCGTTTGTGGGACCCACAAAAGTAATCCCCAAATCCCGGTCCAGATATTAAACAGCGGCAGAATCCGGTTCAGGAATTTCCAGAAAAACGCCAAGTCAAAATCGGTGAGAATCAAAAGTGATTCTCGCCGAGTCGCCGAGAATCAAAGGTGATTCTCGACGATTCGGCGAGAATCAAAGATGATTCTCGTCGAATTTGCCTTGGTTGCACGCACTGATTTAAGCCAGGTCGAGACGGCGAGAATCAACCAGTGATTCTCGCCGATTCGACGAGAATCACTAGTGATTCTCGCCGAATCGGCGAGAATCACTAAGTGATTCTCGTCGATTCTTACTTAGACTCAGAGGTGCTTGCTTAGAAGATGCTGGAACGTGTTCGGCGAGAATCATCCGCTGATTCTCGACGAATCGGCGAGAATCCCAAGTGATTCTCGCCGAATCGGCGAGAATCACTGGGTGATTCTCGTCGATTCTAACTTAGACGAATTTTCGTCTTTCCACCTATGAGATGCTCCTTGACCCATCCTTGCTCCTTGTCTGCTCCTGCATATTTACAGCCCTGTGCTTGAAAATAAGTGCACTCCAATAGAGAGAGTACACGTAGGCCAACACACTGATCTGCTCAACGAGGGATTACGTCGTGCAGACCCGTGTATATTGTCCTACTGCACCCTGACATTGGTTTGCACTTAGCGTGGAAGAACTGCAAGCACAACTAGAAGGATTTTATCAAATACATAGTCTATTGACCTTAGCTTGTCCAGGGGCTTCTTCAAATCAGGTGCATTGTGGATACAATACCCAACAGAACTCCTCTGGCTAGCCTAATTGTGACTGTTGGTGCCTCCTGGTCTGACTCAGCGAATATGATGTTGTACACTATCCACATACTTGAAGATGATAGACTCGAATAACGGACCTCTCATGCATCATATTCAATTCAAATATTTGAGGGAGTTCTTCGTTGTTGTATTTTCATTTTTCTTCATCATTACGAAAGTGTAAATTTGTCACAGATAGAGGCGACCAGGTCTTGCATAACTTCGGGGGGAAAATCATCTGGTGCGAATGTCGGATTTCTGGGATGGATTCCATGAATTTGTCGTAGATGCTGGCGACTAGATCGTGGGTAGGTATAGGGGCGGTCTGTGGCTCTATCTAGGATATATAGGCTATAATCAAAAGGTCCTTCGGGATAAGGGTTGGTATAGAAAAGGAAAAAGATTTATAACATTGCCTTGACCCCAAACATGATTGGGATCAAGTTTTTGTAATCTATTTTGTTTATGAAATAAAATTACTATCTTCATCACAATCATCTTAATCTGAATATTAATTGTAGAATCTACATTTTAGTTGATATCGCCAGGCAGTATCACTATTGCCGGCGGTAGTAACAAAAATCTGAAATTTCAGTTTTATCCTCTCATCACTTTAAAGTTTTTAAAACCCTTATTCACCCCCTCTGAGGGTGCTACATGATCCAATAAGTGGTATCGGATTCAGGTTATTACAAATTGGCTTAACATCTGGGAATAATGGCACTCCATGATCTCGATTTTCATAAGGGGTAGGGAATTAGTAGACTACCACTATTCACATTAAACAATTTCAATTTCTAGAGTGCACACATGAGATGTTTCCTGATGACATTAGATATTGAGGTTTGTAATATGGTAAAAACTAGCTATATGACTCCTACTTATATTGTAGGAGAACTTAACATAAACAAACCTAAGGATAAGTTTAGCGAGGATGATAAAATTAGATGTAAAAATAATGTTAAAGCAATGAATGCATTATTTTGATCTCTTGATAGAACTGAATTTAATAGAGTTTACGCTTGTTAAATGTCTTATGATATTTGGAATCTTATAGAACTAACTCATGAAGGTATGCCACAGATTAAAGACTCAAAGCTATTCCACCTTGAGTCGGAATACAAAAAATTCTATATGGAGGTGGATGAGGACATGGACTCAATGTACTCACGATTCATAAAGATCGTCAATGCCTTAAGAATTCTTGGGAGAACCTTCTCCAACGGTGACCTCATGCAAAAGATCCTTCGGTCACTCCCATTGAAGTTCAACCCAAAAGTGACCGCAATTTCTGAGTCACACGATCTTTGATAGCTCCAGATTGATAGCCTTATTAGGAATCTAAAAACCCACGAGGTGGAACTCAAAATTCAGAATGAAGAATATAATAAGGAGCTGAAGAAGACTTAGCACTCAAGTCAAGAAAGGAAGGTGAAGACGACAACGAGGAAGACGAGAAAAGCCTCTTTATGAAGAATTTCAAAAGATTCATGAAGAATCCCAAAAGAAGAAGATTGTTCCAAAAATACTTCAGCAAGGACATAAAAAGAAAAAGAACTTCTGCAAGAAAGGAAAAAGGAAGCAATGATGGAGAAGAACATGCCCCGCCGGAATGGTTCCATTATAAGAAGACCAGCCATATTAGAAGCCAGTGCCCTAAGTACCTGAAAGAGTAAAATAAGAAGCGACATAAAGGGAAGGAACAGAATATGGTTCTAAAAGCTTCAATGTGGGATGACTCTTCATCCGTGACATCAAGTGATACCAACCCAAGCAATGAAGATAAGACAAATATATGAATTATGGGAGATCAACACAAAACATTTGATGATGAATGCAATGTCCAAAGTGACACTAAGGTACTACCCTCTTCTTATGATGACTTGTGTATTAAATATATAGAAATTTGCAAAATTTTTAATAAAATCTTAAAAGAAATTGATTTGCTAAAATCTAAAAACAAAATTCTTTTCATATAAAATAAAAAATTAAGCAAGTAAAAAGTCTTGGGAAAGTGAAGATGTCATGCCAAAATGCGATCATTCGTTAGAAAGACTCAAAGAACTTGAAGATGCCCTCTCTAAGGCTCACTCTGATGTAAATGCTCTTAAACATCAAAAGGGGGACTTAGAGAAAGGCCTAAAAATTTCTCTCTCTCAAATTGATCTTTAAGAAAACTTTGCAAGTGGGTGTGGAATCCTTGTGGGAAAAACACCGCCTTAAAATTGAGTTAATGAGTTAAACATGGCCATAAAAAAATTTTGGAATTGGTCAAAAAATGCTGGGCATGATCTGAGCAATACATCGCCATGAAAATACAAAATTCGGGCTTGGTTTTGGTTTCTGTCACTATCACTCAGCGGTAGCACCTATCGTTGTTGGTAGCAAAAGAAATAATAACCAAGCATCTAAGCAAGTCTCTTATAAGTCTGATAATTCCCAGTCTTCCAGCACAACTTAAAGTTTGAAAATGGTCTCGACCCCCTTTATTTTGTGCAGCAAATGCCTATGGTTTGGTCATTCTTCATCGTGCAAGAGAATGAGACATTATACTATAAAGTAAATATGGGTGCCTAAAGTTTCCACCTATACTATGGGAGGAACAACTTGGGTATCAGGATCTTTACTTTCATCTTCGTGTTAGCTATGTTGGTAGGCTAAGGACAAAAGAGACATGTGGTACTTGGATTCGGGTTGCTCTAAACACATGACGGTCGATAAATCAAAGTTACTTAGCTTAGCAAAAAGGAAAGGTGTGATGGTGACATTCAGTGTCAATGGAAAGGTAAGGATCATAGGATCTGGTACAGTAGGTAATGATTCTTTTTCACTCAAAAATGTGCAGTTTGTAAAAGGCTTAAAAAATAATCTAATTTATTTTAGTCAACTATGTGACAAAGGTCTAAATATTTTATTTGAATCGTTTACCAATCTTTGCAAAATTATAAATCCAAAATCAAATGATGTTATATTCACTGCTCCTAGATCACATAACAAATATATGATATCTTTTTATGTTCTTTAACTTGCTACCATAAAATGTTTAATTTCAAAAAATGATGAACTTGAATTATGACATAGACTTCTTGGCCACTCTAGCAGCAAATTGATTTTAAAATTATCATTTTGCTCACCATGTCAAAAGGGAAAATTAATAAGAGGTTTACCAACTCTTCACAGAAATTTATCTTCACTTTGCTCACCATGTCAAAAGGGAAAATTCTCAAGAACATCTTTCAAAAAGTAAAAATGATATTTCTATTACTAGACTACTTCAACAAATTCACATGGACTTATTTGGACTGATATGCACTTCTAGTCTAGGAGGTAGAAAATATACATATGTTTTGATAAATGACTATTCTTGATTTTCTTAAACATTATTTCTTACCTCCAAATCAGATGCATTAATAGAATTTCAAAACTGTGCAATAGAATTCAAAATGAACTTGATTTAAAAATTAAGTGAATCCGATATGATCATTGAGGGGAATTTGAAAACAAAAATTTACAAATTTATGCAATGACTTAGGGATTAAGCACGAATTCTCTGCTCCATGTCCCCCACAACAAAACAAAATGTTGGAAATGAAGAATAGAACTCTTTAAGAATTATCCAGAACTATGCTATCCGAGTATGGGTTACCTAGATCTTTTTAGGCCGAAGCTATGAACACTAAGTTCGATATAATAAATCGAGTAATGCCTTGACAAGTTATTAATCTAACTCCCTATGAACTTTATTATCAGATGAAACCTAATGTATCTTACTTTCATATTTTTGGATGTAAATGCTTTATCTTGAATACTAAAGATATATTAGTAAAATTTGATAAAAAATTTGATGGAGTATTTCTTGGATACTCTTCAACCAGTAAAACTTACCAAATCTATAATAAAAGGACAAAAGTGGTTGAGGAGTCCATTCTTATTAGTTTTGGTGAGTTTGTTCCATGTGTAGATTCTGCAGTGATAGAAAATGATGATGAACTCTCTTCACCTATGGAGCACGAGGATGATGGATCGCTTGATGCTGATAAAGAAGAAGCAGAAGTTTGAGATGAGTTCATGCTACCTAGTGTACTCAGATTTTCAAAGGACCACCCAAGGGAACTTGACATTGGAGAACCATCTAAAGGGGTAATGACTTGCTCTACGCTACATGAAACAATTTCAAACTTATGCTTTGTATCTAAAATTAAATCGAAAAATGTCTCCGCCACTTTAAATGATGAATTTTGGTCTATAACTATGAAGAGGAATTAAATCAATTTGAACACAAAAAGTTTTGAAAAATTAGTAGAATGGCCATCAAATCATCCGGTTGTTGATGTAAAATTGATTTTGAAAGATAAACTTGAGAGTGACTCACAAATTACTAGTAATAAAGCTAGATTAGTAACAAAGTTTTTCCCAAATCGAGGAGGTTGATTTTGATCAAACAATTGCACCGTTGCTCGATTTTAATCTATTAGAATTTTATTAGCTTTTGCTAGTTTCAAAAGATTTAAATTGTTTCAAATGACTGTAAAAAGTGCTTTTTTAAATGAGATAATAAAAGGAGAACTATATGTTGAATAACCCTCTGGTTTTACAAATGAAAAATATCCTAATCATGTATAAAAACTAGAGAAGGCACTCTAGGTTTAAAACAAGCACTACATACTTGGTATATGTAACTAACATCTTTTTATTAAAGCACAAATATAAGATGGGTAGTGCAAACACCACACTCTTCATTATGCACAATAATCATGATCTGATTATTTTACAAATTCAAGTAGACAACATTATGTTTGGACCCACTAATGAGGAGTTGTGTAATGAAGTTATTCTACTAATGCAATAAAGAATTTGAAATGAGTCTAGTTGGTGAATTAACTTAATTTTTGGGTTTTCAAATTAATCAAAGGATGGAATCTTTATTTGCCAAACCAAGTATGTTCATGAAATGCGAAAAAGTTTTTGACTTGAGAACTAAAAACAAGCTAATACACCATTGAGTGCATCATTAAAATTAGGCAAGGATGAGGTCAGGATTGCAATAGATCAAACATTATATCGAGGAATGATAGGATCATTACTCTACCTTAGTGCCTCCAGATCAGATATTATTTTTTTGGTTTGTCTATGCGCTAGATTTCAAGTTAATCTAAAAGAATTTCATTTAAAGGAGGTTAAATGAATTTTTCTGTATGTGATTGGCACATCACGATTAGGACTATAATATCCATACAATGATTACTTTATTTTACATGGTTACTCTGATTCTGATTATACAAGATGCACGTTAGATAAGAAAAGTACTAGCGACACATATCACTTTCTAGGTCCATCCCTTGTATCTTGGTCAAGTAGAAAACAATACTCTGTGGCTCTCTCCACTACCGAGGCAAGTACATTGCACTAGGAAGTTGTTGCGCCCACGCATTATGGATGATTCAAGCACTAGAGGAATTTGGAGTTCATTTGACCAATATAGAACTCAAATGTGACAACAAAAGCACCATTGATCTAATAAACAATCATGTGCACCACTCTACATCCAAACATATAGATATACGCCATCACTTCACTAGGGATCATATAAAAAAGGAACCTATTCATGTAAACTTTATAGGAACTGACTCACAACTTGCGGACATCTTCATCAAATCTCTTCTCGATGCATGATTTACCAAACTTAGATTAGAATTATAAGTTTTTGACATTGAAAATTAATATCCACAACTTTTGTCTAATTTTCTTGATCTCTTTTGCACAACTAAGAATTTTACGGTAACATCATAATCATGAAAAATCGAATCTAAAAATCTTGAAAAACATGATTTTTGAGCAAAAATTGAATCTCTGTTAGTACCACCAGATGGTAGTGATACTGCTGCCGTTAACATTAAAATCAGATTTTAAAGATATTTTTCTAGTCTTTTTTTACTAATTGCTTATTATTTCTTTTAAATTCTTTAAATGACCATCTCTTTTATTGTATTCTCATTTTTCTAAAAACCAACTACAAAATTGAAAAATCTCAACATAACCCCCCAAATATTATTTTTTTCATTCAACAAAATAAAAAAATTACAAAAAAAATGGTCGTGTTATTGGAACTAACAATCAAAGTTGACTTCTATTATCTTTTCTCGATTAAAATCAATGTTTAATTTTCTTGTTAAACACTTTAAACATTGTGTTGATTTATCACGCCATGCAAAACATCTTGCCACATATTATGACAACTATTATAGTACACTTATGTAGGAACATTGTTAGCATGACTCTAAGTATGAGTATTATTTTATGCTTGATAATGAGTTTCTCACGTGCATATCTTTGATTCTTCTACATGTGATATAAATTTTAAGGTTGCATAATTATGTAGTATAAATATCTTAATTTCTTAAAATACATAAATAAGTTACCTACACACCCATGAACTTTGTGAATTGGAAATTTACTGTTCATACACTATGTTTGTTCCATGTGGTTTATCAAAAAAAAATATATGTATTTATACAATTGTTTGCACAGCACGTGAATTCAGAGCCCTTAGTCAAAAAAAAACTCTAAATAAAATTGACAAGGAATCTCCACCGAGCACTACTCACCCTCCTAATAAGTCTTAATGAACATTATGAGATTGAGTACCTTGAAATAATAATTGTAATGTGCCTTGTAGTAGACAAACAAATCAAAACAACTTTGCGGTGCACATGATCACTAGTATGTGTGTGTGTGTATATATATATATATGTATGTATATATAGGTGATCCCCAAAACACTCCTTTGCTCCCTGATATGTCTTAATAAGCATTGTGTGTAGAGCACCTCAAGAGTTGTACTTTTCTATTATCTGCATTGAATTTGTGTGGAAGTAAATTTATTTATTTATTCTAATGTTAATCATATTTTGTTATACATGTCTTGCCCTTTCAATTTATTCATTTTTATGAATATTCAAAACACTATTTTTGTACACTTCATCATCTTGTATAACACGTCTACTCATGAAAATTGAACTTTAATGCACACCTATATAAGTTCTCTATCATGGTTAGTAACATCATTAAATATCACTGTATGATCTTTATAATATGTATAATGTGTTTGCTTTGCAAATTTTCTAACATTGGTAATGATATCTTGTTTAGATAATGAAAATCATACTTTGAAAATTTGTTTGAAAATAACATCTCTTGGTTCATAATTTTTTCTCTATCATGGCAGTATCATCTTCAACAATGGCCATATTCATTTATTTTATTCTTCTACCTTCATATCTCTAAACTTTAACTCCCATTCTATCTCTTACTTAAAGATTGTTAAAAGACGTTCTCATTCAACATTGAATCCACATATTCACTTTTTGCTATAAAACTACTCTACTCTCAATCTTGCTATAAAAAAAAATTTAAAACTAATTTATGACACGATGTAACATCTCCATCCGTCACATGAAATATAATAGAGAGTCGGACCGGGGCCCCACACCATATTTCACAAACAGGCAGCTCGATTACATGTGAATATCAAAAGACTACTTGCGGCCTAACTCAGAGCATTCTAGCGAAATCTTTAAGGTTACATGAACTCATACCAATTGGATGTCCACTATATATAAATCATATCATTTATATATATAACAGGAATGTAGATTACAAATACACAAAAATTCTGGCCTTAAGGGCTTACAGTTATACTTCACAAGTGTGGTTTACAAACTTCGGCGCGCAGGCCGGCGACACATGAAAATAGTAAAACTCCTTCGCTCGGCCTTCGAGTGGATAGTGTAGCAGCAAGGGATTCAACATGCTATTTTTCACTCATCTCTCCAACACCTGCATAAGGACAATCCACCACAGGGGTGGCAGATAAGGCAACAGTCAGCATTCAGCTGACTAGTTTATAATGACACAACCCCTTTGCCGGGGCAGTGGCATTCCTTCCCTGCAGACATAGCATTTATACAATAGATATATCACAAGGAGGCGCACTTAAGCACCAAACCATATATCACAAATGAGTGTCTCAATGGGAAAATGTTCCATGCACTCAGGGCACATTTTCGGCGTGCCAGTTTTCAGGATTACACCATCGTTCAGAAGTTCAAGACTTGACAGTCAACTTTGAGCATTTATACTCTTTATGGTGCGCAAGCCTAAGACTCTCATTATGCGATCCAACGAGATTAATAACCTCGGCCTACAAGTCAGTCGGACATAACGCGTGATTGGTTTAGCCTTTGCCCATTGCTCAAATCGTCAGTTCAAAAAAGACTGATGCGGTTCGGCTTCTCCTTGCTCGTTCGACACGATGGCCTTAAGAGCTCGTAGCTCACACTAGCCACATATACTCTGAGAGTCTGGCTTTGCAATCAAAAGGGTATCTGGGATCTATTGCCGATGATACTCACTGTCACCAGGCGTTAACAACAGAACTCACTTTCTGTACCTAGACCCAGCCATAACCCTGCAGTAACTTGCAGTGCCAAAAACACTTGACTATTACAATGCACAACACAAATAGCTCACCAAGAGCTATCGCCATTGGCGACACTCACTTCTGCATGACGATATCCAATAGTTATTCAAACTGTGGTATTTCGTGGGCATTTTCCCGGAGTGCATCTCCAGTACATCCTGCTACTTTCAGTTCATAGGTACAACCCCGCAGACCCCGTAAATTACTTGTTTACAATCGGAGTCTTCTCTGGCACGCAAAAGAAAACATCACCAATCCAGACAAACCTGTCAGGATGGGCTTCACACAGCATGCCTATTCTGTACTATGATTTTCGGATCTATATGCAAAACTAAACCTGGGGATACTACGTATCGACCTGGAATCTCCGCGACTCTCCACCTTTTGGTGGTGGATTCCATGAATATGCCAAAATAAGGATTTCACTTGTCCAAGTAGGAAGATCGTTACCCTTATAGTTTTCTTCGGAGCCATGACCGCTTTTCTGTCCAGTTGGAAAGGAGCACCGCTCTTTCCTCTTCACGGACCAAGCCTCGGATCTTGCTTTTGACTACTGAATCTCCTTCACCAAGCTATTCAGGTTGAGCTCCAGCCCTTAGCTCCAACCCTTAGCTCTTTATCTCAAGAACTTAGATGAAAGAATGAGAGAAAGTTAGAAGAAGAGAATGAATTCACATTCCTCTACTCCTCTGCATAAGTGGCCTTGGGATTAATCCCAGCCACATGATTACTTCATCAAAAAGGAGCCAATGCCACAATTTCGGTTGAAAAGCCAATATTAACGTTATCGCCAGACGATATCAGCTATCGGCTGGGCGACAACGTTGATAGCCGCTTTGACCCCCGTCAACCACCGCGCTTCGATTGCCGCTCGACCATTTGACCCGTGTCCACATATACATGGCAGTTTCGCCTGGCGATATTTACTGTCGCTATTCTGATAGCTCACTAAACGCTATACAACATTGAGTGCATTGGGTTCACTTAACTCTTTAAGGAGTCAAGAGCATTGAGATCTGGGGCTATCGTCGCGCGATACCCACTATCGCCATGCGATTGTCTCTTACTCATTGATTCATCGAAAGGTGTCAAGTATGTTGAGCTCACTCTACTCTTTATGGCATCGAGTGATATTACAATCGCCATCGGCAATACCCATTGTCGCCCGGCGATAGGGACCAAGAGTTTTGTTGTCAAATTTGGGGTGTTACAACCCTCCCCTCCTTACAAAAATTTCGTCCAAAAATTTTATTCCTTTATAAGGGAAAACATCAACACACATGTTACAACAAATTGTCCTTTCACACAAAACAATGTTACAACATTATTTTACAAACAACTCGGAGTATTCCTCGCGCATGGTTTGGTCATGCTACCATTTCAGTTCTTCACGGCCATAGTTGTCCCACCAGACTTTGACCATCCCGATTATCTTGTTTCGCAGTTGCTTGATCTCTGTATGCTTGATTCGAATGGGCCAAAATTTCGTCATTAGCCAACTATTGATTGGTACTTGATAAAAACAATCACTTGAGATGATTCTTTTTCAGCTTTGCGTAGCACCGATAAGTGAAACACATCGTGCAAACCACTTAGCTCCGCCGACAGAGCTAACCGATAGATAGATTCTCCCACTCGCTCAACCACTTCAAATGGACCAAGATATCCAATCGCCAACCGCAAACTTCATGTTTCGGTGCTTGGCGTTGTAGTAATTCGCTTGCCTATCTTGGGCTATTAATAGCCGCTCTCTTATAGTGCGCATGGTCGAATTTGCATCTTCGACCTCCTTACGCTTATATAGTTTTGACTCGCCTGTTTCCGCCTAAGCTAAAGGTGTATGACACTTTCTAGTGTATAAAGCTTAAAAGGGCGCCATCTGTATGCTAGCTTGATAGCTATTATTGTAGGTGAACTCAATCATATAGAGGTGATCTTCCCACCTCTTCCCGAAATCCAGGGCGCACATACAAAGCTTATCCTCCATTGTTCTGTTCGTCCTCTCTGTCTGACCATCCATTTGTGGATGGAAGGCCATACTGAAATTTAACTTGGTACCCAATAGTTGGTGGATTAGCCTCCAATTACCTGAAGTAAAATGCCCATCTCGGTCACTAACGATGTTACGGGGAATGCCGTGTAATCGTGCGATGTTATCCAAGTATAGCTTAGCCAATTTTTCCACTGAATCGTCCTTCCTGTTTGGTATGAAGTGATATACATTTGTCAATCGATCAATGATCACCCACATGACATCGTTTCTGCTCTGTGATCTCGACAGTCCATGCACAAAATCCATAGAAATGTCATCGAACTTCCATACCGGGATTGGTAACGACTTCAGGAAACTTCCAGGTTTCTGGCATTTAGCTTTTAACATGGCGCAAGTCTGACATTTTGCCACGTATTGGGCTGCCTTTCTTCAAACCTGGCCACCAGAACACCTTCTTCATGTGCTTGTACATTTTTGTGCTCCCTGGGTGAATTGAGTACTTTGTAAAATGTGCTTCGTGCATCAACTCCTCACATAGTTTACCAACATTCGGGATGCACAAACGACCATCTTTCCATAATAGACCGTCATCCAAGGGGAATTAGGCATTTGACCCATACACTGCATAGCGTTGTAGACTCTCATCGAGTTCTCTTGCTCGCCAAACCCTATCTGCAAGGTCATATTGAACCCATGTCTAGTTCAGGCATGCATTTACAGTGATAGTCTTGTCAACACACGAAATGTCCAAGTTCGCCAACTCCTGGATCAGATGTTCATCATGCATCTGCAACCAATTTGCCCTTACTAGAGTCCGCTAACTCAAGGCATCTCCGAACATATTCCCATTCCCGGGAGTATAATGAAGGTCGAAGGTGTATTCCCCGAGGATCTCCATCCACCTCCGCTGTTGCATTTTTAGATTTTTTAGATCCAAGAGATACTTAAGGCTCTTATGGTCCATGAAGATGTCAACTTTCATGCCATATAAGTATTGATGCAATAGTTTAAGTGCAAAAATCACCGCCACCAACTACAAGTCATGGACGGGATAGTTCTGCTCATGCACTTCAACTGGTGTGAGTTATATGCTATTACTTTACCGAACTGAAGAAGTATGCAGCCTAAGCCGCTCCCTGATGCATCGCTATAAATTTTATAGACGTCCGTACCACATGGAGACATCAAAATAGGCGCTGTGGTCAAATGAATATTCTATTCTTCAAAAGCTCGCTCGCACTCCGACGTCCAAACAAACTTATGATATTTTCTCATCAGTGTGGTGAGAGGTAAGGCTATTCGTGAAAAGTTCTCCATGAAGCATCTGTAGTAGCCCGAAAGTTCAAGGAAACTTTGGACTTCAGCTATAGTAGACAGAACATGCCACTCTTATATTGTAATTATCTTCACCGGATCCGTCGCTATACCTTCTCCACTAACCACATAGCCTAGAAAAGCCACTGACGACAGCCAGAACTCATACTTTGAGAACTTGACAAAAAGATTGTTTCTCCTCAGGGTGTGCCACACCATCCGCAAATGCTTTGCATGATCTTTTTCAGACTGAGATTACACTAAAATGTCATCAATAAAGACGATTACAAATAAGTCCAAGTACTCTAGAAATGTTCAGTGCATTAGGTCCTTGAACACTGCTGGCACATTAGATAGCCCAAATTGCATTACCGTGAACTCATAATGACCGTAGCGTGTTTCTAATGATATCTTAGGAATGTCACATTCCCTAATTCTCAACTGGTAATAGCTAAACTTTAGGTCTAGCTTTGAGTATACCGTTGATCCAACCAGCTGATCAAATAAGTCATCAATCCATGGTATCGAGTACTTGTTCTTCTCCGTCATCTTGTTCAGTTCTCTATAATCAATGCACAGATGCATACTACCATCTTTATTTTCACAAAGAGGACAGGTGCACTCCAAGGTGACATACTTGGGCATATATATCCTTTCTCTAGAAGCTCTTGTAGCTGGACTTTCAGTTCCATCGTTTACTTTGGCTCTATACGGTACGGTGAGCGGGATATAGGTTTCACACGTGGCACCAACTCAATAGAGAAGTCAATTTCTCTTTGGGGAGGTAGCCCTGAAAGATCATTCGGGAACACATCCACGTACTCCGATACAATCAGAACGTCACACACATTGGATTTTGGCTCAACACCCTCTATAAGCATGAAAATTACTCCGTGCCTTTCTGAACAGCATTGACGACATGGAGAGCAGACATCAATATCTTTCTCGATCCTCGCATGCCAGCGAATTTAGTCTCTAGCTCGGTATTCTGTCCCATTGCGATCTTTTTTGAGTTGCAATCTATAAAGGCACGCTGCTCTGGGAGCCCATCCATACCGAAGATTACATCAAACTCCGATTGTGGCAACACAGATGCTTCTAATCCGAAATCTCGACTTTCTATTTGTACCTCTACACAACAAGACTTATTTGCACGCATCACCCATCTGTTAGGCAACAATATCAATATGCTATATATCAGCGCACAAGTAGGCACTCCAATCCGAGAGACGTAGTCCACAGCTAGAAACGAATGCGAAGCACCCGTATCGAATAGTGCTCTCGCCGGACAGTCCCGAATAAGGACAAAGACTAATATAAACAAATCATAGACAAGCAATGCACAAGGTATGGAGTATAAAAAGCAGTAAAACTGCATCTTAACTAGTATATGTGACGACGTCACTTTGCTTTATAGCCTCCTATTGGCCAAGATTGTACACCCTTGGATGAGCTGGAGTATACTGGTATGCAATGGACTCCACCGCCTTTCCCTTTTCAGCATATATTGCTCCTGCCTTCTTATCACCCTTTGGAGGACCACTCTGACAATCACGGGCTATATGGCCTGAAAGTGCAGCTAGATCTGATATACTCTAGAGGGGGGGTGAATAGAGTATATGGTCCTTTGAAACTTTTTACAACAATTATTGTAATAAGAGTGAGCAGGGAAGCAGTTGAAAATCTAATCACAGAACTAAACTATATATAAGCTAATCACAGAATAATCAAGGCCAGAAACAAACATAAAGACAAGCAAAACCAGAAGACACAAGGAATTATAGTGGTTCCCCTAAACTTGGGTACATCCACTCTTCTACCACCCTAGGTAGGAATCCACTGCATGATGAGTTGATCAGGTGTCCTGGGCACCAATGAGCTTTTGATAAGGTGCTCAAAAACCAAATCAGATTTTTTGATCAGGTGTCTTGCCACCAATGAGCTTTTGACAAGGTGCTCAAAAACCAAGCTCAAACTTTTGAAGGGAGTTTGAGAAACCCTTTACAGAAAGGGGGTGAGAGAGTGATGGAAGTCTTCTCTTTCTCAAACAACTGAGAAGACTATATGGATTGTTGATGTCAAAGCTCCCCCTGAATCCTTGAGATCTTCAGGAAGAAAAGCTTTGCTGAGGGTGATAGGCCTTCAAAGATTGAACTCCAGCAATAGATGATTTCAGCAATAGCTGAAATGTTGAATGTCTGGAGTCTTGAAAAATATTGGCCTTGAACACTTTGAAACTAAAGAGATCTGAAGATTTCTGAAAAGATTGATCTCCTTGGATGAGTGTTCTTGAGAATTCTTTGAGACAGAAGATTTTGTTGAAGATTATTGATGTCTGTCTGTGTGTCTGTGTATCTCTCGGTGATTCAGAAAAAAAATTCTTTTCTTTTATTCTCTGGTACTGAACAGAAACATTCTCTTAGAAGAATAGCCGTTGGTCTGTATTAATTGCATCCTTAATTGCAAAATCTCTTCTAGAGGAAAGTCCATAGAAATATTCCTTGAAACTTGGTCCATTAATGAATGAAAACGGCTAGGAAATCTCTGAATTAATTGCAGAATAACTCCTTAACTGATTTGAATTTAAATCTAGAAACATCCTTGAAGTTATCTGAAAACGTCGAACTGAGCTCTGCTATCGTCGAACTGAGCTCAGCGATCTGGAAATATACAGCAGCAAAATATCGTCGATCTGAGCTCAAAGATCGTCGAACTGAGCTCAGAGATAAAGATCCAAAGCAGAGTCAAAATCGTCGACCTGAGCTCACCGATCGTCGAATAGAGTTCGACGATATAATGAAGTTGAGCTCAGCGATCGTCGAATGGAGTTCGACGATCTGTCGAAGTTGAGCTAGACGATCGTCGATCGGAGTTCGACGAATCGTCGTGCTGAGCTTGACGATATGACTTAGTCTCCAAACAGAAAATTCTGGTCTTGAGGGCAGCTTCCAAACCTAGACTTCTAACCCTTAGACTCAATTCTAATTGACCTTTTAAGCTATACAGGAGGTCAAACAAAGGTTTCCTAGAGACATAGTGATCCTGACCCAAATTAGTAATAGGGTGTTCCAACAATCTCCCCCTATTTGGGTTAGGATTACTATTTACAAACTTTGGAAAAATTTAAATAACATACAAGCAGCAAAACAGAAAAGCAACAAGCTAGACATTGCAGAACCACAGAGATATATAACATCCAGATAGAAATCAGAAATCACAGAGAATGTCACCTTACATTATCATTTCTTTTCTTTGCCCTTAACAAGTTTGATCTATCTGTTAGGATTGAGGGCTTCTTTGTTTGATCTGGTATCATCTGCTGCTCCTAAATATGTTTGCTTTTTAGGCCTGGGAACTACAGCTTCAGGATGTAATGCCATATACCTGTCAGAATCAAAGAACTTGCTTGATGCATATCTTTCTAGCTCTTTCTGTCTCTGTTCAGACATTGTTGAGATATTAGATGAGTCTTTTCCTTGCTCTCTAGCCTTTTTGATCTGATCCAGTGCAGCTAGTTCTTTTAATCTGGAAGTCCAAGCAGCTGGATTGTTCTCAAGATCCTCAAAAGGTACAAGTGGCTCATATCTGTTAGAGGGATTGTCTTGAGAAGGCCTGGAAGACACAGTTTCTTTCAGCTTATAAGGGAAAGGACCAGATGTTGTATCAGTTGAAATTTGTCCTCCCCTAGAATATGGGTGTTGCCTTGAGTACCCTTTGGAGTAGACTTGGAGATCTCTTTGATTTCCTCTATATCCTCCTCTCCTGGATTGAGATCCCCTGGATTGGCTTCCCCTATTATAAGATCTAGCATGAGGCTGATAGGGGGGCCTGACTTCTGGCTGGGGGTTGATCTGCAGAGCTTCCACCTACACCTGCATCAGGAGGAGGTGGTGGAGGAGGATGAGAGTGTTGGAATTGAGAGGAACCCTTTTCATATTTTCTCTTCCTTTTCATTGCCTTCAGTTGGTTCTTAGAGTATTGCATCCAGTGCTCAGTAATAGGACAGTCATGTAGAATGTAGTATGGAATATCATTGTTGTCTTTGACTTTAGCAGGAGGTACTCTCTTCATGGCTTTGCTCCTTGCCTTTCTTTTCCTAGCAATGGTAGCAGAAGAGTCATCAGAGTCTGTTCTAAATTCATCACTTTCAGAACTCTGGTCATCATAAAGAGCATCTATTTTCTTCATTAAGTCCTTCTTGAGCTGTACAGAAGAAGATGAGGCAACAGATGGTGTAGTAGCAGATGTTGAAGCAGAAGTAGAAATGACAGCAGCAGATATAGTAGAAGCAGCTATAGGCTCTGGAGAAGTGACAGCAGCAACAACTTCACTAACAACAGCATCAACAGGAGGAATATCATCAGAAACTGCAGAAGGCTCAAACTCAGGTGCCTCTGACATAAGAATTTCCTTGGAAATTGGTTCAACAGTAATAACAGAAACTTCAGCAGTAGTATCAGAAAGTTCAGCAGCAGTAGGGGCAACAATATCAGAAGCAACAATAATGCTTTCTTCAGAAGAAGCAGCAGCATACACTGAGTTGACAAAGGAGGTGATAATGCTTGGGTCACAACAAGAAAATGGCACAAGTGCCTTGGATAGATCCTCTAGAGGCTGGACAGCATTGACCTCTGGCAGACAGCTGAAGTAAAACTGATCAAAATTTGATAGCAAAGACCTGAGGTCTATTGCAAGGACTGTAGTAGGAGGACTTTGTGCTTGAGGCACAGCAACAGCAGCAAGAGCAGAAGCTGAAGAAGCAGCAATAACAGCAGCAGCAGCAGCAGACAGGCTTACAGACACAGCAGCAGCAGCAGCAGCATGAAGGCTCACTTCATAGGGCATCTCTCCCTGCCGGGATTCAGACAAGTTTGGATCAAGGCACACTACTGTAGGGGCTTCCTGAGGGAATAGGGAAGAGAGCCTGGCAGAGAGAGCTGCCACTGACAGGTGTAGTGGAGCCAAGGAGGTCTCCAACAGGAGAGAGAGCCTGGGGGCAAGCAACTCATACAACCTGTCAACAAGGGCTGGAAGGTCTACGTGCTCAAGGGTGACTGGAGCAGAGGTAGAAGATAGAGGAGCAGCTAATGGTGAGGGTAGTGGAGAGCTGGTGAATGGTGAAAGGGATGGCTGAGGTGTTGGTAAGGTGGAAATGGAGGGCAGTGGGATGGAGATGGATGGGGTGAAAGTGGGTTGGTCAATGATTTGGTGTAGAAGGTCTTGAAAGGAAGTGGAGGATGAGGGTAGCTCAGGAGGAGAGGATGGAGAGTCATCCATAAAGGAATCATCAATGAGGGTGAAGGATGGAATGGAGGGTGATGAAGTGACATCTGGTGGAAGGTAGGAGAATAATGGATGGAAGTGGTCTTCTGGTGTTGGTAGAATAGGTACTGGAGAGGGTGTGGATGTTGGAGAGGGGCTGGATATGATGATGGTGGATGGAGATGGAATGGTGGATGGTATGGGAAGGGATGGAATTGGAGGAGGAGGAGGAGAGGCAACAAAAGCAGGCAGGTCATCTGCAGGGGCAGAGACCTGTGGAGAAGTGACTCTTAGAGTCCTTGTGCCTGAAGGAGTGCTGGAGGAGGGCCTGCTGGGCATACTGATTTGCCTGTCCCATTTTCCAAAGAGGGCACAGGACAGTCTCTTGGAAGCATTGATATGAATTCCAGAGGAGACCAGCAAGGCAGGGCACCTGTGCTGCAGAAATATCCCAATGATCCTTCCAAAGTTGACAAAACTTTTGTTGATTTTCTTCTTGATAAGGTCAAAGAAGACTTCTCCCCAATTCAGATTTTTCTTATCTACAAGGGCTCCCATGAAGCAGAGCTGATACCTTGAGATTGTATCATGGGCAGAGTGCTTAGCCAGTAGCACTTTCCCAACAACATCTGCCATAAATCTGTATTCCACAGAAAGGTTCCTTTTGAAGAGCTTGCTAGGGTTGGCCTCTGAATGACTCATTCTGGCAAGCAGGGCAGAAAACTCTTCTCCAGACAGGTCAGCACTATCTTCACCATTCCTCAACTCAAAAACTTCTGATAGAATTGCTGGGGTTAGAGGTACCTGAGTGCCAGAAATAGACCCAACAATGGTGGAGTTGTCTTGATTGTGGGCAGTATAAACCCATTCCTTTATCTCATCAGATGCCAGCTTGATCCTGGTGGTTATAATGGCAGTCAAGTTCTGGTCTTTGAATAATCCCAAAATATCTTGAAAAACCTGGTCAGTTGTGCTGAAGGATTCCATGTCAATATCGAAACCTGCATCAAACTTCATGGCAGCAAGAACAGCAACAGACACAGCCATGGGTACCTGCAAAAATTCAACAAACAAAACGACCAAGTGCAGAACTGTTTGGAGGGAAAGAAAATTCTTGCAGAGAAATCAAAAGCGCAAAGGAGAATGACGGCGAAAAATGAATTTTATATTAGGGTTTGACGCAGAATTGGAAAGATCGTTGAACTCAGTTCGACGATCGAGGCTACTAAAGGAATCTGAAGAGTCTTCAACATCATCGATCTCCGTTCGACGATATTGGAGAGCATCGAGCTCCGTTCGACGATCGTTCAGAGAACAAAATCGTCGAGCGCCGTTCGATGATTGTTGATCGGAAGAGATAGTTCATACTATCTGAGAGACGCTGAACTCAGTTCGATGATTTCGGAAATCGTCGATCTCCGTTCGACGATCTTGGGGCAAATCGTCGAGCGCAGTTCAGAGATCAGAAAAATTCTAGACACTAAGAAAAATCAGGATGTTTGCCTAGTCTTGGTCAATTTTTAAGCTTTCAAAATCTTGGATATTATTTAAGACTTCCTCCATCTAACATTCCTAACTGATTTAGGAAGAAGGTGTGTTTCTTTTCATCCAATGGCTTGGTGAAAATATCTCCCCTTTGTAAATCAGTTGGGATATAGTATAGTTCAATTTTATTCTTTTCAACATTATCCCTTAAAAAGTGATGCCTAATCTCTATGTGTTTTGTCCTACTATGGAGGACTGGATTTTGAGCTATAGAAATAGCACTGGTGTTATCACAAAAGATTTTAGACTTCTCTAAGTTGTAGCCATAGTCTAGGAGTTGGTTTTGAATCCACAAGATTTGTGAACAACAACTGCCTGCAGCCATATATTCAGCTTCAGCAGTTGAAGTTGACACAGATGTTTGTTTCTTACAAAACCAAGAGACAAGTCTATCACCAAGGAACTGACATGTTCCACTGGTGCGTTTCCTGTCAATTCTGCATCCAGCATAATCAGCATCAGAGAATCCAGTTAAATCAAATGCTGAATCTTTTGGATACCAAAGACTCCAGCATAATCAGCATTTTCTTCATCTCCACTGCTTTTAGAGCCAGTGCAATCATTTTGAAAGTACAACTAGATCTGATATACTCTAGAGGGGGTGAATAGAGTATATGGTGCTTTGAAACTTTTTACAACAATTGTTGTAATAAGAGTGAGCAGGGAAGCAGTATTAAATCTAATCACAGAACTAAGTTAATGAAAAGCTAATCACAGAAAACTCAAGGCCAGAAACAAACATAAACACAAGCAAAACCAGAAGACACAAGGAATTATAGTGGTTCCCCTAAACTTGGGTACATCCACTCTTCTACCACCATAGGTAGGAATCCACTGCAGGATGAGTTGATCAGGTGTCCTGGGCACCAATGAGCTTTTGATAAGGTGCTCAAAAACCAAAGCAGATTTTTTGATCAGGTGTCTTGCCACCAATTAGATTTTGACAAGGTGCTCAAAAACCAAGCTCAAACTTTTGAAGGGAGTTTGAGAAACCCTTTACAGAGAGGGGGTGAGAGAGTGATGGAAGTCTTCTCTTTCTCAAACAACTGAGAAGACTATGTGGATTGTTGATGTCAAAGCTCCCCCTGAATCCTTGAGATCTTCAGGAAGAAAAAGCTTTGCT
This sequence comes from Platanthera guangdongensis, assembly GCA_039583875.1. Taxonomy (NCBI): domain Eukaryota; kingdom Viridiplantae; phylum Streptophyta; class Magnoliopsida; order Asparagales; family Orchidaceae; genus Platanthera; species Platanthera guangdongensis. The sequence continues at coordinate 54,013,714 of CM077150.1, forward strand.
GAGGGTGATAGACCTTCAAAGATTGAACTCCAGCAATACATGATTTCAGCAATAGCTGAAATGTTGAATGTCTGGAGTCTTGAAAAATATTGGCCTTGAACACTTTGAAACTAAAGAGATCTGAAGATTTCTGAAAAGATTGATCTCCTTGGATGAGTGTTCTTGAGAATTCTTTGAGACAGAAGATTTTGTTGAAGATTATTGATGTCTGTCTGTGTGTCTGTGTATCTCTCGGTGATTCAGAAAAAGAATTCTTTTCTTTTATTCTCTGGTACTGAACAGAAACATTCTCTGAGAAGAATAGCCATTGGTCTGCATTAATTGCATCCTTAATTGCAAAATCTCTTCTAGAGGAAAGTCCATAGAAATATTCCTTGAAACTTGGTCCAGAAATGAATGAAAACGGCTAGGAAATCTCTGAATTAATTACAGAATAACTCCTTAACTGATTTGAATTTGAATCTAGAAACATCATTGAAGTTATCTAAAAATGTCGAACTGAGCTCTGCTATCATCGAACTGAGCTCAGCAATCTGGAAATATACAGCATCAAAATATCATCGATCTGAGCTCAAAGATCGTCGAACTGAGCTCAGAGATAAAGATACAAAGCAGAGTCAAAATCGTCGACCTGAGCTCACCGATCATCGAACGGAGTTCGACGATATAATGAAGTTGAGCTCAGCGATCGTCGAATGGAGTTCGACGATCTGTCGAAGTTGAGCTAGACGATCGTCGATCGGAGTTCGACGAATCGTCGTGCTGAGCTCGACGATATGACTTAGTCTCCAAACAGAAAATTCTGGTCTTGAGGGCAGCTTCCAAACCTAGACTTCTAACCCTTAGACTCAATTCTAATTGACCTTTTAAGCTATACAGGAGGTCAAACAAAGGTTTCCTAGAGACATAGTGATCCTGACCCAAATTAGTAATAGGGTGTTCCAACATGGCCCACCTTTCCACAAGTATAAAATGTTCGAGGGCCTGACCCAGATGTTTCTCTATACACCACTATGGAAGGAGCCTGTCCCAAAGATTTGGACTTTCTACCCCATTTCTTGCGGTAGCACGATTTTCCTGGGTGTGGTACTTGAACTCGGGCTTCGTCACATCCAAGTCCCTCTTGCCCTGTACCCTCTTCATATCGTTCTCGAATGCACTGGCCATATCTACCAAAGCTTGAAACCTTTGATTCACCAAACTCGGTAGCAGCATCCTTAGCTCATCATGTAGTCACTCATAGAACCGATTGGTCTTACGCTCTTCTTCTGAGAAGGTAGACCCCATATAGCGTCCTAATCTGGTAAACTCATGCAAATAGGTGTCAACACTACTTTTGCCATGCGTCAGACGCTGACACTCATTTTACCTAGCTATGCGCTGCGACAACAACAGATGGTTTGCCAAGAACAGTCTCGAAAACTCCTCTATTGAGACCTCTAATAGTTGTCTGCCTGCTAAGTGATGCAGCTCCATTTCGTCCCACCAAAGCCAAGCCTCTCCTTCCAACAGGAAAGTGGCCAATGTGACTTTCTATCCCTTTTCAATTCTTATTACCTTGAAAATTCTTTTGACTCACGCAAGACAGTCCTCTGCCTGTGTTGGGGACCCTGCCCCCGCGAACGTAGGAGGACTGAAACTCATGAACTGCTTCAGTTGTCATTTGCAGCTCGTATATCTAGCACAACCTCAACAGGTTTTGGACTCAAACCAACCTGTACTGGAACCATTCCAGGCTGCGCCTTCCTAGTATGTTGTGCATGTATCATTGCAAACAATGCCTCAGCAACTAAGAGCACTACCTCCGCAGAAGGAGGAGGTGTGGGCACCTCAGCTGGTGCCACACTCTCAATAGAATGCTGGGGCTCAAACTTCCCCGCACCACTACCAGTCACATATACGTGTAAAAGACATACTTTTGCTACTTTGCAAAATCAACAATGACTTAGTAGGAACATACAAGTTCCTCAAACATGTATATTTTCATTCCTTAGTGGGCATTCTTGAGTTCATTTATGTTATAACCGTCCACACTTACACGTGCTCGCCACCCCCAAAAGAATTCGACCATAAATTCGCAGGAGGTAGACCAAGATAAGCTGATACAAAATTGTAACACCTCCATCCGTCACATGAAATATAATAGAGGGTCCGGCCGGGCCCCACACCATATTCCACAAACAGGCAGCAGAATTACATGTGAATATCAAAAGACTACTCGCGCCCTAACTCAGAGCATTCTAGCGGAAGCTTTAAGGTTGCATGAACTCATACCAATTGAATTTCCACTATGTTGAGATTATATTATCTAGCAGGACTCGTATGTGTGGGACCGCGTGTTTGGTTTCCCCATCGCATTCCAGGTCTGGGTGTTGAACACGGTGGGCCCCTTATGGCGGAATATCCCTGCGGTTCTATGGTTGGCGTTAATACCACACCGCCTGCAGTCTTCTCCACTTTGTGTTCAAGTACCCCGCCACCCTTCATCTCAATACCTGGGTTTTGAGATGAACTAATGCGTTGGCGGGTTCTAACTTGGTATCAGAGTGGGTTGTCCTGCTGCGGGGGTATGTTGAGATTATATTATCTAGCAGGACTCGTGTGTGTGTGAGACCGCGTGTTTGGATTCCCCATCGCGTTCCTGGTCTGGGTGTTGAACCCGGTGGGCCCCTTGTGGCGGAATATCCCCGCGGTTTTATGGTTGGGGTTAATCCCACACCGCTTGTAGTCTTCTCCCCTTTATATTCATGTACCCCGCCACCCTTCATCTCAACACCTGGGTTTTGAGATGAACTGTTTGGTTGGCGGGTTCTTTCACACTATATATAAACCATATCATTTATATATAGAACAGGAATGTCGATTACAAATACACAAAAGTTATGTCCTTAAGGTTTTACAGTTATACTTCACAAGTGTTGTTTACAAACATCGGCGTGCAGGCCGACCACACATGAAAACAGTAAAACTCCTTCGCTCGGCCTTCGATGAGACAGCATAGCAGCAAGGGCTTTAGCCCACTTTTTCCAGCTCGGCTCTCCAGCACCTGCACAAGTACAATCCACCACAAAGGTGGCAAACAAGGCAACAGTCAACATTCAGCTGACCAATTTATAATGACCCTACCCCTTTCCCGGGGCAGTGGTATTTCGTCCCTGCAGGCATAGTATTTATACAACAGATATATCATAAGGCGACACACTTAAGCACCGAACCATATATCACAAACGAGTGCCTCAATGGCCAAATGTTCTGTGCACTCATGCACATTTTCGGTGTGCCAGTTTCCCGGATTTCTCCACCGTTTAGAAGTTCAAGACTTGAAAGTCAACTTGGAGAATTTATAGTCTTTATGGCACGCTGGCCTAAGACTCTCATTATGCACTCCAACGAGACGAATAACCTAGGCCTACAAGTTGGTCAGACATAATGCGGGTATGGTTCAGCCTTTGCCCGTTGCTCAAATCATCAGTTCAGAAAAGACTGACGTGGGTCGACTTCCACTTTCCCGTTCGACATGATGTCCTTAAGAGCACGTTGCTCACACTAGCCACACTATCTCTGAGAGACTGGCTTTGCAATCAAAAGGGTATCTGGGAGCTATCGCCGATGATACTTACTATTGCCAGACATTAATAACAGAACTTATTTTCTGTACCCAGACCCAACCACAACCCTGTAGTAACCTGCAATGCTATAAACACTAGACTTTCACAGCACACAACACAAATATCTCACCAAGAGCTATCACCATTGACAATATTCACAACCGCCCGAAGATATCCAACAATTATTCAAACTGTGGTATTTCGTGGGTATTTTCCTGGAGTGCAACTCTAGTACTTCCTGCTACTTTCAGTTCACATGTACAACCCCGCAGACCCCGTAAACTACTCGTTTATACTCAGAGTCTTCTCCTGCACACAAAAGAAAACATCACCAATATAGACCAACCCGTTTGGATGGCCTTCACATAACATGCCTATTACGTAGTGCGATTTCGGGATCTATATACAAACCAGACCTGGGGATACTACGTATTGACCCATCTGAATCTTCTCGATTCTACACATTTTGGTGAGAGATTCCATGCATATGCCAAAAGAAGGACTTCTCTCTTCCAAGCAGGATGATCGTTACAATTGTAGTTTTATTCGGATCAAGTGACTGCTTTTCTATCTGGTTGGAAAGGATCACCGCGATTTTCTCTTCAAGGACCAAGCCTCAGATCTGGCTTACGACAACTAGATCTCCTTCACCAAGATATTCAAGCTCAGCTCCAGCCCTTAGCTCTAACCCTTAGCTCTTTCTCTCAAGAACTTAGATGAAAGAAGGAAAGAGAGTTAGAAGAAGAGAATGAATTCTCATTCCTCTACTCTTCTGCATAAGTGGTCTTCGGATTAATCCCAGCCACGGGATCATTTCATGAAAAAGGAGCAAAGGCCACAATTTCGGTTGAAAAGTCAACATTAAAGCTACCACCTAGCGATATCCACTCTCGGCTGGGCGATAACATCGATAGCCACTTTGACCCCCATCAATCACTGGACTTCGGCCGCCGCCCGACCATCTGGCATGTGTCCACATATACGTGGCAGTATCGCCTGACGATATCCACTGTCGCCATCCTGATAGCTCACTCAATGCTTTATGGTGTCGAGTGCGTTGAGTTCACTCAACTCTTTAAGGCGTCGAGATCTGGGGCTATCACCGCGTAATACCACTATCGCCATGTGATAGTCTCTTACTCAATGATTTGTCGAAAAACATCGAGTGTGTTGAGCTCACTCTATGCTTTATGGAGTCGAGTGCTATTGCAATCGCCGCCAGCGATACCCACTGTCGCCTGGCGATATCGACCAAAAGTCTGCTGTCAAATTTGGGGTGTTACACACGATTACCTCCACATTATCTCTACATGCATCAAGCGAATATATATAATTGTCCAAACACTTACCCCATTCTTTTTTGATAATACCACAGGGGGTGATTGAATTTAAAGAAATACAACATTTAGGGGGCGTATAACATAGGAAGCATCTAAGTGGAGGGAGTCTTTATCGAGGGGGAGTATGCCTATAAATGATTATCAACCACTAATAAACACAAACACTTTGACTTATTCACTATTTCTTCATAATGGATTTATTATTATCAAAAGGGGGAGTTTGTTAGAATATGCATTCAACATCTCTTGGTTTGAGAATAACAAATCCTAGTTTGCATTTAATGATGTTTTTGTGTGTGTATAAAGTGCAAGAACTATCGGATAAGTATCCCACTATAGAACAAATCAAAGAGGCAAAGATTTCAAAGCTTTGTCTATATCGCCAGTGGTATCGCTACTGTAGGCGCTATCGCTATCACCAGCAGAGCTGTGAAAGGAAGCTGCTTGGGAAGGAATGTCCTACCATCGTGCGATACTGCTACTGCCAGGCGATATCCTGTTGGAAGGTCCATTTTTGGAAAATCTAGGAACCAAAAATGCCTATTTCCAAAGTTCAAAAGTTTCCTAATTTTGACAAAGAAAGTTTCCTAAAATGGAGTTTGCCAAAGATAAAGATTGTCAAAGGAAGAAAAGACTACCTAACATATTTATCGCCAGGAAGTACGGCTACCGCAGACGGTAACTCCGAAGCCAAAAAAAGAGTCGTCTTTGAAAGAATTAGTGCCTAACCACCTAGAGGGGGGGGGGGTGAATAGGTGTAATTCCTGTTTTTCTTTTAAGGCAGCAAATCAATTTAGTTGTTTACTTAACAGTAGTAAATGTTACAACTAACACAGCACAGATTAACAAAAATTTCACAACACAGATTGCACACAGATTTTTATAGTGGTTCCCCAAGGTTTGGGTACATCCACTTTCCCACTTTACCTATCTAGCAGTGTATGAGATTCGGCCTACATTTTTCACTTCACCTCAGATCCTCAGATCTTACAACTCAGAACCCCAAACAAGGCTCCTACAACTCAGGCAATCTGCCCTACCTCAGCCTACACAAGGCCTACCACTCAGAGAATATGTTCTCCTACACTCAGCCTTTATAAAATAGGCTTACAGCTCAGATCTAGAATAGATGCTATAGAAAATAGAGTTTACAAAGTATTTTACCACCACCCTGACAGAGAGAGAATGGATGGATGGCTTCTTGATCAGTTCTTGGAAGAACTTGATGACAGAGATCAACCTCTCTTAGCTTTCTTCAAAGCATCTTGAATCTGAACTCAGTAGGGTTGAATCTCCTGGGAAGTTGATCTTCAATCAGCTTCTGACTTGAGATTCAGATCTCAATCTGAATCTTTCATGGCAGCCTGGTTCAGCAACTGCCCTTCTTAGATGGAGCTCTCTCTCTCCAACTTCTTAGATCTTCTGTCGAAGGTCTTCTTCTTTTTGTGTTGTTAGATATCTGTGTAGATCTTCAAACTTCTGTAATTGTACAGATCACTGCTTCTGTTGAAGGAGCAAGGCTTTATATAGTCTTCGTCCATGGTAACCGGCTGATCCGGTTTCTAACAAACTTCTGAAAGCTTTGATAGTTACAGTAGACTGGTTAGAAATGGCAGCTGTCAAGTCATCCAGTCACTTACTGAAATACTGTCTCTATCTGAAAGTGTCGAGACTGATCTTCATCATTTGTCGACACAAGTAGACCAAGTGTCGATAAAAGTGAACTAAGTGTCGACACATGCCTTGGTGGTGTCAACACAACTTATTTTGTTGTTGTAATAGCTTCTCGACACAGCTTCTTTAGAATGTGTCGACACTGATTCTGTGTGTCAACACAAGCCTTCTTTTCTTTAACTTTGTTGAAATTTGCTGTGTGTCGACACATCTCCTTTGTGTCGACACAAGTACTTCTTTACTTTAACTTTATTGAAACTTACTGTGTGTCGACACATCTCCTTTGTGTCGATATAAGTACTTCTTTACTTTAACTTTGTTGAAGTTGTGCTGTGTGTCGACACAAGTCCTGTGTGTCGACACAGTTGATGTTGACAAATACTTCTGTGTGTCGACACTTCCTCTTGGTGTCGACACATTTGATGTCGACTAAGTATTCCAGTGTGTCGACACTAACTTTTGGTGTCGACACAGTTGATGTCGACTTTACTTCTCTGTGTGTCGACACAGCCTCTTGGTATCGACACAAATGCTTCTGGTGTCGACACAGCCTTTCCAAGTGTCGACACAATCTACTCCAAGTGTCGACACAACTTTTCTCCAGTGTTAACACTGACGTTTATAAGTGTCGACACAGCTTCTCTAGGTGTCCACACTTGGACTTAGAAATTTTTCTGCATTCCTGTATTTACTTAACCTGCACATATAAACTCAAAATACATCAAATACACCTTAATGCATTTCATTGAGTAGGGTGAGGCTTCTTCAAATCTGGTACACATTTTCCAATGTACCCAACAATCTCCCCCTATTTGGAGGAGTTATAACCCTTAGTCAATGATATACACCATTCATAACAAAAACACATTATGATGTATAACAACATTAAATGACAGAGTAAATACTTAAAACAAAACATAAAAGATATTTCATCACAGAATAAGTATGCTAACACAACGAGCATTCATTATAATTTTGTTTCAACTTCCAATACTTTCTTTAACAAAAGTTTACATAGATTTTAACACAAAAGTTTACAATGTTATAAAATCTAGTAAAACTAATCTAAGGCTGCTCTGGCTCCTTGATGACAATGCCCTTGCCTGATTGGACTTTGGCTTGTACAGGAACATCAGTGTCATCAGCAGGCTTCTTGCCCTTTAGATCTTTCTTCTTCAGCTCTTCAGCCCTTATTCTTTGTCTCTCAAAGTAATGAAAAGGCTTTGGGAAATATTTGCTTGGCTCCTGTGCATTAGGAGGTAGCTTCCCAAGTTTTGCCTTTCTTCTATACTGAACTATAACTTCTTGCCTGGCTTCATGCTTTCTCTATTCTTGTTTAGAATACCATTTACCCATATCATGGGTCTGGTCCTTCACATCTTTCCAAGTAGTCAGGATGATATTGCTAGATGTTGGGCTCCACTGCTCAAAATCTGGCTTTTACTCTGCTTGTTCTCTGAATCTCTTCTTGGACAAAAGAGTTTCTTTCTCTTTGGTCAAAACTTCCTCAGGCACTGGCTTGTCTACTTTCTCAAAAATAATATTTTTATTGCCTTCAGGAGGACTGTACAAATATTGTACTTCATGATGTATCATCTCAAAATCTGCTGGAGGATAGATTACTTGAGCAACTTCAGCTTACTCACCTCCAAAAATAGCAAGATTTATTCCAGATTCAGCCACATTGTCATCATCACAAAAGGGGTGGATATCCAAGTGTGGCTCTGATGCTGTTAGAAATCCATTTAGCATGATTAGATCCAGCTTTGATTAATACTCTCTCCCCCTTTATGACTTCTCTGGCCACATGATCTCTAAGGTCATCCTTTTGCAATCTTATTTGTTCATCCAGAAAATTAACTCCATCCTTATAAAATCCCTTTAACTTTAGCAGCAGTCCTGAAATAGTCTTTTGAGATAGCTCAATAGCTATTTTGACAGCAGTGATGCCTTCCTGGAAGTACTTATAAAACTTCTCCTTATCAAACTCTGGCTTGGCTTTAGACTTATCAGAAGGATGGGCTATTGCAACATTTTTCAGTTCTGTAACAATTGCATTATGGGATGTAGTCAGATTATCATTCATCCTAATCTGATTTTCTAGTACATAGCCTTGCTTAAGAGCTATACCATCCACTTGTGTCTTGATTTTCTCTTGATGTGTGGCTAGGTAAACCACAACATTTCCACCTTTGTGGAAACAATCAGTCATCTCCTTCTTATTTTGATTCACCTCAAATCTGATGGATTTGATGTCTTGTGCCAAGGAGAATTGTAAATCTTTGTGTGTCTCATTCATATACTTCTCCATTGCAATCCTTTGCTCATCCAACTTCATTTGCATGGATATTAACAAAGAACTATAATCAGGTGTTGGGGCAGGCTGTGGAGCAACTATTTGTAGTGCCTTCTTCTAGCTTTGACTCCTTCTCTTGAAGACCATGAGCTTCCTTTTCTTAGCTTAAACCTCAGCTGCATCCTCAGAATCAGAGGTACTGGCTATATTTACTCTATTCTTTGGACTAGGAGGCAAGGCCTGTGCATACTTAGGTAGCTCCCCCTGAGCCCTTTGCTCCTCCTCAGTCATTGTATTCTCCCCTTGAGAACCTTACTGCACCTTCTCAGTTGGTATTAGCTCCTCTTCCAGGGTAATTTTCTCCCCCTCAAAATCTACCTTGTCCCCCTCAAATCTTTCTGTCTCCCCATGAGTCTCTTGCTCCATAGCAGTGAATAACTCATCTAGGGTAAACTCATGTTGGGAAGGAACTGGAGATTCTCTTATCTCAGGAGCATCAACAACAACATATGTATCTTCCAAGATAACATCTTGAACTTGACTGTTTAATTGAGTTGGCTGGTCAACATCAATCAAATATTCAGTTAGCAGTTCATCTTCATTATTGAAATTTGTTTGATTTACTTCATGTATTACCTCAAGTATAGTTTGTGTTGCCATTTCACTATCCAAGTGAGTTGGCACTTCCTCATGTTGAGGCTCCCCCTGGAGTGGATCCAGGTGAATGGTCCTAGCAGATGGTTGCTCCCCCTGCCTCTGTGCACCTTCATTTCTAACTGGTGACCTTCCAACATTATTTGCTTCTTCCTCATGAGAACTGGAAGCTGCTTGCTCCTCTGAACTACTGGAAGGTGCAGGTGCCTTTTTGGCTTTCTTCTGCTTCCTTTGTGGAGGTGTTTCCTTCTTTAGAGTAGGCATGTCCTTAGTTAACACCCTATCCTATCTTGAGATAATCCTAATGTCCATCCTCCTCATATGATTAATTTTAGAACCAACAGCTTGAGCCATTACTTCTGGAATAGTTCCAGCTAAGTACAGACTCATTATCCTTCCTAGATTGGGCTTCTGAATACTCTCCTTAATCTTGTCAAACATCACTGCTGACCAGTAAGTGTTGAGTCTGTAGATGATCCTTATCATGAGGCTGAACATGTAGGCAAAAATCCTATCATGTCCTCCTGGCTTGCAGAAGATGACTTTGCCAACTATCTCTGAAAGAAATTTGCCTTGCTGATTCATTCCTTTTCTGTTCATGGTAGCTCTAATCTTCAAGGTGGGATACAATCCACACCATTGAAGTGCTTCCCTTGTCTTAGATACATGTACATCTTCCTCTTCTTGAGTTCTTGGTAGTTGAAGAGTTCTTCTCAAGCTTTTCAAAGTAAGTTTGACTTTAGCTCCCTGAACTATTGATTTGATCTTTAATCCAGTTGAATCTAAAGTTACAGCGCCATAGAATTCTATGATTTCCTTTTTCCAAATCTTTGTTGGTTCAGAGACTAGAAACTCTAACCCATTCTCAGCAACTAGGTTACTACAGCTTGAATTTCTGGTTCCGTATGGTCAAATGCGCCGCGTACTAGCTCATATCCTTCATTGACATTATCCTCGATCTTTCGCGCCATTAGGGTTTAGATAAATCTTGAATTTAGATGAGAGAATTTGTCGACACAAAGGTTTGGTCTCGAAACTATGGAGAGCGTGTCGACAGACAATGTTGTGGACCTATTTATACCTTTCTAAGAATGAAGGTGAAAAGGCACGTCAAAATCCTCTAAATGCGTCGACACTGTTGAAAAGTGTCGACACTGACTAATTAAGTCTTGATAATGGTGTTGACTACTATGTGTCGACACCAATATAGTCGACAGAACTTACGTGTCGACACTTATACATCTACGCTCGACGATTAGTCGATACTCCACTCGACGAAATCTGTATTGAACCTAAGTGTCGACACCAACTCTGGATGTCTCAACACCTACTCTGAATGTGTCGACACTACTTCTCTGAAGTGTCGACACCAATTTTCTAGATGTGTCGACATCATTTCTCTGGAATGTCGACACCACTTCTATGTGTCGACACAGACAACTCCTTGTGTCGACACCATTTTACTTAGCCAATTTTATTAAACTATTCTATGTTTAACATTCCTAATTCAATTTTAAACTTATTGAATTCAGTTTCATCTAGAGGCTTAGTAAACATATCAGTAATTTGATAATCTGTTTTGACATATTCTAGTGAGATGTCCTCTTTCTCTACATGTTCTCTAAGAAAATGGTATCTAATTTCTATGTGCTTAGTCCTACTATGTGAAACAGGATTATTAGCAATAGAAATTGAACTTGTAGAATCACAAAGCAAAGGTGTTCTACTTACTTGAATACCATAGTCTTCTAGCTGGTGCTGAATCAACAAAAGTTGTGCACAGCAACTTCCTGCAGCAATATATTTTGACTCAGCTGTGGAGATTGCCACACTGGTCTGCTTCTTACTGCTCCAAGACACTAGTCTTCCACCTAGAAATTGACAGGTGCTTGTAGTACTTTTCCTATCTTCCTTGCAACCTGCAAAATCTGCATCTGAATAGCCTGTCAGTAGAAAATCTCCATTCCTAGGGTACCAAAGGCCTAGAATAGGGGTGCCCTTAAGATATCTCAAAATCCTTTTGACTGCTGTCAGATGAGATTCTTTAGGGCATGATTGGTACCTAGCACAGACACATGTAGCATACATGATATCTGGTCTACTAGCAGTCAGATATAGAAGGGAGCCAACTATCCCTCTATAAAAAGTTTCATCTACAGGTTTCCCTGCATCATCTTTGCTTAGAGACACACTTAACCCCATAGGAGTTCTCATGGTAGTGGATGATTCCATACCATACTTCTTTATTAACTCCAGGGTGAACTTAGACTGGGATATGGACAAGCCATCTTCAGTCTATCTTACTTGGAGACCCAAGAAGAACTTAAGTTCCCCCATACTGCTCATTTCAAATTTTCCTTGCATAAGTTTTGCAAACTTTCTGCAAAGATTACTTTCAGTAGACCCAAATATTACGTCATCAACATATATTTGGACTAGGATAATCTTTCCTTTGGATTCCCTTAGGAATGGAGTCTTATCTATTTTCCCCCTTGAGAATTTGTTCTCAATGAGGAAACTAGATAGGGTTTCATACCAAGCTCTTGGGGCTTGTTTCAACCCATACAAAGCTTTCCTAAGTCTATAAACATAATCAGGTTTGAGAGGATCAACAAAACCTGAGTGCTGCCCTACATAGTCTTCTTCCTTTAGATTTCCATTTAGGAATGCTGATTTTACATCCATTTGGAATACCTTGAAACCTTGATATGTTGCATAAGCAAGGAACATCCTAATTGCTTCCAGTCTTGCTACTGGGGAAAAGGTTTGATCAAAGTCAATACCTTCTTCCTGCCTATATCCTTTTGCAACAAGTCTTGCTTTGTTCTTCACAATGATCCCATTCTCATCCAATTAGTTCCTAAAGATCCACTTTGTTCCAATGATGTTGTGTTATTTTGGTTTAGGAACTAACTTCCAGACCTTGCATCTTCTGAACTTATTCAGCTCCTCTTGCATTGCATCAATCCAATGTGGGTCTAGAATAGCTTCTTCAAATTTCCTTGGTTCCACTTGAGATAGGAAGCTGGAGCAAAAAACTGTGCTCAGATTCCTGCTTCTTGTTTGCACTCCTTATCTAGGATCACCAATTATCTGATTTGCTGGATGATCCTTTAAGTGTCTATTAGCTGGATGTAGTTTATCTTCAGGTTGCACACCTCCAGCCTCTTCATTATGCTGCACCTCTTGGTTTTCATCAGCATCTGGAGAGTCTTGTACTCCCCCTGGATAGTAGCCACCATTTTCTACTTGCTGATTTGCAGTAGAATCTTCTGTAATGGTAAGCTTGTTCATTCTCTCAATTAAACCTGTAGAACTGCAAGCACTACTTGGCAACTTACAGTTAATCAATCTTGTTTCATCAAAGACTACATGTACACACTCTTCTACAACTTGAGTAATCAAGTTGTAGACCCTATAAGACTTATTATTGTTGCTGTACCCAACAAAGATCCCATTCTGGGATTTGGCAGCAAACTTAGTTAGATAAGACTTGCCATTGTTAAGTATATAGCACTTGCAACCAAAGATCCTAAAATAGGATAAGTTTGGTTTTCTGCCCTTCACAATCTCATAGGGAGTCTTTTTATGGCTCTTGGTGATAGTAGCCCTATTGATCACATGACATGCAGTGTTTACTGCCTCAGCCCATAAATATTCTGGGAGAGAAGTGTCACTCAATAGAGTTCTACCAGCCTCTATCAGCGTTCTATTCTTCCTTTCAACAATACCATTTTGCTGTGGTGTTCTAGGTGAGGAAAATTCTTGAAAAATCCCAAATTCTTCACACAGTCTTGTCATACTTTCAGATTGAAATTTAGTGTCATGGTCACTTCTGATTTTGACCACTATACTATCCAACTTATTCTGAATTTGTTTAACAAAACTATATAAGACACTTGGGATTTCAGATTTTTGTCTTAGAAAGAACACCCAAGAATATCTAGAATAGTCATCTACCACCACAAAAGTGTAGACCTTCCTACCTAGACTATGAACTGGCATAGGACCAAATAGATCCATATACAAGAGGTATAGACACCTCACTGAATCCTTGCTTTCAAGGCTATGAAAGGAGGATTTGGTCTACTTGCCTTTTTGACAAGCTGAGCATATCCCATCCTTTATACACTTAACTTGAGGACCATTCCTCACTAACTCTTTGCTAAAAAGTTGGCCAATTGTCTTGTAGTTAATATGGGCCAGCCTCTTGTGCCATTTAACATAATGTGAGACTCTCTCATCAGCTACAAGACAAATAGGAGAAACATTGTTCTCACACACAAAGTTAAGACAATAAACATTTCTCTTTCTATATCCTGTCAATATGACCTTTTGATCACTTGACCTTTTGATATGACATCCATTCTTAATAAATGAAATGTCATATCCTAAATCACTCAGCTGACTTATGCTTATAAGGTTGTGTTTCAAACCTTTCACATAGGCCATTGAGTGATAGTAATCAGGTTACTAGAAATGTTACCAAATCCTTTAATGATTCCTTTTTCAGAACCACCAAAGGTTACTTTAGGGCCATCCATGATAGGTGTGTAGTCCTTCAGCAACCCCCTTGTTCCATTCATGTGCCTGGAACATCCACTGTCCAAGTACCATATAGGGGCATGGCCACTTGGACTCACCTGCAACACAGATTACTTAACCTTAAAACCCAAATAACTTTTGGGTCCTTGGTGCAAGTTAGTCTAAACTTTAACAAATCTGCCTGTAGCTCTTCTAGCAGGTAGATTACTACTCTCCTTGACACTAGAATTGTGCCAACAATCCAAGGCAAAGTGGCCTACCTTGCCACAACACCAACACTCAAACTTGTTGTACCTTTGTTTAGGTACAACCCTAGCTGAATTGTCTACAACAGGCTTCTTGTTTTGTGTTGGGGCTTTGCCTTTAGATTTGGACTTCGCAATCCATGCAGTTTTCTTAAAACCCAACCCAGCCTTACCCTTTTGAGGTACAAACTCATCAATCAAGGGTAATATAGATTTAGGTTTAGAAAAAACTAGCTACAATCTCTTTCTCTTTCTGAAGTCTAACCTCTAGATTTCTAATCTGATCATTCTTGAATGTGATAGTACCCATCTGAATAACAGTAATGTTTTTCAGTCTGGCTATCTCATTCAACTTATGATCCAGCAATTTCTCTGACTCAGATGCAGCCATCTTAAGATCTGCAATTTCCTTAGCCAAATTTTTGGCCAGGTTTTTGCTCTTCTTAAGTGCCTGCAGCAAGTCTCCATATTCATCTATCAGCTGATGAATATCACCTTCAGACTCAGACCCATCCACATCACTTGATGCAGATGTTGCTGACTCTAACTCAGTACTGCAATCTGAATTTCTAGAAAGACATTGTACCTTACTAGGACCAGGCTGATCCTGGAATTTGTCTTCTTCTAACACAGCCATCAGTCCCTTGCACTGATGGTCTTCTTGTTCATATATAAAGTTCAGCACCTGGAGAAACTCTTCTTCTTCATCCGCTGTATATAGGCCAATGTAGGCCTCAGCTTCAGATTCTGACTCTGAAGTAGATTGGTCTGTCAAGATCTTCTCCTTCTTAGCAACAAAAGATTTCTCCTTCTTGCTCTGGTGTTGACTCTTCTTTTTATCTGCAGTCTCTTTTCTTTTATCTGGACACTCAGCCACAACATGTCCAAGCCTATTACAGTAGTAGCAAACTATCTTGGAAGTTGTAGATTTGCTTGGCTTTGACCTGCTCCTTTCCTTCCTGTATGACTTCCTCTTTTGATAATACTCATCCTTAGGCTGAGATGTGGAAGGCTTAGACTTCCACTACTTCTTCTTCAGGAATCTCTGAAACTGTCTTGTAAATGCTGCAAAATCTTCATCCGAGTCACTACTGTCTGAATTCTGATTATCTGAATTATCTGAAGCAGTTTCAACAATAATCTTAGGAGGTGATGGGGACATCCTCCTATTTTTCTTAGTGGCTTCAACCTTGAAGGCCACAGACTTTTCTCTATGCTCCACTCTTGCACTTTTCTCTTCCTCTTTCCTTGTCATTAGCTGCATCTCATATGACAACAGTTTTCCAAACAAGGTTGGTGGAGAGATATCTGCAAGTTTGGCCACTTACCTAATGACACAAATCTTAGTATCCCAGTCCTTTGTCAAGGATCTTAGGAATTTATCATTCAGTTCATAGGTACTGAAGATTCTTCCATATGACATCAGCTCATTAACTATTCTATAGAACTTTTTATAACACTCAGTTATACTATCAGAGTTTCCTTGTCTGAAACTTTCATATTCTTGGTTTAACATAGATTTTGTATCTTGTCTTACTTCTTCAGAACCCTCCATATAAACTATTAAAGTATCCCACATTTCCTTGGAGGTCTTGCAGTGAATCAAATTTTGAAAGGTTGCATCATCTATGACACTAACTATGATATTTTGGGCTCTCTTATCCATAGTTGCTAGGATGATTTCATCCTTAGTCATTTCTGAGAAATCCTTGGGATTCCTTTGGTTTGCATCCAGAATTGAAATCTTCATTGGAATATAAGGACCTTCCTTAACTGTAATATAGATCCTTGGATCAGAAGCCTCCATAAACAGCCTGACCCTTTCTTTCTAGATGCCAAAAATCTCCTTTCTGCATATGGGTAATTTCATAGACCCTAGTTCCTTATGATTTTCCCCTGAACCCATTTTCTTGATTCTTGAATCTGTCTTATGGATCTCACTCAGACTGTTAAGTCCTTCTTTGAGTAACCTGACTTTGATACCACTTGAAAGAATTAGTGCCTAACCACCTAGAGGGGGGTGAATAGGTGTAATTCTTGTTTGTCTTTAAGGCAGCAATTAAATTTAGTTGTTTACTTAGCAACAGTAAATGTTACAGCCAACACAGCACAAATTCACAAAAATTTCACAACACAGATTGCACACAGATTTTTATAGTGGTTTCCCAAGGTCTGGGTACATCCACTTTCCCACTTCGCCTATCTAGCAGTGTACTAGATTCGGCCTAACTTCTTCACTTCACCTTAGATCCTCAGATCTTATAACTCTGAACCCCAAACAAGGCTCTTACAACTCAGGCAATCTGCCCTACCTCAGCCTACACAAGGCCTACCACTCAGAGAATATGTTCTCCTACACTTAGCCTTTATAAAATAGGCTTACAGCTCAGATCTAGAATAGATCCTACAGAAAATAGAGTTTACAAAGTATTTTACCACCACCCTGACAGAGAGAGAATGGATGGGTGGCTTCTTGATCAGTTCTTGGAAGAACTTGATGGCAGAGATCAACCTCTCTTAGCTTTCTTCAAAGCTTCTTGAATCTGAACTCAGTAGGGTTGAATCTCCTGGGAAGTTGATCTTCAATCAGCTTCTAACTTGAGATTCAGATCTCAATCTGAATCTTCTTGGCAGCCTGGTTCAGCAACTACCCTTCTTAGATGGAGCTCTCTCTCTAACTTCTTAGATCTTCTGTCGAAGGTCTTCTTCTTTTTGTGTTGTTAGATATCTGTGTAGATCTTCAAACTTCTGTAATTATACAGATCACTGCTTCTGTTGAAGGAGGAAGGCTTTATATAGTCTTCCTTCATGGTAACCGGCTGATCCGGTTTCTAACAAACTTCTGACAGCTTTGATAGTTGCAGTAGACTGGTTAGAAATGGTAGCTGTCAAGTCATCCAGTCACTTCTTGAAATACTGTATCTGTCTGAAAGTGTCGAGACTAATCTTCATCATGTGTAGACACAAGTAGACCAAGTGTCGACACAAGTGAACTAAGTGTCGACACATGCCTTGGTGGTGTCAACACAACTTCTTTTGTTGTTGTAACAGCTTCTCGACACAGCTTCTTTAGAATGTGTCGACACTGATTCTATGTGTCGACACAAGCCTTCTTTTATTTAACTTTATTGAAACTTGTTGTGTGTCGACACATCTCCTTTGTATCAACACAAGTACTTCTTTACTTTAACTTTATTGAAACTTGCTGTGTGTCGACACATCTCTTTTGTGTCGACACAAGTACTTCTTTACTTTAACTTTGTTGAAGTTGTGCTGTGTGTCGACATAAGTCCTGTGTGTCGACACAATTGATGTTGACAAATACTTCTGTGTGTCGACACTGCCTCTTGGTGTCGACACATTTGATGTCGACTAAGTATTCCAGTGTGTCAACACTAACTTTTGGTGTCGACACAGTTGATGTCAACTTTACTTCTCTGTGTATCGACACAGCCTCTTGGTGTCGACACAAATTCTTCTGGTGTCGACACAGCCTTTCCAAGTGTCGACACAATATACTCCAAGTGTCGACACAGCTTTTCTCCAGTGTTGACACTGGCATTTATAAGTGTCGACACAACTTCTCTAGGTGTCGACACTTGGACTTAGAAATTTTTCTGCATTCCTGTATTTACTTAACCTACACATATAAACTCAAAATACATCGAATACACCTTGATGCATATCATTGAGTAGGGTAAGGATTCTTCAAATCTGGTACACATTTTCCAATGTACCCAACAGTCTTCAAATCGATGATGTGTCGTAGAACGAGAACTTGAAGACATCTCAAGGAGGTCACGAAAGTACCAACACTCTTGCAATTTTGTAAGGGCTTCCACTTGAAGAGAAGAACTCCATCCAGATACTTGAAGATGACAGACTCGAACAACAAACCTCTCACACATTATCATCGAGTCAAATACTTGAGGGAGTTCTTCATTTTTGTATTTTCAGTTTTCTTCATATTAACAAAGTGTAAATTCTCCATAGATAGATGTGGCAAGGTCTTGCATGACTTAGGGGGAAAATCATCTGGTTGAGATGTCAGATTCCTAGGAAGGATTCCATAAATTCACCGCGGGTGTTGGCGACTAGATTGTGGGTAGGTGTAGCGGCGGCTCGAGGCCGCATTTGCGATAGACAGGCTAGAACCAATAGGTCCTTGGGGATAAGGGTTGGTATATAAAAGGCAAAAGATTTGCAGTATCACCTCAACCACAAGCATGATTAGGATTAAGTCTTTGTAATCTATTTTATTTCTGAAATAAATTTTTTGTCTTCATCACAATCATCTTAATCTGAACATTAATTGTAGAATCTAGATTTCAGTTGATATCGCCAGACAATATCACTATCGTCTATGGTAGCAACAGTAATTTAAAACTTCAGTTTTATCCTCTCACAACTTTAAAGTTTTAAAAATCCTTATTCACCCCCTCTAAGGGTGCTACACGATCCAACAATAGCTTTTGCAAATAGATGCATATTATGGAGACAAAATTCACAAAATGGAATGATATAACTTGGGAAAGCACTAGCAGAACATGGTATGTTTTGATAAAAGGACTTTTAAAACTTACATACAATTCATTGACTTCCGCTAGTGCGGTGCCTAAGAAGGCATGCTCTATGAAGCTGTTCACTGATTAGTTAATAACTAAATTCAGAGAACTACATGCTTCTTGTTGATGAGCGGAAATGAGAGTGGGGGCTGCAGGCACCAGCAGCAAACGGGTGTTCGATCTCACAAGAGAGGTGAACAGGAAGTTTGCAGGGATAGAGGAGAGGTTGTTGAGGATGTGGGGAAATGCTTCTGAATGCTCGAGAGTGGAGCACACTTGATCAGTGATACGAGGAATAACATGGAAGGTTGATCAGGAAATATCGAGCAGACAATTACTTTGGCGATTAGGTTTTGTTGGTCAGGTTTGCAGGTTGATGCCGAGAGTAGGGGTGAGGAGTTGAGAAGAAGAGGGGGTTGCTAGCAGCGATAACAACAAACATCGCCCGCTACGGCTTAAATGCCACTCTAGCGATGGGATTTCCTTTGATTATAATTCAGTGTTACAACTTGAGTAGAGTCCTTTATATGGGAAAATAAAGGGTTCAAGGGGAAGCTGGAGGCTAAGGAAAGAAGTTTCCAGAGGCCGCGCATACTGAGTATAGAGGTCTATAGACCGTGCAGATAGTTGATCCCGCAGTTCGCTGAACTAAGCCGAGCGGACTGTGCGATCAGGTAGAGAGGACTGGTGAAGTCGCGCAGACTGAGAAGTAATGTCCGCATGTTCTGATGCCTTGAACTTGTCGTTCGTTATCGCCCCCCACATGAGAGGTATGAGGGGCTATTTATAGGCCCGAGGATGTAACGGTCTTAGTAACGTCACCCCCGGTATGTCGGTGAGTTGGTGCGAGTAGACGAGGAGTCCGCCGAGTCCGCACCAAGTTTAGCGGATATCTTGCCTTCTTGATCTGCTGTTGGCAAACTGGGATGAGTCCGCTGATGAGTCCGATTTATATAGGGTTTTTCGGACTCAACTGGGCTTATTTTCCTGCGTGTGCACTGCTTTTTCAATCGGAAAAGTTATATTTTTGTGTAGATCTTCACTTCACCAAAAGTGCATTGTTTTAGCCATTGGGTGTGCAATTGCGCATTCTTTTGTTGGGGGTAAGCACATGGTGTTAAATCAGAAATCGGCGATCCTTCCCAAGGATGCCAGCTCACTAGTCGCGGCCTGCTCCGGGTTATTCCTGGCGGTCGCGACGTCTTAGGGTGGGCGGATAGGTTTTTCTGTCCGCTCAGGCCGCACGGCTTGGGCGGTCTAAG
Organism: Platanthera guangdongensis; assembly: GCA_039583875.1. Classification (NCBI taxonomy): domain Eukaryota; kingdom Viridiplantae; phylum Streptophyta; class Magnoliopsida; order Asparagales; family Orchidaceae; genus Platanthera; species Platanthera guangdongensis. The sequence goes on from CM077150.1 coordinate 54,033,903, forward strand.
CGGTCTGACCTCCCAAGCCGCGCATTGTTCCTTTAGTTGGCAGGGGCCGCAGACTGCTTCTTCAATCCGCCCCTGTAGACCGTGCACCTTGCTAAGCTAACTGCTCCAAGCTTCTATCCACAGGTGCCGGCCAGCTTTGACGAGCTAAGAACCTTAACCGCTGAGACCTATAATCAATAGTGTAGACCGTGCGCCTTGCTTAGCTAACTCCATTCTCTACTCACACCAGTTACCGTCTCACCGGGGGTAACATCACCGAAAGCCGTTACCTCCCCAGGCCTATAAATAGACCCCCATACCTCCCATCGAGGGCAGGTTCTCACGCTCGAAGATTGCTCACGACAAGCTCAAGCCATCAACCCCTGTGGACTCCTTTTCCCACTCCGCACTCCTTCTCTCTACCCTTAGTCGTGCGGCCTGCCGACCTTGCTCTTCAGTCTGCATGGCCTCTCTTCTGGCACTTTTCCTTAGCCGCCAGCTTCCCCAGTGTACCGTTTATTTGTTTTCTTTTAAAGGTGTATTATAAGCTGTAATACTCAGTATTAATCAAAGGAAAGCCCGTCACAAGAGTGGCATTTAAGCCGCGGCGGGCGAAGTCTGTTATTGTCGCTTCTAGTGGCCCCTCTCTTTAGCTCAGCTCAACTCTCTCGGCATCAACCTGCAAGCATAACCGTCAAAGTAGCCGTCTGCTCGACAGCTCCTGATCAACCTTCCCAACCATCTCCGCACTCGGATCAACTCCCTTCTCTCCTCTATCCCCGCAACCCTTGGACAAGCGCTTGCTCCACTCCCGAGCACTCAGAAGCTTCCTCCTCTCCAACCCCATAATTCTCTTCTTCACCTAGCTTGTGAGATCGAACAACCCTTTAACTAGGCGGTGCGTTTTCATGCATCAACAGTTAATACGCGGCCTTCAGATCTGAACAGACGGTGAACACCGACAGTTAGCCATATCAGATCATCATTAAGCTGAGAACCTTGCTGAATCAAGTCCCAGAGATGATCCTCTCTGGGAGGCCTTCGATCAATCATGCCGTGAAAATGCTCAACAATTTCAAGTAATCATCCAAATGCTTGCTGTGATCATGCAGCGATTAGACAATCAACCTGCAGCAGCTCCCGTTGCTCCAGCTGCTCTGGTCAATCCAACACCAACATTGGAGCATCAACAGGCTTATCCTCCAGCTTACCCACCGGTCTATCCTCCTTATACCGCAATCTTTCCGCAAGGGCCTGCAACCCCTTTGCGACCTCTAGATGAAGAGTTTGCAGCTCATCAAAACTTCTTCCAGGAAGCAGCCCGTGGAAGTCCTGTAAGATTTATCAACTTTCAGGGAAGTCATCCTTACCCATCAGCTCCTGCCTTTGCTCCTCTTGTAGTAGTTTTTCCTTTCTATCCTCCTCCTCCTTTTGCAGCTACAACTTATGCTCTCTTTCATCCTTATGTTGTAGGGGAACAAGAAGAACCGTCGCCATTTATAGAGAATGTTCGTCATGAACCTACTCCAGCTAATTTTAGAGAGCCCCGGTTGCCAATCTACACTAGAGAGACTCGTCCAACGAAGTACCTTCAAGCTTTCGAATCAGCCGTAGTTCTCAAGACTCTTTTAGATGCTACCAAATTCAAGCTCCTTGTAACAACCTTTGATGGATAAATGAGGGATTAGTTCTATGGTCTTCGCCCTCAGTCCATCACTTCCTTTGCTGATCTGCTAAGGGAGTTCTTACTCTGATTTTCTACTTCAACTAAGAGAAAGGGCGGTCCAGAAGCCCTCTTTGAGATCAAGCAACGTGAGAACGAAACTTGGTCTCAGTTCGTTGATCTATTCCAGAGAGAAATCTTGGACATCGAGATTGTTGGTCAAGAAATGTACCGAGTGGCTCTTATCCACGGTCTTCGTGAATGGCCGCTCAAGTTTGAAGCCAATGTCCGGGCACCAAGAATGTACCAAGAGTTTATTGCCTTAGCCAACTCATACATCCGAGGAGAAAAGAGCAACCCAGGCTTCGTCTCCAAACTTATAGCAGAGAAAGATCCTCCTTCTCATAAGCAACCTCTAAGATCACCTCGCAAAGATTTCCCAACTCACTCAAGGAGGGAAAGAATATTTCAACGCCATCGATACTCCTTCCCGAGCCGTGATCGTGCTCAAGATCAGTCGCTACTACCACCAGCTCCAACTTCACAAACAGCTACGGTCCATCAACAGCAAGACGATGACTTGCATGAGTCTGAAGTAGATAAAGCCTTGCTACAAGTAAGCCAAGTCATGAAGGATAGGGCTAACTACAAGAGGCCATATGGACCAGCAAATGAAAGAAATAAAAACTCAGATCCATACTGCGAATTTGATAAATGGCCAGGCCACCTAACAGAAGATTGTCGATCACTTCGCCAAATAGTACAAAGGATGCTCCGGTAGGGTAAGTGATGTAGGCCCCATCCTAAAAGATCCTACACGGACGGCGTGACGACGACTCTCGCAACTGTCAACGCTCTCTAACCCGCACACTATGAAAACTCAACCGACACAATGATTTTATTTATTTTCTCGCGCTAACATACGGATAGCCGATCCGCAAAAGGAACGGAGAATGGCTATAGGCCAAAATCCTTTTCCGGCTAAAGGGAATAATATTTATTCCGACGAGCTTGGAGTTGTTCCAAAATAGATCCACCAAGAAAAATTCGCGGATTCGGAAAATGGTAGTATCTATCCCAACTAAAACAAAGAAGCGAGGATCGCCACTCCTCTCGAAAGATCTTCGGAAAACCAAACGAAAACGGCAAACTATTAGAAGTAATACCGCAAAAATTAACGATTTCAAATTCCACGCAAAAATCGTCCACCACAAGAACTAACTAAGAAAAGAAATCTCTTGAGTAGATAGTTTCTTTACCCCGCTCGAAAAAGTAGATCCGAGATGTTTGGATCCACAAGAGACAATCGCTTTCCTTGGACGCGGCGGGAGATGCACCAAGGATGAAGAACTCATTCGTCTTTCCCGCTTCTCGCCGTAGAAGTTCGTCGTTGGACTTTTCTTCCTTGCACTTGACTCCTCAAATCAAAGGAGGCAGAAAAATTAATAGGTGGAGAAAGGCACGTTGGTGGAGGAATTGAAGGAGGGAAAGAGAGGAGGAGAGGGAGGAGATGGGCGGCTGAGAGCTTGGATGAAGGGGGGCGGCCGAGTGGATGAAGGAGAGAGACCCCTAAGGGGGGGGGGGGGGATAATAGATAGAGGAGAGGAGAGAATTAGGTTTAGGGATTTTGGGTTCTCAATTCATTCATAAAAACTAAATGAAAAATACAATTGTCATGGCCTTTTATAAGGCTTACATCAAAAAAAACTATGAGCAACCCAATAACAGTGGCTAAACGCACACCAACATGAAAAATATCAAAAATTAAACATTAGCTCATAAACTAGAAAACTAAAATTAATATTAATAATAAGTCTTTTTGCGTTGGCGAAGATTGTAGCCATGGCCGCTGCGGCGCCGCAAATCCTTGGCCGGTGGATCAACATCTTCATCTTCCGCCAATATCCCGCGATCACCATGAACACCCAGTGCGCCAACGTCGTCATCTTTACCACCAATTAGGCCGTCATGATGGACGTCGCCATCAATCCTCCCCAGCTCAAAAGGAATCATTACCGAGGAGTGGGAGGGAAAATAACGGCGCAAGAGATCCGCATCCAGAAGATTCACCTGTGCAGTAGAGAGCCAAGACTCGTCCGAAGCAGGACGACCACACCACCAGATCAAAAACCTGTGAATGTCACCATCGGGAGTGGGAAACACCGCGTCCTGTAAAATCCTATCAGGAAAGAAATCGGTCCGCTGGAACCTTGGAAATGCGTTAGGCGAAGAAGAAAAACAAGTTGCATCATCAGTAGGCAACATACCTCCCGGAGAATCAGAAGGAGAGAGCGATCCAGAAACAAGCTCACCCCCACCCCATTAGACGATATAGTGGAAATATTAAACAGAGAGACAGAAAGTTCAGGTGTTGGAGCGACATAAAGCGTTAAATCCGAAATGTTAAAAATAGGAGAGATTCCCCAATCAGCGGGTAACTTTAATAAATATGCATTTTCGCCTAGCTTCTTCAAAACCCGAAAAGGACCGGCTCTCTTATTCACTAATTTCTTTATGGTGCCCGAAGGCAGCCGTTCAGGGATAAGTCGAACCATTACCAAAACACCAATATTCAAGGAGATTGCTCGCCTATGTATGTTAGCATTCGATTGATAAATATCATATTAGTGAGCTAACGTCTTGCCAATGTGCTCATGGAGAGCATGAACGTGCGAGGCGAAGTCCTGTGCAAATTTACTGGATTTAAAAGATGGAGGTAACGGAACCAAGTCAAGAGGCACGGGAGCCTTATATCCATGCACTATCTCATTCGGAGATAAACCGGTGGACCTAATCTTAGAATTATTGTACGCTAATTGAGCATGCGGAAGAATATGGTCCCACGTACCCTTATGATCACCCACTAAACAATGAAGCAAACCTCCCAAGCTACGGTTAACTACTTCCGTTTGCCCATCCCTTTGGGGATGATAGGCCGACGAGAACATAAGTTTAGTACCCAAGAGCTTCCAAAGGGTTTTCCAGAAATAACTAGTAAATTTAACGTCCATATCACTCACTATCGTTTTGGGGATGCCCCGATGTGCCACGACCTGAAAGATATTGTACCTAATCACCTAGAGGGGGGGGGGGGTGAATAGGTGTCTAAATCTTTTAAACTTTTTAGGCAGATTGCCGATTATTTCACAGAGTTATAACTACTTTTTCACAGCAATCAATCAGCAATCACAGAATAACACATGCACACAGTGAACACACAGATTTATAGTGGTTCCCCAAGGTTTGGGTACATCCACTTTCCCCCTTCGCCTATCTAGTAGTGTACTAGATTCGGCCAAACTCCTCCACTATCTCAGATCTTACACTCAGAACCCCAAACAGGTTCCTACAGCTCAGGCCCAAGGCCCTACAACTCAGTCTTCTCCAAAGACCTACACTCAGCTTTTTCACAAAGCCTACACTCAGCCACAACAGGCCTACACTCAGCCACAACAGGCCTACACTCAGAGAATTAGATCTCCTACACTCAGGCACACAGGCCCTACCACTCAGCCTTTATAATTACAAGCTTACAACTCAGATCCCTAAGGATCCTACAAGAAAATAAGAATACAAAGAATATACCTACAACTCAGAGACAAGAGAGATGAGTTGATAGGTTCTTGATGAGTTCTTGGAAGAACTCTGCTGAGAACAATCTCACTTGGCTTTTCTTCAAAGCTTCTTGAATGTAGACACAATAGGATTGATTCTCTGCAGCTGATCTTCAATCACTGCAACTTAAGATTCAGAACTAGGTCTGAACCCTTCTTCACAGCCTGGTTCCAACGGCTGTCATCTTGGAAGGAGCTCTCTCTCTCCAACTTCTTAGATCTTCACTTGATTCTTCAATGAATAGCTAGATATTGTGTGAATCACTTTGATGTGTTGATCATCTCTTTCTGTTGACAGTATAAGCCTTTATATAGGCCTTCTTCAAGGTGACCGGCTGATCCGGTTCCTAACAGCTTTTTGACATCTCTAACAGGTGTAGCAGACAGGCTGGAATGGCAGCTGTCATGTCATCCAGTCAGTTCTTGAAATAACTGTAACTGTCTGAAAGTGTCGAGACAATCTGTCTTTAAGTGTCGACACTTATAGACTAAGTGTCGACACAAGTTGACTAAGTGTCGACACTAGCCTTCAAGGTGTCGACACAACTCCTTGTGTTGTAGAATTCACTTCTCGACACAGCTTCTTCATCATGTGTCGACACTGATATTGAGTGTCGACACAACTCCTTGTACTTCAGTACTTAGTTGTATTCTTGTAAGTGTCGACACAACTCATTTGTGTCGACATATCTTCATGTGTTGAACTTGTTCAGTGTCGACACATCTTCTTGGTGTCGACATATGCCTTCTGTGTTGATACTTGCTGAGTGTCGACACAGCTCCTTGTGTCGACACATTCTTCTTCTGTTGAGACTTTGGCTGAGTGTCGACACATCTCCTTTGTGTCGACACTTGTACTTGGAATTTTTTGTTGAACTTTGCTGAGTGTCGACACAACATCCTAGTGTCGACACTTTCTTCATGTATTGAGTCTTCTGCTGAGTGTCGACACATTCTTTCTTGTGTCGACACTTTCTTCAAGTGTTGAGTCTTCTGCTGAGTGTCGACACATTCTTTATTATGTCGACACTTATACTTAGACTCTGCTGAAATTTGCTGAGTGTCGACACAGCCTCCAAGTGTCGACACTTTCTGATGTAGACATAGTTCTTCTAGGTGTCGACACTGCTTCTAAGTGTCGACACTTCTTCACTGGACATTTCTTCATTGAGTGTCGACACAGCCTTCATGTGTCGACACTTTCTGTCTAGTGTCGACTCTGCATCCCTGGTGTCGACACAATTACTCCAAGTGTCGACACTGCTTGCCTGGGTGTCGACACAAGTCTTCTTAAGTGTCGACACTTTCCTTCTGGGTGTCGACACATGGACTTAGAAAACTTTCAGCCTTCCCTGCAAATACTTAACCTGCACAAGGCAACTCAAAATACATCAAATACATTTTGATGTATATCATTGAGTAGGGTGAGGCTTCTTCAAATCAGGTACATTTAAACCAATATACCCAACAATCTCCTCCTATTTGGAGAAGTCATAACCCTTAGTCAATGATATACACCATACATAACAAAATTACAGTATGATGTAAAACAGGATTATGAAAACAGGGAAAACATAAACATGTATCAAACAAAACATGTATACACAGATATCATCTCAGAACAATTATGAAATAGATTAATAACACATCACATTGTTCTAACAACTATGTCATATTCATTATACAAAAGTTTACAGAATGTTTTAATACAAGTGATTACATAGTAAACTTAAGATAATGCTATTCTATTTTTGCTCAGCCTCCTTGATCACTATGCCCTTCCCAGACTGTATCGTTGCTTGCACAGGGGCTTCAGCATCTTCAGTATCAGCAGGCTTCTTCCCTTTCAGATCCTTCTTCTTTAACTCTTCAGCTTTAATCTTCTGCCTCTCAAAGTAATAATAAGGCTTGGGAAAGTACTTGCTAGGCTCCTGGGCAGTAGGAGGTAGCTTTCCCATCTTTGCCTTTCTTCTATATTGCACTATGGCTTCTTGCCTGTTTTCATGCTGTCTCCATTCTAGTTCAGAATACCACTTGTTTCTGTCTTGAATATTATCTTTGGCAGCCTTCCAAGAAGTCAAAATAATATTTCTTGAAGTGGGGCTCCACTGTTCAAAATCAGGCCTTTGTTCAGCTTGCTCTTTGAACCTCTTCTTAGACAGTCTGACTTCTTGTTCTTTCAGTATAGCTTCTTGTACAGCTTCAGATACTGGCTGAACCACCTTTTCTATGATGACATTTTGCTGTCCCTCAGGTGGGCTATACATTGACTGTATATCAGCTTGTACCATATCAAAGTCTGGTGGAGGATAGATCACCTGAGCTACTTCAGCTTGCTCACCTCCAAGATAGGCAGGATTAATCCCAGACTCAGCAACATTATCATCATCACATAAAGGAGGATAACCAAGAGTTGCTCTGATAGAATTAGAAATCCACATTGCATGATCAGAGCCTGCTTTGACTAAAACCCTCTCCCCCTTTATGACTTCTCTTTCTATGTGATCTCTTAAATCATCTTTCTGAAATCTGATTTGGGAATTTAGATAATTGACTCCATCCTTGTAGAAATGTTTTAACCTTTGGAGTTTTTCAGTGAAGAGCTTCTGGGAATCTTGAATGGCAGAAGTTACAGCAGTGAGGCTCTCTTGCAATTCTTTATCAAATTCCTCTTTGGCAGTAGTCAGGGCTGCATTCTGTGCAGTGGCTATACTCTTAAGTTCAGTGACAATAGCATTGTGAGAAGCTGTCAAGTTATCATTCATTCTGATTTGATTCTCCAGTACATATCCTTGCTTTACTTCAAGTTCATCCACTTGAGATTTAATTTTCTCTTGATGAGTAGCTAGATAGACTACTGCACTCCCTCCCTTGTGGAAGCAGTCAGTCATCTCCTTCTTATTTAGATTCATCTCAAATCTAATAGACTTAATATCTTGGGCCAGGTCAAATTGTAGAGACTTATGACCCTCATCCATATATGTTTCTATAGCTTTCCTGTGCTCATCAAGCTTTATTTGCATTGCAACCATCAGAGAACTGTAATCTACAGATGGTACTGGCTGTAGTGCAGGCTGTGGTGCGATGGTTTGCAGAGCTTTCTTATAAGTCTGGCTCCTCCTCTTGAAGACTTGAAATTTCCTTTTCTTTGCTCTTGTAGCCTCCTCATCTTCAGAAGCTGAGGTGCTTGCTATTTCTACCCTCTCCTTAGGTAGTTCCTCAACATTCTTTGGCTTCTCAGGCTCTTTCCTTGCAGTTTCTTCTAGAATCTCAACTTGCTCCCCCTCAACTTGAGCATTCTCCCCCTCAGCAGCAACACTTGCTTTCTCAAAGTCTGTTTGATCCATATTAAGGAAGAGATCTTCCATTGTAAACTCTTGTTGAGGTTGTGATGGAGAATCCCTTGTCTCATCAACAACTTGATCAGATACAACTTGAGCTGCAACAGATGTGTCCTCCATGACAACATCTGGGGGTTGACTATCAATCTGAGGTTGTTGATTAACATGATTTAATGAATCAGACAAAACATTATCCTCTATAGGGAAAACTGAGTTATTGATTTCAGTGAGTACCTCAAGTATGGTGTTTGTAGCTTGTTCACTTTCTAGTGGAGTTGGCTCTTCCACTACTAGAGGCTCCCCCTGGATAGAATCCTGGTGAAGAGGGCTAGCCTGTGGTAGCTCCCCCTGTCTCACAGCATCATCTTGTATTGCTGGAGACTTTCCAGCAATTCTAGTGTCTTCTTCATCAGGAGTGAAGACAACTTGCTCCTCAGAGCTTCTAGAGGAATCTTGAGCCACTGGGGCTGTCTTCTTCTTCTTCTTAAGTGGGGTTTCCTTCTCAGGTGTTGGCATCTCCTTAGACAAGACCCTATCCCATCTTGAGAAGAGTCTCATGTCCATCTTCCTCATGTGGTTGATCTTTGATCCAGCAGCTTGACTCATTACTTCTGGTATACTACCAACCAAGTAAAGACTTAGTATCCTACCCAAATTGGGCTTCTTCATGCTCTCTTTAATCTTATCAAAGACTACTACAGACCAATTAGTTTTCAATGTGAAGATAATCCTTGTCATGAGACTGAACATATGGGCTGATACCCTATCATGCCCTCCAGGCTTACTCAAGATCACCTTTCCAACAATTTCAGAGAGGAATTTTCCTTTGCTGTTCATCCCCTTCCTATTGAACACTGATCCAATTTTCATATTGGAATCCAGACCACACCAAGTTAATGCTTCCCTAGTTTTAGAAGCAGAAACATTCTCTTCTTCCTTAGTCCTTGGTAACTGAAGTACTTTTCTCAAACTCTTAGATGTGACCTTCACCTTTTCTCCATGAACCCTTGACTTTATCTTGAGTCCAGAGTCGTCTAGGGTTGCTCCATTCAGAAATTCTAATACTTCTTTCTTCCATATTTTGGTTGGCTCTGAAACAAGAAAATCTAATCCTGAGTCTGCAACTAGGGTTACCACATCCTTGATCTCCGATTCTGCATCATCAAATGCATGCCGCACCAGTTCATAGCCTTCATTTACGTTCTCCTCGAGCTTAGGCGCCATTAGGGTTTGAAGAATTTGAATTGAGAGAAGAGAGGTGTCGATACACAAGTTTGGTCTCGAAACTTTAGTGAGCGTGTCGATAGACAATGGCGAAATCCTATTTATACCTTTCTAGGATTGAAGATGAAAGGGCGCGTCAACAAACTTAAATTGTGTCGACACTGTTGAAAAGTGTCGACACAGACTTATAATGTCTTGACACCTATGTGTCGACACAAGTATAGTCAACAGAATATATGTGTCGACACTTGTTTATGTGTCGACACCACTCAGCTCGACACATAGTCGAGACTTTACTTCACTAATTCTGCATAAAGTCTAAGTGTCGACACCACCTTGGATGTGTCGACACCTTCTCTATATGTGTCGACACTAATTCCCTGAAGTGTCGACACCAACTTCCTAGATGTGTCGACACCACTTCCCTGAAGTGTCGACACCAATTCTCTGTCTCGACACAGACAACTCTGTGTGTCAACACTATTTTACTTAGTCATTTCTGTAAACTTATTCTAAGTTTATCATACCTAATTCAATTTTAAACCTATTGAACTTGGTTTCTTCTAAAGGCTTAGTATACATATCAGCTAGTTGATTATCTGTCTTAACATACTCTAATGAAATATCTTCTTTTTCTACATGTTCCCTTAGAAAATGATATTTTATTTCAATATGTTTAGTTCTACTATGGGAAACAGGATTGTTTGCAATAGATATAGCACTAGTAGAATCACAAAACAGTGGTGTTCTACTTACCTGAATACCATAATCCTCAAGCTGATGTTGTATCCATAGAAGTTGAGCACAACAACATCCTGCAGCCACATACTCTGATTCTGCTGTGGAGATAGCCACACTTGTTTGCTTCTTGCTACTCCATGAAATCAGTCTTCCACCTAGGAATTGACAGGTACCAGTTGTACTTTTCTTATCTTCCTTGCAGCCTGCAAAATCTGCATCTGAATAACCTGTCAGTTCAAAATCCCCATTCCTAGGGTACCAAAGGCCTAAATAAGGAGTGCCCTTTAGATATCTCAGTATCCTTTTGACTGCTGTCAAATGAGACTCTTTAGGGCATGCTTGGTACCTAGCACAGACACATGTAGCATACATGATATCTGGTCTACTTGCAGTCAAATAGAGTAGAGAGCCAACTATCTGAAAGTCCACCTAGTGTCAACTATGTTCACCTATGGGGGGGGGGGGGAATAGGTGACGTGCAGCGCTTTTGCGGAATTTAAATTGTACCTGCACACAAAAATAAAACAACACAGCACAACAGAGTACACAAGGTATTTATAGTGGTTCCCTGACTTGGGTACATCCACTTTCCCCCTTCGACCTATCTCCCAACAAGGGATGACTCGGTCACTTCTCCAACGGGATTGAAATCCAATCCCTGCACTATCAGAAGGAACCCTTCCACACGTTGGAATCAACACTCCCACAAACCGGGTTGCACCCAACCCTTACAACACGGAACAAACGTTCCTTTACAACAAAATTAAAATAGAATGTACACAAGATACAAACTTCGTTTGGAGACTAAGGTGTCCCTCTTTGTTGACGACGTGTTCTTGAAGTCCACAAAGAGTCCACAACCTTTGATCTCTCTTGGAGAGGATCTCCCCGTAACCGGCGGCGGCAAGATGAGCGGCGGCTTGGTACGGGATCGTCGGCAACGACGGCGCGCGACTGCTGTACTTTGAGATCCAAACTTCGTAGCGAAGCAAACTAGGTCTACCAACGGTCACTCTAGGATCGGTCGTCTCGATCGATTCGGATGGGGGAGTTTTTCCCGGTCAACAAATCGAGAGACAAGGGATCTCTGGATAGACGCGTGAGACTCAAGCCTTGCTAAGCTTCTGTCGCCGGAGATCGGGAAGAAACGCGATCAACAGCGGCGACCGACTAGCGCGAGAGGCGACGACGGTGGCGACGGAGAGGAACTCGCGATTTTAGGGTTAGATCGTCCTCGGCTTCTTTTCTCTGTGTGTGTATTCCGTTCAAAATACCCGTATATATATACTGTAGACAACTTGAATAAGACCATTGTGGGACCCACAAGAAGAATCCCTAAATCCCGGTCCAGGACATTGACAGCGGCAGAATCCGGTTCAGGAAGTTCCAGAAAATCGCCCAAGTCAAAATCGGTGAGAATCAAAAGTGAATCTCGCCGAATCGTCGAGAATCAAAGGTGATTCTCGAAGATTCGGCGAGAATCAAAGATGATTCTCGTCGAATTTTCCTTGGTTGCACGCACTGCTTTAGGCCAGGTCGAAACAGCGAGAATCAACCAGTGATTCTCGACGATTCGACGAGAATCACTAGTGATTCTCGCCGAATCGGCGAGAATCACTTGGTGATTCTCGTCGATTCTTACTTAGAAGCAGAGGTGCTCTCTAAGAAGTAGCTGGATCGAGTTCGGCGAGAATCAGCCACTGATTCTCGACGAATCGGCGAGAATCACTAGTGATTCTCGCCGAATCGGCGAGAATCACTTGGTGATTCTCGTCGATTTACACTTAGACGAATTTTCGTCTTTCCACCCATGAGGTGCTCCTTGACCCATCCTTGCTCCTTGTATGATCCTGCATAGTTACAGCCCTGTGCTTGAAAGTAAGTGCACTCCAATAGAGAGAGTACACGTAGGCCAACACACTGATCTGCTCAACGAGGGATTACGTCGTGCAGACCCGTGTATATTGACCTGCTGCACCCTGACATTGGTGTGCACTTAGCGTGGAAGAACTGCAAGCACAATCTTGAAAGAGTTTATCAAATACATTGTCTATTGACCTTAGCTTGTCCAGGAGCTTCTTCAAATCAGGTACATTGTGGATACAATACCCAACAATCTCCCCCTATTTGAAGAAGCCTAAACCCTACAAGCTAAGGTGAATAGAGCATATGGGAATGAAAACCATAAACTTGAAATTGGTGTGCACTTAGCGTGGAAGAACTGCAAGCACAATCTTGAAAGAGTTTATCAAATACATTGTCTATTGACCTTAGCTTGTCCAGGAGCTTCTTCAAATCAGGTACATTGTGGATACAATACCCAACAATCTCCCCCTATTTGAAGAAGCCTAAACCCTACAAGCTAAGGTGAATAGAGCATATGGGAATGAAAACCATAAACTTGAAATTGAGTTGAGTGAGTTATCCATTACCAATACCAATTTCTTGGGAGCAAGCTTGGAAGCTTGAAGCTTGGAAGCTTTGAAGAAGCCTAAACCCAATACCAATTTCTTGGGAGCAAGCTTGGAAGCTTGGAGCCACCTTAGACTTAGCCGCGAGGGTAATCTCCCCCTTTTCGGCTTCTGCAAATCGGGGTCGGTAGCATTTGACCCCTTGCTCCCCCTCAGTTCTTGCGTTTGTGCTCACACTTGAGTGCCTTGCTCCCCCTCAGATCGTGTACGAGCCTGGAGCTTCTGTAGTCTTCATTCCTCATAATTGAGCATCCCAAATTCAGTCTTGAAAATATTGAACTTGGCCTCGTCTAAGGGCTTTGTGAATATATCAGCAATCTGCTTGTCCGTGGGGACATAGCAGAGAGAGATGTCCTTGTTCTCCACGTGCTCCCGAATGAAGTGGTAGCGCACTTCAATATGCTTTATTCTGCTGTGCGATACCAGATTGTTGGCAATGGAAATTGCACTGGAGGAGTCGCAGTACATTGGAATTTCCTTGAACTGAAGGTCGTAGTCGGCTAACTGGTTTCTGATCCATAGGAGTTGTGCGCAACAGCTGCCTGCCGAGATGTACTCAGACTCTGCTGTGGAGGTAGCTACACAATTCTGCATCTTGCTGTTCCATGAGATAAGCCTTCTTCCGAGGAATTGACACGTCCCGGAAGTGCTTTTTCTGTCATCCCTACTCCCTGCAAAATCAGCATCTGAAAAGCCTATTAGCTCGACATCATTGTTTCTCGGGTACCACAAGCCAAGATTAGGAGTACCTTTAAGGTATCTTAGAATTCGCTTTGCAGCGACATAGTGAGATTCCTTAGTGTTCACCTGATATCGGGCACAGACACATGTGGAGAACATAATATCCGGTCTACTGGCAGTAAGGTAGAGCAGGGATCCAATGATGCTTCTGTATTTGGTTTCATCGAAAGGTTTACCTTTCTCATCCTGATCCAGAGACATAGTGGATCACATTGGAGTCCTCATAGAGGTTGCACTCTCCATACCGAATTTCTTAAGGAGTTCATTTGTGAACTTCGTCTGAGAGATGAAGATTCCATCCTCAGACTGTTTCACTTGAAGTCCTAAGAAATACTTGAGCTCTCCCATACTGCTCATTTCAAACTTTCCTTGCATAAGTTTAGAAAACTTTTTGCAAAGATTGTTGTCCGTTGAGCCGAATATTATGTCATCGACATAGATTTGCACCAGCAAAATCTTGCCTTTGACTTCCCTGAGAAACAATGTTTTATCTATTTTACCTCTAGAGAACTTGTTCTCAAGAAGAAAACTAGATAAAGTCTCATACCAAGCTCGTGGAGCTTATTTCAACCCATATAAGGCTTTATTAAGAAAATAAACATGATTGGGATAAGTAGGATCGACAAAACCTGGGGGTTGAGCAACGTATACTTCCTCTTTCAGGTCTCCGTTCAAGAATGCTGATTTCACATCCATTTGATAGACTGTGAATCCTTTGTGTGAAGCATACACCAGGAACAATCTGATTGCCTCGAGCCTTGCTACTGGTGCGAAGGTCTGGTCGAAGTCAATCCCCTCCTCCTGTCTGTAACCTTGAGCCACCAGCCTGACCTTGTTCTTTACGATGACACCATGTTCATCCAGTTTGTTTCTGAAGATCCACTTGGTGCCAATCACATTCTGCTTGTGTGGTCTGGGAACCAGCGTCCAGACGTTGCATCGTTTGAATTGATGTAGTTCATCTTGCATGGCCAAAATCCATGCCGCATCTTTGTTCGCCTCGTCGAACTTCTTTGGCTCAACCTGTGACAGGAAGCTAAGATGCAATACTTCATTAATAGTACCTCTTCGAGTTCTGACACCGACACGAGGATCTCCGATGATCTGATCTCTAGGATGATCCCTCACGTGCCGGAGTTCTAGAAGTCTGGCGTCTGGAGCTTCGACTACTTCTTGGGCTTCTCCTTCTTCTAAGAGATTTGTTCCATTTTGATCTTCAACATTTTCAGATGACGTGGAGGTGGAAACTTTGACGTACTTAGGAGTGTCATCTTTAGCGGTCTCATCCAGACTCAGCTGTTCCAGTCGTGCACCTGCATCTTCAAGAATACCACTGGAAGAATTGCTGTTAAGCAAACTTCCTTCATCAAATACAACATTTATTGATTCTTCTACCACTAGGGTTTTCTTATTGAAGACCCTATATGCCCGACTGTGGGAACTATAGCCCATGAATATGCCTTCGAAGCATTTTTCACCAAATTTAGTACGCGGGTACTTCCCATTATTCAGTACATAGCATCTGCAACCAAAGATCCTCAAGTAGGACATGGTTGGTTTCCTGCCTTTCAGTAGCTCGTAAGGCATCTTACGATGATGCTTGTTGATCAATGCTCGGTTTTGTACATGACAAGCTGTATTGACAGCCTCTGCCCAGAAGTATTCTGGGAGAGAAGCGTCTTTCAACATTGTCGTGCAGGCTTCAATGAGAGTTCTATTTCTCCTCTCCGCAACTCCGTTTTGCTGAGGAGTGCGCGGGGAGGAAAACTCATGAAAGATACCTTGTTCTTCACAAAACTCTGTCATAGCACCAGATTCGAATTCTGTTCCATGGTCACTTCTGATTTTGACCACTGAGCAGTTAAATTCATTCTGGACCTGCTTGACAAAACTAGTGAAGATGTCAAACGTATCAGACTTTCGTTTCAAAAAGAACACCCATGTAAACCATGAGTGATCATCAACTATCACTAGCGTATAGGACTTGCCTCCCAAGCTATGAACTTGCACTGGACCAAACAAGTCCATATGTAAAAGGTAAAGACATCGGGAAGAGTCTTTGTCTGCAATGCTCTTAAAGGTAGCCCGAGTCTGTTTGCCCATCTGGCATGCAGGACAGGGGCTATCTTTGATGCACTTGATACTGGGAGCATCCCTTACTAAATTCTTAGAAAACAGCATACTAATTGTCTTGAAATTAATATGTGCCAATCTCTTGTGCCATTGTTCACAAAGAGATGCACTGCCTGTTGCCACAAGACATACGAGGGTAGATGAATCTAAACTGAGAAAATCTAAGCAGAAGATATTTCTGCTCCTAATGCCTGATAATACCGTCTCAGAAGAGGTACGTGAAATTATCAGACATTTATCCTTGCAGAACTTAACGTCATAACCTTTATCACATAACTGACTTACACTGATCAGGTTATGGTTTAACCCTTCAACATAAGCCACGTCGGTGATAGAGATTATACCGTTGGAAATCATACCATAACCTCTGGTGACTCCCCGATCTGACCCTCCAAAGATGACTTTGGGTCCATTCTCGACTGGAGTGTAATCACGCAGCAGGCTTCTTGTCCCAGTCATATGCCGGGAGCATCCACTGTCCAAATACCAGATCGGCGTTTTGGTGGCCTTTGGACATTCCTGCAAAACAAAATTAACTCGCCTTAGGAACCCAATCGAACTTGGGTCCTAGATTCCTGGTTAGCACACTCCCCTCGGTTGGTTAACCCTACGAGTGGTCGGCCTCGCAGTGCTAACATAAGGAGTCTCGTAATACCTTGGATTAAACCAACAATCCACGGCAAAGTGACCAACTTTGCCACAGCACCAACAGTCGAATCTGTTGTACCTCTTCCTAGGCTCCTGCCTTACCCTGTGAACGGTGGGTACAGCTGGGGCCTTGGATCTGGAGGTAGAGGCCTCATGGTGACAACAGTCACATGACTTCGTCACCTTCTGTATAACAGGCTTGGCTTTTGGTGCCTGCTTTCCATTATGGCCGCTAGAGAACGAACCATAATTTCCCATGTGGATTTCCTCATAAGGTGCCTTGAAGGCACTCTCACCGAAGTTCCGGGGAAAGGTCCAACCGTCATATCGGCTCTTTGGCTTTGCAACCGAGGGCCGGAAATGATGGCCAAATGTTGACTCAAAGTCATGTTGGTTGCAAGGAAAGCCAGGCTTTCTGAACGCAACAGGACTAAGCAGAGCCTTTCCCTTTTTATCAGCAGAGGCCTTCTTGGCGGCCTTATTCTTCCTCTGGTTCCTGTTTCTCCTGGATGAGGAACCAGATACCCCTACATGCCCCAGGCCAGCTCCTTTGGCCTGAGCAGAGAAGGTATCAATGACTGGAAGAACAGTTTTTGGCATAGAGAAGCTCTTGACGATCTTCCTTTCTGCCGCAAGTAGTTCTTCCAACTTGTCGACTTCCTCCTGCTTAAGATCAAGGAGCTTCAAAGACTCTGAATGCTTTGAAGTCAGGTCAAGGTGCTCCTATCGGAGAGAAATCAAGCTAGTGACCTCTTCCCTTAGGGATACACACTCACCCTTAAGGAATTTCACTTCCTTCTTCTCAGCCTTCAGTCTCTTACGGCACTCCTCGAAAGTGTTGAGCAGAAGCTCATATTTCTCGAGGAGCTCCGCTTCACGGGCCGAAGGGCTATCCTCAGGTTCATCATCCTGAGACTCAAGGTCAAAGT
This sequence comes from Platanthera guangdongensis, assembly GCA_039583875.1. NCBI lineage: Eukaryota > Viridiplantae > Streptophyta > Magnoliopsida > Asparagales > Orchidaceae > Platanthera > Platanthera guangdongensis. The sequence goes on from CM077150.1 coordinate 54,051,387, forward strand.
CGGAGTCGGAGAGAGGGGTGTGAGCTTTTACCTTCCCAGTAAATGGGGGGCATTCTCCTTCTGAGTCCGAGCGACCCACCAGCCCGAAGTAGGCTTCCTCATCATCACTGGAGTCTGAGGAATCAGACTCACTCAGTGTCTTTGGCCTTTTGGCGATGTAGCTCCGCTCCTTCTTCTTATCTCTAGAGGATTTGTGCTCCTCTTCTTTCCCTTTTTCTCTCTTGCCTTGATAGCAGTCGGCCACGACGTGTCCTGGCTTATTGCATCCAAAGCAAATAATGTCAGAGGAGCGATGTTTGTTCGGTCTAGATGCATACCTGTCAGAAGAATAATTTTTCGTCTGATGCCTGGAGGAGGAGCCGTCTCTCTTTCTTTGATTCCTCATCTTGAGGAACTTCTTGAACTCTCGAGTGATGAGGGAGAAATCCTCCTCCGACAGCTCTGAGCTGGAGGAGCATGGCTCGGAGTCCTCCTCCTCATCCTTTTTCCTGGCACGGTACGAAACCGCACCCTTGCCTTTTCTGGAGTGACTGGCTTTTAGAGCCACAGTCTTTTCTTTGGCTGCCGCCTTCTCTGCTTCTTCTTCTGCTTTTCTGGTGTTCAGCTGAAGCTCATAGGACATCAGCTTTCCAAACAGAATTTGTGGATCAGTTTCAGCTAGTCTGCCAAACTCTCTGATGGAGCAGATCTTTGTGTCCCATTCCTTAGTAAGGGACCTAAGGAATTTATCATTGAGTTCACCATTAGTGAACACTCTTCCGTAGCCTTTGAGGGCGTTGACAATCTTGAGGAAGTTCTCGTATGTGACTCCGATCTCTTCCTTAGGCCCTTGTCTGAAGGCCTCATATTTCTGGTTCAGGAGGGATCTCCGATCATCCCTCACTTCATCCGTGCCCTCCATTAGGATGATCAGGCACTGCCAGATCTCCTGTGCTGTCCTGCAGTTGCTGAAGTTTTGCATCATAGAGTCATCAACTGCGCTGACCAGAATGTTCCGTGCCTTCATGTCAAGTCCCACTAGCACCATCTCGTCCTTGTCCATTTCAGAAAGTGTCTTCGGCACTTTCTTGGTGGGATCAATGGTGGAGGCCTTAGTGGGGACATAAGGTCCCTCCTGCATGATCATGAAAAGTCGAGGATCCACTGCTTCCATGTAGAACCTGATCCTTTCCTTCCAGATAGGAAAGTTGAGCCTGGTGCACACTGGGATCTTGCCGGAGAACTTGAGCCCGTCCATAGTAGATGTTTGCCTCCTTGTTGACACTAGTGGCAGGATTCAACTCAAGGTGTTAACCTTTTTGATGAGGAACCTGGCTCTGATACCACTTGAAAGTCCACCTAGTGTCAACTATGTTCACCTATGGGGGGGGGGGGAATAGGTGACGTGCAGCGCTTTTGCGGAATTTAAATTGTACCTGCACACAAAAATAAAACAACACAGCACAACAGAGTACACAAGGTATTTATAGTGGTTCCCCGACTTGGGTACATCCACTTTCCCCCTTCGACCTATCTCCCAATAAGGGACGACTCGGTCACTTCTCCAACGGGATTGAAATCCAATCCCTGCACTATCGGAAGGAACCCATCCACACATGGGAATCAACACTCCCACAAACCGGGTTGCACCCAACCCTTACAACACGGAACAAACGTTCCTTTACAACAAAATTAAAATAGAATGTACACAAGATACAAACTTCGTTTGGAGACTAAGGTGTCCCTCTTTGTTGACGACGTGTTCTTGAAGTCCACAAAGAGTCCACAACCTTTGATCTCTCTTGGAGAGGATCTCCCCGTAACCGGCGGCGGCAAGATGAGCGGCGGCTTGGTACGGGATCAGCGGCAACGATGGCGTGCGGCTGCTGTACTTTGAGATCCAAACTTCATAGCGAAGCAAACTAGGTCTACCAACGATCACTCTAGTATCGGTCGTCTCGATCGATTCGGACGGGGGAGTTTTTCCCGGTCAACAAATCGAGAGATAAGGGATCTCTGGATAGACGCGTGAGACTCAAGTCTTGCTAAGCTTCTGTCGCCGGAGATCGGGAAGAAACGCGATCAACAGCGGCGACCGACTAGCGCGAGAGGCGACGATGGCGGCGGTGGAGCGGAACTCGCGATTTTAGGGTTAGATCGTCCTCGGCTTCTTTTCTCTGTGTGTGTATTCCGTTCAAAATACCCGTATATATATACTGTAGACAACTTGAATAAGACCGTTGTGGGACCCACAAGAAGAATCCCTAAATCCCGGTCCAGGACATTGACAGCGGCAGAATCCGGTTCAGGAAGTTCCAGAAAATCGCCCAAGTCAGAATCGGTGAGAATCAAAAGTGAATCTCGCCGAATCGTCGAGAATCAAAGGTGATTCTCGACGATTCTGCTAGAATCAAAGATGATTCTCGTCGAATTTGCCTTGGTTGCACGCACTGCTTTAGGCCAGGTCGAAACGGCGAGAATCAACCAGTGATTCTCGACGATTCGATGAGAATCACTAGTGATTCTCGCCGAATCGGCGAGAATCACTTGGTGATTCTCGCCGATTCTTACTTAGAAGCAGAGGTGCTCGCTAAGAAGTAGCTGGATCGAGTTCGGCGAGAATCAGCCACTGATTCTCGACGAATCGGCAAGAATCACTTGGTGATTCTCGCCGAATCGGCGAGAATCACTTGGTGATTCTCGTCGATTTACACTTAGACGAATTTTCGTCTTTCCACCCATGAGGTGCTCCTTGACCCATCCTTGCTCCTTGTCTGCTCCTGCATAGTTACAGCCCTGTGCTTGAAAGTAAGTGCACTCCAATAGAGAGAGTACACATAGGCCAACACACTGATCTGCTCAACGAGGGATTACGTCGTGCAGACCCGTGTATATTGACCTGCTGCACCCTGACATTGGTGTGCACTTAGCGTGGAAGAACTGCAAGCACAATCTTGAAAGAGTTTATCAAATACATTGTCTATTGACCTTAGCTTGTCCAGGAGCTTCTTCAAATCAGGTACATTGTGGATACAATACCCAACACTATCCCTCTATACAAAGTCTCATCTATAGGTTTCCCTGCATCATCTTTGCTAAGAGACATACTTGACCCCATAGGAGTCTTCATGGTACTGGATGATTCCATACCATACTTCCTTATCAGTTCTAGGGTGAACTTAGACTGGCATATGGATAAACCATTCTCAGTCTGTCTAACTTGGAGACCCAAGAAGAACTTAAGTTCCCCCATACTGCTCATCTCAAATTGTCCTTGCATTAGTTTTGCAAACTTTTTGCAAAGACTACTTTCAGTAGACCCAAATATGATGTCATCTACATATATTTGGACTAGTATTATCTTGCCTCTGGATTCCCTAAGGAATAGGGTCTTGTCTATTTTCCCCCTTGTGAATTTATTCTCAATGAGGAAACTAGACAGGGTTTCATACCAAGCCCTAGGGGCTTATTTTAACCCATACAAAGCCTTCCTAAGTCTATAGACATAATTAGGTTGAGTTGAATCAACAAAACCTGATTGCTGTTCCACATTGCCTTCTTCCTTTAGATTACCATTCAGAAAGGCTGACTTTACATCCATTTGGTATACTTTAAATCCTGGATAGGTTGCATAGGCCAGGAACATCCTTATGCCTTCCAGTCTGGCTACTGGAGCAAAGGTTTGATCAAAGTCAATACCTTCTTCCTGCCTATATCCCTTAGCAACCAGTCTTGCTTTGTTCTTGATAATCACTCCATGTTCATCCATTTTGTTCCTAAAGATCCACTTGGTTCCAATTATGTTGTGGTCTTTTGGTTTAGAAACAAGCTCCCAGACTTTGCACCTCTTGAACTGATTCAGCTCCTCTTGCATTGCCTCAATCCAATGAGGGTCTAGGATGGCTTCTTCAAACTTCTTTGGCTCAACTTGGGAAAGAAAACAGGAGTAGAGTGCTGCACTCAGATTTCTGCTCCTTGTTTGTACCCCTTATCTTATATCACCAATGATTTGATCTGCTGGATGATCTCTTAGATGCCTATTAGCTGGAGGCATCTTGGCTTCAGGTTGAACTTCTTCAATTTCTTCAACTTGCTGCACTCCTTGGACTTCTTCTTCATTAGGTACATGTAGTACTCCCCCTGGACAACAGCCACTATCATCCACTTGCTGACTTGCAGTAGATTCATCTTCAATAGTGAGCTTGTCCATCTTCTTAGTTATACCTGTGGTGCTGCAAATACTACTAGACAACTCATGGTTAATAAGTCTAGCTTCATCAAATACTACATGTACAGACTCCTCTACAACTTGAGTACTCAAGTTATAGACTCTATAAGCCTTACTATTGTTTCTGTACCCAACAAATATCCCCTCTTGGGATTTGGCAGCAAACTTAGTCAAGTAAGATTTTCCATTGTTAAGTATAAAGCACTTACAACCAAAGATCCTGAAAAAGGATAGGTTTGGTTTTATGTCTTTCACAATCTCATAGGGGGTCTTATTGTGGCTTTTAGTAATGGTAGCCCTATTAATTACATGGCATGCAGTATTAACTGCCTCAGCCCAGAAATATTCTGGGAGAGATGTGTCACTTAATAGCATTCTACCAGCCTCAATCAAGGTTCTATTTTTCCTCTCAGCAATGCCATTTTGCTGAGGTGTTCTTGGTGAAGAAAATTCCTGAAATATCCCAAATTCTTCACATAGTTTTGTCATACTATCAGACTGGAATCCAGTACCATGGTCACTTCTTATCTTGACTACTGTACTGTCTAGTTCATTCTGAATTTGTTTGACAAAGCTATAGAAGATACTAGGTGTTTCAGATTTCTGTCTAATGAAGAACACCCAGGAAAACCTTGAGTAGTCATCTACAACCACAAAGGTATAGACCTTCCTACCTAGGCTGTAAACTGGCATATGACCAAAGAGATCCATATGCAAAAGGTATAAGCACCTCACAGCATCTTTGTTTTCAATGCAACTAAAGGTGGATCTAGTCTGCTTGCCCTTTTAACAAGCTGAGCATATTCCATCTTTAATACACTTAACTTGAGGACCATTCCTCACTAACTCTTTGCTATAGAGTTGGCCAATTGTCTTGTAGTTGAGATGGGCTAGCCTCTTGTGCCATTTGACACAATGAGAGACTTTCTCATCAGCTACAAGACACACTGGAGAACCATTGTTCTCACACATAATGTCTAGACAATAGACATTTCTTTTTCTGTAACCTGTCAAAATGATCTCTTGATCATTTGACCTCCTGATATGACAACCATCTTTGACAAAAGAGATGTCATATCCTAAATCACTCAGTTGACTTATACTAATGAGGTTATTTTTCAAACCTTTAACATAAGCCACTTGAGTAATAGTTATATGGGTGCTAGAAATGTTACCAAAACCTTTGATGATTCCTTTTTCAGAACCACCAAAGGTGACTTTAGGACCATCCTTGATAGGTGTGTAGTCTTTTAGCAATCCCTTAGTTCCAGTCATGTGTCTGGAACATCCACTGTCCAAGTACCATATTGGGGCATGGCCACTTGGACTCACCTGCAAAACAGATTAGTTGACCTTAGAACCCAAAGAATTCTTGGGTCCTTGGTGCTGGTTAGTTTGCCTCTTAACAAAGCTACCTGCAGGTCTTCCAACAGGCAGTTTGCTACTCAACTTGGCACTAGAATTATGCCAACAGTCTATGGCAAAGTGACCTACCTTGCCACAACACCAGCACTCAAATCTATTGTACCTTTGCTTAGGTACATCCCTAGCTATTTTATCTACAGCTGGCTTGTTGAGAGCTGGGGCTTTGCCCTTAGACTTGGACTTTACAGTCCTAGCAGGGTTAGTAAACCCCAATCCAGTTTTACCCTTGTGAGGTATAAACTCGTCAATCAAAGGTAGAACAGACTTAGGTTTAGAAAACCTTGCAACTATATCTCTCTCCTTCTGAAGACTAATCTCCAGATTTCTGATTTGATCATTCTTGAATGTTATAGTTCCCATCTGAATAACTGTTATGTTCTTCAGTCTGGCTATTTCATTTAACTTTTGATCAATCAGCTTATCAAAATCAGTTGCAGCCATTTTGAGACTTGCAATCTCCTTAGCCTGACTCTTGGACAAGGATTTGATTTTCTTAAATGCTTGCAACACTACTCTATATTCATCAATAAATTGATGAATATCCCCTTCAGATTCAGATCCACTGGCATCATTTGATGCTGATGTAACTGAATCAGAACTACCACTAGAAATTGAACTTAAGGAACAATTTTGTACCTTACTAGGTCCAGGCTGCTCCTGGATTTTGTCACCTTCTGTTAAGGCCATCAGTCCTTTGCACTGGATGTCCTCTTGTTCATATATGGAGTTCATTATCTGGATGAACTCCTCTTCCTCTTCTTCAGCATATAGTCCTATGTAAGCTTCAGCTTCTGACTCAGTTTCTGAAGAAGACATGTCTGACAGGCCTTTGCCTTCTTGGCAACAGAAGACCTTTCCTTCTTGCCCTTGAATTGAGTCTTTTTTCTTATCATTAGACTCTTTCCTTTTCTCAGGACAGTCAGTAATAACATGTCCTTGTCTGTTATAGCAATAGCAAACAATTTTTGATAAAGTTGCTTTGCTTGACTTGGTCTTTCTCCTGTCTTTCTTTGATGACTTCTTGTTCTGATAATAGTCATCTTTGCCCGGTGAAGTGGATGGCTTTGACCTCCATTGTTTCTTCTTTAGAAACTTCTGAAAGTGTCTTGTGAATGCTGTAAAGTCCTCATCACTTTCACTGCTTTCAGACTTTCTGCTTTCTGAATCATCTGACTCAGTCTCAGCCACTTTAGGAGGTGGAGATGGAGACTTACTTTTGTATTTCCTGTTGGCTTCTGTCTTGAATGCCACTGTCCTTTCTTTAAGCTCACTTCTGGTAGTTTTCTCTTCTTCTTTCTTACCATCAAATGCATCTCATAGGATAGCAGTTTTCCAAACAGTGTTGGAGGAGGGATATCTGCTAACTTTGCCATTTCCCTTATGGCACAGATCTTGGTGTCCCGGTCCTTTGTTAGGGACCTCAAGAACTTATCATTTAGCTCATAATTATTGAATTCTCTTCCATAGGACATTAGCTCATTGACAATCCTATAGAACTTCTTATAGCATTCTATTATGCTATCAGACCTACCTTGCCTGAAACTTTCATATTCCTGGTTTAACAATGACTTTCTGTCCTGTCTCACTTCTTCTGAACCCTCTATGTACACTATAAGAGTATCCCACATCTCCTTAGATGTCTTACAGTGTATCAAGTTCTGAAAGGTAGCATCATCTATGGCACTCACAATGATATTCTGAGCCGTCTTGTCCATTGTGGCTAGAATTATCTCATCTTTTGTCATTTCAGAGAAGTCCTTAGGTGTTCTCTGATTTGCATCCAGGACTGAAACCTTCATAGGCACATATGACCCTTCTTTAACTGTGATGTAAATTCTAGGGTCTGAGGCTTCCATAAACAGTCTCACCCTTTCTTTCCAGATGCCAAAAATCTCTTTTCTGCAAATGGGCAACTTCATGGATCCAAGTTCCTTATGATTCTCTGTTGAACCCATGGTTCTTGATTTTCTTGATTCTGCAATTTACTTAGACTGAATCTGCCAACAGGATCTACTCAGACAGTTAAGTCCTTTTTGAGGAACCTCGCTTTGATACCACTTGAAAGATATTGTACCTAATCACCTACAGAGTGGGGGGGGGGTGAATAGGTGACTAAATCTTTTTAAACTTTTTAGGCAGATTGCAGATTATTTCACAGAGTTATAACTACTTTTTCACAGCAATCAATCAGCAATCACAGAATAACACATGCACACAGTGAACACACAGGTTTATAGTGGTTCCCCAAGGTTTGGGTACATCCACTTTCCCCCTTCGCCTATCTAATAGTGTACTAGATTCGGCCAAACTCCTCCACTATCTCAGATCCTCAGATCTTATACTCAGAACCCCAAACAGGTTCCTACAGCTCAGGCCCAAGGCCCTACAACTCAGTCTTCTCCAAAGACCTACACTCAGCTTCTTCACAAAGCCTACACTTAGCCACAACATGCCTACACTCAGCCACAATAGGCCTACACTCAGAGAATTAGATCTCCTACTCTCAGGCACACAGGCCCTACCACTCAGCCTTTATAATTACAGGCTTACAACTCAGATCCCTAAGGATCCTACAAGAAAATAAGAATACAAAGAATATACCTACAACTCAGAGACAAGAGAGATGAGTTGATAGGTTCTTGATGAGTTCTTGGAAGAACTCTGCTGAGAACAATCTCACTTGGCTTTTCTTCAAAGCTTCTTGAATGTAGAACACAATAGGATTGATTCTCTGCAGCTGATCTTCAATCACTACAACTTAAGATTCAGAACTAGGTCTGAACCCTTCTTCATAGCCTGGTTCCAACGGCTGTCTTCTTGGAAGGAGCTCTCTCTCTCTCCAACTTCTTAGATCTTCACTTGATTCTTCAATGAATAGCTAGATCTTGTGTGAATCACTTTGATGTGTTGATCATCTCTTTCTGTTGACAGTATAAGCCTTTATATAGGCCTTCTTCAAGGTGACCGGCTGATCCGGTTCCTAATAGCTTTCTGACATCTCTGATAGGTGCAGCAGACTGGCTGGAATGGCAGCTGTCATGTCATCCAGTCAGTTCTTGAAATAACTGTAACTGTCTGAAAGTGTCGAGACAATCTGTCTTTAAGTGTCGACACTTATAGACTAAGTGTCGACACAAGTTGACTAAGTGTCGACACTAGCCTTCAAGGTGTCGACACAACTCCTTGTGTTGTAGAATTCACTTCTCGACACAGCTTCTTCATCATGTGTCGACACTGATATTGAGTGTCGACACAACTCCTTGTACTTCAATACTTAGTTGTATTCTTGTAAGTGTCGACACAACTCCTTTGTGTTGACATATCTTCATGTGTTGAACTTGTTCAGTGTCGACACATCTTCTTGGTGTCGACACATGCCTTCTGTGTTGATACTTGCTGAGTGTCGACACAGCTCCTTGTGTCAACACATTCTTCTTCTGTTGAGACTTTGGCTGAGTGTCGACACATCTCCTTTGTGTCGACACTTGTACTTGGAATTTTTTGTTGAACTTTGCTGAGTGTCGACACAGCATCCTAGTGTCGACACTTTCTTCATGTATTGAGTCTTCTGCTGAGTGTCGACACATTCTTTCTTGTGTCGACACTTTCTTCAAGTGTTGAGTCTTCTGCTGAGTGTCGACACATTCTTTATTATGTCGACACTTATACTTAGACTCTGCTGAAATTTGCTGAGTGTCGACACAGCCTCCAAGTGTCGACACTTTCTGATGTAGACACAGTTCTTCTGGGTGTCGACACTGCTTCTAAGTGTCGACACTTGTTCACTGGACATTTCTTCATTGAGTGTCGACACAGCCTTCATGTGTCGACACTTTCGGTCTGGTGTTGACTCTGCATCCCTGGTGTCGACACAATTACTCCAAGTGTCGACATTGCTTGCCTGGGTGTCGACACAAGTCTTCTTAAGTGTCGACACTTTCCTTCTGGGTGTCGACACATGGACTTAGAAAACTTTCAGCTTTCCCTGCAAATACTTAACCTGCACAAGGCAACTCAAAATACATCAAATATATTTTGATGTATATCATTGAGTAGGGTGAGGCTTCTTCAAATCAGGTACATTTAAACCAATGTACCCAACACGACCTCTTTGAAATACAATTTGGCGACATGTGAAGCATCGTTAGTGTTATGACACGCGATAAAATAGGCCATTTTGGAGAAACGGTCCACGACGACCAGAATGGAAGCATGTCGCTTAAAAGTCAGAGGTAGGCCCAATATAAAGTCCATGCTAACATCCATCCATGGTACAAACAGGATCAGAAGGGGTATGTAAAGACCCACGTTGGTCTTGTGACCCTTTGCCAATTGACATACGCAGCAACTCCCTACGATTTTATTGACCATTGGTTTGAGGCCCGGCCAAAAGAATTTGTCCTCTACAAGTGCTATCGTTTTGTCCCGACCGAAATGTCCGCCTAGCCCTCCACTATGTAACTCCCAAATAATAAAATTACGTAACGATGAGCGGGGAATACATAACTGCATATGTTTAAATAAATACCCATCACAGCAGTAGAATGCCGAGATAGTGGACGGGGAATTGTCCTGAGCGGCGAAGTATATATCCTTAAAGTTCGGGCATTGAGCATATTCATCTTGAATTCTTTCAAATCCGATGACCGTTACCTCCATGGTAGATAGTAACAAGGTGACCCGACTAAGAGCATCTGCCACACGATTTAACGTACCCTTAAGGTACTTGATAATGAATGTGTATGCCTGCAGGTAGGAGACCCATTTGGCGTGCCGAGGACTGATTTTACTTTGGGAGTTTACGAATTTTAGCCCTCATGGTCAGATAATATCACGAATTCTTTCGAAATTAGATAGTGTCGCCAATGTTGGAGACAACGTATTACAGCATAGAACTCGCGATCATAATTGGAATAATTTAACTTTGGACCAGCTAATTTTTCGCTAAAATACCCGAGCGGATGTCCCTCCTGGCTTAAAACTCCTCCGATTCCTATCCCCGATGCTTCACAGGATAATTCGAACACCTTATTAAAATCCGGCAACCGGAGTAGCGGGGCTTCGGACATCTGTTCTTTAATCGTTTGAAAGGCACTAGTGGCCGCTTTTGTCCAACTGAAATCACCCTTCTTCAAGCATTCAGTGATTGGTGCCATGATACTACTAAAATTTCGAATTAACCTACGATAAAACGTGGCCAACCCATGGAAACTTCTAACTTCCCGCATATTTTTAGGTTCCGACCATTCTCTAATAATTTGGACCTTTTTTGGGTCAACATGAAGACCTTCGGAACTCACTATGTATCCTAGGAATTCCACGGAGGTCACACCAAACGTGCACTTTTTAATATTAATAAATAATTTTTCTTGGCGCAGTGTTGTAAGGATGGTCCTTAGGTGAGTTTCATGATCCATCTGTGAGAGGCTAAATACTAATATATCATCGAAATAGACCACTACAAATTTACCATGTATGGTTTAAATACTTGGGCCATCAATTGTGAGAATGTACTTGGCCCATTGGTAAGCCCCTCTCCAAGCACTAACCACTCATAGAGTCCATCCTTAGACTTAAATGCCATTTTCCATTCGTTCCCTTCCCGTATCCTTATTTGATGATAACCGCTTTTAAGATCCAATTTTGAAAATATGGCGGCTCCTGATAGCATATCTAATGAATCGTCCAAACGGGGAATGGGAAACCTATATTTGACAGTTATTTTATTTATGGCCCAATAGTCTACACATTATCTCCAAGATTTATCTTTCTTCGGGACCAAAAGGGCAGGGACGGCATACGGGCTCTTACTATGGCGGATAAATCCCTTTACTAGTAAGTCGGAAATCAAGATTTGTAGCTCGTCATGCGCGGAGGGATTAAGCAGGTAATGGGGAAGGTTAGGCAAAGAGGAGCCTTGGACGAAATCAATTTCGTGTTGTATATCCCTCATGGGTGGCAACTCAGATGGTAAGTCCACCGGATAGACGTCCTTATATTCTTCCAATAACGTTCGCAGGGATAACGACAAATTCTCTAAAGAGGGTGAATCTTCCTTAGCTTGGAGGCATACTAGCGCATAGATGATGCCATCCAAGAAGGTCTCGCGCTCTAACTCTTTCTTGCTTATTAGGCTAATAGTTTTCTGTTCCACAGGCACAATTGTGTCTTTGGAGGCACTCGATGATTCCTTAGGCAGTGTGTGTTTAAGAACAATGGTCTTACCGTTGAACTTGAACTCGTAGGTGTTGGCTCGTCCGAAATGGGTCACGTCGTAATCATAAAGCCATGGGAGCCCTAGTAGTACATGACAAACATCCATGGGGATGACGTCGCACCACACCTTATCGATATAGCTCTTCACCATAATGGAAAATAAACACCGCTTAGATACCGCGATTGACGTTTTGTTTACCCATGCTATTTTATACGGATGGGAGTGCGGTTCGGGGACTAAGTGCATACGAGTGACGACATTTTCCTAAATGCCATTCATGCAACTTCCGCTGTCTATTATTAATTTGCACCACTTTTCATCGCTTTTAAAATTTAATGAGAAGATGTTCGTCCTATTATATTCATCCAACGCACGCGGTGTGGCCAGAATACACCTCATAACCATCATAAAAGAATCATCTTCGATATCACTCAGCCCGACATCCGATTCACCGCCAGCTTCATAGACGAGCTCGGCAGGCTCAGACGTGGAATCTAAAAGTGCCAGTGGTTTACACCTAGTGGGGCACTCACTAGAGTAGTGCCATTGGATTCCGCACGAATAACATGTGGCATTAGTCTTATTAATTCTTCCTACCGGAACTCTCTCACAATTGGGGTTTTTGTTGTTCCTAGCGGTAATTACTATGGAGCTTGAGTCAGTCGATCGGAACTTTCCTTTGTACCGCATGGAGGACGGGGGTGGAGGTCCTAAAATAGATTTTCCTTTCTGGAAAGCTCGTCCCTTGGACTTGTAGGCATTATGCTTTTCAATATCAAAAGCTGCGTTAAAGGTCGTGTTAAGGTCCGTGTGACCATATCGCAAAAGCTTGCATTGGATGTGCGGATTGAGTAACATACGAAAACGGGAGAGTGTAACTTCGGGCATTTCTCTAACGTCGCAACGTACCATCATGTCCTTAAGGATACCCATGTAATCCGCTACCGAGCGGCTCCCCTGGCTAAGGGTGGCTAACTCGTCGAACATTTGAGTTCGGTGATACGCGGGGACATATTGGTCAGTCAAAAGTGCTTTCATGGCATTCCAACCAATTGGGGGTAATCCGTTCACGGTACCTAATCGTCGCTCTTCATTCAACCAGAACGTTTTGGCTCTACCCATAAGCTTCATCCGTGCAACTTGCACCTTCTCTCCGTCCGTCAGGTTGCGCCATTCAAAATAGCACCCTATCTCCATGATCCAGTCTAAAAAAATTTGGGGTTCACCCATACCATCGTATGATGGTGGGTCAATCTTAACGGCTCTAGCTAGATCGAACTCATAAGGGGTTCGAGGCGTATGCCCATCGTCCTGATCCTGAAATTGGTTGTGTCTATCATCGCGTTGGTGGGTGGCCTCGGGTTGGGGACCCGACCGGTTTATCCCAACGGCGGGATTTCGAGGCGCCGCTTGATTTAGAGCCAACCCTTGTATTAGTTGGGTGAGTGCATCGAACCTAGCATTAAACTCTTCCCGTAGCTCCGCGATGGTGGTCGGAGTGTGGTCATCATCATGGTGGTCAGCCATACGTGAAGTGGATGAGTGATATTCTGCGCCACGCCTAGTGCGCATGAACAACAGAAATTTTGGGGCTTTGTCTAGATTAATTTTATAATGTTGGAATTTTTAAACACTTTAACCGTTGTGCGAGCAAAAAAACTTGTTTAGACTTTTATTCTTAGAAAAATAGGGAGAATTTCCAGAATATTTTTTTAAAAAAAGTTTCTGCAAAATTTTTTTTCTTTTTGTTTTACTAATTGCAGACCAATTTCAGAAATTTCAGATTTTGCTTGTGGTTTTTACAGGCTGTGCACACCCAAGTGAGAGTCGCAAATCCTACTACAAAGAGAGCAAGGGATGGTGTTGATTGAGGAACCAACACAACCTCCCTGTGATACCAGATTTGATATAGGCCCCATCCTAAAAGATCCTACACGGACAGCGTGACGACGACTCTCGCAACTCTCAATGCTCTCTAACCCGTACACTATGAAAACGCAGCCGACACAATGATTTTATTTATTTTCTCGCGCTAACATACGGATAGCCGATCCGCAAAAGGAACAGAGAATGACTATAGGCCAAAATCCTTTTCCGGCTAAAAGGAATAATATTGATTCCGACGAGCTTGGAGTTGTACCAAAATAGATTCACCAAGAAAAATTCACGGATTCGGAAAATGGTAGGATCTATCCCAACTAAAACAAAGAAGCGAGGATCGCCACTCCTCTCGAAAGATCTTCGGAAAACCAAACGAAAAAGACAAACTATTAAAAGTAATACCGCGAAAATTAACGATTTCAAATTCCACGCAAAAATCGTCCACCACAAGAACTAACTAAGAAAAGAAATCTCTTGAGTAGATAGTTTCGTTACCCCGCTCGGAAAAGTAGATCCGAGATGTTTGGATCCACAAGAGACAATCTCTTTCCTTGGACGCGGCGGGAGATGCACCAAGGATGAAGAACTCGTTCATCTTTCCCGCTTCTCGCCGTAGAAGTTCGCCGTTGGACTTTTCTTCCTTGCACTTGACTCCTCAAATCAAAGGAGGCCGAACAATTAATAGGTGGAGAAAGGCACGTTGGTGGAAGTATTGAAGGATGGAAAGAGAGGAGGAGAGGGAGGAGATGGGCGGCCGAGAGCTTGGGTGAAGCGGGGCGGCCGAGTGGATGAAGGAGAGAGACCCCTAAGGGGGGGGGGGGCGGCAATAGAGAGAGGAGAGGAGAGAATTAGGTTTAGGGATTTTGGGTTCTCAATTCATTCATAAAAACTAAATGAAAAATACAATAGTCATGGCCTTTTATAAGGCTTACATCAAAAAAAAGCTATGAGCTGCCCAATAACAGTGGCTAAACGCACACCAACATGAAAAATGTCAAAAATTAAACATTAGCTCATAAACTAGCAAACTAAAATTAATATTAATAATAAGTCTTTTTGCGTTGGCGAAGATTTTAGCCATGGCCGCTGCGGCGCCGCAAATCCTTGGCCGATGGATCAACATCTTCATCTTCCGCCAATATTCCGCGATCACCATGAACACCCAGTGCGTCAACGTCGTCATCTTTACGACCAATTAGGCCGTCATGATGTCCATCGCCATCAGTAAGCTGCGTGACCTGCTCCCCAAAGAGGATCACCCCGATCCATCAACCTCAAAGGGCAAAGAAGCTGCAGACGCACCTTGTCGCTCAAGAGGAGTGAGCCAAATCGATGAATACCCTTGCCATGTTGTTAACAATACTGTTGAATGCATCGATGCCGATGATGAAGGCAGGCTTGGAAGACTATTCTGAGCTAAAAAAGGATATCACCAGATCCTCAAAACTCCTCGCAATCATCACCGGCCATTCTTGCTCTACTCTTCCTGTTTCAAACTTTTTCTTTGCAAAACACTTTTAAGTGTTCCTTTATGCATTTCAATAAAATTTACATCAGGGATCCCGTACTGACATATTTCGCTTTTTTTAATGCTTCTTCCTCTATTTTCTCTTTGCCAAAGACATCGCTGAACTACTGAGATAACGCCAAGTCTTGTTGTTCCCTCCGTAGATTGTTCTCTGGCACGATCGCGACGACCACATACTGTGGGGAGTGTTCACGTATGAGTAGTGGGAGCCATTCAATCTACGATGGTGGGCTTCAGACTTCGGATCCTAGCCGGCATCTAACACAGAGTGTGCGTCAGGGAGGCCCATGTATTATCTCTACTGTGCTTCGTTAAGGATACATTGCAGTTACGATGATCTTTGCTTGACAAGCAATGGCGATCAAGCGTAGCATTGTCTCTTCGATCATCTCATGACTGTGATGGTCGAACACTCTATGGTACTCTCAATCCGTGTTTCGCGGGATCCACAACTCCGCTGACAAGCAATGCTTTAGGCCACTTGGCGCAACTAGTCTCATTGATCAGTGATGTTGTACCCAAGACAAGAGAGCAGTGCATCTGCCGTTTCCTTCTTAGGATTTTGTGCATGTCTCCCTTTTGTGCTCTGTTAAGGAAGTATAGCTAGTCCGCTCTAAGTAGGACTATACTCCCAATGACCTTTCTTGGACAAGCGAATGCATAAGGTCCACAAGTGATCTCCTGTGGCAGTATCCGGCCCTTTCTTGGTCATCTCTGAGTATAGACCACTTTGTTATCAACTGCCTTTTTCATAGGTGAATAGGTTAAATCCGACCTACCAGAAGGATTTGCAACAGTCATCTTGTTTACTCTCATCTTTTATCCATTACTTGCTTAAGCTTTATCAGATGATGATCTACAAAGCTCTTCCTTACTCTTATCAAATGCTAATGGCATCAATCATTGATCAAAGAATCTGACTCTCCTTGATCATCAAGCCTTGCTATTGGAATCTAGTCCAGATTGGCAGAATTCATCAAGTTTCTTCTCTACTGATCTGATCATATCCATCCTATCATATCAACAGTCAACACTCAACTTATTGATCTGGACTTCATGTTAAAGATATCATCTATAATATAGTAAGAAGATCACTATTTTGGTTTGATCTTCATTCAATTATCAATAGAGTGCATCAGGCATTTCCTCTGCTATTTGATCATTTCCATCTTATCTCATCAATAGTTAGCGTTCGCAAGTTCCATTCAGGTACTTGCAGCTTGGCTCACTATATTATTTCTGCTGCTCACTCTTCTCTTTGTAGTGATTAGCAGACACCTGCAAGTCTTATCCAGGTACTTGCAGCTTAGTATTTTCATCATATCTGCTTCTAACTCTTTTCTTGTAGAAATCAGCAAACACTTGCAGTTTCGTCACAGGTACTTACAACCTTCTTTCATATATCATGTCTGCTTCTAACTCTTTTTTTGTAGAGACCAGGAGATGCTTGCAAGTTTCCTCACATGTACTTGCAATCTTCTTTCATATATTATGTCTGCTGCTCACTCTTCTCTTTGTAGTGATTAGCAGGCACATGCAAGTCTTATCTAGGTACTTGCAGTTTAGTCTTTTCATCATATCTACTTCTAACGCTTTTCTTGCAGAGATCAGCAAACACTTACAAGTTTCTTCACAGGTACTTGCAAACTACTTTCATATATTATGTCTGTTCCTAACTCTTTTCTTGCAGAGATCAGCAGACACTTGCAAGTTTCTTCACAGGTACTTGCAACTTACTTTCATATATTACATCCACTTCTAACTCCTTTTCACATAGACTGGTAGATTCCTGCAAGTTACCTTCAGGTACTTGTAGCTTACTTTACTTCCATATCTGCCGCTAACTTCTCTTTTACAGCAACCAGCAAACACTTGCAAGTCCCCTTCACGTACTTGCAACTTATTTTTCTCTTCACGCATGTTGCTTACTCTTCCTTTTGCAGAGGATAACAGGTGCTTGCAAGCCTCCATCAGGTACTTCCAAGTTATTATGCTTCTATGTTTTCCTCTCACCTTCATTTTGTAGAACTCAGTAGAAGACACATCTTCTTCGTTTTTGCAAAGGCAAACCCAGGTACGCGTAGGATGTACGTTCCATACATGCCTACACTAACTTTTCCTTTACAGGAAAAAGACATGCAGTAGTAACCTCCTAAGGAGATACGTCAGGTTCTATCTCTCCTTGTCTCACCTCCTTCTTTGGGGTGGATCACGATTTTCGTGGGTATCCAACTTTTTCGAAGTTCCCTTCTGAACTTAAAAAAGTTCGGGGATTATGTTAACCTCGAAATTGGCGATCCTTCCCAAGGCTGCCAGCTCGCTAGTCACGGCCTGCACCGGGTTCTTCCTGGAGGTCGCTACGTCTTAGGGTGTGCGGACAGGTTTTTCTATCCGCTCAGGCCGCACGGCTTGGGCGGTCTCAGCGGTCTGAATGCCCAGGCCGTGCATTGTTCCTTTTGTTCGCAGGGTCCGCAGACTGCTTCTTCAGTCCACCCCTGTAGACCGCGCGCTTTGCTAAGCTAACCGCTCCAAGCTTCTATCCACAGGTACTGACCAGCTTTGGCAAGCTTAGAACCTTAACCGCTCAGACCACCAATCAAAAGTGGCGACCTACCCCTAGGCCGCCAGCTAGCAACGCTTGATTCCACCTCGCCAGAATACGCGACCTGCCAGGTCGCCAAGCCAGGGCCGCACAGCAGGTGCGGCAAGTTCCATTCAACAGAGTGGCGGACTCCAGCAGCATGGGCGACCTGCTTCTTCAGTCCGCCTGAGGAGCGCGGACGCTCCAGCTCTCCGGCTACCCGCAAAGATCAGCGGACATATCCCAATATTCGCGAACTAGGCGGACTTGAAGTGCAGTCAATACTTCCAATCCGCCTATGTTGATGAACCCCAGCTCCAACTTAAGCACCAGCCGCCTCGTTCAACAGTAGAGGCGGACTCAGTTTACCGACTGAGGACTTAGCGGATATCCCTCAGCTCGTACCCTTGGCGCGTGCTCGCTCAACTCATCAGCGGTGGACTCATTTCGTAGTCCACCACTCAACCTCCAGCACCCGCTTCCCAGTAGCAGGTGTGGTCTCTCAGCCCACACAGTCTTGGCGCGGGTTCGATCAGCTCAGTTTTGGTGGAGTCCTCTCAGTCTGCCAGCAGCAGGGGCGAACTCCTCCAAGTCCGCCATCAGTAGAACCAATTCCAGAAGCAAAGTCCCTGTCCGCGCGACCTGTTGCTGATCGACGGACTCCATTCTCTACTCGCACCAGTTACCGTCTCACCTTGGATAATGTCACCGAAAGCCATTACCTCCACGGGCTTATAAATAGACACACATACCTCCCATTGAGGGCAGGTTCTCACGCTTGAAGACAGCACACGATAAGCTCAATCCATCAACCCCTGCGGACTCCTTTTCCCAGTCCGTATTCCTTCTCTCTACCCTTAGTCGCGCGGCCTGCCGACCTTGCTCTTCAGTCCGCACGATCTCTCTTCTGGTACTCCTTCCTTAGTCGCCAGCTTCCCTAGTGTACCCTTTATTTATTTTCTTGTAAAGTGTTGGATCCCTAGTTAGATTTGGGCTAGGTTCACTAAGCTAGGATGTTTGACCCAACATGTATATCCAGGGTCATGTTTGTGTCCTAGAGTCTAGACCATGTCCTTAGAGTCAACACTGCATGGACCAGCCATCAACAGACTATAGAAGACTCAAGACTTAGAGAAATTTCAAAGACTCAGAAAATGAGTTCTACGTTCGTCGAACTCAGGTCAACAAAAGTCGTGCTCAGCTCAATGAACTCAGGTAAAATTCTCTGAGCTGAGCTTGACGAATTTGGTTCTCAGATCGACGATCTCTAGATGGTCTACCTCAACATTCTAAGTCCAGAAATATCTAAATATTATAAGTCCAGAACCATACTTCAGTCGACAAATTCATATTCTCAGCTCGATGAACTTAGACCACAGTATTGACAAGTTTATCAAATAGCTGTTAGCAGTTCTCAGGTCGACGAACTTAATTCTCAGGTCGACGAACTTAATTCTCAGGTCGACGATTTCTGGACACTCTACTTCAACATTCTAAAGTCCAAGAACTATTTCTCTAAACACTAGTCGACAAACTTATATTCTCAGCTCGACAATCTTGATACACATAATTAACAAGGCTCTGGAGAAAGCAATTATTTGGTCTTAGTTCGACGATCTTCGATCTCAGCTCGACGACCAAAGATTATCTGGTCGATGAACATAACTTCTCAGCTCGACGAACTCTGGACCTAGGTCGACGAATTCTGTTCTCTACTCGATGATTTTTGTGCAGTTCCAGACTTGGAAATTTCCCTCCCTATGTCCTTATTTTATTCTTCCTAAGTAATCAATGCTTAATATTCTCTGAATATTATCGTTAGAAGCAAGCATTGATTACGGTCTTCATCAGGATTATTACTTGCCCCTTTTCAATGGAACAATTGAGGAAATCATTTAATGCAGACATTCTCCAGGCCATCAACAATCAATGCTGAAGGAATTCAAAAATTCAGAAGGAAGTGGTCATAAGAAAGACAAAAAGGATTTTTTCTTCTTCCTTCTCAATACAGACGACATACAGAATAGAGTGAACACAGAGAACAAGATACACAGGGCAATAGAACAGTAAAGAAGAAAAGCCCTAGTCCAGAGAAATAATACCAGACATAGAAGAAGAAGAACATCAATCAAAAATCAAGAGTCTCCTTCTCTCTTCATTCCAGGATTCTTCAGAGGACAAAAAATACTCTATCAGTCAAGAAGTTCCTGGATACCTTCTGGTCAAGGCTGAAATATTGAAGACCTACTCACCCTATAGAAAAGTTCCAACCTTCTTGAACAAATCAATATCTCAGGGGGAGCTTTGTTAACATCAAAAGATCCACTAAAGTCTTCTCAGTTGTATTTGAGAAAGAGAAGTCAACAACACTCTCTCATCCCCCCACTGTAAAAAGGGTTCTTTAACTCCCTTCAAAAGTTATTCCTGGTTGCAAGTCACCTGACCAAAAGACTTGGGATTGGTTTTTGAGCACCTGATCAAAAGCTCATTGGTGGCAGTAACCTGATCAAAAACATGAGTGGATTCCTACCAGGGTGGTAGAAGAGTGGATATACCCAGGTTTGGAACACTATAAAATTCTTGTGTCGTCTGGTTGCCATCTGGTTCTTTTGTTTTTGCTGTGGCTGTGCTAGTTAGATTTGATGTGTTTGTGATTAATTAGTTTATATTTTGATGTGCCTGTGGTAGGGTATTTTATCTTAGGACTGTTCTTTTACTTACAATATATTTTGGTATCAAATAGCTTTCTTACTTAGTAGATTTTATTAAACAGCAAAAAGCCTTACAAGTTTCAAATACTCTATTCACCCCCCTCTAGAGTATAACAGATCTAACCCTAACTTTCAATTGGTATCAGATCAAGGTTCCTTTGGTTGTACAAGTTAACCCTTGAACCAAAAGATCTTGTGTTAGATCTGTTTTTTATTTCTATTAGGATTATATTCACAGCATGACATAGAATAAAGATTATGCAAGCACAAGACCTCCAGTATGCAACTTAAATAAGTTTGCCATCTAGAAGGCAAGAATAAAACTGTATATGAATCTATTGATGAGGACATCTACAACTCTATCTTGACAGGTCCTCCTCAACCAGCTGCATCCACATCAACTTCCAGCACTCATGCAGTTCCACCACCTGAGTAGACTGATGCCCAAAAGAGAGCCAAGGTTGCTGATGCTAAAGCCATGAACATTCTAGCTCAAACAATGTCTGATGACATTTTCCAAAGAGTGGCTGAATGCACTTCAGCCAAGGCTATTTGGGACTCCCTCAACCAAGTGGTGGCTGGTTCTTCTGATGAAAGGAAGGACAAAATGTCAAATCTCATATCCCAGTTTGAGAACTTCAAGAAAGATGAAGCAGAATCTATTGCAGACATGTACAATAGGCTGAGCTCAATAATCAATGAGCTAAAGACCTTGGATAAAGACATCACCCTCACTGAGATGAATGATAAAATTCTCATGTGCTTCCCAAGCTCATGGGATTCAAGAATCTGGCCAATCAAGGAGGCCAGGAGCCTAAATGAGATTTTCACAGAATCTCTATTAGGAAAGCTCAAGTCCTATAAGCAGCTAATCAAGTCCAGAGAAGCAGCTTAACAAAGGACTCCTCCACTAGCTAGGAAAGAGCACAACCTGGCATTCAAGGCTGTTGAAGAATCTGAAGCCTCAATAGTGAATGAAGAGCTAATGAGTCTTCTTGCCAAAAGGTTTTACAAAATGGCAAGGAAAGACTTCAGGAGAAAATCATCCAAACAGGATGACAAGCCAGGGTATGACAAAACACCCACTAAAGAAGTAGTTTACTTGGGCTGCAGGAAACCTGGACACTTCATCTCAGAGTGTCTAGAGAATCAAAAGAAATAAAGGAGAAGAGAGAAGGACTCCAGAAGACAACAAAGCTCCAGGCTTCCTCCAGTAAATACAAGAAGAAGGAGAAGGGCTTTGTAGCTGAAAGCTGGAGTGACACTGAAGATGAATCCACATGTTCAAGTTCCAGTGAAGAAGAAGAAGAGCTAAGGGCCAAGGAAGTCTGCCTCATGGATATTGATACCTCCAGAAGTCAATCAGAAGAGGAAGAATCTGAAGATGAAGGAGCTTCAGAATCAGAAGCTGATCAGGTATTGTTATTTTTTGACTATAATTCTGATAGTTTCAAAATTGAATTTAAAACTATGTGCATTGATTTAATAAAATCAGAAAAGGAAATCAAAATACTTAGTGAAAAATTATCAAATCAGGAAAACATCATTTCTGAAAACACCAAGTTAAAAGAAGAACTAACATTAGCTAATGAACAAATCACTTCATTAAAAACAGAGCTATGTGAGGCCAAACAACTTGAGGAATCTCTCAATAGGAGAAGCCTTAAGCTGATGGACATCACAAGCACAATCAATGTCAGACTAAATGACAAACTAGGCTTGGGTGCATCATCAAGTTTACCCCCCATACTCAAGAAGAATATATTAACCGCACCAATAAAGTTTGTGTCTGAAAAGGGTAGAGAAAAGGTAGATAATAACAATCCCAGTCAAACTGAAATAACACATAAAAACAAGAAAAATCAAACTCAAAAAACCTTAGATAAAAACAAAGTTCAGCAGATTTCATCGAACTCAGATCGACGAAATGTGGCCAGTTCGTCGAACTCAAGTCGACGAACGCTGAACGCAAATCTATATAATAATCATTCATCTTACTGCGATCGACGAACTGTGTATGGTTTGTCGAAGAGAGATCGACGAACTTGGGGCACAAAAAATGAGTATGTTCATTCTCTGAGCAGAGATCGAAGATCTCATCCCATTTCATCGAACTCTGGTCGACGAACTCACAGCATTTTGTTGAACCCAGAAAGACTTAATAAAAGACATAACTATTACAGCAACTCTAATAAATCTAGGAAACCTTTTAATCCACTGGCTGATTGGATAATTCCTCCTAGAAGATATCACCCCTTAGGGTATAAATCACAACCTGAATTTTCAGTAATATCTACTTTCTCATATCAACAATATAAAGGACCCAAGGTAACCTGGGTCAAGAACCACTAACTGTTTTCATTGCAGGAAAAGTGCTGTCCAGTGTTAATCAAAAAGGGTACCTGGATAGTGGATGCTCCAAGCATATGACTGGAAGCAATGACAACTTAATTAACTACAAGTCTAAGCTGGGACCAAAGGTTATCTTTGGTGATTCAAATTGGGGCTAGTCAGAGGGCTTTGGAGAAGTAAAGATTGGAGCAGTCACTTTTAAAAGGGTGACATATGTAAGTGGACTCAAGCATAATCTCATCTCCATAAGCCAACTATGTGATGAAGGTTATCACATACACTTTAACTCAAAATCTTGTATTATTTATAATAAAGAAAAATAAAATGTTTTAATTGGAAATTGACAAGGAAACATATATTTAGTTGATTTTTATTCTGCACCTTTAGACATTTATCTACTTAATATTATCAGCAGTCAAAATGAATTATGGCATAAAAGGCTAGAACATGTAAATATGAAAAACATTACTAGGCTATCTAAAGACAGCCTTGTGAGAGGTTTACCTTCTGGTCCCTACAAGAAGGAAGGCCTCTGCAGGGCTTATCAACTAGGAAAGCAAACTAAATCTAGTTTTAAGTCAGTTAATAAAAGTGATTCCCCTAGGATTTTGTACTTGCTACACATGGACCTATTTGGACCTATTGTTGTATAAAGCCTAGGAGGTAAATCCTATACTCTAGTTATTGTAGATGACTTCTTAAGATTCACTTGGGTGTTCTTTCTGAGATCTAAGTCAGATACCTTCAAAGTTCTTACAGATTTTCTCAGGACCATACAGATTGAGTACTCTACTCATGTTGCATTGATTAGAAGTGATCATGGTATAGAGTTTGAGTCTCTTCTTATGCATGAGTTCTGTGAGAAGGAAGGTATCAGGCACTGATTCTCAGCTCCTAGAAATCCCCAATAAAATGGGATAGCTGAAAGGAAGAATAGAACCTTAATCGAAGCTGCAAACACATTACTTGCAGATGCTTATATGCACCTATCCTTTTGGGGAGAGGCTGTAAGCACAACAAATTATATACTAAACAAAAGCCTAATACATAAACATAAGAAAAGGACTCCATATGAACTGCTTAAAGGGAAGAAACCTAAAATCACATATTTTAAAGTATTTGGATGCATATGTTATATACATAATAACAACAAGAAATATATTAGAAAGTTTGAAGCTAAGGCTGAAGAGGAAATATTTCTAGGATATTCCCAAGTAAGCAAAGCTTATAGGGTGTTTAATAAATCCTCTTTAAAAATTGAAGAATCAATTCATGTTACTTTTGATGAGGCTAACATGTCTTATAAGGAGAAAGAAATTTCTACCAATAGCACCTTGCAGGTACCTCACTTGTGTGAGAAAATGGGTGAATTAAACCTTCCATAAGAAGCTATAGTACCTTCTCCTCCACAAGTTGATGAAGACAGTGAAGAAGAAAGCACAAAAGTGGTTGAAATTCATTTAACAACAGACATAATTCCATAAGAGGAATTAATTCCAAATGCTGTTGCTGAACCAACTCCACCCACTGATCTTGTCACACTAAGGGATCACCCTAGATCCCAAGTGATTGGAGATAAATCAGCAGGTGTACAGAGAAGGGCATCAACTCAACCAAGATGTGATGCATGCCTGTTTTCTCGCTCAAGTTGATCCCCAATCCATAAAAGATGCTGAGCAAGATCCCCACTGGATCATTGCAATGCAAGAGGAACTCAACCAATTTAAGAGATGTAGAGTTTGAGATTTAGTTCCAAGACCCAAAGACTACCCAGTCATTCGAACTAAATGGGTATATAGAAACAAACTAGATGCCCATAATGTAATTGTGAGGAACAAGGCTAGGATTGTTGCTCAAGGTTATAGGCAAGAAGAAAGGATAGACTATGACCAAATATTTGCGCCAGTTGCAAGGTTGGAAGCAATCAGAATCTTCCTTGCTTATGCTGCATACAAGAAGTTCAAAGTCTATAAGATGGATGTAAAGAGTGCCTTCCTGAATGGAGTACTGAAAGAAGAGGTTTATGTTGAACAACCTCTAGGTTTTATCTCTCCAACCCATCCCTCATATGTTTTTAGATTACATAAAGCTCTTTATAGTTTAAAGCAAGCTTCAAGAGCTTGGTATGAGACCCTAGCTAGCTTCCTGATAGAGCATAAATTCACTAGAGGCATGGTAGATAGAACATTATTCACTAGGAACCAAAAGGATAAAATATTGTTAGTATAAATATATGTAGATGACATTATATTTGGGTCTACTGATTCCAAACTATGTAAGAGGTTTTCTAACCTCATGCATTCTAAGTTTGAAATGAGTAGCATGGGTGAGCTCTCCTACTTCCTTGGTCTCCAAGTGAAGCAGCTACCTGATGACATCTTCATATCCCAAGCTAAATTTGCTAAAGAGCTTATTAAGAAGTTTGGGATGGCTGATGCCTCAGTAAATAAAACACCTATGGCCACTAATGTTGTAATAGACACCGATGAACATGGGAAACCAGTTGATTAGAAATTATATAGGGGCATTGCTGGGTCCCTACTATATCTTACAGCAAGCAGACCTGACATAATGTTTGCCACATGTCTTTGTGCTAGGTTCCAAGTGAACCCTAAAGAATCTCATCTAGTTTTTCTAAAAATTTTTTTGAGATATATAAAGAGTTGTCCTAGTCTAGGACTCTGGTATCCTAATGCGTTAGAATTTGATTTAATTGGATATTCAGATGCTGACTTTGCTGGATGCGGGGTAGACAAAAAAAGTACCTTAGAGACTTGTCAGTTCCTTGGTATGAGATTAGTGTCATGATTCTAAAAGAAACAATCATCTGTGTCTACATCAACTGTTGAAGCAGAATACATAGCAGCTGGATGTTATTGTTCCCAGATGTTGTGGACTCAAAACCAACTCCTGGACTATGGGTTCAACTTAAATAATTCAACTCTATTTTGTGATAACACAAGTACTATATCTATATCACAAAATACAGTCCATCACAGTAGGACTAAGCATATAGATATTAGGCACCATTTCATTAGAGAGTGTGTAGGCAAAAATAAAGTTAATCTTGTCTATATCTACACTGATCTACAAAGAGCTGATATTTTCACCAAACCCCTGGATGAAAGAAATCACTTGTTCTTTATAAATCAGCTTGGTATGATAAATGAAGAAGATTTAAATTGATTTCTGTATGCAGTCGATGAATTTCTCAAAGTTCGTCGTACAAAGATCGACGAACTGTGAAAGGTTCTAGAGATATTCATCGAACGGAGATCGACAAACTCTCTATGTGTGATGTTATTTTTGTTGAACGCAGATCGACGAATCTTCTTCAGAAAACTTTCGTTGAACGGAGCTCGATGAAATGTTCTCACATCTTCAGACTAAGCTCGACTAATTATTTAACTACAAATTATTTCGTTGACCTCAGATCGAAGAATTCTTTTATTTTTCGTGGAATGGGGTTTGTCGATTCATATTCTGGAAAACCTTATATCTAGGTTTTCTTCGACCTCCGTCCCGCGCTTTTAGTTCCCTTGCACTTGATCTTTGTTTTTCTCTTGCAGGTGAACTAATGACGATTCAAGCAGGCAGCCTTGCAGCCATGAAATTTGATACATGATTTGATGTGGACTTTGAATCGTTTCAACATTCAGACCCCATATTCCTCGATATTCTGAAACTGCTTGAAGATCAGCAATTGAAGACTCTGATGTCCACCAGAATCAGACTAGCCGGCGCTGAAATCAGGGAATGGGTATACACCTCCACTACCACAGATGAAGACACCGTGACCGACACAATATCGGGTAATGCTGTCTCTTTTACTCCTGCCGTTCTGACTGAAATATTTGGATTAAATAATGGTACTGAAGAACTGGAGATTGATACTGAAGAATTTAATGACATGTTAAATAAAATGGGTTATTCTGGAGCAACCCCCAATAAACTACTGAAGAAACATCTATCTGCTGAGTATAAATTTCTAGCAGATATTGTAGGGAAAGTATTACCGGGCAAGCACACTGCCCATGATTACATAACTAGGCATCAATTCCTGGTAATTTGTGTAGTGGTGAATAAGAAAATAGTGAACTGGGATCATCATGTTTGAGCTGATTAAGAAAAAGAATACCAAAAAGGAGGTTTATTTTGGAAGGATTCTAGGAATCTTCCTTAAGGAAAAGGCTGCTGAATCCCTGGTCACCCCGACTATATTCATAAATGCCTCCAAGAGGCTCACCTATGCCCTCTTTGGTAGGTGGGAGAGGAACATCACCAAGCCAACCAAGGCTTCTTCCTCCTCCAGGCATTCTGAAGGCACTAAGGCTGTCACAGCCGCTCCTCTAAACCCAGAAGAAGCCCCCTCCACCTCCAACATTCCTTCTTCTCCTCAACATACCACTTCACATTTCTACACCAGCTCCATCTCCTGCACATTCTCCACATCCATCCTCTCCTCAAATAAATCTCACTGAAATCAAATCACTTGAAACCCCATCTTCCACCATTTAGGAATCCCTACAACACTCCCTTTCCCAATCACCACAACCATCCCCACCTCAATCCCCCCTTCCACCTCATCTAACCACCACAGCTCCTGATACCTTTATCTCCTCCCACATGTTCAATCTAGTGATTCCCCCATCATCTCCACATCAAGAATCCCTCCACACAACTGAAATTCCATCTTCTGTACCTGACCACATACACCAAGATATATCTAGTGCATTTTCTGTTTGTTCAAATTGTGGTCACCACAATCCCTACTCCTCCACTGCTCCAGAATCCCTCTACTTAAACTTTTCTGATATTGCTAAGGATTTGCTTACTTTCATCTCTCCCACTCTTCAAAAACTTCTAACTAATGCTCTAGCTCCTCTCACTACTTCCATCCAAATTCTCTCTGCCACAATTACTGCTTCTATCCCCTGTCCCTTCTTTTGGGGGACTGGCTCCAGGACCTTCTGCAGCCAGTCAAGGGGAGATGCTTCATGATGAAGAAGCTCCAGTGAATGTAGCAGCAGAAAAACAGCAACAGCAGAAAAAGTAGCAGTAGAAGAAGAGGCAGCAGCAACATAAGCTCTAGTGAATGTAGCAGCAGTAGCAGCAGAAAAACCTGCAGCAGAAGTAGAGGCAGCAGTAGCAGAACCTGATTCTTTCTTGATTGAATCTTCAAAAGATGTAGCAGATCTCTCTGACATAATAGATTAAATAGAATTAAATACTGATATGGATGAGCCTATTTTGGCAGAGATAAACACTGTTGGTGATTATATTATAAATCCCATAGTTGATCTTTTGAATTTGTTGAGCATTTTTGATACAGTTCATTTGAACTTTCTGCCAGAGCACGGCATAAAGCCATCTTTGGCTATAGTCCCTTTTACCTCTCCAATAAGCCCCAAGGTTGCCAAGTAAATAAAGACTAGTTTTGCTATAACAGAAGTTCCTGCTATTCCATCTCCACCAAAAGCTGCTTCCCTCATTACTTCATCTCCTCCTGGAGACATTTCTGCTCCAACTTTTGTTATGGATGACTCTCCAATGCCTGATCTTGATGAATTGATCATGGCTGATATAAAAGAAGAAAATAAAACAGTTGTTGAAAGCACTGTTATGTATAGCTCTCCAGCTCCTCCTCCAGCCCCTTCCCAGGTAGAGAAACCCTTGATATCTACAGAGGATGTGAAAGAAATACATACTTTATATGATACTCCTCAAGACTCTTCTGATGATGAAGATGAGGAAGAAGATTCTGATGATGAGCCCAAGGCTAAGAAGAAAGTCTCCAAGAAAAGGAAAGCTCCTCCTCCTCCAGCCCCAAAACCTAATCCAACAAATGATACTCCCTATTATATACTGCAGAAAATCACACCATACAAGGGCATGCCAGCATGGATGTGGCTATCCAAGAACCAACAAAAAGAAAGAAAGAAAAGCAGGAGATACCCATCTCCTCCTCCAAGATTCAGGAAAGACCCTCCTCCTCCTCCACATGCTGCTGGTGCTTCAGGTTCTTCAACTCAGAGGACTACCGAGTATCAAACATATCAGAGACATCAGGGTAGGTCCTCCTCTTCTTCAGGAAGCAGCTAGTAGACGCAATATTCATCTGGCAAACAACATCAACAACAACAGCAATAAATCATTAAACATCAGAAAGCTGAAAGCCCAAAGAGACCTGCCTCCACTCCTATACCTTTTGAAGATCCAGAAACGGCTACAACAACAAGGATGGCCAGGTTCCAGGAATTGGTTGGCCTATCCATGATCAAAAAGGCAAGAGCTGAAGGAAAGGATCCTTCACAATACTCAACCATGTCCAAATACAGGAAGGAAGAACTCAACAGGTTTGCTAAAGCTAACAAATTCTTTAATGTTGATGATTATATGAAACTGCATCCAGAAGCTGTAGTGTCAAGAGCTACTTCCCTGCACATAATTGGAGCAGCTGATATGACAATGACAAAGGCTCATGCATCAAATCCAAACACGGAATTCAAATTCACTCAGCATGGTGAAACAACTAAAGAGGAGAAGCATAAGGAGCAAAAGAAGAAGAAATAAATTTTGAACTGCTTTAGTCTTTCTGTTATTCTAAAACTGTCTGATTAATTCTAGATACAAAGCTCTCTGTACATATATATCTGCTGCATAGTTTAAATTTTTCCTGCCAGATATATGTTTTCTTGCTTTGTGAATATTTGTGTCTGTATTTAGTGACCTCACCCAAAAAAGGGAGATTGTTGGATCCCTAGTTGGATTTGGGCTAGGTTCACTAAGCTAGGATATTTGACCTAACATGTATAGCTAGGGTCATGTTTATGTCCTAGAGTCTAGGCCATGTCCTTACAGTCAACACTGCATGGACCAGCCATCAACAGACTGCAGAAGACTCAAGAATTAGAGAAATTTCAAAGACTCAGAAAATGAGTTCGACGTTCATCGAACTCAGGTCGACGAAAGTCGTGCTCAGATCGAATGAACTCAGGGAAAATTCTCTGAGCTGAGCTCGAAGAATTTGTTTATCAGGTCGACGATCTCTGGATGGTCTACCTCAACATCCTAAGTCCAGAAACATCTAAATATTCTAAGTCCAGAATCATACTTCAGTCGACGAATTCATGTTCTCAGCTCGACGAACTTAGACCACAGTATTGACAAGTTTATCAAGTAGCTGTTAGCAGTTCTCAGGTCGATGAACTTAATTCTCAGGTCGACGAACTTAATTCTCAGGTCGATGAACTTAATTCTCAGGTCGATGATTTCTGGACACTCTACTTCAACATTCTAAAGTCCAAGAACTATTTCTCTGAACACTAGTCGACGATCTTATATTCTCAGCTTGACGATCTTGATACACAGAATTAACAAGGCTCTATAGAAAGTAGTTATCTATTCTTAGTTCGACGATCATGGATCTTAGCTCGAACGAATAAAGATTATCTGATCGATGAACATAACTTCTCAGCTCGACGAACTATGTACCCAGGTCGACGAATTCTGTTCTCTGCTCGACGATTTCTGTGCAGTACCATACTTGGAAATTTCCCTCCCTATGTCCTTATTTTATTGGAATAATTCCGGAGTAATCAATGTTTAATATTCTCTGAACATTACCGTTAGAAGAAAGCATTGATTATGGTCTTCATCAGGATTATTACTTGCCACTTTTTAATGGAACAGTTGAAGAAATCATTTAATGCAGACATTCTCCAGGCCGTCAGCAATCAATGCTGAAGGAATTCAAAAATTCAGAAGGAAGTGGTCATAAGAAAGACAAAAAGGATTTTTTTCTTCTTCCTTCTCAATACAGACGACATACAGAATAGAGTGAACACAAAGAACAAGATACATAGGGCAATAGAACAGTAAAGAAGAAAATCCCTAGTCTAGAGAAATAATACCAGACACAGAAGAAGAAGAAGAACATCAATCAAAAATCAAGAGTCTTCTTCTCTCTTCATTCCAGGATTCTTTAGAGGATAACAAATACTCTATCAGTCAAGAAGTTCCTGGATACCTTCTGTTCAAGGCTGAAATATTGAAGACCTACTCACCCTGTAGCAAAGTTCGAACCTTCCTGAACAAATAAATATCTCAGGGGGAGCTTTGTTAACATCAAAAGATCCACTAAAGTCTTCTCAGTTGTATTTGAGAAAGAGAAGACAACAACACTCTCTCATCCCCCCACTGTAAAAAGGGTTCTTTAACTCCCTTCAAAAGTTATTCCTGGTTGCAAGTCACCTAATCAAAAGACTTGGGATTGGTTTTTGAGCACCTGATAAAAAGCTCATTGGTGGCAGTCACATGATCAAAAACCTGAGTGGATTCCTACCAGGGTGGTAGAAGAGTGGATGTACCCAGGTTGGGGAACCACTATAAAATTCTTGTGTCGTCTAGTTTCCATCCTTTTCTTTTGCTCTTGCTGTGCCTGTGCTAGTTAGGTTTGCTTGTGTTTGTGATTAATTAGTTTATATTTTGTTGTGCATGTGGTAGGGTATTTTATCTTAGGACTGTTCTGTTACTTACAACATATTTTGGTATCAAATAGCTTTCAGACTTAGTAGATTTTTTTAAACAGCAAAAAGCCTTACAAGTTTCAGATACTCTATTCACCCCCTCCCCCATCTAGAGTACATCAGATCTAACCCTAACTTTAATAAAGGTATATTACAAGCTGTAATACTCAGTATTAATCAAAGGAAAGCCCGTCGCAAGAGTGACATTTAAGCTGCGGCGGGCGAAGACTGTTGTTGTTGCTGCTAGCAGCCCCTCTCTTTAGCTCAGCTCAACTCTCTCGGCATCAACCTGCAAGCACAACCATCAAAGTAACCGTCTGCTCGATAGCTCCTGATCAACCTTCCCAACCATCTCCACACTCGGATCAACTCCCTTCTCTCCTCTATCCCCGTAACCCTTGGACAAGCGCTTGCACCACTCTCGAGCACTCAGAATCTTCCTCCTCTCCAACCCCGCAATCCTCTTCTTCACCTAGCTTGTGAGATCGAACAACCCGTTAACTAGGCGGTGCCGTTTTCGCGCATCAACACATGGTGCTCCCCGTGGTTCTTTTTGTTTATTTTATGCTGTGTATGGGTGCTGGGAGATTGTGCTCCAGTTTTGGTTTTAGCTGTGCAGTGGTGCGTTTTCCCCACGGGAGGATTTCTGAATTGAGGAAAGTGCACGGTCGTTTGTTTTCTTAGCACACGGTTCTTTTTGATCGTGCGTTTTATTTGTGCAGGAGAAATGTCAAACTGAGCTCGACGAATTTCTTAACGCATGGTTGACGCATGGTTTCTTCGAAACAGTGCACGAAGGAAACACACGATTTTCCTATAGCTTCTTGTTTGTTGCTCTCTGTAGTTAATCATGTGATTTGTTCACGCACGGGCGGAAGTGCCCGTGTGAGAGTAAAATGCACGGTTCCACCTTCCCTGCGAAGTAAAATGCACGGGTCAACGCTTCATATTCCACAAGCTAGGCCTGCAAGTTAATAACATACGGTTAGCGCACGGTCGTGCGCCATACCGTGCGTGCCTATTTTTTTGTCCTGCTTCTATTTAAAGCGCATATTTTCCTCTATTGAAGGATAGTTTTTCTCCACCGCCATTTTCCGCCTCCAAGGAAGGGTTCAGTCATTTCCCTTCATCTTCCACCTTAGGGAGGTGCTCCGAGCAAGCTTTCAACCCCATATTCAATCCCGAGCTTCCTCTCAGCCTCCTCCTTCATCCTTAAGCTTCAAGAAGGGTTGGATCTAGATTTCTCCATCAAGCTAGGAGAAGTTTGTGCCATCCTCCACCGAATCGTGACACGAAGAAGATGGGTCCATTGGGAGTTAGTGACAGCCTCCTGTACCCCGGACGCAGTTGAGGACCGAGCTAGGACGCGGATTGACAACCCACCGATTCCTTCCGTGAATCCTCCACAAGACTTCAGATTTGGTCGATTTCACACACTCTCTTCTTATTTTGTTGTTTATAGCGTAGTTTGATCTCTTTGTATATGGTGAAGTATGTTTAGTTTGTAAAACATTTGTATTCAATCATGTCTATGTGATTTCATATTTATGTTATTTACTTGAGGTGCGCCTTAATTTTCCATCCGCCACCACATCTGTTTTGCCACACTAGCAATTGTTAGTGGCGTGCATAGCGAAGAGGTGCTCACGCTCCTCATTCTGCCATTCTAACCATCTCATCTACAAGCCTACTCGTCCATCCACCTAGCAATTTGGTGCATAGTAGCCCATGTAGTCTTCCATCCCGCCTGGCGAAGCATTGCATAACAACGTTGCATAGGAGTAGTTTATAGTGTTTTATTTTCTTTTTCCCCATACATTAAAGCCCCCCTTCAATAACTCCGACCTAAGGACTTCAATCTCAAGTCCTCCTCGAAATTAACTCCACCTTACTGTGTTCCTTTAAGAGATCGATACTTGGGGAAATTCACCCATTTTATATTACTTGTGCGACCGGTACACTTGCCTTCCAACGCATCATCTGCCTCTGCTGCATTAAAGGAGCCCGCGCCGTGCTATGTGAGCTGAGGAATAGTCCGCCTGCTACTGAAAGAGGCCGGTGCTAGAAAACTAGAGGGCTGAGTGGCGGACTACAAAGTGAGTCCGCCGAGCCCGCGACGGACAGGTAGAGTCCGCCTCTACTGCTGGAGGATTGTCTCCCCTGCTGGGTGACAAGGGATTGGCGACCTGGCGGACTGGAGAGCACAGATCGAGCTTGATGTTGGATAAAGCGAGGTCGCTACCCCCTGGCGGGTAGAAGGAGTCGATCGTCCTTGCTAGAGTGAGTGAGCTTGCCACCTTCTGGCGGACTGGAGTCGAGTCCGCAATGTTATTATGCAGTCTGGTGTAGAGTAGTTGGCCATACTGACAAGTCCCATCTCAAGCGGGCTGAGACCGAGTCCTCCACCTGCTAGCAGACTGAAGGGGCAGGCCGCTCATGCTAGTTGGTGACCTGAAGGCGGTCTTCCTGTTGGCGGCCTAAAGCTTGTCGACTATGTTACCTGGCGGTCTGAAGAAGCAGGCTGCTCGTTCTGGGTGGTGACCTGGAGGCAGGCTGCCTATTGGGCAACCTGAAGCTTGTCGCGTACGATTGGGCGACCTGAGGGAAGGCGTCCTAGTGATGTGGCGGTTTGTCATGCTTGCTGTTCGACCTGCAGGAGTGGGCTGAAGAAGAAGGCCGCAACTCCTGTCGAGCATGTGGCTACTTGGCGGTCTAGGTGGATAGGAGTGTGAGTCTTCCACTTTGTTGGGTAGTCCACCTATTGGAATAGACAGAACCATTGTGCAGTTTGTTGATCTAACCGCACAGCCTGTAGGGGCGGACTAAGGAAGCTGTCAGTAGCCCCTGTAGAACAAGCGGCTGCTGCGCGACCTGGGTTGTCAGACCAGGGAGACCGCCCTAGCCGTGCAGCTTGAGCGGATATAGAAGTCTATCCACGCCTCTTAGAAGACAAGTCGCGGCCTCTAGGGGGTACCTAGAGCAGGCCACGACTTGTAAGCTAGCTACCTTGGAAGGGATCGCCGATTTCTGGGTTAGCATAATCCCCGCACTTTTTTAAGTCCCGAAGGGAACTTCGAAAAAGTAGGAGACCCACGAAAATCATGATCCACCCCTCGAAAAAGTAAGAGGTAAGGAGAGATGTAACCCAATATCTCTCCTCAAAAGAGGTTTGCTAATGCCTATCTTTTTCCTGCAAAGGAAAAATTAATGCAGGCGAAAAAGAGGTACTTCTCGTATATACCTGAATTGCTTTTGCAAAATGAAGAAGAGGTGAATGTCTTCCGTTGAGCTCTGCAAAATAAAGATGAGAGGAAGTATAAAAGGAGAATAACTTGCAAGTAACTGAATGAGGCTTGTAAGCACCTGTTAACTTCTGCAAAAGGAAGAGTTAGTAGGTGTGAAAGTAAAATAAGTCGCAAGTACCTGAAGGAAACTTGCGAATATCTTCTAGTCTCTGCAAAAGTAAGAATAAGAAGCTGATATGATAGAAAAATAAGTTGCAAGTACCTGGATGGAACTTACAAATATCTGTTAATCTCTACAAGAGGAAGAGTGAGCAGCAGATATAAAAGAACACTAAGTTACAAGTACCTGAAGAGGACTTGCAAATATTTGCTAATCTCTGCAAAAAGAAGAGTAAGAAGCATATATGATAGAAAAATAAGCTGCAAGTACCTGAGGGGAACTTGCAAATATATGATAATCTCTTCAAAAGAGGAGTTAGGAGCAGATATGATAGAAAGGTAATTTGCAAGTACCTGAAGAGAACTTGCAAATATCTATTAATCTCTGCAAAAGAGGAGTTAGGAGCATATATGATAGAAAGGTAAATTGTAAGTACCTGAATATAACTTGCAAATATCTGTTAATCACTATAAAAGAGGAGTTGGAAGCAGATATGAAAGAAAAGTAAATTGCAAATACCTGAGGGGAACTTGCAAATATCTGCTAATCTCTGCAAGGAAAGAGTAAGTGACAGATATGAAACAAAATTGAGTTACAAGTACCTGGAGGGAATTTGCAAATATCTGCTAATCTCTACAAAAATGAGTTAGAAGCAGATATAACAAAGAAGTAAGTTGCAAGTACCTGGAGGGAACTTGCTAATATCTGATAATCTCTACAAAAAGAAGAGTGAGAAGCAGATATGAAAGGAAAGCAACTTGCAAGTACCTGAAGGGAACTTGCGAATGTTGACTGTTGATATGATAAGATTGATATAATTGGATAGCAGGAGAAATGACCTGCAAACTTTGCAATTAATTGAATAAAGATCAAACTGTGATAATGATCTTACTGTGTGATCAAGTATTATATCTTTAATATGAAATCCATATTAGTAAGATGAAAATGCTGACTAGACTTTAGCTGAATAGTTTGTTTAATAAAGAGAACCAGACTCTGATTAATGATTGATGCCAGTATCGACCAATATGAGTAACAGAGAGCTTGTTAATCATCATCTGATAGAGCTTCATGCATGCAATGTATATAAGATGAGCATAAGAAAAATACATGTTGCAAATCCTTTTGATAGGTTGGATTTAATCTGTTAACCTATAAGAAGGCAGAATGCAAAATGAGGGCTACAAACGAAGATGACCAAAAAAGGGTCGGATGCTACCACAGGAGTTCTCCCTTGGGCCTTATGCATCGCCTGCCTAAGAAAGACCATCAAGAGTGTTGTCCTACCTAGAGCGGGCTGATCGCGCTTCCTTTAGAAGGGCAAAAAAGAGAAAAATAGAAAGATTCCTGAGAAGGAACGTTAGATACACTGCTCTCATGCCTCGGGTTACAAACATCGCTGATCAGTTAGGCCAGGTGCGCCAAGTGGTCTATAACATTGCTCGCCTTTAGAAAGATCAGTGAAGTTGTGGGCCCTGCGAAAGCATGGATTGAGAGTACCATCGAGTATTCTACTATTATAGTTATGAGATGATCAAGGAGGCAAGACTACACTTGATCGCCATTGCTTGCCCATCAAAGATCATCGTAACTGTAATGTATCCTTAGTGGGGCACAACAGAGCTAACACCTGGATCCTCCCTTGATACCCGCTTTGTGTTAGATACCGACAAGGAATCGAAGTCCCGTAATTCTCCACACGAGAGTTGGACAGCTCCCACTACACATACGTGAACACTCCCCACTATATGTGGTCATCGTGGCCTTATGCCGGAGTCCAATCTTCAGGGGGCCCTAAGCAAGAATCGGCGATGTCTCGGTGGTTCAGTGATCTCTTTGGCAAAGAGAAAATAGAGGAGGAAGCACTCCAAAAAGGGAAATGTGTTAGTATGTGATTTCTGACGTAAAATTTATTGAATTGAATGAAAGAACACTTAGAAGTATTTTAGAGAAAATGTTTAAAGTATGTAAAGTAGAAATAACTGGCAAGGATTGCGTGGAGCTTTTGGAACTGCGATGTCCCTTTCACTTCAGAATAGTCTTCCGAGGGCTCCCTCGTGATCGGCATCGATGCATTCATCAATATTGAGTATAGGGCGATTGTTGATTTGTCTCACTCGCTTTGAGCAGCAAGAAACATATGTTACTTCTTTGTCTTTTGAAGTTGATGGATCAGAGTGGCCATCCTTTAGAAATAGGTCACGCATCTTACCCTGCCTCAGCATCTTCTGTACCAGTTGACGAAGTGCTCTGCAGTTTTTAGTTAAATGCCCGCTTTCTTTGTGAAACTCAAAGAACATATCTGAATCTTTTGGTCTTTGATCTGCTGGTCGATAAGGCCTTTTGTAATTAGTCTTATCCTTCATGACTTGGCTTAATTCTTGCATGGCCTCATCCAGTTCGGACTCTTGCATGTCATCATCTTGCTGCCGATGAACTGAAGCTGCTTGCGGAGTTGGCAATAGTAATAATTGATCTCGGGGTCGATCCTGGCCTGGGAAGATGTGTCGATGACGTTGAAATCTCCTTCCCTTCCTTCAGTGGGATGGAAAATCTTTCCGAGGAGACCTCGGAGGTTGCTTGGAAGAAGAAGAGTCTTTCTCTGTTATAATCCTGAAGCCAATGTTGGGATTGATCTTCTCACCTCGAGTGTATGAGTTGGCTAAGCCAATCAACTCTTGATATGTCCTTGGTTCTTAGACATTAGCCTCAAAATTGAGTGGTCCTTCATGCAAACCATGTATTAGAGCCACCGATACATTTCTTGATCAACTATCTCAATGTCCAAAATCTCTTTCTGGAAACGATCCATAAAGTGAGACCAGGTCTCATTCTCTCGTTGTCTGATCTCAAAGAGGGCTTCTGGGCCACCTTTTCTCTCTATTGAAGTAGAAAACCTGAGAAGAAACTCTCTTCACAAATCAGCAAATAAAGCGTTGGACTGAGGACGCAGTCCATAGAACCAATCCCTAACTTGTCCATAAAAGGTTATTACAAGGAGTTTGCATTTGGCTGCATCTGAGAGGGACTTGAGAACTACGCCTGATTCAAAATCTTGAAGGAACTTCATTGGATCAGTCTCTCCAGTGTAAGTTAGTAATTGTGGCTCTCTGAAGTTAACTGAAGTTGGTTCATGCAGAACGCTTTCTAAACGTGGTGATGGCTCTTCCTGCTCTCTTACAACATAAAGAAAGAAGGGAGCATAAGCTATAAAAGGAGCAGGAAGATAAAAGGAAAAAGCTTTTGCGGGAAGATCAAAGGCACGAGCTGATGAATAGGGATGACTTACTTGAAAGTTAAGAAATCTAGGTGGACTTCCTCGGGCTGCTTCCAGGAAGAAGTTTTGAAGAGCAGCAAACTCATCGTTTTGAGACCGCAAGGGGTTGCATGCCTTTGCGGAAAGCTAGGTGTGTAAGCAGGAGGATAAACCAGTGGATAGGCCAGAGGATAAGTTTGCTGATCACCCAATGTCGGTGTTGGATTAACTGAGGAACTGGTGCTGCTGTAGATTGCATCTCTAAATGCTATATGATAGCAGCAAGAGTACGGTTGATTGCCTGAAACTGTTGGGCGGTTTCCCGTCGCGATTTCTCCAAGGCTTCCCAGAGAGGATATTCACTAGGAATTGATGGAGCAAGGTTCTCGGCTGATTGATGATCTGTCATGGCTAACCGTTAGTTTTCACTGTCTGTTCGAGATCTGAAGGCCGCGTGTTAAATGTTGATGCACATAAATGAGAGTGGGGGACGTGGGCACCAGCATCTAATAGGTGTTCAGTCTCACTAGCGAGGTGAAGAGGAACATTGCAGGGATATAGGAGAGGTTATTGAGGATGAGGGGAAATGCTTCGGAATTCTCGAGAGTGGAGCACACTTAATCAGTGATGCAGGGAATAGCAGGGAAGGTTGATCAGGAACTATCGCGGAGACAGTTACTTTATCGATTAGGTTTTGTTAGTCAGGATTGCAGGTTTATGTCGAGAGTAGGGGTGAGGAGTTGCGAAGAAGAGGGGGATGCTAGCAGCGGCAATAGCAGAATTCGCCCGCCACGGCTTAAATGTCACTCTTGCGATGAGTTTTTCTTTGATTATAATTCAGTTTTACAGCTTGAGTAGAGTCCTTTACATGGGAAAATAAAGGGTACAAGGGGAAGCTGGCGGCTAAGGAAAGAAGATCACAGAGGCCACACAGACTGAGTAGGGAGGTCGGTAGACCGCGCAGATAGCTGATCTCGCAGTTCAGTGAACTAAGCCGAGCGGACTACGAGATCAGGCAGAGAGGACTGGTGAGGTCGCGTAGACTGAGAAGTAATGTCCGCAGGTTCTGATGCCTTGACCCTGTCATCCATTCTCCCACCACACGAGAGGTATGCGGGACTATTTATATACCCAAGGAGGTAACAGTCTTAGTAACGTCACCCCCTGTTTGTCGGTGAGTTAGTGCGAGTAGACAAGGAGTCCGTCGAGTCCGCACCAAGTTGAGCGGATGTCTTGCCTTCTTGATCTATTGTTGGCAGACTGGGATGAGTCCGCCTCTACTGTATTAAACGAACCCACGCCGTGCTATGCAAGCTGAGGAATAGTTCGCCTGCTGCTGGAAGAGGTCAGTGCTGGAAAACTGGAGGGCTGAGTGGCGGACTACAAAGTGAGTCTGCCGAGCCCGCGACAGACATGTAGAGTCCGCCTCTTTTGCTGGAGGCTTGTCACCCCTGCTTGGCGACAAGGGCATGGTGACCTGGCGGACTGGAGAACACAGGTCGCGCTTGCTGTTGGATGAAGCTAGGTAACTACCCCCAGGAGTGTAGAAGGAGCTGATCGTCCTTGCTGGAGTGAGTGAGCTCGCCACCTTCTGGCGGATTGGAGTCGTGTCCGTAATGTTATTGTGGGGTTTGGTGTAGAGTAGTTGGCCATGCTGCCATGTCTCGTCTCAGGAAAATGAGACCGAGTTTGCCACCTGCTGGTAGACTGAAGGTGCAGGTCGCCCATGCTGGTGGGCGACTTGAAGGTGGGCTGCATGTTGGGGAGCCTGAAGCTCGTCGACTATGCGACCTGGCGGTCTGAAGAAGCAGGCATCTCGTTCTTTGTGGAGACGTGGAGGCAGGCTGCCTGTTGGGCAACCTGAAGCTTGTCGCATACTGTTGGGCGACCTGGGGGAAGGCCGCCTAATGATGTGGCAGTTTTCCTTGCTTGCTGTTCGACCTGCAGGAGAGGGCTGAAGAAGAATGCCGCAACTCCCGTCGAGCATGCAGCTACTTGGTGGTCTAGGCGGATAGGAATGTGAGTCCGCCACTTTGTTGGGTAATCCACCTATTGGAATAAAGAGAACCATTGCGCGGTTAGCTGATCTAACCACGTCTCCTGTAGGGGCGGACTGAGGAAGCAGTCCGCAGCCCCTGAAGAACAAGCAGCTACTGCGCGACCTAGGAGGTCACACCGGGGAGACAGCCCTAGCCGCGCGGCCTGAGCAGATAGAGAAGTTTCTCCGCCACTCGTAGTGGATAGGTCGCGACCTCCAGGGGGAACCTGGAGCATGCCGCGACTTGCAAGCTAGCTACCTTAGGAGGGATCGCCGATTTCTGGGTTAATGTAACACCCCCTATCCGTCGCATAGCATATAACAGTAGGTCCGGCCGGGGCCCGACTCCATATACCACAGACAGACCGGGTGGTTACTCAATGGAAACCATCCAACTAATCCAACGTCCTACACATTGCATTCTAGCGGAAGCAATATAAAAGTTGCAATTAAGAACCCAGCACAAAGAGCACGAATGTCCACTAAAACACCAAATAGGAATGTCGTAAATACACGAGTACAAGCCTTAAGGCCTTACAAAAAGGTTTACTTCAAAATTACATGTTTTACAAACCACGACACGCAGGCCGGTCATACATGAGTAAAAGCAGTAAACACTCCAATTAGGCCTTCGAGGGTCGGCTTCACAATTTGGGCTTTAGCCCGCTATTGACCGCTTTGTCCAGCAGCACCTGGATGCAATAAAACCACCGCACAGTGGCAAACAAAGAGCAACGGTCAGCAATGCAGACCAAATTATAACGATCGCGCCCCCAACTCGGGGCGGCGATGCTCCTTCCCTGCATTTTATTAGTATAAACATGCATAATAGTAATGTCACAACATCACAGGCGTAGGCTCGCACGGCCACACACCCAATGCACTCAGGGCACATTCTCAGTGAACCGGCCAATGTCACGTAAATTTAAGCCATAGACATTCCGGACTCACCACCGCCGCTTTGACGACCAAACATATGAGCTTTTGTCTTCTTTGCATAGGTCACGTCAATTTAAGCCATAGACCGCCGAAGACCCTCATCTATGCCAACGTCTCTAACCGAACGACATAGAATGGGTACAGTTCCATCTAACCCGTGCTCACATGGCAACGACATTTTAAGCCATATGCGCGGGTCAAACTTCTCCCGAGTCCTGTTTCCATCACACTTCACATAACCCGGTTATGTTCATGTTGGCTCCCAGGCCACCAAGTTGGCAAGATCACGCATCCGCCCAGTTTTCCGGGTGCACCTTATGGTTAATCCCCAAGGCTTCCTGTTGCAATCTACCACGTAGAAAACCTGAAAAACAACCAATCGCACGGAGTCTTCTCCGGCATTTATGCAATGCAACATCACCGATCCAGACCAACATGTCCGGATAGGCTTCACACATCATGCCTATGTCCGTTCTCGTTTATGAACTCTACACAACTGGGACTTTACATATCTACCCGAAGGAACGCCTCCAACTCATCGCAAACTCGCGAGAGCGGGCTTCCTATGCAAAGAAGGAGAGCTTCACAAGCTCAAAAAGAGAATCGTTACCCTAGCGTTCCTCTCTGGTGCCATGGAAATGTAAGCGGATGAAAAGCACCGCACTCTCTTTGCCTCCATAGATCCGAAGTTGGCTCGCGATTTGGAGCTTCGAAGCTCCTCTAATGGCCTGATCTAGCTTCTTCTTCTTCCTTTGCTCTCACCTCTCTCTTGACTTAGAAAGAGAACCACTCAAGTAAGAATGAGGGTTTCAAAGGCCCAATCCCGGGTATATCCCAGTAGGAACAACCCCCAACCATCGGATCCCAAAATAAGGAAACGAATGGCTACAATTTGTAGCTAAAAAGTAAAACTTGGGCCGAACACGGCCTGGCACACGCCCGTGTCTAGGGCTGTGTCCCTCATTCGCCGTCAAAATCGACGCGCCTGGAACAACACACGGGCATCCAACATGCCTGTGTTCGACCTGACACGCCCATGTTCCAATAGACACGGCCGTGTGGTCGGCCATGTGCCTCCATCGACACAGTCCCGAAAACAACCCGAGACTCTCACGGGTATTGGAAACGCCCGTGTCCTAACCCGTGTCCACTCGAACACGCCTGGGCTCCAGGCCGTGTTCACGGTCTCGGCACTTCGTCGAGTGAAGTTCGTCGACCACCCGACACGGCCTTGGACACGCCCGTGTCCAAGGCCGTGTGCTTTGTCTCGACACTTCGTCGAGCGAAAATTGTCGACTTCCCTGGCCGATCGTCGACACGGGCTCGACACGCCATGAGACACGCCCGTGTATCAGGCCGTGGTTTCTGCTCGACGATCGTCGACTCCAAAATCGTCGTCCTCTCGACCAAAACGTCGACTCCAGCCTGACATGCCCTGGGACATGCCCGTGTCCCAGGCCGTGTGCCTACTACCAAATTCCAAATCTGGCCCAAAACGCCCCCCGTCGCTCTTTTGAGTTTCGGGGCGTTACAACTCTCCCCCTCTTAAAAGAATTTCGTCCACGAAATTATATAAAGGAAAGACAAGTACCAAAATTAAATTGTACCTGAGCTGGAAC
Source organism: Platanthera guangdongensis (assembly GCA_039583875.1). Taxonomy (NCBI): domain Eukaryota; kingdom Viridiplantae; phylum Streptophyta; class Magnoliopsida; order Asparagales; family Orchidaceae; genus Platanthera; species Platanthera guangdongensis. The sequence goes on from CM077150.1 coordinate 54,094,074, forward strand.
AACTTCGGATACTCATCAATCATAGTCTGCTCTCATTCCCAAGAGAGCTCCTCTCGACCGTAATTATCCCATCGGACCTTGACCATCCTGATCTCTTTATTGCGTAGCCGCTTGACCTCCGAGTCCTCAATCCGCACGGGCTTGACTTTTGTCGTCAGCCCACTATCCACCGGCACTTGATCAACTGCGATCACTTGCAAAGGCTCTTGCACCGCCTTCCGTAGCACCGAAATATAGAATACATCTTGCAAACCACTTAGCTCCACTGAGAGCTTCAACCGATAGGCTGCTTCACCAACCCGATCCAAAACCTCAAACGGCCCAAGGTACCTCGGGCTTAGCTTTTTCAATCGCCGCACCCGCGAGACACCATTGAACGACTTGATCTTTCAGTACACATAGTCGCCCACAGCGAACTCCACGTTCCTGTGCTTGGCATTATAGTACTTCGCTTGCCGGTCCTGAGCGATAAGCAACCTCTCCCGAATGGTACGCACCAATAAAGTAGCATCCTCCACTTCTAATCGCTTATACAACTTTGACTCACCCGTTTCTAGCCAAGACAACGACGTGCGACATTTTCTACCATATAGGGCCTCGAAGGGCGCCATTTGAATACTCGCTTGGTATCTATTGTTGTACGCGAACTCCCCCAAATAAAGATGGTATTCCCATTGCTTTCCAAAATCCAAGACACACATGCGAAGCATGTCTTCCATAGTTCTATTGACCCTCTCAGTCTGCCCATCTGTTTGCGGATAGATGGTTGTGCTGAATTTTTGCTTTGTTCCCAACATTTGCTGCACAAGCCTCCAATCATTGGACGTGAACCGCCCATCTCGGTCACTCATGATGCTGCGGGGCACACCGTGAAGCCGTACAATATTATCCACATACAGTTTTGCCAACTTGTCCACCGGATCATCATTCCTATGTGGTATGAAATACGACACCTTCGTTAACCGATCTACGACCACCCAAATGACGTCGTTACCCTTTTGCGACCTTGGCAAACCGTGCACAAAGTCCATAGAGATGTCGTCGAATTTCCACTCCGGAATAGGCAAGGACTTAAGAAATCCTCCCGGCTTTTGGCACTCCGCCTTCACCAAGGCGCAAGTTTGGCACTTTGCTACGTAGAGCGCCACATCTTTCTTCCAACCCGGCCACCAAAATAGTTTCTTTACATCACGATACATCTTCGTGCTCCCCGGGTGAATTGAGTACTTGGTATGGTGTACCTCGTACAACAATTCCACCCGCAAATTGCCACACTTGGGACGCACAAACGACCGTCTTTCCAAAGCAATCTGTTCTCCACAACGAATTGGGAATTTGACCCATCCAGAGCCTCTACCATGAACTGCTTCATAAGGACATCCATATCCAAAGCCTGCCGAATCCGATCAGCCAGGTCATATTGGACTTTAGTCCAATTCAGTACTGCTTCAGCACCTGATTGCTTATCCACACAAACAATCTCCAACGCCTCCAACTCCCGAACCAACCGCTAGTCATGGATCGACAGCCAATTGGCTTGAGCTGGGGCCCGACGACTCAACACTTCCGCAACCGCATTACCCTTACCAGGTACGTAGTGGATCTTGAATATATAGTCCCCCAGGAACTCCATCCATCTACGCTGCCGCATATTCAGATCTTTCTGATCAATCAGATACTTAAGGCTCCTGTGATCGGTGTAGATATCAATCTTCACACCGTACAAAAAATGCCTCCACAGCTTCAAGGCAAAAATCACGGCTGCTAACTCCAAGTCATGGACCGGATAATTCCTTTCGTGCACTTTCAGCTGTCTCGAGCCATAAGCTATTACACTTCCATGCTGTAGTAGCACGCAACCCAAACCGCTGCCCGAAGCATCACTATAAATTTTATAACCATCGGTCCCACATGGCGAACTCAGCACATGCACTGTGGTCAACCGACATTTCAACTCCTCAAAAGCTCGCGCGCACTCCGGTGTCCAAACGAACTTCTGCTCCTTCCTCGTCAAAGTAGTGAGAGGTAACGCTATCCGCGAGAAGTTCTTTACGAAGCGCCTATAATAGCCGGCAAGCCCCAGAAAGCTCCGGACTTCTGCTACCGTAGAAAGCTTAGGCCACTCCCGTATCGCAACAATCTTTGCCGGATCCACCGCAATACCATCTCCACTCACTATATGACCGAGGAACGATACTGAGGATAACCAAAACTCGCACTTCGAGAACTTGGCATACAGTTGATTCCTCCTTAGTGTCTCCAAAAACAAATGAAGATACTTGAAGTGATCTTCCTCACTCTGCGAGTACACCAAAATATCATCGATGAAGACGATCACAAAATGGTCCAAGTACTCCCTGAAGGTCCTGTTCATCAGATCCATGAACATTGACGGCGCATTAGTCAGCCCAAAAGGCATGACCGTATACTCGTAATGCCCATATCTCATACTGAACGCTATCTTCGGGATATCACTTTCCCTTATTCGCAGCTGATAGTACCCGGACTTGAGATCCAACTTTGAGTACACCGTCGACCCGACCAACTAATCAAAAAGATCATCGATCCGGGGGATCAGGTACTTGTTCTTTTCCGTCAACTTGTTGAGCTCCCGATAATCAATACATAGCCTCAACTTCCGTCCTTCTTCTTAACAAAGAGGACCGACGCGCTCCAAGGCGAAGAACTTGGGCGCACATACCCTTGCTCCAATAACTCTTGCAGTTGCATCTTCAGCTCTGCCATTTCCTTAGGCGCTAGCCGATATGGAGAGCGTGACACAGGCTTTGCACCTAGAACTAGCTCAATCGTAAAATCTATCTCTTGCTGCGGCGGGGCTCCAGGAAGATCTGCGGGGAACACATTATGGTACTCCGATACACTGAAATACTATCCAACGCGGGCTTCGGCTTTGCAACATCCACTAGTGTAAAGAACAGTTCTGCACCGGCATGAACTGCCTTCACCACCTGAAGAGCAGACATCAACGTCTTGCTCGACCCCTTCAAGCCCGTAAAAGTCGTCTCACGACTTGCTCCCAACTTGACTTCCTTGCGACCGCAATCAATATAGGCCTGCTGCTCCGAGAGCCAGTCCATGCCAAATATAACGTCGAAGTCCACCAACGGAAGTAACGACGCTTGCAGATCGAACTCCTGATTCCCAATACGAATCTTAACACCGCAGATCCTATCCGCGCGCATCGAACACCCATTGGGCAACAACACATCCAACTTATCCTTCGCCATCGAAGAAGGGACTCCGGTGCGTGATATAAATCCTTCGGACAAGAAGGAGTGTGAAGCTCCCGTATCGAAGAGTGCTCTTGCCGGCTTTTCACAAATCAAAACAAATCCTAAACAAGCAGTGGTAAGGTAATATGTGCATAACAAGTATTTCAAGAAATCAGCTTGCTATAATTAAACCGTACCTATCACCACGTCCGCCTGTTTGATGGCCTCCTGTTGGCCAAGATTATACACACTTGGTTGGGCCGGAGTATAGTGGGACGCGGTTGACTAAACCGCCTTGCCCTTCTCTTCATAAGTCGCTCCCAGCCTCCTTTCGGACTTGGGACGTCCGCTCAAACAATCACGGGAAAAGTGCCCCGACTTTCCACAAGTGAAACATGCGCCCGGGGTCCGACTCGTAGTCGCCTCAGAAGCACCAGAAGGAGCTGGACCCGAAGTCCTATGCTTCTTGAAGAACCTTCGATAGCCGGACTTTGAAGTAGTCGGCACTTTGAACTCAGATTTCTTATCACCAATGCTCTTCTTTGCCTGAACATTTTTCATGTCCTTCTCCAAGGACCGTGCTGTGTTGACCAAGGTCAAGAAACCCTGCGTCATCGGCCCCGAGAGTAGTAACCTCAACTCATCTCTTGTTGGGTACATTGGTTAAATGTACCTGATTTGAAGAAGCCTCACCCAACTCAATGATATACATCATAATGTATTTGATGTATGTTGAGTTTACTTGTGCAGGTTAAGTAATCACTAGACTGAAGCAAAAAGTTTCTAAGTCCATGTGTCGACACCCAGAGGGAAAGTGTCGACACTCAAGAAAGCTTGTGTCGACACCCAGACAAGCAGTGTCGACACTTGGAGTCATTGTGTCGACACTTGGGATGCAGAGTCGACACCAGACAGAAAGTGTTGCCACTTGGAGCTGTGTCGACACTCAGTGAAAAAAGTGCAGACAGAAAGTGTCGACACAAGGAGCTGTGTCGACACCCAGTGAAGCTGAGTCTACACCAGAAAGTGTCGACACTTGGAGCTGTGTCGACACTCAGCAAAAGTCTGTAGAGACTAAGTATAAGTGTCGACACTCAACACAATGTGTCGACACTAAGCAGAAGAGTCAGCATTTGAAGTAAGTGTCGACACCCAGCACAATGTGTCGACACACACCAGAAGAGTCAACACATGAAGTAAGTGTCGACACCCAGCACAATGTGTCGACACTCAGCTAAAGACTCTACACTTGAAGAAAGTGTCGACACAAGGAGCTGTGTCGACACTTAGCAAAGATCAGAAAGATCAACAAAATTATTCTAAGTACAAGTGTCGACACTAAGGGAATGTGTCGACACTCAGCTGAAGTCTCAACAAGAAGAAGGTGTGTCGACACAAGGAGCTGTGTCGACACTCAGCAAGAATCAACATAGAAGACTATGTGTCGATACCAAGAAGCAGTGTCGACACTTGACAGATACAACACAAGAAGTTGTGTCGACACAAAGGAGATGTGTCGACACTTAGAAGAATTCAGCTAAAGCTAGAAGAACAAGTACTTGTGTCGACACTCAATTTCAGTGTCGACACATGCAGAAGAAACTGTGTCGAGACATACAAGGAGTTGTGTCGACACCTTATAGACTTGTGTCGACACTTACACAGCATGTGTTGACACTTGGACTATAAGTGTCGATACTTAAAGACAGAAAGTCTCGACACTTTCAGACAGTTAGAGATTTTCAAGAAATGACTGGATGATTTGACAGATGCCGTTCCAGCCGGTCTACAGCACCTGTCAGAGATATCAGAAGTCAGTTATGGACCGGACCAGCCGGTTACCATGAAGAAGGCCTATAAATAGGCACCTACAGTTTACAGAAACTGTTGTTGAAAGTTGTTAAGAGTGGTTCAGATTGTTGTTCAAGTGGATCACATTGTTGAAGAACAAGTTATCAAAGTGGTACACAGAGTATCAAATCAAGAAGATCTTGCAGTCCAAGTGCAGATCTAAGAAGTTGGAGAGAGAGGGCTCCATCCAAGAAATCAGCCTCTGGAACTAGGCTGAGAAGAAGGATTCAGATTCATTCTGGATCTTAAGTGGCAGAGGTCAAGGAACTACTGCAGGAGGATTCAGTCTTATTCAGTTCTACTCAAGAAGCTTTGAAGAAAGCTAAGTCAGATTGAATCCCTCTTTATTTCTGAGTTGTTGAGTTAATAGTTGTAATACATTTTTTATCTTGTAGGATCCATTGGATCTGAGTGAATTGTAAGCCTATAATTATAAAGGCTGAGGGTAGGGCTTGAGAGCCTGAGTGTAGGAGATTGAGATCTCTGAGTGTAGGCCTTGATTGGCTGAGTGTAGGCCTTGGTTGGCTGAGTGTAGGCCTTGGTTGGCTGAGTGGAGGCCTTGATTGGCTGAGTGTAGGCTTTGGGATAAAGCTGAGTTGTAAGGCTTAGGGCCTGAGGTGTAGGAACCTATTTGGGTTCTGAGACAGTGGAGGAGTTTAGCCGAATCTAGTACACTGCTAGATAGGCGAAGGGGGAAAGTGGATGTACCCATATCTTGGGGAACCACTATAAACCACTGTGTCTGCTGTGCTGTGAATGATATTTGCTGTGTATGCTTAGTTATTGCTGTGATAAAACAGTTAGTATTCTGTGATAAAACTGTTGGCTGCCATTAAAGTTTAAAAAGGATTAGGTCACCTATTCACCCCCCCTCTAGGTGTTTAGGTACCATATCTTTCAAGTGGTATCAAAGCGAGGTTACTCAAAACAAGGACTAACAGTCTGAGGAGATCCTAATTGGCAGATTCAGTGTAAGGCAAAACACAGTGTCAAGAAATTCAAGAAAATCAAGAAACATGGGTTCTTCTGAGAATCACAAGGAATTGGGTTCCATGAAATTAACTATATGCAAAAAAGAGATCTTTGGGATCTGGAAGGAAAGGGTAAGGCTATTTATGGAGGCCTCAGACCCTAGAATCTACATCACAGTAAAAGAAGGGCCTTATGTGCCCATGAAGATATCTGTTCTAGATGCAAATCAGAGAACCCCAAAGGATTTCTCTGAGATGACTAAGGATGAGATTGTCCTAGCTACCATGGACAAGAGGGCACAGAACATAATAGTGAGTGCTATTGATGATGCAACTTTTCAGAATCTTATACATTGTAAGACAGCCAAGGAGATGTGGGACACTCTTATAGTGTATATGGAAGGATTTGAAGAAGTACGACAAGATAGAAAATCCTTGCTAAATCAGGAGTATGAGAGTTTTAGACAAGGTAAAGGTGATAGCATAACTGAGTGCTACAAAAAGTTCTACAGAATAGTTAATGAACTCATGTCTTATGGAAGAGAGTTCAGTAACTATGAACTAAATGACAAGTTCTTAAGGCCCCTAACCAAAGATTGGGACACCAAGATCTGTGCCATTAGAGAAATGGCTAAGTTGGGGGAAATTCCTCCTCCTACACTGTTTGGCAAGTTATTATCATATGAGATGCAGTTGACAGTGAGAAAAGAGGAGGAGAAATCAACAAGGACTGAGCACAAGGAAAGATCAGTTGCTTTCAAGGCAGATGTCCCCAGGAAGTGCAGGAATAAATCACCAACTCCACCTCCAAAGATTGCTGAATCAGAGTCAGATAAAATAGTCAGCACCAAGTCAGAAAGCAGTGAAAGTGATGAAGACTTTGCTGCTTTCACTAGACACTTTCAGAAGTTTTTGAAAAAGAAACAGTGGAGGTCAAGACCTTCTACATCAAAGGGAAAGGAAGTCTTTTATCAGGAGAAAAAGCCTTCAAAGAAAGACAGGAAGAGGACAAAGTCAAGCAAGGCAACTGGATCTAAGATAGTATGCTATTGCTGCAATAGACAGGGCCATGTTATTGCAGATTGTCCAGAAAAGAGAAAGGAATCTGGTGACAGGAAAAAGGCTCACTTCAAAGGCAAGAAAGAGAAGTCTTTTGTTGCCAAGAAGGAGAAGACTCTATCAGACATTTCTTCTTCAGAAACTGAGTCTGAGGCTGAAGCCTACATAGGGCTGTTTGCTGAAGAAGAAGAGGAAGAATTCATGCAGTTAATGGAGTCTATTTATGAACAAGAAGACAGTCAATGCCAAGGGCTAATGGCTTTGACAGAGAGTGCCAAAATCCTGGAGCAGCCAGGACCCAGTCAGGTACAAAGTTCAAGTTTAAATTCAGTTTCTTGTTCTAGTTCAGATTCAGATTCTTCTTCATCAAGTGATGAGAATGTATCTGAGTCTGAGGATGATATTCATCAGCTTATAGATGAATATAATGTGCTATTGCAGGCTTACAAGAAAAGCAAGACCCTAGCCAGAAGTCAGGCAAAGGAAATTGCTATTCTTAAAGCTGCAGCAACAGATTTTGAGAAGTCTTTTGATCAAAAACTGAATGAGATAGCCAGGTTGAAGCACATAACAGTGATTCAAATGGGTACTATATCATTTAAAAATGATCAAATCAAAAGTCTGGAGAGCAATCTTCAGAAAGAGAGAGAGCTTGTTGCTAGGTTTTCTAAACCTAAGTCAGTGTTACCTTTAATTGATGAATTTGTTCATCATAAAGGCAAGGCTGGACTGGGCTTTATTAGACCTGCAAGGACTGAGCAGTCCAAGTCTAAGTCCAAGGGCAAAGCCCCAACATTCAACAATCCTGCTGTAGACAAGACAGCCAAGGCTGTACCTAAGCAAAGGTACAACAAGTTTGAATGTTGGTGTTGTGGCAAGATTGGCCATTTTGCAGTGGACTGTTGGCACAATATCAGTGCCAAAGTGAGTAGCAAGCTACCTGGTGGAAAGCCAGTAGGTAGTTTTGTCAGATTGCAGACTAACATGTACCAAGGACCCAAGACTTCTTTGGGTTCTAAGGTTCATTAAATCTGTTTTGCAGGTGAGTCCAAGTGGCCATAACCCAACATGGTACTTGGACAGTGGATGTTCCAGACATATGACTGGAACTAGAAGATTACTAAAGGACTACATTCCAGTAAAAGATGGTCCAAAAGTAACCTTTGGTGGTTCTGAAAAGGGAATCATCAAAGGGTTTGGTAACATTTCTACAAACTTGGTTACCATTACTCAAGTGGCTTATGTTAAAGGGTTGAAACACAACCTAATAAGTATAAGTCAATTAAGTGATGTAGGGTATGACATCTCATTTGTTAAAAATGGTTGTCATATCAAGAGGTCAAGTGATCAAGAGATCATTTTGACAGGTTATAGGAAGAGGAATGTCTACTGCCTAGACATTATGATTGAGAATAATGGTTCTCCAGTTTGTCTTGTAGCTGATGAGACAGTCTCTCATTGTGTCAAATGGCACAAGAGGCTAGCCCATCTTAACTACAAGACTATTAGCAAACTCTTTAGCAAAGAGTTAGTGAGGAATGGTCCTCAAGTTAAGTGTGTCAAAGATGGTATTTGCTCAGCTTGTCAAAAGGGCAAGCAGACTAAATCCACCTTTAAAAGCATAGAAAACAAAGATGCTGTGAGGTGTTTGTACCTCTTGCATTTGGATCTCTTTGGTCCAATGCTAGTTCACAGCTTAGGTAGGAAGGTTTATACCCTTGTAGTTGTAGATGACTACTCAAGGTTTTCCTGGGTGTTCTTCTTAAGACAGAAATCTGAAACACCTAGTGTCTTCTACAGCTTTGTCAAGCAAATTCAGAATGAACTAAATAGTACTGTGGTCAAAATTAGAAGTGACCATGGTACTGAGTTTCAGTCTGAAAGCATGACAAAACTATGTGAAGACTTTGGGTTATTTCAAGAATTCTCTTCACCTAGAATACCTCAGCAAAATGGCATTGCTGAGAGGAAGAATAGGACCTTGATAGAGGCTGGTAGAATCCTACTAAGTGATACATCACTGCCTGAGTATTTCTGGGCTGAAGCAGTTAACACAGCATGCCATGTTTTAAATAGGGCTACCATCACTAAAGGGCTAAACAAGACCCCCTATGAAGTTGTGAAAGGCATGAAACCAAAGCTATCCTACTTCAGGATCTTTGGCTGCAAATGCTTCATACTTAACAATGGGAAGTCTTACTTAACTAAGTTTGCTGCCAAGTCCCAAGAGGGAATTTTTGTTGGGTACATCAATAATAGTAAGGCTTATAGAGTCTACAACTTGACTACACAAGTTGTAGAAGAATCAGTGCATGTAGTTTTTGATGAGACTAAACTTATTAATAATGAGTTGTCTAGCAGTGTATGCAGCCCCACAGGTTTATCAAAGAAAATGGACAAGCTTACTATAGAAGAAGTGCCTGCTGCAAGACAGCATGGAGAAGAGAGTAGCTGTTGTCCAGGGGTAGAACTACATGTGCCAGTTGCTGAAGAAATACAAGGTGTACAGCATGAAGCAGATGCTGAAGTGGTTCAACCAGAGGTTAGGATGCCTCCAGCTCACAGGCATCTTAGAGATCATCCAGTAGAGCTGATTATTGGAGATCCAAGACAAGGAGTACAAACCAGTAGTAGAAACATGAATGCAGCAATCTACTCCAGCTTTCTATCACAAGTTGAACCTAAAAAGTTTGAAGAAGCAATACAAGATCCACAATGGACTGAAGCAATGCAAGAAGAGCTTAATCAGTTCAAGAGGTGCAAGGTTTGGGAACTTGTTCCTAAACCTAAAGATCACAATGTAATAGGAGTTAAGTGGATCTACAGGAATAAGATGGATGAACAAGGGGTCATCATTAAGAATAAAGCTAGATTGGTTGCTAAAGGATATAGGCAAGAAGAAGGTATTGACTTTGATCAAACCTTTGCTCCAGTAGCCAGACTGGAAGCCATAAGGATGTTCTTGGCCTATGCAACCTATCAAGGATTCAAGGTTTACCAAATGGATGTCAAGTCAGCATTCCTAAATGGTAATCTTAAGGAAGAAGTCTATGTGGAGCAGCCTGCAGGTTTTGTTGATCCAACTCAACCTCATTATGTCTATAGACTTAGGAAAGCTTTATATGGGTTAAAGCAAGCCCCTAGGGCTTGGTATGAAACCCTATCTAGTTTCCTCATTGAGAACAAGTTCTCAAGGGGGAAAATAGATAAGACTCTATTCCTTAGGGAATCTAGAGGCAAAGTTATACTTGTCCAAATATATGTAGATGACATTATATTTGGGTCTACTGAAAGCAGCCTTTGCAAAAAGTTTGCAAAACTTATGCAAGGTCAGTTTGAGATGAGTAGTATGGGAGAGCTGAAGTTTTTCTTGGGACTCCAAGTTAAACAGACTGAAAGGGGTTTGTCCATTTGTCAGTCCAAGTTCACCCTAGAACTCATAAGGAAGTATGGTATGGATTCATCCAGCACCATGAAGACTCCTATGGGGTCAAGTATGTCTCTTAGCAAGGATGATGCAGGGAAACCTGTGGATGAAACCTTGTATAGAGGGATAGTTGGCTCCCTATTATACTTTACTGCTAGTAGACCAGACATCATGTATGCTACATGTGTTTGTGCAAGTTATCAAGCCTGCCCTAAAGAGTCTCATTTGACTGCAGTCAAAAGAATATTGAGATATCTAAAGGGCACTCCCTATCTAGGCCTCTGGTACCCTAGGAATGGAGATTTTGATCTAACAGGTTATTCAGATGCAGACTTTGCAGGATGCAAAGAGGATAGAAAGAGCACTACTGGAACCTGTCAATTCCTAGGTGGGAGACTAATTTCATGGAGTAGCAAGAAGCAAACCAGTGTGGCTATCTCCACAGCAGAGTCAGAGTATGTGGCTGCAGGAAGTTGCTGTGCTCAACTTCTGTGGATTCAACATCAGCTAGAGGACTATAGATTTCAGGTAAGTAGAACTCCACTTTTCTGTGATTCTACAAGTGCTATTTCAATAGCTAATAACCCTGTATCCCATAGTAGGACAAAACATATTGAAATTAAATATCATTTTCTTAGGGAGCATGTAGAAAGAGAAGATATTTTGTTAGAATATGTTAAAACAGATGAACAAGTAGCTGATATGTTTACTAAGCCACTAGAAGAAACTAAGTTCAATAGATTCAAAATTGAACTAGGAATGATAAACTTAGAGTAAGTTTACAGATTTGAAAATGGCTAAGTAAAAAGGTGTCGACACATAGACAAGTCTATGTCGACACAGAATAGTGGTGTCGACACTTCAGGAAAAATGTGTCGACACATCTAGGTAGTTGGTGTCGACACTTCAGAATGTTAGTGTCGACACATGTCAAGTAGGTGTCGACACATCCAATATGGTGTCGACACTTATGTTTTACTCAGTATTTACTAAGTAAAGTCTCGACAATGTGTCGAGATATGTTGTGTCGACACATGACCAAGTGTCGACACATAAAATCTGTTGACTAAACTTGTGTCGACACATATGTGTCGAGACATTATAAGTCAGTGTCGACACTTATTGCCAGTGTCGACACATTTTAAGTTAGCTGTCCCGCCTGTTCATCTTCAAAATCAGAAAGGTATAAATAGGGTTCTGTCTTTGTTTGTCGACACGCTTTCAAAGTTTCGAGACCAAAACTACTGTGTCGACACCTCTCTTTTCTAAAGACAAATTCTACAAACCCTAATGGCACCTAAGCTTGAGGAGAACGTTAACGAAGGCTATGAGCTTGTGCGCGGCGCGTTCGACGATGCTGATCAAGAAATCAGGGCAGTAGTAACCCTAGTCGCCGATTCAGGGTTAGAGTACTTAGTTTCTGAACCAACTAAGATATGGAAGAAGGAGGTGCTTGAATTTCTGAATGGAGCTGCAGTAGATGAATCTGGATACAAAATCAAATCCAGAGTTCATGGAGAAAAGGTTAAGGTAACCCCAAAAAGTCTGAGGAAGATTCTTCAATTGCCAAGAACTCAAGATGAAGAAGAGGTGACTGCTTCAAAGACCAGGGAAGCTCTTAACTGGTGTGGACTAGATCCAAAGATGAAGATAGGTTCTGTATTTAACAGGAAAGGCATGAATACTCAAGGAAAGTTCATGTCTGAGATTGTGGGAAAAGTCTTACTCAGCAAGCCTGGAGGGCATGATAGAGTGTCTGCCTATATGTTTGGCATAATGACAAGGATAATATTCACTCTGAAAATAGATTGGTCTATGGTGGTTTATGAGAAGCTTAAGGAGAGCTTGAAGAAGCCCAATCTGGGCAGGATCATTAGTCTCTACCTAGCTGGTACCATACCAGAGGTAATGAATACTGCTGCAGGCAGCAAGATAAATCATATGAGGAAGATGGATCTAAGGATCTTTTCAAGATGGGACAGGGTGTTGTCCAAGGAATTGCCAACCCCAGAGAAGACAGTTACTGAGAAAGACAGTCCACCCAAAAAGAAAAGGAAGAAAGTTCCTGTGACACAAGAGTCCTCCAGCAGTTCTGGGAGTGAAGAACATGTTGTTTTCACTCCTGATGATCAAGAGGAAGTGCCTGTAGAGAAGTCTCCTGCTCCTCCAGCTGATGCAGAGATCCAGGGGGAGCTACCACCAGTTAGCTCCATCCCCAGGGATCAAAGCCAGGGGGAGCCTCTAGTAGTAGAAGAACCCTCTACTCTGGACAGTGAGCAAGCCACCACCATCATACAAGAGGTACTCACTGACCTAAATACTTTAGAATATCTTATAGAAGATGCTGATTTGTCTGATGTTCCTCAGCAAACTCAGCTGCATAGTCAAGAACCAGATGTTGTTAGAGTAGACACATCTGCTGTCCAGGAAGTGGTAACTGATTCAGTAGTTGAAGAGCAAAGACTGTCTCCAGCTCCATCCCCTCCTGAATACACCATAGAAGATTTATTTCTGAATCTAGATCAAGAAGATTTTGACATGGACAAGGATGCTGATGCAAGAGATAATGCTGCTGCTGAGGGGGAGAAGGTCCAAGAACTGGAAGAGCCTATTAGGCAGGACACTGAGAAGGCACCTGATGTGCAAGCTGCAAAGCCTCAAAGCCCTAAGGACAGGGTTGATATTGCCAGCACTTCTGCCTCTGAAGATGAGGAGAGTGCTAGGGCCAAGAAGAAGAAACTCTATGTCTTCAAGAGGAGAAGCCAGAGTTATAAGAAGGCTTTGCAATCCATTGCAGCACAGCCTATAGTTCAGCAAGCTCCAACTGCTGATTATAGTGCTTTAATGGTTGCCCTACAGATAAAATTGGATGAGCAAAGGCAGGCAATAGAGAAGTATGTAGATGAAGGGCAGAAATCACTTCAATTTGATCTGGCCCAGGAAATAAAGTCTATAAGGTTTGAAATGAACCTTAACAAAAAGGAAATGACTGATTGCTTCCACAAAGGTGGAAATGCAGTGGTGTATTTAGCAACACACCAGGAGAAGATTAAGGCACAGGTAGATGATATAGCATTGAAACAAGGATATGTTCTTGAAAATCAATTAAGAATGAATGACAATTTGACTGAATCCCACAATGCTATAGTCACTGAATTGAAGAACAAGGCTGATGAACCTTCTACCTCTACTGCTGCTGCTAAGACTGATTTTGATAAAGTATTCCAAGAGGAAATTACTGCTGTAAAGACTGCTATCCAAGCCTCCCAAAAGGTCATATCTGAACAACTTCAAAAGCTTAAACCTTACTTTAAAGATGGCATCAGGTACTTGGATAGTCAGATCAGATTTCAAAAGGATGATGTCAGAGATCACATGGCTAGAGAAGTCATAAAGGGTGAGAGAGTGTTAGTCAAGGCAAGTTCTGAGCATGCAAAATGGATATCCAATTCAATCAGGGCTACACTTAGATACCCTCCTCTGTGTGATGACCAAGATGTTGCTGAATCAGGCATTAACCCTGCTTATTTTGGAGGTGAGCAACCAGAAGTAGCTCAGGTCATTTATCCACCTCCAGACTTTGAAATGATTCAAGCAGATGTGAGCACAATGTATAGCCCACTTGAGGGCAAGGACAATGTCCATATTGAAAAGGTTGTTCAACCTATATCTGAAGTCATGCAAGAGGCTCTACAGAAAGAGGAAGAGACAAGGTTGTCAAAGAAGAGGTTTAGGGAACAAGCAGAACAAAGGCCAGACTTTGAACAGTGGAGCCCTACCTCTAGGAATATAATTTTAACTGCCTGGAAAGCTGCCAAGGACAATGCTCATGAAAGGAACAAGTGGTTCTCTGAAGCAGAATGGAGGAAACATGAAATAAGACAAGAGGCCATTGTTCAATACAGAAGGAAGGCAAAGATGGGAAAGCTACCTCCTACTGCAGTGGAGCCTAGCAAGTACTTCCCCAAGCCATATCACTATTTTGAGAGGCAGAAGATCAAGGCAGAAGAACTCAAAAAGAAAGATCTAAAAGGCAAGAAGCCTGCTGATGCTGCAACTGTTGATGCCCCTGTCAAAGCTCAAGTCCAAGCTGGCAAAGGCATAGTAATTAAGGAGCCAGAGCAGAAATAGATTAAGAGTTTTCTTGAAGTTTATGTTGTAATCTTTTGGATGTAACACATTTAGTAAACTTCTAAAAATGTATAAGAAAAATGTTAGAACAATATATGATCAATATATTTCATGATTGTTCTGTGAATGTGTCTATTTCTTACTTGTTCTGCAATGATGAATGTGTATACATGTGAGAATTAATACATGTTTATGTTTACCTGCTGAATATAACCTGCTTTACATCATTTTGTAATTTTTAATTATGAATGGTGTATATCATTGACTAAGGGTTATGACTTCTCCAAATGGGGGGAGATTGTTGGGTACATTGGTTAAATGTACCTGATTTGAAGAAGCCTCACCCAACTCAATGATATACATCATAATGTATTTGATGTATGTTGAGTTTACTTGTGCAGGTTAAGTAATCACTGGACTGAAGCAAAAAGTTTCTAAGTCCATGTGTCGACACCCAGAGGGAAAGTGTCGACACTCAAGAAAGCTTGTGTCGACACCCAGACAAGCAGTGTCGACACTTGGAGTCATTGTGTCGACACCTGGGATGCAGAGTCGACACCAGACAGAAAGTGTCGACACTTGGAGCTGTGTCGACACTCAGTGAAAAAAGTGCAGACAGAAAGTGTCGACACAAGGAGCTGTGTCGACACCCAGTGAAGCTGAGTCTACACCAGAAAGTGTCGACACTTGGAGCTGTGTCGACACTCAGCAAAAGTCTGCAGAGACTAAGTATAAGTGTCGACACTCAACACAATATATCGACACTAAGCAGAAGAGTCAGCATTTGAAGTAAGTGTCGACACCCAGCACAATGTGTCGACACACACCAGAAGAGTCAACACATGAAGTAAGTGTCGACACCCAGCACAATGTGTCGACACTCAGCTAAAGACTCTACACTTGAAGAAAGTGTCGACACAAGGAGCTGTGTCGACACTTAGCAAAGATCAGAAAGATCAACAAAATTATTCTAAGTACAAGTGTCGACATTAAGGGAATGTGTCGACACTCAGCTGAAGTCTCAACAAGAAGAAGGTGTGTCGACACAAGTAGCGGTGTCGACACTCAGCAAGAATCAACATAGAAGACTATGTGTCGACACCAAGAAGCAGTGTCGACACTTGACAGATACAACACAAGAAGTTGTGTCGACACAAAGGAGATGTGTCGACACTTAGAAGAATTCAGCTAAAGCTAGAAGAACAAGTACTTGTGTCGACACTCAATTTCAGTGTCGACACATGCAGAAGAAACTGTGTCGAGACATACAAGGAGTTATGTCGACACCTTGTAGACTTGTGTCGACACTTACACAGCATGTGTCGACACTTGGACTATAAGTGTCGACACTTAAAGACAGAAAGTCTCGACACTTTCAGACAGTTAGAGATTTTCAAGAAATGACTGGATGATTTGACAGATGCCGTTCCAGCCGGTCTACAGCACCTGTCAGAGATATCAGAAGTCAGTTATGGACCGGACCAGCCGGTTACCATGAAGAAGGCCTATAAATAGGCACCTACAGTTTACAGAAACTGTTGTTGAAAGTTGTTAAGAGTGGTTCAGATTGTTGTTCAAGTGGATCACATTGTTGAAGAACAAGTTATCAAAGTGGTACACAGAGTATCAAATCAAGAAGATCTTGCAGTCCAAGTGCAGATCTAAGAAGTTGGAGAGAGAGGGCTCCATCCAAGAAATCAGCCTCTGGAACTAGGCTGAGAAGAAGGATTCAGATTCATTCTGGATCTTAAGTGGCAGAGGTCAAGGAACTACTGCAGGAGGATTCAGTCTTATTCAGTTCTACTCAAGAAGCTTTGAAGAAAGCTAAGTCAGATTGAATCCAGCTGAGTTCTTCCAAGAACTCATCAAGAAACTCTCAACTCCCCTCTTTATTTCTGAGTTGTTGAGTTAATAGTTGTAATATATTTTTTATCTTGTAGGATCCATTGGATCTGAGTGAATTGTAAGCCTATAATTATAAAGGCTGAGGGTAGGGCTTGAGAGCCTGAGTGTAGGAGATTGAGATCTCTGAGTGTAGGCCTTGATTGGCTGAGTGTAGGCCTTGGTTGGCTGAGTGTAGGCCTTGGTTGGCTGAGTGTAGGCCTTGATTGGCTGACTGTAGGCTTTGGGATAAAGCTGAGTTGTAAGGCTTAGGGCCTGAGGTGTAGGAACCTATTTGGGTTCTGAGACAGTGGAGGAGTTTAGCCGAATCTAGTACACTGCTAGATAGGCGAAGGGGGAAAGTGGATGTACCCATATCTTGGGGAACCACTATAAACCACTGTGTCTGATGTGCTGGGAATGATATTTGCTGTGTATGCTTAGTTATTGCTGTGATAAAACAGTTAGTATTCTGTGATAAAACTGTTGGCTGCCATTAAAGTTTAAAAAGGATTAGGTCACCTATTCACCCCCCCTCTAGGTGTTTAGGTACCATATCTTTCATCTCTCAACCCTTCGTAGAAGCGATTAGTCTTGCGCTCCTCATCCACAATGGTGGAGCTTGCATATCGAATCAAACGGGTAAACTCATGGAGATATTCATCCATGCTATTGTCCCCTTGTACCAATTTCAGGAACTCGTTCTCCAATGCTATCCTTTGCACCGAAGGGAGGTATCTAGCCAAGAATAATCTCAAGAACTCCTCCATCGAGACATCAACAAGTTTCCTACCCCTCAAAAGATGCAGCTCCAATCCTTCCCACAACATTCTCGCTTCATCGTCCAAAAGGAACGTAGCAATGGTGGTCATTTGCCACTCCCCCGTCTTCGTTGCTGTCATGACTCTCTTCACCCTGGAGAGCCAGTCTTCAGCTTGAGATGGGATTCCGAACCCCGAGAATACCGGAGTATTAAAGCTCATTGCATGCTTAAGTTGTCTCTCAGTTGCCCTCCTTGGCACCACCGGTTCCTCTACCACCTGCTCCACTCTTCGCTACTCAGCCGCTTGCAGCGGTACCTGCTCCATCGCAGGAGCCGGCTGCTGCGTTTGCCTTACAGGCTGCGCATTAATCATGGCCAACACTGCTTCGGCCACTAATCGTATGGTCTCAGCCGATAGAGGTGTTGCAGGAGCTTCATTAGGTGCACTGCTAGCCTCAGAAACTCGACGTTCCGACGGCCCAGCACCACTTTTGGTCACCTATAGTGGTACAAAACACCGTTAAGCGACCAAATAAAATTGCAAACAACAATTATAGGAACACGCAGGTTCCCCAAACACGTGTATTTTCATTCCTAAGTGGACATTCATGGGTTCTTTTACTGTTATAACGATGACACACACACATGTGCTCACCGCCCCTTAAAAAGAATTTGCCCACGAATGCAATTTAAGCCCGACCAAAACCAGTAGTCTGATACCAAATTGTAACACCCCCTATCCGTCGCATAACATATAACAGTAGGTCCGGTCGGGTCCCGACGCATATACCACAGACAGACCGGGTGGTTACTCAATGGAAACCATCAAACTAATCCAACGTCCTACACAGAGAATTCTAGCGGAAGCAATATATAAGTTGCAATTAAGAACCCAGCACAAAGAGCACGAATGTCAACTAAAACACCAAATAGGAATGTCGTACATACACGAGTACAAGCCTTAAGGCCTTACAAAAATGTTTACTTCAATATTACATGTTTTACAAACCACTGCACGCAGGCCGGTCATACATGAGTAAAAGTAGTAAACACTCCAATTACGCCTTCGAGGGCAGGCTTCGCAATTTGGGCTTTAGCCCGCTATTGACCGCTTGGTCCAGCAGCACCTGCAAGCAACAATACCACCGCACGGTGGCAAACAAAGTGCAATGGTCAGCAATGCTGACCAAATTATAACGATCCCGCCCCCAACTCGGGGCGGCGATGCTCCTTCCCTGCATTTTATTAGTATAAACAGGCATTATAGTAATGTTACAACATCACAGGCGTAGGCTCGCACGGCCACACACCCCGTGCACTCAGGGCACATTCTCAGTGAACCGGCCAATGTCACGTCAATTTAAGCCATAGACATTCCGGACTCACCACCGCCACTTTGACAGCCAAACATATGAGCTTTTGTCTTCTTGGCATAGGTCACGTCAATTTAAGCCATAGACCGCCGAAGACCCTCATCTATGCCAACGGCTCTAACCGAACGACATAGAACGGGTACAGTTCCATCTAACCCGTGCTCACATTGCAACGACATTTTAAGCCATATGCGCGGGTCAAACTTCTCCCGAGTCCCGTTTCCATCACACTTCACATAACCCGGTTATGTTCATGTTGGCTCCCAGGCCACCAAGTTGGCAAGATCACGCATCCGCCCAGATTTTCGGGTGCACCTCAGGGTTAATCCCCAAGGCTCCCTATTGCAATGTACCACGTAGAAAACCCGAAAAACAACCAATCGCACGGAGTCTTCTCCGGCATTTATGCAATGCAACATCACCGATCCAGACCAACATGTTCGGATAGGATTCACACATCATGCCTATGTCCATTCTCATTTACGGACTCTACACAACGGGGACTTTACATATCTACCCGAAGGAACGCCTCCAACTCATCACAAACTCGCGAGAGCGGGCTTCCTATGCAAAGAAGGAGAGCTTCACATGCTCAAGAAGAGAATCGTTACCCTAGCGTTCCTCTTTGGTGCCATGGAAATATAAGCGGATGAAAAGCACTGCACTCTCTTTGCCTCCGTAGATCCGAAGTCGGCTCGCGATTTGGAGCTTCGAAGCTCCTCCAATGGCCGGATCTAACTTCTTCTTCTTCCATTTCTCTCACCTCTCTCTTGACTTAGAAAGAGAACCACTCAAGTAAGAATGAGGGTTTCAAAGGCCCAATCCCGGGTATATCCCAGTAGGAACAACCCCCAACCGTCGGATCCCAAAATAAGGAAATGAATGGCTACGATTCGTAGCTGAAAAGTAAAAGATGGGCCGAACACGGCCTGGCACACGCCCGTGTCCAGGGCCGTGTCCCTCATTCGCCATCAAAATCAACGCGTCTGGAACAACACACGGGTATCCAACATGCCCGTGTTCGACCTGACACGCCCGTGTTCCAATAGACACGGTCGTGTGGTCGGCTGTGTGCCTCCATCGACATAGGCCCGAAAACAACCCGAGACTCACACGGGTATTGGACACGCTCGTGTCCTAACCCGTGTCCACTCGAACATGCCTGGGCTCCAGCCCGTGTTCACGGTCTCGACACTTCGTCGAGTGAAGTTCGTCGACCACCCGACATGGCCTTGGACACGCCCGTGTCCTAGGCCGTGTGCCTTGTCTCGACACTTTGTCGAGCGAAAATTGTCGACTTCCCTGGCCGATCGTTGACACGGGCTTGACACGCCCTGAGACACGCCCGTGTCTCAGGCCGTGTTCTCTGCTCGACGATTGTCGACTCCAAAATCGTCGACCTCTCGACCAAAATGTCGACTCCGGCCTAACACGCCCTGGGACACGCCCGTGTCCCATGCCGTGTGCCTACTGCCACATTCCAAATCTGGCCCAAAACGTCCCCCGTTGCCCTTTTGTGTTTCGGGGCGTTACATTTAACACTTCAGCAGTTCACTTATTAAGTGAACCACTTCACTAAACGATTCAGTAAAAAACTTCAGCAGGCCTTAGCAGCTGGTCACCATCACCTACAACATCTTAAGAAAATTAATTATACAAGATCAAGGCTTGATGAACATAACCTACATAAATAAAAAAGTTATTCTCTTTGCTAGATATGGATGCATCTAATTCACAAATAAGTACAAAGACACTTATGGTGCCCTCAGTATACAAAAGTCAGGCACTTATGATTATATGAACATGAAATCTTATATACATTGCACATAAGTATATACAACCATAGACAATATCAGTACACTACAAAAAAGTAATAAAATATTGCACATATATCAGTACAGTGCACAAAAGTAACAAAATAGAAACAAAACACTAAACAGAAGTAACATACATGTCCTAATAGCACAGATTATATAAAGTTGTACTACTATATCAAATTTTTATAGCTAGCAAATATATGTAAGTCAGATAATAGTTCATCAAAAGTATTATACCAAAATAGAAACAATCATCAACCATACAAAAACAAAATAGTGCACAAAAAAGTGAATGATGCATGCATCAAAAAGTCAAGGAATATAGCCAACTTTTTGTAGAATAGAAGTCAGCATCACTTTCAGCTCATTCTTCCATTCTTTTAAACCTGCAATCTCTTCAATGTGAATTTGAATCAAAGCTTCTTGTTTTTATATAAGCTCTGTTTGTAATATAGTATGAGTGGTGGTATTGTGCAATTCTTTTTCTGCAACACTCAAATTCTCTTTCAACTGAGTGGTCTCTATCAATGTCTTCTTCACTCAATTTGAAGGCAAAACACCGTGGCCTAATCCTCTGTCATAACCATACTTATTTCCAAGTGCTTTCTATATAATCTCTCTCTCGAAGATTAAGATTTCACTGTCTGAATCTATCATTTTTTCCCTCAGCCTTTCCATTTCAAACTGTAAATATCGTGTTATAATAGAAATGTATGTTATCAATCAAACTTGTATTAATTTCAGTTATATTTCAACTTACGTATGCTGCTTCTGCTTTCTCACTAACAAACACCACATTCTTCTTTTGGGTGTTAGCAAGTTCTCAATGGGGATTTGAATAACCTATATATTAATAAAATATTAGAGAATATGTCATAGTAATCAAAACCTCATTCGTAATCATTGCATTTCCATTTCTTGTAGTCTTGAATGGTAGGATTTTTAACACGACGTATGAGTAAACGACATGTGCGATCTATTATCAACATTCATTTGGGACTATTCCTGCAAGTATTCAAAATCAGTGAACTTATCCTGAATATACATATATATATATATATACGCCTGATTAAAAACATATATATTAAATAAAATTTACGTATGTAGTCACATTCACCTTAAAAATATCACTCTCGAAGAGATCACACAACTGACACCAATTCTCGATTGAGATCCACTCAAATGGGCTACTAGCTATTGGATTCTTTCCTGATACAATATACTCTTTATACATTGCAGATAATCTTCCTCTCCAATGTGTGTAGCTATGTCGAATCATCTCCTCCATGTACTCTTTCATATGTTGATCCATATTCCAACTCTTTATATCAAACCATGCGACAAAAGAACAAAATACTTAGTTATCCCGAACAAATTTAAAATTATATTATATAAAAATTTAATTACATCTAATTCAACATACAAAGTAAGTTAAAGCACTTGCTCCAGTTCACTCCAAAGAGTCAAAAAATCCAATCCAGTACTGTGTCTAACAATAACACCTATACCATTTGCAAGGTGCTTTGCAAAACAACACAGCTTCTTAAAACAAATAGGGAATTTAATCTCAAGTAATTTCATATCCTAATAAAACAAATAAATGTATGTAAACATATATTGAGTGTATTTAAGTTTTAAGGTATATAAATAAAGCATATAATTTCTAGTATTGCTTTCTCAATCGACCTTCCAGTGGTCACCCCACGACCTCTTCTTATAGAGGAGCTTGCCATTGCATAATTAAAAACACTTAATAAATATATAATTATAATACATAATACAAATCTAAATGAAATAAAATTATGTATGCTTACCAGTATTATCAAACACCTATATTGGACTTTTATCCTTGTTACAAGTATCATCATTAGAAACTGGTGATCAAGTTTGTGATGGTTGTTGAAAGTATCTAGCGTCTACCTAAATCGCCTAGAGGGGTTGAATAGGTGATGTTTGTGTCTTTTTGCGGAATGAAAATTAACTAAAAATTCAAGCACACAAACGCAGAGATTTATAATGGTTCCCCATAATGGGTATGTCCACTGTCCCACCTCGCCTATCTACCACAAAGGATGTTTGTGTCAAATCTTTCTCAGATTTGGCTACTTCACCTTTCTCAGATTTCATCAAATCTTACAACTCGGAGCAACACTCCTACACCTTGGAGAACAAACTCTCCTACACCTCGATCCACAATCGGATCTACAGCTCGATCCACAAACCAGATCTACAAACTCTCGATCCACAAACTGATCTACAAATCTCGATCTACAAACGGATCTACAAATCTCGTAGAAAAAGCTCCTACTATAGTAAAAATAATTTGTACAACAATAAAAAAACTTTATACTTCCAGATCTGAATTCTTTGATGCTCTTCCTTCTTGAAAACTGAAAATCTCGGTGAAGAAGGTTGAGGAAGAAATCTTGAGAAAACTTGATCTAAAAACCGAAGGATCCGACACGATCATGTTATTGTTAAAGAATCTTTGAATCTTGGATCTGTCGAATCTCTTCTTCTTTTAAATCGCTGGATCGAGAGAGGAGCAGCAGAGAAGAATGATGATGAAGATGGCGTGACTTGTCTCGAATTAGAAAATGCGATTGTGATTCTGATTGCTGTAATTATTCTCCTTGTTAGGGTTAGCAATTCCTTGAGAAGACTATTTATAGAACATCGTCTCACGGTTTGAAATCATTAAGGAATGATCCACGTTGAGCAATCATGAGATACTTAGATTAAATTTGAAATCCCGTCAGACAGTTTTAAAAAGAATTTTATGTAAGTCCATTTCTCGAGAAGAAGTTGATTTCTCGAGAAATGGCCTAGCCTTCTCGAGAAAAATACTTAACGCAAAAACTTTGAATAGAGGAACAGATTTCTCAAGAAGGAGTTGGATTTCTCGAGAAATGATTTGCTTTCTCTTGAAATTTACTTGACGTAAATTCTTAAGACTGAAGGATTGATTTCTCGAGAAAGATTTGGTTTCTCAAGAAAAGGATTTAACTTCTCGAGAAATAATTTTAACTTTTCGAGAACTACTTTCCTTTCTCGACAAATGAACTTGGTTTATTGAGAAATCTTCAGGGATTTTCTCGAGAAAAAGAATTGGAATATTTTCAGACAATTTTTCGAGAAGTCTAATGGTTTCTCTTAGAACAACTTGCTTTCTCAAGAAATGTACTTAGACTTCTCGAGAAACAGACTTCAATTTCTCGAGAAATACACTTTGAAATTTTTTAGAGAAATTTTCTTTTCTTCTTTGTTGACAACCAAAAACCCTTCCTTTCTTCCATTTCTTTAGTACTTGAATATGAAGTGCAACCCAATAGAGAGGTTACACATGAGTCAACACCATGGATCACACAATGAGGGATTACATTGCATGGTCCTGTGTTTAGTGACTAATTGTAAACTAATATTAGTCTACACTTATCAATAATGACCTGCAAGTACATAATTAGAATATATCATCAAATAAAAACTTAATTCATCTTAGTTCAAGGGTGAATTCACACAAATATAGGTTATTATGGATACAATACCCAACAATCTCCCAAAATTTGTAGAAGTCAAAACCCTCTACACTAAGGTGAATTATATCAAGATAATCAAAGAATTAACTAATAAATAAAACAGTATATGCAAAGAGTTAAGATATAAATAGATCATCAAAATTCAAAATTTTATATACATAGAATTTGTCCACAAGAATATATTCAGGTCCACAAAATTTTATAACATTGATAATCATGAATCACTTGTACTGTTGCTGATGTTGTCTTTCCTTCTTTTCTTGCTGCCTTTTCTGATAACTAAGGAGCTTGGGATAGTACTTAGGAGGACGAGGAGGAGCTTTAGGATTATTATGACCATATTCATGATCATAAATCCTTCTTTTTTGTCATGGACTTCTCATATAGCTCCCACTCCTTGTGGCTGTAATGATCATCTTTTTTTTTTCATTAAATTCCACAACCAGCTTTAAAGTGTCCAGAATAATATACTTTGAAGTAGGACTCCAAACTTTAGCAAATTCTTTTTCTATCCTTTGGGCAGCTGCTTGACTTGGAATAGATCTGCTGGCAGAAACACCATCACCATATTTCCTTTTCTTATGCACTGTCATTTCAAGAGGTAGGTCTTGATGTATCGCTGGCTGATCATGAGTCCATATTTGAGAATAACTTTCAGGAGGAAATTCATATTGTTTAGGTCTAAGAGAAAAAGCAGGCTTGCAGGCATTTGGGTCAAGATGAGGAGGTGGAGCCTCATTTGGGTAAACTTGAAATTTTGGAAAGATTTGGTTGTGCATCCACACAGCAATCTCATAAGTATAGATGTTTACACCCTTAATCTGCTTTTCTATACTTGTATTGATCTCTTTTAGTTGATCACCCCACTGATTTTTTCATTTCTTGAACTTTCTTTTCTAGATTTTTTTTACTTTATCCTCCCCCTTTCTAACTTCTACAGTTAAAGTCTCTATAGCTTCTTCTTTGAATTTTCCAACTTCTTCACAAGTTTTGAAGTTTTGTTGTTTAGTTTTCTTCAGCAAATATAATTTGATTGTTGGCCAATGTGACTGCTTGATTCATAACTTCACCAACACTCGTGATGGTATGGTCTAAAGCCTTGCCACCAATATTTAGCAGTCTTTTTAAGTCATCTGTATTATTTTGAATTTCAGCAGATCCTCTGCACATTTCTTTCTCAAGAGCAGTTACTTTTTCAGTTACTTCTTTGAGAGACTTGTCAAAGTACTCTCTTTACTTTGTCAACATAGGTTAAATATTACCCAACATGGTATCTCCAGGAATGACATCAGTTGAGGAGGTGGAGGAGGTAGTGTTGGGACTGTCCAAACTGATATTTCTTCAATAACTACTGAACTGTTGGATCTTTGGGCAGAAGTCATCATATCCCCTTCCTCACCCAGAATAGTAGGGTTAGTGAAATCTAAATTCCTCAGAGGAGGTTCTGCATGCTCTGGGGTAACTGCATCATCATTAGAGAGCATATCAACATTCTCCCCCTCACTTTATGCCTGGGGCTGAGAATCTTCTAGTGTCTCTTTAGGAATCTCTTCTGGAATGTTTTCAGGAATCGTTTTAGGAGAGAAGAAGAGAGTTTCATCTGAAGTTAGATTTTCTATCAGTCTGTCAATATCATCTCAGACACCATCTTGCACAAAGGTGCTCTTCTAATCTTTAGACTGAGTAGTGTTTTCCTTCTCCACTATTATGTCATCATCAACAACTCTCTCTATCACCTGATTTTTAGGAGTATCTGAATGAATCTCTGATTCTGGTACCTTAGCTTGTTGAACTTCTTCATGAACTGATGGTGCAGGCTCCCCCTCAACATCTACACCAGATGTGCCAACTGTATCAGTATGCGGAGGAGATGGGGTCCTATCCTCATCATCTACTGACCTTGGAACTGCAGGAGCCTAGCCTTGGAATTCTAATTTCCCATATGTTGATGGATGAGAGGGTGACGTTATTTTGGTGGTGAATGGACACACCCTTGGACAAGTCAAAAATCTCAGGATGCACTTGATTCAAATAAAGAGAAATAATTCTTGCAAAGTTTGGTGCCTCCATGCTTTCTTTAATTTTATCAAATAACATATGTCCTCGTTGGAATTTCTTACGACAGACCACATCTGTCATTATGCAGAAGAAATCAGAGGATATGTGTAACGACTCCATCCGTTCATATAGTATATACTAGAAGGACCGGCTGGGGCCCCACAACATATACCACAAAACATGCGGCGAAGTCATGGAGTGATACCAGAGTTGCGCATCCTAACACAAAACATTCTAGCGGAAGCTTATAACATGCCACTAAACTCCAAACATGAATGTCCACCATATAAAGATCCACATTTATCTATAACAAGAATGTTCATCAAATACAAAGGCAGTTGCCCTTATGGCCTTACAGGTCCTTTTTACAATAGTGGCTACCAAACATTGGTGCCCAGGCCGACAACACACAAACAAAACACAACATTTAAGCTTAGCCTTCAAGGGCTAGCAGCAGCGGCAAACAACAGCAACTGTAGGGACTTCAGCCCTTATGCGTCCCGCTTGGTTCTCCAGCACCTACACAGGGACAGCCCACCCAACGGTGGCAAACAAGGCAACGGTCAGCATTCAGCTGACCAAATTATAACAACCCTACCCCTTTTCCCGGGGCAGTGGTATTCATTCCCTGCAAGCATAGCAATTCACATGCATATATATATATATATATATATATATATATATATATATATATATATATATATATATATATAATATATTCATCACATATTGTGCACTCACGCACAAACATTCCATCACAATCGCCAGCCACGTGGCCCGACGATCCGTACATTGAGGGTACATTCTTGGTGTACAGGCGAACCAGTTGCCCACCACCATATCACGGTCGCAACCTAACGGTAAATCACTTGAGCATTTATTCCATGGCATGCAGCTAGAGATTTTAATCTTAATGACCCGGGATTGGCCCGTAGCCCCTTATGGTGTCGTGGCGCGTAGGCCTAAGACTCTCGCTATGTGTTTCTGCCAAATTCCAATTTATCCAGACACCCATGGCAGACAACGATAATGTGGATACAGTTCAGCCTTTGCCCGTTGATCAAATCGTTATTTCTATAACCATACTAACGCGGGTCAGCATCCCCTTATCCATTCAGCAAATAGCCATAACGTCCTCACATGACACAATCATAGGTTAGCTAGGTGCCACCCTCAACTATAGTGACAGAACTCAATTTCCATCCCTAGCTTTAACCATTTCTAGGTATTTTCCTAGGCTTCCCGACCAGTACTTCCTGCTACTACCCTTTACAGGCACAACCCAGCAAGCAACACAAGCATCACAGGTATTTTCCTGACTTACCACGCCAGTACTTCCTGCTACTACCCTTCACAGGTACCACTCATGGACATCAAGCATTACAAGGGTATTTCCTGGACTTCCAATCCAGTAATTCCTGTTACTCCTTTTCATAGGTACAACCCTTTCAACACAAGCAATATACGGGTATTTTCCTGGACTACCACTCCAGTACTTCCTGCTACTACCCTTCACAGGTTTAACCCGTCGACTCCTAAACTACACGAGTTATCACGGAGTCTTCTCCGGTGCGTATATGCAACATCACCAATCCAGACCAACCTGTCCAGATGGGCTTCACATAATATGCATATTCTGTACTCCATTTCCGGATCTATATGCCAAATGATTGGGGTATTCCATGAATCAACCCATGGGACTCCCGTAACAAGCCACCCTCTGGTGGGGGAATCAGATGCACATGCCAAAGAGGAAGCCTTCACATGGCTAGGAAGAAAAGTCGTTACCCTTGAAGATCACTTCGGAGCCATGGATTCCTAGTCAGTTGGAAAGCACCGCAGCGGCTTTGCCTTCACAACACTAGCCTCAGATTTGGAAACAGGAACTCCGCAGCTCCACCGGTGGCCAGCTCCTTCCCTTCCTCCTACTTCTTGCTCTCTCTCTCTAACTTTGTATAAAGAGGATAACCAAAATTAAAATGAGAATTCCCATCTCATTTCTGGCCTTAAGGACACACGGAGGACTCTCAGCCATTGGATCTCAGCTGAGGAAATGAACGGCCACGACTTTGCCACAAAAAGATAAATCTTGCCTGACACGGCCTGTCACACGCCCGTGTCACAGGCCGTGTACCTTAAGCGGTACACAACCAACTTAGCCAGACCAGTATACGACCATGTGACATGCCCGTGTCACAGGTTGTGTCACCTAACACGCCTTTTGACACGGCCGTATCTGTGGCCGTGCACATCAGGCTGCACAAAATCAACTTCAACCCGATCGGGACACGGCCAGTGACACGATCGTGTCACATGCCGTCTACCCTAAGACACACCCGTGTCATTCCCGTGTTCACCAGGACTCACTGCCTTGGGCATATCCTGCAAAGGACACGGCCTATGACATGCCCGTGTCCCAGGCCGTGTGCCCATACACGGCAACAGACACACCCCCAGCTCAACTTCGTCGAACGAAGTTCGTCGAGCAGAGGGAGACACAGCCCCTGACACGCCCGTGTTAGAGGGCGTGTTCCTTTATGTTCGCAGAAAAGAATTTCATCGAACACTCATCGGCTACTCAACCGAGCAGTACACGCCCCGGGACACGCCCGTGTCCCAGGCCGTGTCACCCAACTTTTCCCAATCCTGGGATTTGGGGTGTTAGAATATGTATCTAAGAGAACCTGTTTTGCAGAGGAGGACTTTTCCTAGATTGTCTGCTAGAAGCTTGCTCTCATCATTCATATTCTGTCTGTGAATGGAAGTATTTGATCGGAAGATACCACAGAATGACAGAGCCCTGGAGTAGTCAGGTTCTTCCAAGTAGTCTTCCTCTTCAATAGAAGGTAATCTCAGAAATTTGGTTAAAGAGGATGGCTTCACCTTGATCTTCACATCTTCGACATAGCATTTTGGAAATTTCCCAGAGCTTTTAGGTTTGGCATTTCTGAAGAATTCTTCAACGTGTGGAATCAGGACTTTGCACCGATGCTCAAGGATTAAGGTGAGGATAGCAGATTCAAGAAGAAGAATAACATTCCGGAAATCATCAGAAATTTCTTCGATACCTGACCGAACTAACTCACTGCCGACGCCAATTTTTGTAGTAGGAGCCATTGATTGATGAAGATGAGAAGTTACTGACTTTTCAGCGAAGAAAAACGGTATTTCGCGAGAAGATCGGCGGAGGGCTTCAGCAGAACTAAAGCGTCTTTCTCGGGAAAGCATTTTCGAATTTGTGGATTTGGATATTTTATGGACTTATCTATTTATATAAAATTGAAAATTTTGAAGAGTGAGGAAAAGCGTACCTGAGAAAATGACGGTTCAAAATCTTCAAAAATTTAGGTAAGCAGGTTTGGACATTTCTCGAGAAGTCTATGAATTTTTCGAGAAATCTATTTAAATTTCCCGAGAAATCTGATATTTCTCGAGAAGGAAGTAAGGTTTCCATGAAATCCATTTAGTTTTCCTGAGAAATCTGATATTTCTCGAGAAACAAGTCCAATAATTTCTTTCGTGAGCACCAATAGTTTTTCGAGAAATCCAGTAAAGTTTTCGAGAAATATAAGTTCCGAGCTGAATTTATTCTTGACTTCAAATATGAACTTTTCAGGATTCCATGTTGATCATACCAAGTTCTGTCTTGAAAAAGGAGAACTTGGTCTCGTTCACCAGCTTCGTGAAAATATCTTCAACTTGCTTGTTCGTCCGGACATAACTGAGGGCTATGTACTTGTTCTCCACATGCTCCCGGATGAAATGGTAGCACACCTCGATATGCTTGGTCCGGCTGTGGGAAACTGGACTGTTTGCGATAGCTATTGCGCTGGATGAGTCCTAATACATCGCAATTTCTCTAAACTTCAAGTTGATTTCTTATCCAAAGAAGTTGTGAGCAACAACTACCCATAGAGATATATTCTGACTCAGTAGTAGAAGTTGCCACACAATTCTTCTTCTTACTACTACATGAAATAAGTCTTCTTTTGATGAATTGGCACGTCCCGGAAGTGCTTTTTCTGTCGTAATTGCTTCCTGCAAAATCAGC
This sequence comes from Platanthera guangdongensis, assembly GCA_039583875.1. Taxonomy (NCBI): domain Eukaryota; kingdom Viridiplantae; phylum Streptophyta; class Magnoliopsida; order Asparagales; family Orchidaceae; genus Platanthera; species Platanthera guangdongensis. Next base: position 54,124,225 of record CM077150.1, read on the forward strand.
ATCTGAAAAGCTAATTAGCTCGACATCATTACTTCTTGCATACCATAAACAAGATTGGGTGTACCCTTAAGGTATCTTAAAATCTTCTTTACAGCGACGTAATGAGTGTAACATCCCATTTCCAACTAGACCCCTAGGAGTGGTTTTGTCCATGACTAGGTCATGACAAACCCTAGGAAACCAGGAATGGGCCAAGAGATAGGAGACAAAATGTGGAAAATCATCATGGTCTGCAAATTGTAGAACTCTGAACAATGGTTTACAATGACCATGGGCTACACCTTGACCCCAAGACCCTACCACAACACCCACTAATACCTTGGGAGGCCCTTTAGAGCCATAAGGACCCATTGGGGTCAACCAAAGAGGCTCAGTTGACCAAGGTCAACCCTATCCCTAAATGGGTCAAACTAGCCTACTTAGGGTCAATTGACCTACTCCTAGCCTAGAGGACCCCACCTATGCCCTCCTGACCCTAAAGTGAGGTCAATGGGTCACCAAGGACCCATTGGGGTCAACCCAAATGGTCATGTTGACCCAAGTCAACTCTAGCCCTAAAATGGTCAAGTGCCCTTACCAAGGGACATGTGACCCCCAAGATGCCCAACCAACCCTACTCAAGTCTTCCTAGACCTTAAGGGAGTCCAATGGGTCACCAAGGGCAACTCAAATGGTCATGCTGACCAAGGTCAACTTTATTCTAGTGTTAGGTCAAATTAGCCTAAAAGAGCTAACCCAAGCCCAAACCACTTCTTCCTTAGGCTAACCTCATTTCCATGTTCATCATGACTAAGTGGGCTGCACTTAGCCTATGGGGTTGACCAGTCAACCAGGGGTGACTAGGAGAGAGAAGGGAGCTTCCCTCCATGTTAATGGAGGAGAGAGAAGATGGGGGAGAGGAAGGGAGAGAGTGGAGCCGGCCAAGGGAGGCTAACAGCCACCTTTAATGGCTTCAATCAACTCCTCTAGGGAAGAGGAGTTGATTCCAGCCGTTTCCCGGCCACCAAGGGGTGGATTCAGCCCCCCTCCACTCTACCCGAGCCGCACCATAAATGGTGTTGATGGCCATTGAAGAACCAGCCACCCCCATCCCCAATTGCCATTTAAACACCATCAGTGGGCAGAGGGGAACATTTTCGAGCGTTTACCTGGAGGAGACGGGCCGTCCCACTATGCTGTTGCAGAAGCCGAGCGCCGCCACCGTCAATAATGGCATCCCGCCGCTCCTCTCGCATTCAGGCCGCCAGGAAGGTCCTCCCCCTCTCCTTAACTCGCGGGTAGATCATAGGACTCCTTAGGTTTAAGATTCGGGCTCAATTGAGCCCGATCAAATCCAGGACTTTCATGGTTTTCGGCAAGAAATCTTCTTGCTATAACCGCCGAAAAATGCCTCTCCGGCGGCAGAGCCGCCGCCTGGCAATAGCCACCACCTCAACGGAGGCGGTGGTGGCGGTGGCCGGCCGGGGAAGGGGCTGGATCGCCGACGGCAGGGCTTGGAAATGGCTCCAGGCGGGATGGATCCTGGCCGTTGGCTCAATGTATAAGATGACGGTATTCCGTCGATTCTGCGTCAAGATTCGTGCTACTCCTGATTCTAAACTATAGGATATTAAATTTTGATATTCTGATTTATGTCACAGTTTTAGTGTTATTTGGTTTTAATTTTTAGAAATACCTAGGCTCACCTGGTGGAAAAACCTCCAACATGAAAGTTGTAGCCCTTTGAGTCTAATGTATTTTAAAATTTGTGTGAACCCATTTGGGTGCATGGTCTGACCAGGGAACCCATTTTGGTGAGACATGTACCTAGGGCTAGGCAGACATTAAACTGCGTGCCCACACTTCATCCCTATCCCAAATCAAATGAAATTTTGGCAGGGAGCCTACCCTAACTATACCTAGGGCCTACCCAAAACTCAGATTTTTTGGACACACGTTTCCTAAAGTTTTTGCTTTTATTTAATAAAGCTACGGTAATTTAATTAGGTGGTCAAATGAGCTCCAAACCCTCCCAAATTTTGAGTAGTGGTCCCTGACATCAAGACCTAGTTCTGTACAAAATTTGAGCACATTTGGATGTGTTTTGGTTAGGGAATCACCAAACCCTAGGTTGGCCTTAAGAGGGTATTTTTGACCTCAAGTGCACTATGGACTTAGGGTGGTCCCCTCCCCTCAACAGAGGCAGTGGCTTTGGACACTGACTTGACATGGACAATGTCACCCTCTTGAGGAAAATAGGATGATTTAGGATTGAATTGCCCTAGGGTTCAACCTCAAACCCTAAGGAAGGACTTTTGAGGGTTGTGAAGGACATGGGGGCAAATGCCCTTGCATGGCCTTGGAAATCTAGTAGCATTTAGGGTAATGTAACCTAAGATCTCTGGTAGGAACTTTAAAAGAATTGGTGCAAGGTAGACACCTCAAAACCCTAACCCTATTTTTAGGGTCGGAGCACAAATTTGAAGATTCAGCCACTGAACCTTCCCAAAAGGCTAAGAAACTTGGGTATGGTAGGTTTTATGCCACCTAGGACCTCTGGTAATTTTTTGTAGAATTTTTTGGATTATATTTTTGGTACTTTATTTGTTAATTACCAAAAGGCCCAAAAAGATGTTTGATTTCCTTATGGATATTATGTGCTTTAAAATATGATGCAACTTGGTCAGAAGATAGTCTAGGGCTAGGGGAACATATCTGAATTTTACCACAATTCTTAATTGGTTTTATTTGCTACTTCCTTCATTAATTTCAGAAAGGGGCTTTGGTAGAAAATTCATTATTGTTGATATATCTGTTTAAAAATCATGAGGCTTATGTTTTGAGGTATTTAGGCCAAAAAGTACTTGTAGAAATTTATTTATAATTTTTAGAGGTCTGTTTTCAGAACTTTCTTTACAAGGCCATATTTTTGAGAATAGGATAATTATATAATTTGGGGAATAATTCTTTCAAATAAATTATGAAAGTTTACATAGAGGTTTTATGTGCCCTTACCATCATCCTGAAATTTGCTCTGAATTTTTGGAAGTATTTTTATTGTACATCCCCTTTTAATGAATTATTTTGGAATAAATTAGAAATAAAATTTAAGGGCTAAAATCTTGCTGGAAAATTTGGAGATTCTGGATTTTTAGATTATTACCCATCTTGCATTTATCATAATTTTAGTGGAGCTTTATCTTGCTTAAATCTTGTACTTCCTGTTCAACCTTGGAACTTTTGGCTTTTAAAATAAATAAGTAAATTAGCATTTAAATTATAAAATTAGGAAATTGTGGATTCAGTCTACATATGCCCATATAGACCTCTAATAATTTTTATATGAGCATTGGATGACCATATGGCATACTTCCCTTCTTACGGGTCATATAGTTTAAGTGGTCTGCATTTAATAAAACTGCAGGAAATCATTTGGGACATGAATTAGAGCACATGTGATGGGTCTTGATTGGTTTGCTGGAAGGATAAATAGATTTAGTTGCATCTTGGAAGATAAGTGAGTAGGGTGTTACTTTGTCTAGGGTTTAGAGGCGCTCGGGTCCGACGAAAGATCGTCCTCCCCGAAGTGAGTGGAGTCAAATCACCCTAGGATTAGCCTATCGTAACATGAGGAAGGAATGGGTAAGGGAATCAACCAATAACAAAATAAGTACCTTGCAAAAGGGAACGCTGGGCGTAATCCCAACATAGTTCCTAGTGCCCCTTGAGAGCCCTTCACAGGGAATACCGGGGGCAGTCCTGGGTTAACGTAAACTGTTTTAACAAGATGAAAAGAGTAACTTAATAATTAGGGTTGCACATTTCACAAACACTGTTGGCACCGGATGTTAGCTGGGAGTTTCGGCTTGGATGGTTAAAAGACGGACTTTGGGTCCGGGGAGCTTCGGCTCGATTGTTTGTGACGGACGTGTTGGTCCGGGGAGCTTCGGCTCGGGTTTTGATTATGCTAAATTTGCATGTGCATAAAAGGAAAGGAAATTAAGGTGGTGGGTCTTCGGTATTAGAGGGTCGATGCACCGACGCCAATACATTGACTCGGCAAGTGTGGTTAGCACTTCGCCAACAGAAGTCCGGTGCGCCAGCCGGCAAGAGTACGCAGGAGTCCGCTTTGTGCACCAAGCGTTGAGGCGTACGATAGGTATGACCGGTAGTGCTTTACTGGTTTAGAGGTGGGCGAGGCCCAACCCACCGCTTCCGTCTGCCACTACGGAGGTATCCTGGGAGGTTACGGCTCCAGAAAGGGGGAACTAAAGGTCTGTGTGCACAGAGTCGGGTGTGTGTGTTGCACTTACATGATCCATCATACCCACTTGCATGTCATAGCATAATCGATTCATTTAACCCTGACACCTAAAGTATAAGTGGAATGAGACGCTTATACTTTAGGACCTGTAAAACGACCCTTAGTCTATAAGCCTGTGTGGGCAGGTTTATAAATTAAGGTCAATTTTGATATATATAATTACATATACTGCTGTTTGATAACCGACACCCCAACGTATAAACTGGTATGAGACTTTTTATACGATGGGAGCCTTGCAAAAGACCCCTTGGCTTATGTGATCTCACATAAGTGAAGGTTACTTTTCTTATTTGATCTTTTTGTCAATATCTATTATAGAATTGCTAGTATAGGTCCGCTGCCATCTGTTTTGATTATTCTCCACCTTCAAGTCCTCCCCTTTCTTCCTCTCCGCTCGGTGCCTAGGAGCCATGGGGGAAGGGGTGGGGGATGATAGGACTTAGTCTTTTAGACTAACGGTTTTCGAACCGCATCATTTAGGGTATCGTGGAGTCCAGCATAGAGGAGCAGCCCTAGAGACCGGTGCACTTGGAGGTGGGGCAGTCTAGCTCCGGAGTTCACACTGCTAAGACCGTGAGTCTCGACCTTGAGTAGTTTTCTGCTTTCGCTTCCGCATGAGTGATTTTGTAGTGAGGATAAGATGTACCGGGCATAAGCCCTTATTTTGCTACTCTGATGTTCTATTCTGTGGACACTCCCTTCGTGGAGATTTATTACTATGATATGTGGTTTTCTGTGGACTGATAGTTTCCATTACTTCTTTATGCTACTTTTCTGTGATCGAAATCGGCCGGCAGAATCGGCGCTTTGTGGTGATGACCCTTCAGGGCGTGAATGAGTCATCGCAAAATGGCGGTTCTGGGCCTAAGACCCCGGTGTCGATAAGAAAAAAAAGGGGGGGGGGGTCTTACAATGAGATTCCTTAGTGTTCACCTGATATATAGCGCGGACACATGTTGAGAACATTATATCTGGTCTACTGATAGTCAGGTAGAGCAAGGATCCAATTATGCTTATGTACTAGGTTTCATCAAAACGTTTCCCTTTCTCATCCTTGTCCAGAGACACAGTTGAACCGATTGGATTCCTCATGGAGGATGCGCTCTCCATTCCGAATTTTTTAAGAAGTCCCTTGGTGAACTTTGTCTGAGAGATGAAAATTACATATTCAGATTGCTTCACCTGAACTCGTAAGAAATACTTTAGCTCACCTGTATTGCTCATTTCAAACTTCCCTTATATAAGTTTGGAGAACCTTTTACAAAAGTTGTCTTCTGTAGAGCCAAATATGATGTCGTCGACATAGATTTGCACTAGCGGAATCTTACATTTAATTTCCCTAAGAAATAATGTCTTTTCTATCTTTCCCCTTGTGAACTTGTTCTCAAGAATAAAGCTAGACAACGTCTCATACCAAGCTATGGGAGCTTGCTTTAACCCTTATAAAGCTTTATTTAAAAAATAAACATATTTAGGGAATTGAGAATTATCAAAACCTTGGGATTGTGCTACGTGTACTTCCTCTTTCAGATTCCCATTGTGGAATGCTGACTTCACGTACATTTGGTAGGCAGTGAAGACTTTGAGGGCAGCATACGCAAGAAACAACCTGATCGCCTCGAGCCGAGCCACTGGAGCAAATGTCTGGTCGAAGTAGATCCCATTTTATTGTCTGTATCCTTGTGCTACAAGCCTGGCTTTGTTCTTGATAATTACTCCGTGTTCATCCAGCTTGTTCCTGAATATCCATTTGGTGCTGATCATGTTCTGTCCCTTTGGTCTGGGCACCAACTCCTAGGCTTTAAATCATTCGAACTGGTTGAGCTACTCTTGTATTTTCATGATCCAAGAGGCATCTTTGTTTGCTTCCTCGAACTTCTTCGGCTCGACCTGAGACAGAAAGCTGAGATGCAAAATTTCATTAGCTGTAAATCTTCTGGTTCTCACACCGTCGCCTGGCTCTCCTATTATCTAATCAGCTAGATGATCTCTTATGTGTCTGAACCCTAGATTCCTTGCACTCCCTCCAGCAGGCTCTGCAACATCTGATGTCGCCTCTATAGGTTGAGGAAATTATTTATTTATTGGTTCTTCTTCCACCGAGCCTGGATCGATGAGTTTGACTACGCTTGGATCTTCTTCCTTAACAGATTCATCCAAGCTTAGCTCCTTGAACCTGTGTAACGACCCAGCCTAGGGCTCAGAGGCTGCGCACAGCTTGACCCACCCGTAACAACGTTACAGGGTTGCAGCCCAATACACCCCAATGACTCTGCCGCCTGTTTCTCAGCAAGGCGCGTTGTTGGCGCTAGGTATCGAACCCGCAACCCTTGATAACACTCTCTTCCAACAGAGCTCATCACCAACTGAGCTGCAGCTCAGTTGGTGATGAGCTCTGTTGGAAGAGAGTGTTATCAAGGGTTGCAGGTTCGATACCTAGCGCCAACAAGGCACCTTGCTGAGAAACAGGCGGGAGTGTCGTTGGGGTGTATTGGGCTGCAACCCTGTAACGTTGTCACGGGTGGGCCAAGCTGTGCGCAGCCTTTGAGCCCTAGGCTGGGCCGTTACATAAAAAGTGCACTTTTTATGTAACATCCCGGTTATGGGCTCAGAGGCCCGCAGGCTTGTCCCGCCCCGTGGTCCCGTTACAGGGCTGTAGCCCAATACACCCCAACGCCTCTCCCGCCTGTTTCTCAGCAAGGCACGTTGTTGGCGCTAGGTATCGAACCCGCAACCCTTGATAACACAGTATTCAAACAGAGCTCATCACCAACTGAGCTGCAGCTCAGTTGGTGATGTGCTCTGTTGGAAGAGTGTGTTATCAAGGGTTGCGGGTTCGATACCTAGCACCAACAACGCGCCTTGCTGAGAAACAGGCGGGAGAGGCGTTGGGGTGTATTGGGCTGCAGCCCTGTAACGGGACCACGGGGCGGGACAAGCCTGCGGGCCTCTAAGCCCATAACCGGGACGTTACATAAAACAGAGCACATCACCAACTGAGCTATTACTACTCGAGTAGGTATGATGTTACTCGAGTAGGTATGCTCCTACTCGAGTAGGTATGCTGCCACTCGAGTAGGCTGTTTCTGTCTGCGTTCAGAGGCCGTTTTGAGGGTCAAAACGGCATTGTATCAAAAAATGGTCAACACGAAATTTGTTCGTCTCTACTAGATCTACAACTTTCATGTTGACGACCTTTTGATTTGAAGTCATCCTAGACCTCTATTTGGGGTTTCCTCAAAACCACTCGAAATAAACCGTTTCTGACAAAACTTTTTATAAATATATATATTTTGACTTAGGTTTTAGAACCGAACTTCATCTTCTCTGATTCTTTCCTCCCGAACCAGAGTGGCAAGCGAGAGAGAGAGAGAGTTCTTTTTCGTGAATCTTCCGGTGGCCGCCGACGGTGCTCCGGTGCTCGAAATCTTCATCCAAACATAGATCTGGAAAGCTCTCGCCGAGAGCTACGCCCTCGTGGTAATTTCTTCCCCGTTTCTTGAGATTTCTCATTAGGGTTTTTCAGCCCTAACCTCTATTTTGGCCATTTTTGTCTAGATTTCAACTTCTCCCGCATCCTTTTTGCCCCGACCTACGACGTGGAGTGATTCGGTGGATTTTTCCGGTAAAAATCAAGGCAAGTGGTGGTTTCTCCTCTTTTCTCCTTGTCTGATTCGATGGTAACGGCTATATTTTCATGTTCCCTAAAATTTTCAACACTTATTCTTCCAAATTATTGCTATGATTAACCGCTTTGTTGATCACATGTTGTTATGTTGTTTTGTCATGATAAACTTGAACTTGTCTATTTATGTTTAATCATCCTTGAAGTGTCTTATCGATGGCTTAAGTGCCATAGCTCTCGTTATCAAACATATTAGAGTTTAATTAGGGTTGTAAATCGGTCCTAAGGGTTGATCAACCATATCCGGAATCTATTAATGTCAAGTAGAGTTTGTCGAGCCAAATCCCGAGGTATTTGTGTTGTGTTTTTTTGGGGTTTCTTGAATGCGGGTGTTAGTGGACGATTCCACCTCCGCAGTGTTTGTTACCTTCATTAGTGCCCTGTGGAAGTCTACCTGGTTTTTGGATGTCTGCGCTGTATGGTGGAGAGCATGAGACTCCCTCGCAGTTAGACGGATTGTATATCCGTTGTTTTGGGTGGTGTGTCCAAGAGTGACCACTTCGCCTGCGTTTTTTTGGGTGGTGTGTCCAAGAGTGACCACTTCGCCGTGATTTTGGGTAGGGTCGACCACAGGTGCCTAATGAAGGTTTTGTTTTTTTTTTCTTCTTTCTGGGGAAATATTTATGTAGTCACCTTATAGCCTTGTGCGTCTGGTGTAATCTTGTGGAACGTGGCAAGTCACGTAGGAGTTCACTTCCTGTTGATGCCCTGTTTCTTTTGTACTTTGCTTTAGTACTTTTGGTCTTGGGCTGGTACCCCTGTTGACCTTTGTTTATTTTGGATTATTACTTTTTCCTGCCACTACTTGTACCTTCTTACTGAGGTGTTCTGTCTTTGGAATGCCTCAGGTTCAGAGTTGTAGCAGGTAGCAGTGCTGGTTTTGGAGTTTTCTGGCGGCAGTGTTGGCTGTGGTTGTTGCCTCGTCTTAGCGAGGTAGTTTGTTGGTTTTTTTTAGTTTTACTAGTTCAGACATACTTTTGTTCGTGGGTTCGTGTCAGTTTGTTGGCTCCCACTGATTTTGTTAGTTGTTGATACTTGCTAGCTGCTCATTTATTTAAAAGTGGATGTGGTTTACTTGCTCTCTGGGAGGATTTATGCTAGGAATGCATGTTAGGTATTTTCAACTATAAAATCTACTACTATTACTTCATACATCACATGATTTGAAACTCTAACATGTTATTTTTATCGACCGTAAAAGCTATCTTTCCTACTATAATAAATTTAGAGTTCTGTATGGCATGAGTTGTCCTTTGGGGATGTTTATTCTCATGTAGGATGTTTGAGTCAATCTAAACAAGTATTTTTCCGCAGCGTATAACCATATTTTGATTCGTGGACTAAATGAGCCACTAAGCCGAGGGATACGGCTAACTGTTGCACTTAACTGATTTTCCTTAAAATAACTTAAAGGATCTTTCTCCATGATTAAGTAGGTTTTTGCCTGAGCGTCCGCAGTTATCCCCTGCTGACGTGGCATCATGACACACATTTTCCCTTACTCTGATAAGCTATTTATGTGGTGAAAATGCGGGTTGTGACAACCTGCTACCTGTATTTGCACCAATAACACTAGACGAGCTGCTATGAAGCAAGCTAGTCTCATCAAATATAACATTTATCGACTCTTCTACCACCAGAGTTTTCTTTTTGAAAATCCTATATGCCTTACTATGGATACTATATCATACAAAAATACCTTCAATACACTTTTCACAAAACTTAGTGCGGTAATACTTCCCATTATTAAGCACGAAGCATTTTCTTCCAAAGATTCTAAAGTAGGACACAATCTCTTTTATGCCCTTCAATAGCTCACAGGGGTTCTTACGATAGCTTTTGTTGATGAGTGCTCTGTTTTGTACGTGTCATGCTGTGTTGACTGCTTCAACCCAGAAGTACTCCGGAAGTGATGTGTCGTTCAATATAATTGTACATGATTCAATTATGGTTCTATTCCTTCTCATAGCAACTCCATTTTACCGTGGAGTACGCGAGGAGGAAAACTCATGAAAGATACCTTGGCTTTCACAAAACTTTATCATGGAACCAGACTCAAACTTTGTTCCGTGGTCACTTCTAATTTTGACCACTGAGCAGTCTAATTCATTCTGAATTTGCCGGAGTAAAATTAGTTAAAGAATCGAAGGTGTCTGACTTGTGTTTCAGAAAGAACACGCAAGTAAAACACGAGTAGTCATCAATAATTACTAATGTATAGACATGACCTCCTAAGCTGTGAATAGGCATATGATCGAATAAGTCCATATGAAGCAAGTATAAGCTTTGTGAAGAATCTTTCTCAGCAATACCCTTGAATGTAGCACGTGTTTGCTTACCTATTTGACAAGAGTGATATGGATCCTCTTTAAGGCACTTAATATTGGTGGCATCACACACTAAGTTGTCAAGAAATAACATATTTAAGGTTTTGAAATTAATATGTGTTAATCTCTTGTGTCATTGGTCACAGAGAGACACACTACTTTTTGCTATAAAACACACTGGTGTAGAATTATCTAAACAAAGAAAATTTAAACATAAAATATTTCTGCTCCGAGTGCCTGTTAAGACCATCTCAAAATTTGCAGATGATTTTATCAAACACTTGTCCTTACAAAACTTAACGATGTAGCCTTTGCCACATAGTTGACTTATGCTTATGAGATTATGGTGTAATCCTTCAACATAAGCAACATCTGTGAAATACGCTGTTGGAGATCATATAATAACCTTTTTTGTTCACCTGTCTGAACCTCCAAAGATGAGTTTTAGTCTGTCTTTGACTGGGGTATATTCATGCAAAAGGCTTCTTCTCCCGGTCATGTGCCGAGAGCATCCACTGTCCAAATACCAGATCGTAGTTCTATTGGCCTTTTGACATACCTGCAAAAACAGATCATTTTTCCTTAGGAACCCAAACATATTTGGGTCCTTGGTTCCTGGTAAGCTGAACACCACTATGAACATTAACCTTGCGAGTGGTCGGTCTCGCATAGCTAACTTGTGGAGTTACAAAATTGGCAGGTTGTACAAACAAACTATGCCAAAGTGACCAATTTTGTCGTAACACCAATAGTCAAATCTGTTGTACCTCCTTTTGAACTACTGCTTTACCCTTTGAATGTGAGGTCTAGCAGGGGTAGCATTCTTAGAGGTGGAGGCCTCCTGGTTGCAGCATACATAGGGGCTTCCCATCTCCTTAGACTTAGGAACAACATGTTTAGCTTTCGGTGCCTTCATATTGTTATGGCCAGGTACATACAGACCATAACTCTTCATCTGAATCTCCTCAAACAGTGCTTTGAACATGATATCACCAAATTCATGGGGATGGGTCCATCCCTGGTATCTGCTCTTGGGTTCTACATGAGTAGGCCTAGCATGATGACCATAGGACTCCTCAAGGTCAAACTTATTCATTAGGAAGATTACCTTCCTGAACGAGGGTTGACCCATGGGTACCTTCCCCTTTTCTTTGGCGCTAGCTTTCTTGGTAGCCTTACCCTTTCCACTAATGTGGCCAAGACCACTACCCTTCTTCTTAGTTAAAAACTCATCAATGAGAGGGAGAACGGTCTTTGGCTTGGAGAGACTCTCAACGAGTTTTCCCTCCACCGCGAGCTTTTCTTCCAGCTCATCAAGATATTTTTACTTCAGATTTAATGTGTCAGTAGAGCCTTTGAGTTCCTCTTTCAAGGAGTGGACTTAATCTTTGAGAGGAAGTAATTGTGCAATTTATTCCATCACATATGCTTACACTGCATTGAGGGAGGCAATATCTTTTAATTGCTTTCAAGCTACCTTACGACATTTGTCGAAAGCCTTTAATAAGTGCTCGTGCTGAGCCATCAATTCTGATTCGTCCTCATCAGAAGAATAATATTCATGACCATTAGTGGACGTTTTAGATTCTGAGAGAATAGTGTGCGAGTTTACCTTCCTATGGTACTTGGAGTCGCCCACTTCCATGTTAGATTGAGCCATAAGTCTGAAGTAAGCTTCTTCATTTTCAGAGCTCGTCTCACTCGAGTCACTGTCACTGAGAGTCTTCGACTTTTTGGTGACGAATCTCTTTTCTTCTTTCTTCTTCCCTTTGAAGGATCTCTTCTCGTCCTTCCTGGATCTATCCTTCTTCTTGTAAGGACACTCTGAAATCATGTGACCTGATTTATTACTGCAGTATCAAAAAATGTCAGAGGAAAACTGTTTGTTTGGTTTGGATTTATACCTGTCCTCCTTGTTGTAGATTTTCTTTATTCGATCACCGTCACGATGTGATCTCCTGGAATTTGAAGAGGATGACCTATTTTTTATTTGTCTCCTCTTGCTTATAAGCTTCTTGAACTGTTTGGAGATGAGGGAAAATTCTCCATCTGATAGCTCGGAGCTAGACATGCTAGTCTCAGAGTCTTCTGGAGTGTAAGGAGCTCGTGTCCTTACAGGAGACACAACTTTAGATTTCTTTGACCCTTCCTCCTTCAGAGCCACAGACTTTTCTCTGCTAAAGATTCTGTTGTTCTGCTCCTCCTTCTTACATGTATTCATTTGAAGCTCATAAGAGAGCAGCTTTTCGAATAGGTTCTGAGGTTCTATCTCCGACAGCTTCCCAAATTCTCTAATGGCAACAACCTTGGTGTCTCATTCCTTAGTCGGGGATCTTAGAAAATTTTCATTGAGTTTGCCATTAGTGAACATGCCACCATAGTTCCTGAGGCCGTTGATGATCTTGAAAAAGTTTTCAAAGCTGTTAGCTATGGAGTCATTGGCACCTTGCTTGAAGGCTTCGTACTCCTGGTTCAATAATGATCTGTGATCATCTCTCACTTATTCAGTACCTTCCATCAGGACAACAATACAGTCCCACATGTCTTTGGTAGATTTGCAGTGGAATAAGTTCTGGAGTATTGAATCGTCTACTACACCTACTATGATATTCTTTGCCGTCTTGTCTAAGGAGACTAAGGCAATCTCATCCTAAGTGAGATCCATCATTTTCTTGGGAATCATAATTGCTGGATTTATTGTTGAAGCCTGTGTAGGGATGTGTGGTCCTTCTTCCACTATCTGAATAATCCTTGGATCAATAGCTTCCATGAAAAACTGTACTCATTCTTTACACATGAGAAAGTTTTCCTTGGTGCATACTGATAGCTACATAGATGACATATATTTGCTTCGATCCATGGTGAATATATAGAATCTCTTAATGCTAGATCAGGGATCTTATTCAAGCTGTTAGCTTATCGAACACAACCTGCCTCTGATACCATTTGAAAGTATCTAACGTCTACCTAAATCACCTAGAGGGGTGAATAGGTGATGTTTGTGTCTTTTTGCAGAATGAAAATTATCTAAAAATTCAAGCACAAAAACACAGAGATTTATAGTGGTTCCCTGTATTGGATACGTCCACAGTCCCCCTCGCCTATTTACCACGAAGGGTAAGATTCGGCCACTACATCTTTCTTAGATTTCGTCAAATCTTACAACTCGGAGCAACGCTCCTACACCTCGGAGAACAAACTTTCCTACACCTCGATCCTCAACCAGATCTACAACTCGATCCATAAACCAAATCTACAGACTCTCGATCAACAAACGGATCTACAAATCTCGATCCACAAATGGATCTACAAATCTCAGAGACAAAGCTCCTACAAGAGTAAAAATAATTTTTACATCAACAATAAAAACTTTATACTTCTAGATCTGTATTCTTCAAGGCTCTTCCTTCTTGGAAACTAAAAATCTCGATGAAGAAGGTTGAGGAAGAAATCTTGAGAAAACTTGATCTGAAAACCTAAGGATCCGACACGATCAAGTAGATGTTGAAGAATCTTTGAATCTTGGATCGGTCGAATGTCTTCTTCTTTTGAATCACTGGATCGAGAGAGGAGCAGCAGAGAAGAATGACAATGAAGACGGTGCAGCTTCTCCTGAATTAGAAAATGTGATTGCGATTCTAATTGCTGTAATTATTCTCCTTGTTAGGGTTAGCGATTCCTTGAGAAGCCTATTTATAGAATATCGTCTAAAGGTCTAAAATCATTAAGGAATGATCCATGTGGACCAATCATGAGATACTTATATTAAATTTGAAATCCCGTCAGACAGTTTTAAAAAGAATTTTCTACAAATCCATTTCTCGAGAAGAAGTTAATTTCTCAAGAAATGACTTGGTTTCTCGAGAAATGTCTTAGCCTTCTTGAGAAAAATACTTTACGCAAAATCTTTGAATAGAGGAACAGATTTCTCGAGAAGGATCTGGATTTCTTGAGAAATGATTTGCTTTCTCGAGAAATGATATGGCTTTCTCAAGAAATTTACTTGATGTAAATTCTTAGGACTGAAGGATTGATTTCTTGAGAAAGATTTGGTTTCTCGAGAAAAGGATTTAGCTTCTCAAGAAATAATTTTGACTTCTCGAGAATTACTTTCCTTTCTCGAGAAATGAACTTGGTTTCTCGAGAAATCTTTAGGGCTTTTCTAGAGAAAAAGACTTGGAATGTTTTCATACAATTTTCGGAGAAGTCTAATGATTTCTCGAGAACAGCTTGCTTTCTCGAGAAATGTACTTGGACTTCTCGAGAAATAGACTTCAATTTCTCGAGAAATACACTTAGAAAATTTTCAGAAAAAGTTTCTTTTCTTCTTTGTTGACAACCAACAACCGTTCCTGTTGGGTCCATTGATCCCAATGGCCTTGATTTGATGATGTCAAACATGTCAATGAGATAGACATAGTTGTATTTGATGTATGGTTTTGTTTATGCATACAAGTTAGTGTTTGTCACAATGATTGGACAACTAGTTCAAGAGACAATGACAGGTGGACTCAAGGTGGTGCTGAATGTTAAAATTCAACAAACCGCAGACGCCCCCTTGGATACCCTGCTGAAAACTCAACAAACCGAAGGAGAATACGCCCACTTATAATGTTGAAAGTTTTCCCGGATCGTGGAGTTAGCAGGGGTTATCTCAACAAAGCAGAAATAACCAGCAACACATGCAGCACAAGCTTCTTTATTGATCAAGAGCAAACTTCTTTACAAGGCGAGACATACATGGCGAGACATGCTTCACCAAAAACCAACACCGGGAGAGCAGAAACAGTTACAAAGACAAGAACAAAAAACAAGCCGCGCGGACTCAATCAACAAGCCGCCGACCTACTGCTGTGGAGTCCGCTCAGTCCGCCAGGTCGCCAGACCGCAACCCAAGCCGCGCGGACTCACCCTTACTCCAATGCTTAGCTCTTCACCGCTGATCTGGACGCCGCCAGACCGCACAAGCTGCGTCACCGAATGGAACAGTCCGCCTGAAGCAGGCGACTTCCTAAACCCCGAACCAAGTCGACAAATAGAAGACCGCCTGGTCACTATCCGCGACCTGCTGTTTACCGCCTGTTGCTTAACCGCAGAGTCCGCACTGTCCCTGACCGCAATCAGAGCCAAGTCCTGGCTTTCCAGCGCTATCCGCACAACCTGCACAGCACAACCGGGTCAACTCTCAATCCGCGCGGACACAAGGTCCAGACCGCAGCAACTTACGCGAGCTCAAATTCTGTTCACTTACTTCGGTCTCGGTTCCCTCTAATCCTGATATGACATGGGTCCTATTTATAGGCACGACGATGAGTATGGTCACCCCCCTAGCCGATAGGATCACCGCCACAACCCGCAGCTAGAACAAGTGTGTCCGCCAGCCTGCGGACACACATTCCAGTTCGCCGCTCCTGTGCAGATAGCCAGTCCGCCCCAGCTTCTCCAAGGCCGGACTCCAATATCCAGCCCGCCTTGCCGCCAGAGGCCAAGCCAGGACCACCATAGCCGGACTCCACAACAGCCGTGTCCGCCATTCTGCGGACAAGGCATCAGCCCGCAAAACCCGAGCCCGCAGCCTCGCCATCAAGGCACCTGCCGGACTCAGCGAACACCCGGCTTCCGTCCGCATATCCCAAGTCCATTACCTTATTGCCAAGGCACCTCCGGACTTAGCGGACACGCCAATCCAGTCCGCTAACAGCAGACTCCAGTCCACAACTCCTGAGACCATTACCTCGTCACAAGGCTCAACCGAACTCAGCGGACTCCGGCTCCAGTCCGCATGCTCCTGCACAAGCAATTCTCCAGTCCGCATTTCCCAAGCTAGCAAACAAGGCAACTGCACTTCTACTACGATTGACAGACTGAGAAACCAGCCCGCGCTCCACTGCGCGATCTCCCCGGACTGAGCCATCCTGGACTTGGTTCAATTCCCACCAAGTCCAGTCCGCTGGCCACAAGGGCCAGTCCGCACTTACTGGCGGACACTGGATCTAGCCCGCCATACCGGGCGACCTCCAGTTCCTGTCCGCGCTGACCGGCGGTCTCCGCGGCTTCCACTTGCCACTTCACTATAGCAAGACCAAGGCAACTGCCAAACCGATCTGCCGAGCTCCAGTTCTACAGTCCGCTTCAAGCCGGACTCCGCGGATAATATTCCTATCCGCCCGGTTACTTCCTGGGAGTCAACCGCCTGCTGAGCATACATTGGCCTGTCAGACCGCCGCTGCTGTCCGCATAGTCCGCGCGAACAGACCGCCCAGGCCGCCACAGAGCAAACCGCCTGCAACATCCCTGCCGACCTAGCAGTCCGCCAACCCAATCCGCGTAGTCCGCGCGGATAGGTTTCCCAAGCCTTCCATTCACCCACTTTCACTTCACAGAATTCAACACTCCCCCTTGAAGTGAGAAGTGGTGAATAACTCCAGCAGCTCCCGTAACCTTGCACCTGGTCCTTCCGATAGCATCTACGAAGAGATGTCCAAGACATAGTCGTCGCCCCGCATATCATGGACCATGAGGGAGCCCTCCAGCATCTCCAAAAAGGATTCATGCTTCCCTCTGCCTTCTTCAGCTTCAACCTCCACTCATGCATCACATGAGTATCACCAAGTTCCTTGGATACTGAAGTCCAAGCCTTGTTACCTCTGAGAGAATTCACCTCTTCAGACTTGGTGTCAACCACCTCCTTGATTCTAGTGGGGTCATCACAGCCAGAAGTACCTTGCTCGACCTGAGGGCTAACAAGGAAACACGGGACCAAGTCCGCCGTGTTCCCTTCACAATATCGAGCTGGTGGCTTACTGATCCTCTTCGATCTCCGAAGAACCTGATCATGGCTAACCACCTCCACTGCTTTTGAACCAGCTCCGTTCTCGGGCAAACCCGGAACAATGCTCCCTTTGCTCCCTGAACAAGACGCCTCCTTACTGGAACCAAGAGCACCTGGAGCAACGCTCCCCCTGCTACCTGAACCAGAAGACTCCCCTCTTGAACAAGAACTGCCTGGAACATCGCTCCCCTTGCTTCCTGAACAGGAAGCCTCCGCCTTCGAGCCAGAAGATCCTGGAGCATCGCTCCCCCTTCTTCCCAACTCTGACGCCTTTGCCCCGGAGCTAGAACAACCTGGAGCACCTGGTGACTCAGGCAACTCCACTTCCTTAGCAGCAGCCTCCTTCAGCCCACCATCTAACCTGCTTATCTCTAGCACCACATAAGAGCTACCCCAATACGGCGTCAACTCATCAAAAACAATGTCTCTCGACACTATGAGTTTCTTCGTCGCAGGATCCATACACCTCCATCTTCTTCTCTGCTCATCATACCCAACAAAGACTAGCTTTGTCTTGAGAGCACCCGGAGAGTGTAAATAGCAGGTAGATCCAAACACCCGAAGGTGCTTCACTGAGGGCTTCACTCCGAACATCAGCTCATAAGGAGTCTTCATTATGATCGGACTAAGAGGCATCCGGTTGATGACATGAGCAGCACAGGCTATTCCCTCCGCCCAAAGAGCCTTCAGGACGCCTTTACTCTGAAGCCAACACTTGCAGGTCTTCGTTAACCAACGGATCATCCGAGCTGCAATACTACCCTGTTGTGAAGTATGTCCACAAGAAAGCTCCATCCGAATCCCTTGCTTCCTGGAAAAGCGTGAGAACTCGGTTGAGCCAAACTCACCACCGAAGCATGTCCTCAACACCTTGTTCCTCCGGCCAAGCTGGCCTTCCACAAGCTTCTTGAACTCCACAAACAAGCGTACCATGCTGGACTTCTTCTTCATAAAGTATACCCAAGTATACCCAGAATAGTCATCAACCAATATCAGCATGAACCTACTGCCTCCAAGACTGGCCGTGACGGTCGGTCCCACCAGAGCACAATGGACAACCGCCAATGGTGCATTACTCCTGGATTGTGCTTTGTCAACCATGAAGCGATAGGCTCCACTTTCCTGACATCCCGCACACCCCCGACCATCGCCATAGGATGACAACCTAGGCAAGCCTCTTACGAGTCTTCTTCCTGCCATTGCTTTCAGCTTGTCCATCCCTACATGCCCCAGTCTTTCATGCCAGATAGCTGCACTATCACTGGCATTCCTCCGATCAACTCCAGAACTAGTTGAAATGCCAACCACGTTCTTCTCCTTCCTCCCTACCTGAGCAACGTTCGCCGAGAGCAAGACAACCTTGCACTCCTTCCGAAGATGACCTTGCTGCTTGCATTTATAGCACCTTGGTCCTTCCTTCCTCTTCCTATCACGCCTAGGAGAAACACTCCTTTCTTCCTGATATGAAGTAGAGGGACCATCATCAGCAGCAACCTTCAGCTTCTTCCTGAACAACCCATCAAGGGAAGTCCAGACCTCCGCAGCTGACCGACATCCACTGATGTGGTCCAAGAGCTCCGATGAGATCACCTGCTTGAGAATAGACTCCGCTTTCGCATTTGCCTCCTTCCAAGCTCTCATCGCCTCAGCATTGCCAGCAGTATCCTCTTGTCTTCCTGCTCTGCATACAACCTCCCAAAGGTCCTCGCCAAGAAGAAAGCTCTTCATACAGGACTTCCACTATTCACAGTTCGTCTCTGTAAGAAGATCAATACCAAGACAACTTGCATCCTCCACTGCCATGGTTCTACCACTGGTTTCCTCTTCAGACGAGCAACTACTTCCATTGAGCACTGCTTGACCACTCCAACAACCTGGCTCTGATACCATGTTAAAATTCAACAAACCGCAGACGCCCCCTTGGATACCCTGCTGAAAACTCAACAAACTGAAGGAGAATACGCCCACTTATAATGTTGAAAGTTTTACCGGATCGTGGAGTTAGCAGGGGTTATCTCAACAAAGCAGTAATAACCAGCAACACATGCAGCACAAGCTTCTTTATTGATCAAGAGCAAACTTCTTTACAAGGCGAGAGATACATGACGAGACATGCTTCACCAAAAACCAACACCGGGAGAGCAGAAACAGTTACAAAGACAAGAACAAAAAACAAGCCGCGTGGACTCAATCAACAAGCCGCCGACCTACTGCTGTGGAGTCCGCTCAGTCCGCCAGGTCGCCAGACCGCAACCCAAGCCGCGCGGACTCACCCTTACTCCAATGCTTAGCTCTTCACCGCCGATCTGGACGCCGCCAGACCGCACAAGCTGCGTCACCGAATGGAACAGTCCGCCTGAAGCAGGCGACTTCCTGAACCCCGAACCAAGTCGCCAAAGAGAAGACCGCCGGGTCGCTATCCGCGACCTGCTGTTTACCGCCGGTTGCTTAACCGCAGAGTCCGCACTGTCCCTGACCGCAATCAGAGCCAAGTCCTGGCTTTCCAGCGCTATCCGCACAACCTGCACAGCACAACCGGGTCAACTCTCAATCCGCGCGGACACAAGGTCCAGACCGCAGCAACTTACGCGAGCTCAAATTCTGTTCACTTACTTCGGTCTCGGTTCCCTCTAATCTTGATGTGACATGGGTCCTATTTATAGGCACGACGATGAGTATGGTCACCGCCCTAGCCGATAGGATCACCGCCACAACCCGCAACTAGAACAAGTGTGTCCGCCAGCCCGCGGACACACATTCCAGTTCGCCGCTCCTATGCAGATAGCCAGTCCGCCCCAGCTTCTCCAAGGCCGGACTCCAATATCCAGCCCGCCTTGCCGCCAGAGGCCAAGCCAGGACCACCACAGCCGGACTCCACAACAGCCATGTCCGCCATTCTGCGGACAAGGCATCAGCCCGCAAAACCCGAGCCCGCAGCCTCGCCATCAAGGCACCTGCCGGACTCAGCGAACACCCGGCTTCCGTCCGCATATCCCAAGTCCATTACCTTATTGCCAAGGCACCTCCGGACTTAGCGGACACGCCAATCCAGTCCGCTAACAGCAGACTCCAGTCCGCAACTCCTGAGTCCATTACCTCGTCACAAGGCTCAACCGGACTCAGCGGACTCCGGCTCCAGTCCGCACGCTCCTGCACAAGCAATTCTCCAGTCCGCATTTCCCAAGCTAGCAAACAAGGCAACTACACTTCTACTACGCTTGACGGACTGAGAAACCAGCCCGCGCTCCACTGCGCGATCTCCCCGGACTGAGCCATCCTGGACTTGGTTCAATTCCCACCAAGTCCAGTCCGCTGGCCACAAGGGCCAGTCCGCACTTACTGGCGGACACTGGATCTAGCCCGCCATACCGGGCGACCTCCAGTTCCTGTCCGAGCTGACCGGCGGTCTCCACGGCTTCCACTTGCCGCTTCACTAGAGCAAGACCAAGGCAACTGGCAAACCGGTCTGCCGAGCTCCAGTTCTACAGTCTGCTTCAAGCCGGACTCCGCGGATAACATTCCTATCCTCCCGGTTACTTCCTGGGAGTCAACCGCCTGCTGAGCATACACTGGCCTGTCAGACCGCCGCTGTTGTCCGCGTAGTCCGCGCGAACAGACCGCCCAGGCCGCCACAGAGCAAACCGCCTGCAACATCCCTGCCGACCTAGCAGTCCGCCAACCCAGTCCGCGTAGTCCGCGCGGATAGGTTTCCCAAGCCTTCCATTCACCCACTTTCACTTCACAGAATTCAACACTGAAATCTCAGAAAATTACCCAAGTCCAAAAGCATTGAGTGAGGCAAGCTCACTCAACACCATCCCGCTAATAGCACTAAGAGAAGGCAGGCAGGAAAATCTGACTGTCCAAAAGTGTTCAGTGAGCAGCTAATAGCGCTGAGAGAAGACAGGCGGTCAAAACAGACAGTATTGTAAAAGCAAAAATTGGGCTAAGTCCAGAAGTGTTGAGTGAGATCAACTCACTCACCACCATACAACTAGAAGCATTGAGTTAAGGTTATCCTGTCATAGCCTCACTGTGAAGAATCTAGAAAATCGACTAAGTCTAGAAGCATTGAGTGAAGCTTCATCACTCAATGTCATGCTGAGTCTGTCAACGCCAAACTTCAGCAAGAAGGCAAGATTACAGAAAATCAACTAAGTCCAGATGCGTTGAGTGAATCTTATACACTCAAATCTCTCAAAGCCATCGGGCAGAAAGCTGAAAAATATGGCTAAGGGAAAAAGCATTTAGTGAGGGATATTCACTCAACGCTCTCAACGCCATCATGCAAAGCTGAAGAAATGTCTAAGTCCAGAATCACTGAGTCTACCATTCATCGAGCTAAGCTTAGCTTTCATCGAACGGAGTTCAGAGTTCATCAATCTTAGCTTTTACCTATAAGAAGGACTCAACTATCATAATCGTCGACCAGAGTTCAGAGTTCGTGTATCTCAGCTTTTACCTATAAGAAGGACTTAGCTATCAGAATCGTCGACCGGAGTTCAGAGTTCGTCGATCTCAGCTTTGCCTATAAGAAGGACTGAACTATCAGAATCATCGACCGGAGCTCAGGTTTCATCGAGCTGAGCTCGAAGTTCGTCGACCTCAGCCTTCACCTAAAGAAAGAACTGAGCTAAGGGAATTAGTCGATCTCAGCTTCACTGTTTCGTCGAGCTGAGTTCAGATTTCGTCGAGCTAAGCTTGAAGTTCGTCGAACGTAGGATTTTATAAAAGTTAGTTGATTTTGGCTAAGTCTAGAATGATACTGACTTAGCAAAGTCAACAAGTCAACAAAGTTCAGAATCGATGCAAATCGACATTAACATCACCGTTAGTCTACAGTGGATCTCAAGTTAATAGAGCTGAGGTTTTAAGCACCATTAAAACTGAGACACATGTCGATCATCTCACCAAAGTGACGGGATTATAAATAGCAGAAGAGATCGAGAGAAATGATCAAAGATTAATTGGATTAATTTCTGATTATAATTGCACTATTGTTTCATAATAATGCATAAGAAATAAACTTATCGTACCATTGCACGAGCTTTACATGTTATCATCATTATCATCATAATATTGCACTAGTGTTTCGTCACCTTTATCTGTTGACTCATCTTCCTCAACATTATTATTAAGTTCATCCTATTAGTGAATTGTAGTTAGAACTTCTATTTCTATAATATAAGGTTCTATATCACCTCTTCCTAGAAATTGCATGTTTTGATCTTCAGTGGCATATATTAATTCATTTTTGGAGGACTCATGTTGTTGAAAATACTCACAAACCCTATACTCAACCTTGTTATCATTCATCTCCTCCATTTCTAGGTCATCTTGTTCCTTTATGTCCTAAAGGTCTCTATGCCAAACAAGTTGTGCAATTTTCCAAGGCTCGTCGAGTTCCGTGTCATCTATATAGAACACTTGTTGCACATATTTTGGAAGAACGAATGGATCATCATCACACCAATGAGTATTTATATCAATGCTCAAAAAATATTTATCTTTATGCATTGTCATTTTCCCATTAGTGTCAAACCACTCACACCAAAATAATATTACTTTATACCCATGAAGATAGGTCAATTTATTTTGATGTTCCCCCTCAACAAGTAAACCACTATTTTGTGTGGTTCGACGATCATCTCAATCTTTTAAATGAAATTGTACTTCATTAATAATTAACCAGAGTAGAATTTTGTTAAGTATGATTACTGAACATTTGCCAATGCCCGTAATTCTTCAAAGATTTTTCTTGAGTTTTCGTGATGCAATCTATTATCTATACAAAATAAAATCTGAAGTTAATTAGTTAGGTGATACTATAAATTAACCGTATTTAATAATAATATCATGTTTGGATCTTACATGAGCTTGAAACCAATAATAAAACTACTCTTGATAAGTTTTGTCAATGTTTCTATCATTTCCCCTTCAATCTCTTTCATGTTATTGCTATAAAAGATAATAAATAAGTAAATTAAATTAGATACAAAGTAAGAAAATTAAGCTCTTCCATGGTTCAAACCTTTTAAAAGCATCCATTTCACTACAATTGTTTAATATGAATTTATTAGCCGCATTTATTCTTTTTTTTGAAAGTGCTTTGCAATGGAGGAAAGTTCCAAAGGGCCTCACTTTTGAAATGGATAATTCACAATCTTGCTGATCCTCTACTGCATCTTCATTTTGTTTCGCTTTGTTAAACCTCGTTTCAATTATATTTAGGTGCATTGACATAAATGTCAAAGACACTTTTACAATATATCCTTCCCCCATTGAACCCTCTGGACAAGCTTTATTACGTACATTTCCTTTACAAGATTTAAGAAACCTAAAGGAGAAACTCAATGATAAGAACAAAAAAATTGTTAAATTTATGCTATGTAAGATAATAAAGTATAAATGTATAAAAAAACATGTACCTTTCAATCAGGTACATCCAACATGAATGAGATGGGCCAACAATCTTTGTCTCTTTTGGAAGGTGAATAGCCAAGTGAATCATTATATCAAAAAAAACGTTGGAGGGAATATTCTCTCCAATTTGCACAAATTAATTGAAATATTACTCTCCAACTTCTTGATATGCTCTACCTGTAATGTCTTTGAGCATAAAATTTTAAAGAAATCCTCTGGCTCATATATTGACTTAATGATATCTTTGCATATAAACCCATGAATGTTAATAAGAATTAATCGTTGTAATAGAACATGACAATCATGAGATTTAAGTCCATAAATCTTTCCATCATTTATGCATCATGAAATTTTTTATGCATAGCCATCCGGAAACTTGACATTTTTAAAATTGCAAGACCTTGTTTTTTCATCGGAAGATAAATTATAACATGCTTGAGGTTTTAATATAGTAATTACATTTCTAATCTAGTGCAATTACTTCGTATTGTTAAGGTCTCATAAATCTTTTTATGATTTTTCCGTATCTTTATTTTTTTCCATCAATGATCATCAATGTGACCAACACATTATCACAAATACTTTTTTTCAATGCATTACATCAATATTATGTTGTATCAAAAGCTTATGCTTGTAAGGTAGTTCAGAGAAGATGCTATTCTTGACCCAATTTTCTTCTTAAATATTGCACTTCCTCTTTTGTTTGGTTAGGTGTTTTCCAAATTTATCATAATTACGTTCGAGTGTATTTAAATTTGAAAGTAATTGTGCTCCACTCCACTCCTTTAGTTTTGAACATTTTTCTAACTTTCCATCAAACTATTTACTTCTTCAATAAGGGTGATCATTATGTAGATAACGACGATGTCCCGTGTAGCATATCTTACTTTGAATTCTTTTAGAATCTGTATCATATAAACAAGTTGGGCATGCTCCATAATCCTTTGTGGTCTACCTAAATAAATTACTAAGAGCTTGAAAATCATTAATTGTCCACATAAGTGCAACATGTCTTTTAAATGTCTCCATGGTATATATTGGTATTACCATGGTGATCCAGAGTGATCAAACATTTAGGCTAACCTCCATTTCAGTATGAGCCTATGAGGTCATACATAAGAGCATTGGAGAAGTTATAAAGGTTTGTGTTGGCCTTCATCATATGTGATATGAGTGAAGGACCAAGCCTATGACATTTTGGATGTGGAGGATTCTCATTTCGGGACCTATACTGTGAATATGGGTCATGAGGTAAGTGGTCAGAAGACTATGGGAAATTCGTCGAGTGTCACTTAAGGTTTCAAAGAATGAGTTGGAAATAGTCGAATATCGTCATGATAGACTCAACGAATCTATCTAAAGTTCTTCGAGTATCGTAATGAAAGTTTCGACGAATTAGACTTATTCGTCGAATATCTTCGATTCGGCGAGTATCATCGATTTTTCGAGGATTGTCGATTTGTCAAATATCGCCTTAATACTTTGACAGTTTGCTCATCTCGATTCGTCGAGTATACATGCGTTATTTCGAAGAATAATTTTTGATTCGTAGAGTATCGACATATATGCTCGACTAATTCTATTTCCTCCGGTTTAATTCCTTTAAGTCCGATTCGGCATGGTCTGCGGGTATCGGTTGGTTCGGTACTATGTATATATATAGTAAACTGAAATAGCTACATGATTTTTCCTAACCTAATCGAGCGAGTCGACTTCTTCTTCCTCCCCATGATGGAACAGTTCTGCCAAGGTCGTGAAAGCTGATCTCGCCGCCGGCCATCCGCCTTCCCTGTACGTCGCCGAAATTTATTTCCTAAGTGTCATATTCGTCATCGCCGCCTCTCCTTTTATGGATCTAGTAGTCCATGGAGACATTGAGGGCGAACCTTCTTCTAACCTAGATATTGTATGCAAGAGTCTAAGTGTTCTTCGTGCTCGTGTGGATATTCGTAGAGGCGTGGACACTATTCTATGCTCGAAACTCCGATCGTTGCCATTCATTAGACTTCATCGGAGCACCTTGGTTGAGTATTAACTCAATCACTAAAAGGTATAATTTATTTATAACAATGTTACTTTTGGATCAAAGTTCATCGCTAGATCCGAACTACTTTGGGTTTTCCTGTTCCTAATTTCGCTGCGCACAACTGTTGTGTCGTATAGCAAAACCCAACAGTGGTTGGACCCTGTTAGGGGCTCTTCCCCTAAGACCCCGCCAGGGGTGCAACCCCTTTGAACCCCGCCAGGAGCGCATGTGATTTTATTGTGATATCTTTGTTACTCCTTAATAGTAACCGTCCCTCTTGTTGGTTTATGAAACCAAGTGTGTTAGATTTTGAATCTCACATAGAGTGACGAGCTTGTCTACTGTTTAAGTGGAGTTTGTGTTGCGCATGTCTAGTGCATGTAAATCTAAAGATTTATAAAGGTTCTAAATGTTTAAATTTAGCCCAATTCATCAAGTATTGATGATTTTATTGTGCATAATTGGGATGCATTTGGATTATGATTGCTGTAGGTTTTATTTTGTGGATGTGCACATTGGTTAATTGTTAACCATGATTAAGTGTTAGTCAAGTATCTTAGATCTCTTATGTAATATTAAGTATTCAGATGACTTCCGATGGATGACACTCTTCCTGCCTCGATCGATGAAGTGTGGGCTTGCCAAAGCAAGGTGCATTAATCTATCTTGGTATGGTGTGAGCGGATAATTATGATACCCCACTGTCAACATCAGATCAAATTTAATTGGGTGACCTCAAAGATTGAGTGCTTAGAGGTATAGGGTTGGCATGCAACATATGATGAATGTGAATAAGGAGTTATTCACCAACCATATAGGAGTTGCATGATGATGCAATCAGCAAGTGTTGCCTACCTAAATAACTATATTGTGAGAGAAAAGCCAAAGTTGACTCATAGTATTGGTGAAATACGAATCTTGTCCACCAAGAGAGTAGCTCGCATAAACTCTCTGAATTGATATCAAGGGTTATCAGTTTGATTAAAATAGTGGGAGTATATTTTAATTAAAGACCTAATTAAAATAAAAATGTATTTTGAAATGTAGTACTGAATTTTACTTTGCATAAATTCTTATAGAATTTCCATGGCAAGTGATCTCATTCCACCTTGTCCCTCAGAGCCATCCTTGAGAAGGGGAAACTAAGTGGGATGAACTATTTGGACTGGTACAAAAACCTGAGAATTGTTCTCAGGCAAGAGTGTAAGCTCTATGTTTTGGAAGAGGAATCCCCTGATGAGCCAGCCGAGAATGCATCCCAATCTGATAAAGATGCTTATAAGAAATATTAAGACGACTCCTTAGATATCGAATGTCTCATGCTGATAGCCATGAACTCTGAGCTATAGAAGCAATATGAGAACATGAGACCACCTAGTAGAGACTCACATACTCAAGATGATTGGGTATATAAAGAACCTTGAAAGGCAAGGCTTCCTCTAGGCCAAGAGTTGGTTATAGACCTGATCCTGTAATCATTGCCGGACAATTATGAGTAATTCATCTTGAACTACAATATGAATGAAATAGATAAGACACTGCCCGAGCTCCTAGGTATGTTGAGAACTACTGAAATCAATATGAAGAAGGTCAAATGAAAGTTTATAGTTGCCTACCTAAATCACCTAGAGGGGGTGAATATGTGAGATGTGCGTCTTTTTGCGGAATAAAAAATTTCAAACCAATCCACAGAACTAACTACCAATCAATCACAGACAAGACAAGATTTATAGTGGTTCTCCAACCTTGGGTACATCCACTTTCCCTCACCGATCTAGCAATACACAAGACTCGGCTACTCTACTATTTCGGATTGAAAATCAATCCTACCCTCGGAACAACGTTCCTACAATCTCGATCCATAAAACGGATCTACACTTGGAAGATAAAACTTCCTACAATCTCGGAGACAAAAGCTCCTACACTCGGAGAAATTTATCCTACAAGAATGAAATAATTGTATAGAAATACAAATAATAAATCTTCTTTTTCAGATCTGCAACTGTCGGCCAGGATCTTCTTCTTCTAGGCTATGCGGATTTATCAGAATGGTGAAGAAAAATCTCGGCAAGATCGGATCTGAATATTCATGGCTTCACACGATCGATCGATTAGAAGATGTGGAGTTGAGAGAATCTCGATCTATAAAGCCTTCTTGATCTGAATCCTCTAAAATCGAAACGCTAGCCGGTCGGGAATTAGCGACGGCGGCAGCGGAGGTTTTCTTTTCTTGGAGAGAGAAAGAGAAAATCAGAGACTTGAGAATATGGCTGCAAAACTTCTGAATATTCTCTTTGAAAAAACTTAGGGTTTGTCGGTTTGACAAAACTATTTATAGGATCGGTGAAAATTAGTCATAATTAAGTCATTATGAGATACACGTGGACCAATCACGTCAAAGTTCATGAAGAATTCTGTTATTCTGGACTTGACAAAATTTTCAGAAAAAATCGAAGTAATATACTTGAGAGAGAAAGGACTACTCGAGTACATTGCGGAACTACTCGAGTGTGTAGAAGATAACTACACAAGTATATGAGTAAACTACTCGAGAGAGAATAAAATAGTTACTCGAGTACATGGAGTCAAATACTCGAGTAAACTTGAAGAAAAAGAATTCAGCTACTCGAGTATCAAAAATGACATACTCGAGTACTTAAGTAGTTACACGAGAGGTGGAGTGGATTACTCGGGTATAAGGAATACTACTCGAGTAGATGAGAATGAACTACTCAAGTGGTTGAGAAACTACTCGAGACAGAGACTTAGAAAAATTTTCTGAACTGGAATACTGGACTACTCGACAATTAATTCTGGACTACTCGAGTACATGACTTAGACTACTCGAGTAAGTGAGAACTTCACGAGAGTCAGAATTCAGTTACTCGAGACAGAAGATATAAATTACTCGAGTACTACACAGTACTACTCGAGTATTTAACTTAGAAAACTGTTGGAGGAGAAAATTCTGTAAACTCGAGAGAGAAAGGACACTACTTGAGTAGTTGTCTTAACTACTCGAGAGCCATAAAAATGACTACTCGGGATCTGGCATTCTTACTCGAGTAAGAGTATTATTACTCGAGTATGAACTCTGCTATTTACTCGAGTAGGTATAGAACTACTCGAGTATTTTACTTAGCAAGATCTTTTTGATAGAATTTTCTTCTTCTTAGGAGAGACGAGCAACAAATCTTTTCACTTAGTCTGATAGCTTGAATATGAAGTGTATCACAATAGAGAGGCTTCACATAAGTCAACACCTTAGATCACACGATGAGGGATTACATTGTATGGTCCTGTGTTTGGTGACCCATTGCAGACTAACATTGGTCTACACTTCTCATTAGAATCCTGCAAACACATAACTCAAACGAAGCATCAAATACAACTTAATTCATCTTAGTTCAAGGGTTACTTCATCAAATCTGGGTTAATGTGGATACAATACCCAACAATCTCCCCTTATTTATAGAAATTAGAACCCTTTACACTAAGGTAAATTATGGACATAAAAAGTGCTAAGTAGATAAATCAGTGTAAGCAAGCATAAGACTAAGAGCAAGATAACATGATCAAAAACTTAGAATTATATAAATGTGATTATCCAAAAAATGCCATATCAAGAACAATCATTTCCACAACTCATAAGTCCTCGTAGCTAGATCTGATGATGCTGCCTGTCTTGCTTCTCTTGTTGTCTCCTCTGGTAGCTGTATGGCTTGAGGTAGTACTTGGGAGGTCTTAGAGGAGGAGCAGGGTTGTTTCTTCCAAATTATCTATCATATAATCTTTTCTTGGTCATTGATTTCTCATATAACTCCCATTCCTGGGAACTGTAGTGAATATTCCTGCACTCATGGTAGTCCATAACAAGTTTGAGTGTTTCCAAAATAAGGGACATGGAGGTAGGAGACCAGATTTCTACAAAGTCTAGAGCCTTTCTCTTATCAGCATCAGAAACTGGAATGGACTTGCTGGCAGAGGACCTTCACCCTATTTCTTTTCTTTCTAGAAGTTTGGATCTCAGGAGGAGCTTGGAAGAAAATATCTGCAAGATCATCTTCCCAACCTTGAGTATAGGAATCAGGAGGAGAAACTGAGTCACTAGGCCTTGGAGAGAAGGTGGGTTAAGGAGCTTAAGAAGAAGCAGCAACAACTAAGGGGTTCACGTGATGAGGAATGATGGTTGGATCAGCAACAAACTCAGGTAGAATTTGATAGTGCATCCAGACAGTAGTGTCATATGTATAAAATTTGACACTCTGAATCTGTGCTAAGACATCATCATGAATTTCTTTCACTTTGACTTTCCAAAGCTCTTGCATGACAGCATCTAATTTTTCTAAATACTCTTTCACCAAATTCTCCCCCTTTCTGGCTTTTATAGTCAGCTTAGATATGACAACATCTTTGAAAGTACCAACCTCTTCATAGATTTTTCATCTTTGTAGCTTCAGCTCTTTTGTCCAATTCCATCTGATTATTAGCAAGAGTCAGACCTTGCTCCATCACTTGACCAATACTAGTAATGGTGTGATCCAGAGCCTTGCCACCAATTTGAAAAAGGTGTCTGATCTGATCTATATTTTGTTGAATTTCAACAAGTCCTCTGCTCATCTTATTCTCTAGAGCAGTGACCTTAGCAGTAGCAACTTTTAAAGAGGTGTTAAAGTAGGTTCTCTGTTCTTGGAGTAGAAGGGAAATCTGAGTCATCAAGTCATTAGTAGGGGCAGCAGCTGGAGGAGCACTAGAAGAGGCAACTGGAGGAGGAGGAGCTTTCCATGGAGCTATTTCAGTTATGGTGACCGAGCTTTCTGCTCTTGTAGTGGGAATCATGGCATCCCCTTCATCAGTGACTGTGGGGATGGAGAAATTCAAGTTCCTTAGAGGAGCTTCAACTGGCTCAGGTGATGCCTCATCTGAAATGAAAATGGTGTCTACCTGCTCTTGGGGTGCAGCAGGAGACTTGGTATGAGAAGGAGTATGTGTTGGAGATTGTTCTGGAGGGGATTCTGGTGGTGTTTCAGTTGAGGGTTCCTTTGGAGAAGGAGGAGGAGATAAATCTGTTGTCAATTCTGCTATCATCTCATTGATGGCAGCTTCTGTGGAGAGGAGTGTTTCTTGAAGTTGTTATTCTGATGGAATCTCTTCTGGAGTTAGAGGAGGTGGAGGATATACTTCTAGAGGTGTAGGAATCCTTGCTGGAATAGAAGGAGCAGGCTCCCCGTCAGTAGGTGCACTAGAGGAGCCGGGGACCTAAGATGGAGAGGGAGATGAGGTCCTGTACTCTGTGTCTTGGACTTCTGTAACCTTTGCAGCATGAGAAGGATTTTGCAGTTTTAACTCCCATCTTTGTATGGAGGAAATAGAGACCTTCTTCATGTGGTGAAGAATACTCCTTGTAGAGAAATTGAAGACTTCTGGGTTGATCTCATGAAGGAGTAGAGATATTATTTTGTCATAATTTGGGAATTTGATGCTGTCCTTAATTTTGTCCAGAATGAGCAAGCCAAACTGATAATTCTTTCTGCAGACAATGGCTTGCATGACTTCAAAGAAATAAAGGGGGATGTCTCTGATAGAATTTGTTCTGCACAGAAGAACTTTTCCAATTATATCAACTAACAATTTTCCTTCAGCATTCATGTCAGCCCTCCTGATGTACTTTGCAGAAGTAGGAATACCACAGAATAAACAGGTTCGGGTATATTCTTCTTCCCCAAGGAAATCATCTGCAGCTACAGCTGGTAACCAGAGATGTTGAGAAACCGAGATCTTTGTAAGTTTGATTTTTATACCTTTCACCTTGGACTTGAGAACGGCCCCATGGCGCTTCACTTTGATGTTTCTGAAAAACTCTACAACTTCGGGGAAGAGGATTCGACATGGTTCTTGAAGGATGAAGGCTAATCTGGAGGTGTCTAGCAAGATCATGAGGTTATGGAAGTCGTCGAAAAGTTCGGCTATCCCGGCGACAACCAATTCCGAACCAACGCCGATTTTGGAAGAGGCGGCCATGATTCAGAAACCCTTGATGATTTCAAAAACTTTGGAGAATTTCGACGGGGTGAAGGAAAGGGCGCGGCTCTACAACTGGTTGAAGGAAGGCGAAGAGGCAGTCGGGTAGTCGAGAGCAAAAAATGATTTCATGTAGGACATTTACGTAATTTCTGATTTATATAACCCTAGTTTTCGGTCTAATTAATTGAGAAATGACCGAATCATACCTTAGAAGTGGAGGCATAAGCCTTGGTTTGCGCATAAGAAAATTTGAATAAAGTTCTGGCATATACTCGAGTGAGTTGATATTACTCGAGTAGTGAAATGAGGTACTCGTGTAGATGTGCCTGGAAGTACTCGAGTAGGGATGCTGAAGTACTCGAGTATGTGAGTTCAGGTACTCGAGCAGGTGAGTCTGCTACTCGAGTAGGTCAAGTGGACTACTCGAGTAGGTCATTATACTTACTCGACTAGGTTGCTTCTTACTCGAGTAAAAGAGTTAGAATTTTGTAAAATTCCATCTTTTGACTAATATTTGAACTTTGAGCTTTCTTAAAAATCCATCTTCTCTAATTTTCTTTGTTGAGCATTCCAAATTCTGTTTTGAAGAATGAGAACTTGGTCTCGTACATCGGTTTCGTGAAAATATATGCAATCTGCCTGTCTATAGAGACATATTGAAGGTCTATGTCCCCATGCTCCACATGCTCCCGGATGAAGTGATACCTTAGCTCTATATGCTTTGTCTTGCTCTGCGAGACTGGGTTGTTGGCTATTGCAATTGTGCTGGAAGAGTCACAAAATAGAGGAATGTTTTGAAACTTCATATTGTAGTCCTCAAACTGATTCTTTATCCATAGTAACTGTACACAGCAGCTGCCTGCAGAGATGTACTCTGACTCAACCGTTGAGATTGCTACACTGTTTTGCTCCTTGCTACTCCAGGAGATAAGTCTTCTTCCAAAGAATTGACATGTCCCGGAAGTGCTTTTCCTATCATCCTTGCTCCCTGCAAAATCTGCATCTGAAAAATCTATTAGCTCGATATCATTACTTCTTGGGTACCATAAGCCAAGATTCAGTGTACCTTTAAGATATCTCAAAATCCACTTTGCAGCAGCGTAGTGAGATTCCTTAGAGTTCACCTGAAATCAAGCACAGACTCATGTTGAGAACATTATGTCAGGTCTACTTGCCGTAAGGTAGAGCAAGGATCCAATTATGCTTCTGTACTTAGTTTCATCAAAAGGTTTCCCTTTTCATCCTTGTACAGAGACATAGTTGAACCCAATGGAGTCCTCATCGAGGTTGCGTTCTTCATTCCGAATTTCTTAATCAACTCTTTGGTGAACTTGGTCTGTGAGATGAATATTCCATCTTCAGACTGTTTCACTTGAAGCCCTAAGAAATACTTCAGCTCGCCCATACTGCTCATTTCAAACTTCCCTTGCATAAGTTTTGAAAACTTCTTGCAGAGGTTGTCATCAGTAGAGCCAAAAATAATGTTATCGACATAGATTTGCACTAGCAGAATTTGCCTTTAATTTCCCTAAGAAATAATGTCTTACATATCTTTCCCCTTGTGAACTTGTTCTCAAATATAAAGCTAGATAGTGCCTCATACCAAGCCCGAGGGGCTTGTTTCAGACCATATAAAGCTTTGTGCAGTATGTAAACATAATCAGGAAAGTTAGAATCAACGAAACCTAGAGGTTGTTCAACATACACCTCTTCCTTTATGTCACCATTAAGGATGACAGACTTCACGTCCATCTGATAGACAGTGAAGCCTTTGAGTGCAACATATGCTAGGAATAATGTTATTGCCTCCAGCCTTACCACTGGAGCGTACGCCTGATCGAAGTCGATTCCTTCTTCTTGACGATAACCTTTTGCGACAAGTCTGACCTTGTTCTTTACAATTATTCCATCCTCGTCCATCTTGCTCCTGTAGACCCATTTTGCCCCAATGACGTTCTTATCTTTAGGTCTTGGAACAAGTTTCCATACTTTGTAGCGGTTGAACTGGTTTAGTTCTTCTTCCATCACCATTATCCACGATGCGTCTCAGTTTCCTTCCTCAAATTTCTTTGGTTCAACTTGTGAGAGAAAAATTAAATATAGATTCTCATTAGTTGTACCTCTGCGAGTTCTGACACCATCTCGAGGATATCCTATGATCTGGTATATGGGATGATCCTTCAGATGTCTGAGCTCTAGCGTCCTTGCATCTGAATTATCTTCTATCATCAGAGTGACTTCTTCATCTTGGATGACTTCTTCATCTTGAACATTAACCTCTCCAAAAGGGGTTGGAGTTGTGTTCTTGATGAAATTTTTACCTTTATCATCGGATGGTTCATCCAAGCTAATTTCTTTCAGCTTTGAACATGCATCTTCAATAAGCACACTAGAAGAGTTGCTTTGCAACAAGCTTGTCTCATCAAATACAACATGTATTGATTCTTGTACGACCAGGGTTTTTCTATTAAAGATCCTGTATGCCTTACTATGTCTACTATAACCTACAAAAATACCTTCAAAACTCTTTTCGCTAAACTTAGTAGTATGATACTTGCCATTATTGAGAACGAAGCATTTACAGCCAAAAATTCTAAAATATGAGATCGTTGGTTTCCTTCACTTTAGAAGTTCGTAAGGTGTCTTATCGTGGTTTTTGTTTATGAGGGCTCGATTTTTCACGTGGCATGCAGTGTTGACGGCTTCAGCCCAGAAGTACTCCGTAAGTGAAGCGTCACTCAACATGGTCTTGCAGGCCTCTATGACCGTTCTATTCCTTCTCTCTGCCACTCTGTTCTATTGCGGAGTACGAGGAGAGGAAAACTCATGAAAGATACCCAAGCTTTCATAAAATTCTGTCATGGCCCCAGAATTGAATTCTGTTCCATTGTCACTTCTGATTTTGACTATAGTGCAATTGTATTCATTCTGGACTTACCTGACAAAATTAGTAAAGATGTCGAAGGTATCTGACTTGTGTTTCAGAAAGAACACCCACGCAAGGCGCGAGTAATCATCAACAATTACTAACATAAAATCCTTACTTCCCAAACTTCTAATTTGCAGTGGACCAAACAAGTCCATATGCAGTAGATGTAAACATCTATTAGAATCTTTGCCGATAACGCTTTTAAAGTTAGCCCTTATTTGTTTGCCTTTTACACATGCATGACAAGGTCTATCTTTGACGTACTTGACATTTGGGGCATCCGGTACTAAGTTCATTGAAAATAATTTATTAATAGTTTTGGAATTAATATGTGCTAGTCTCTTATGTCATTGGTCACCAAGAGATGCACTATCTTTTCCTAAAAAGCACACTGGTGTCGAAGAATCTATACAAATAAAATTTAATCAGAATATGTTTCTGCTTTGAGTGTCAGATATAATCGTTTCCATATTGTAAACAGATTTTATCAAGAACTTATCAGCGTGAAACTCAACTATGCATCCTTTATCGCAGATTTGGCTTATGCGTATAAGGTTATGTTCCAAACCTTCAACGTAAGCCACATCTGAGAATGATACATTACCGTTAGTAATCATACCATGGCCTTTAGTGATTCCACGGTCTGAACCTCCAAAGATGACCTTTGGTCCGTTCACGACTGGAGAAAAATTCTGAATTAGGCTTCTAGTCCCGGTCATATGCCGAGAGCATCCACTGTCCAAATACCAGATTAGCGTTTTGGTGGCCTTTGGACATACCTACAATCACCATCAGTTTGCCTTAGGAACCCAAATATGTTTGGGTCCTTGGTCTCGTGTTAGAACACTCCCCCTACGAATATAAGCATTAGGAGTGGTCTTCCTCATATTGCCAACATGTGGGGTTGCAGCATTTTTGGGATTAAACCAGCAATCAATGGCAAAGTGACCAGTTCTGCCACAACACCAACAGTAAAATCTGTTGTACCTTTGCATTATGTTCTCCTGCTTGACCTTTTGGAATTGTGGTCTAGCAGGGGCAGCATTCTTGGAGGAGGAAGTTTCATGATGATGACAATCACATGTTTTCTTGTCCTTCACCAGCTTTTCTACAACAGGCTTTGTCTTTGGTGCCTTCTTGAAGTTATGACCATGATTGAAAGGGCCATAGCTCAGAAGAATCACTTCTTCATAAGGTACCTTAAAGACACTTTCACCAAAGTTTCTGGGTCGAGTCCATCCTTGATAACGGGACTTTGGCTCTACATAGGTAGGCCTAATAAAGTGTCCGTAGGATGAGTCTAGATCAAACTCATTTGAAGGAAATATGACCTTTTTGAAAGAGGTCTGATCTTGAGTGGCTTTCCCCTTCTCTTTGGCCAAGGCCTTTTTGGAGGCCTTATTCTTTCGTTGAGCCTTATTTCTCCTAGAAGACTTACTAGGAGCTTCTTCATGGCCTAGTCCAGCACCCTTAACCTTAGCTGAGAATTCAGCAACGAATGGAAGAATAGTTTTAAGGATTCGAGAAACTTTCAACAAGTTTCTTTTCAGCGGCGAGTTGTTCTTCCAACTCTTTGATGATTTTCTCTTTAAGGTCAAGATGTTCAAGAGCCTTCTGATATTCTTCAATAACATTATTGAAGTTCACTTTGATTGATTTGGTCTTGGCGATTTCCTCTCTCAAGATGCACTCTTTAGCTTTAAGAGACTTTATCTCTTTAGCCTGAGTTTTCATGACTCAGCGACATTTGTTGTAAGCCATGATAAACTCCTTATATTGGGCCATGAGTTCAGACTCATCGTCAGAAGAGCTGTCCTCATGATCATGTTCAGAAAATTTAGATTCTGAAATAGGGGTGTGAGAGTTTACCTTCCCAGTGAACTGGGGCTCTTGTTCGTCATCTGTTTGAGCCATGAGCCCAAAATAGTCTTCTTCTTCTTCACTCAACTTAGATGAGTCCGAGTCACTAAGAGTCTTGCCCTTTTTGGCTATTAAGCTCTTATCTGTCCTCTTCTTGTTGTATGAGGACTTCTTTTCCTCTCTTTTACCACCCTCATTCTTCTTGTGAGGGCAGTCAACAATGACGTGTCTTGGCTTATTACAGCAATAACAAACAATTTCAGTAGAAATATGTTTATTCTGTTTAGGAGCATACATGTCGTGGCTACTTGGGCCTTTTCTTTGACGATCACCATCACATCGTGATATTCTATAGGAGGCATCCTTGCCTTTCCATTGCTTCTTTTTGTTCAAGAATATCTTGAACTGTCGTGAGAGTAGTGAGAAATCTCCTTCTGATAGCTCAGAGCCTAAGGTGCTTGGCTCCGAGGTTTCTTCTTCACTAACTTCTTGTGCTGGAGTAGGAGGAACAACCTTTGACTACTTAGAGATATTTGCCTTTAAAGTAACAGACTTCTCTTTGAATGCAGACCTGCTCTTCTCTTCTTCAGCCTTTCTGGTATTGAGTTGAAGCTCATATGACATAAGCTTCCCGAAGAGATTTTATGGGTCTGTCTCGACCAGTTTTCCAAACTCCCTGATGGCACAGACCTTGTTATCCCATTTCTTAGTTAGGGATCTCAAGAACTTGTCATTTAATTCTCCATTAGTGAAGACTCTGCCATAGACCCTAGGCCATTCACTATCTTGAAGAAGTTCTCAAAAGTGTCAGCAATGGTGTCCTTGTTTCCTTGTCGGAAAGCTTCATACTTCTGATTTAGAAGGGATCTTCTATCATCCCTCACTTCTTCTGTACCTTCCATCAAGGTAACTAGTGACTGCCACATCTCCTTTGCAGACTGGCAGTGGATTAGGTTTTGCAGCATTGAGTCATCGACTGCACTTGCTATAATATTTTTGGCCTTTTTGCCTAGAGACACAAGTGCAATTTCGTCCTTATCTAGATCCATCAGTTTCTTTGGGACTTTCTTAGTTTGATCTATAGTGGAGACAGTCATGGGAATGTAAGGACTTTCTTCAACTATCATGAAGATCCTTGGATCCATGTTGGGTATTGTATCCACACTAACCCAGATTTGATGAATTCATCCTTGAACTAAGATAAATTAAGTTGTATTTGATGCTTGGTTTGAGTTATGTGTTTGCAGGATTCTTATGGGAAGTGTAGACCAATGTCAGTCTACAATGGGTCACCAAACACAGGACCATACACTGTAATCCCTCATTGTGTGATCCAAGGTGTTGACTCATGTGTAGCCTCTCTATTGGGATACACTTCATATTCAAGCTCCAGGACTAAGTGAAAAGACTTGATTCTGTCTCACCATAGAAGAAAAAATTCTGTCAAGAAAATTTCCTAAGTATTATACTCGAGTAGTTCTATACTTACTCGAGTAAAATGCTGAGTTCTTACTCGAGTAATAATACTCTTACTCGAGTAGGTATGGTATATCCCGAGTAATCTAATTAGGGCTCTCGAGTAGTTAAGACAACTACTCGAGTAGTTTCCTTTCTCCTTTCGGGTTTATAGAATTTTTCTCCTCAAAAGTTTTCTAAGTTAAATACTCGAGTAGTACTGCATAGTACTCGAGTAGTTTTACTTTTTGTCTCGAGTAATTGAATTCTGACTCTCGTGTAGTTCTCACTTACTCGAGTAGTCTATGTCATGTGCTCGAGTAGTTCATCTACTACTCGAGTAGTCCAGAATTAATACTCGAGTAACCCAAAATTATACTCCAGAAAATTTCTCTAAGTGAATTACTCGAATAGTCATTTCCATATACTCGAGTAGTTCTATTCGTCTCGAGTAGTTCAACTTCTATACTCTAGTAGTCCAGTATTCCAGTTCCAAAAATTTTTCTAAGTCCCTATCTCGAGTAGTTTCTCAACCACTCGAGTAGTTCGTTCCCATCTACTCGAGTATTTTTCCTTATACTCGAGTAACCCTCTCCACCTCTCGTGTAACTACTCAAGTACTCGAGTATGTCATTTTTGATACTCGAGTAGCTGAATCCTTTTTACTCGAGTAGTTGACTCCATGTACTCGAGTAACTATCTCATTCTCTCTCGAGTAGTTTTCTTATATACTCGAGTAGTCATTTTCTACCCACTCGAGTAGTGCTGCAATGTACTCAAGTAGTCCCTTCTCTCTCGAGTATTTTACTTCGATTTTTCCAAAAATTTTGTTAAGTCCAGTATAATAGAATTCTTTATGAACCTTGATGTGATTGGTGCACATGTATCTCATAATGACTTAATTATGTCTAATCTTGTCTGATCCTATAAATGGTATTGTCTAAACCGACAAATCCTAATCTTAAGAAGTTTTCTCAAAAGAGAATATTAAAAAGTTTTGCAGCCGTTTTTCTCAACTCTCTGATTTCCTCTTTCTCTCTCCAAGAAAGGAAAACCGCTACCGCCGCCGTCGCTGATTCCCGACCGGCTAGTGGTTTCGCCTTTAGAGTATTCAGATCAAGAAGGCTTTCCAGATCGAGATTTGCTCAACTCCTCATCTTCTGATTCGATCGATTGTGTGAAGCCAAGAAGTTTCAGATCCAATCTTGCCGAGATTTCTCTTCATCATTTTGATAAAGTCGCAAAGCCTAGAAGAAGAAATTTCTTGCTGACTGTTGCAGATCTGAAAAAGAAGATTTACTGTTTGTATTTCTATACAATTTCTTTCATTCTTGTAGGATAAATTTCTCCGAGTGTAGGAGCTTTTGTCTCCGAGATTGTAGGAAGTTTTACCTTCCGTGTGTCGATCCATTTTGTGGATCGAGTTTGTAGGAACATTATTCTGAGGGTAGGATTTATTTTCAATCCGAGATAGTGGAGTAGCCGGGTCTAGTGTATTGCTAGATCAGTGAGGGAAATTGGATGTACCCATGGTTGGGGAACCACTATAAATCTTGCCTCGTCTGTGATTGATTGGTAGTTAGTTCTGTGCTTTGGTTTGAAATTTTTATTCCGCAAAAGACGCACTTATAACCTATTCACCCCCCTCTAGGTGATTTAGGTAGGCAACTATAAACTTTCAATTGGTATCAGATGGAGGTTGATCGTTAAAAGGTTAACACCTTGATCAGATCCTTCAATAGTTGTCTTTTGAGATCTACCAAAAATGGACAAGGCTAAAGATTTTGCCAAGCTTCCTCTGTGCACCAAAAATAATTTTCCCATGTGGAAAGAGAGAATCAAGTTCTTTATGGAAGCTGTGGATCCAAGGATCTTCATGATAGTTGAAGAAGGTCCTTATATTCCCATGACTGTCTCCACTATAGATCCAACTAAGAAAGTCCCAAAGAAACTAATGGATATATATAAGGATGAGATTGCACTTGTTTCATTAGACAAAAAGGCAAAAAATATTATAGCAAGTGCAGTCGATGATTCAATGTTGTAAAACCTGATTCAATGCCAGTCTGTAAAAGAGATGTGGTAGTCACTAGTTACCTTAATAGAAGGTACCGAAGAAGTGAGGGATGATAGAAGATCCCTTCTTAATCATAAGTATGAAGCTTTCCGATAAGGAAACAAAGAAACCATTGCTGACACCTTTGAGAATTTCTTCAAGATAGTGAACGGGCTAAGGGTCTATGGCAGAGTCTTCACTAATGGGGAATTAAATGATAAGTTCTTGAGATCCCTAACTATGGAATGAGATAACAAGGTTTGTGCCATAAGGGAGTTTGGAAAACTGGCCGAGACATACCCTCAGAATCCTTTCGGGAAGCTTATGTCATATGAGCTTCAACTCAACACCAGAAAGGATGAAGAAGAGAAGAGCAGGCCTGCATTCAAAGAGAAGTGTGTTGCCTTAAAGGCAGACACCTCTAAGAAGACAAAGGTTGTCCTTCCTACTCCAGCACAAGAAGTTAGTGAAGAAGAAACCTCGGAGCCAAGCACCTCAGGCTCTGAGCTATCAGAAGGAGAGTTCACACTACTCTCACGACAGTTCAAGAAATTCTTAAACAAGAAGAAGCAATGGAAAGGCAAAGATGCCTCCTATAGAAGATCAAGACATGATGGTGATCGTCAACGAAAAGGCTCAAGCAGCCATGACAGGTACACTTCTAAACAGAACAAACATGTTTCTACTGACATTACTTGTTATTGTTGTAATAAGCCAGGACACGTCATCGCTGACTGCCCTCACAAGAAGAAGGAGGGGGGTAGAAGAGAGGAAAAGAAGTCCTCGTATAATAAGAAGAGGACATAGAAGAGCTTAATGGCCAAAAAGGGCAAGACTCTTAGTGACTCTGACTCATCTGAGTCGAGTGAAGAAGAAGAAGCCCATTTTGGACTCATGGCTCAAACAGATGACAAACAAGAGCCCCAGTTCACTGGGAAGGTAAACTCTCACACTCCTTTTTCATATTCTGAAGTTTCTGAACATGATTGTGAGGATATCTCTTCTGACAATGAGTTAGAACTCATGGTCCCAATATAAGGAGTTGATCATGGCCTACGACAAATGTCGCTGAGTCATGAAAACTCAGGCTAAAGAGATAAAGTCTCTCAAAGCTGATGAGAGCATCTTGAGATAGAAAGTCGCAAAGACTAACTCGCTCGAAGAGAACTTCAAGAATGCTATTGAAGAATATAACAAAGCTCTTGAGCATCTTGACCTTAAAGAGAAAATCATCAAAGAGTTGGAAGAACAACTCGCCACTGAAAAGAAACTTGTTGAAAGTTTTTCGAATCCTAAGACTTTTCTTCCATTCATTGCTGAATTCTCAGCTAAGGCCAAGGGTGCTGGATTACGCCATGAAGAAGCTGCTAGTAAGTCTTCTAGGAGAAATAAGGCTCAACGAAAGAATAAGGCCGCCAAAAAGGCCTTGGCCAAAGAGAAGGGGAAAGCTCCTCAAGATCATACCTCTTTCAAAAAGGTCATATTTCTTTCAAATAAGTTTAATCTTGACTCATCCTATGGACACTTTTCTAGGCCTACCTATGTAGAGCCAAAGTCTCGTTATCAAGGATGGACTCGACCCAGTAACTTTGGGGAAAGTGCCTTTAAGGCACCTTTTGAAGAAGTCATTGTTCAGAGCTATGGCCCTTTCAATCATGGCCATAACTTCAAGAAGGCACCAAAGGCAAAGCCTGTTGTAGAAAATCCAGTGAAGGAGAAGAAAATATGTGATTGTCATCATCATGAAGCTTCTTCCACCAAGAATGCTGCCCCTGCTAGACCACAATTCCAAAAGGTCAAGCAGGAGAACATAAGGCAATGATACAACAGATTTGACTGTTGGTGTTGTGGCAGAATTGGTTACTTTGCCATTGATTGCTGGTTTAATCCCATAAATACTGCAACCCCATATGTTGGCAATATGAGGAAGACCACTCCTAATGCTAATATTCGTAGGATGAGTGTTCTAACCAGAGACCAAGGACCCAAACATATTTGGGTTCCTAAGGAAAACTGATTGTGATTGCAGGTATGTCCAAAGGCCACCAAAACACCAATCTGGTATTTGGACAGTGGATGCTCTCAGCATATGACCGGGACAAGAAGCCTAATTCAGAATTTCTCTTTAGTCGTGAACGGAACCAAAGGTCATCTTTGGGGGTTTAGACCATGGAATCACTAAAGGCTGCGGTATGATTACGAACGGTAATGTATCATTCTCAAATGTGTCTTACGTTGAAGGTTTGGAACATAACCTTATAAGCATAAGCCAACTCTGCGATAAAGGATACATAGTTGAGTTTCACACTGATAAGTGCTTGATAAAATCTATTGACAATATGGAAACGATTCTATCTGGCACTCGAAGCAGAAACATATTTTGCTTAAATTTCATTTGTATAGATTCTTCGACACCAGTGTGTTTTTTAGCAAAAGATAGTGCATCTCTTGGTGACCAATGACACAAGAGACTAACACATATTAATTTCAAAACTATTAATAAATTATTTTCAATGAACTTAGTACGTGATGCCCCAAATGTCAAGTACGTCAAAGATAGACCTTGTCATGCATGTGTAAAAGGCAAGCAAATAAGGGCTACCTTTAAAAGCGTTATTGACAAGGACTCTAATAGATGTCTTCATCTACTGCATATGGACTTATTTGGTCCACTGCAAATTAGAAGTTTGGGAGGTAAGGATTATACGTTAGTAATTGTTGATGATTACTCGCGCTTTGCGTGGGTGTTCTTTCTGAAAAACAAGTCAGATACCTTCAACATCTTTACTAATTTTGTCAGGCAAGTTCAGAATAAGTACAACTGCTCCATAGTCAAAATCATAAGTGACAATGGAACAGAATTCAAGTCTGGGGCCATGACAGAATTTTGTGAAAGCTTAGGTACCTTTCATGAGTTTTCCTCTCATCGAACTCCACAATAGAATGGAGTGGCCGAGAGAAGGAATAGAACGCCCAGAGAGGCCTGCAGGACCATGTTGAGTGATGCTTCACTTTCAGAGTACTTTTGGGCTGAACCCATCAATACTGCATGCCACGTGCAAAATCGAGCCCTCATAAATAAAAACCACGATAAGACACCTTACGAACTTCTGAAGGGCAAGAAACCGACAGTCTCATATTTTAGAATTTTTGGTTGTAAATGCTTCGTTCTCAACAATGGCAAGTATCATACTACTAAGTTTAGTGAAAAGAGTTTTGAAGGTATTTTTGTAGGTTATAGTAGCCATAGTAAGGCATACATGATTTTTAATAGAAAAACCCTGATCGTAGAAGAATCAATATATGTTGCATTTGATGAGACGAGCTTGCTGCAAAGCAACTCTTCTAGTGTGCTTATTGAAGATGCAGTTGCAAAGCTGAAAGGAATTAGCTTGGATGGACCGTCCGAAGATAAAAGTGAAAAGTTCATCATGATCACCACTCCAACCCCTATTGGAGAGGCTGATGATCAAGATGAAGAAGTCATCCAAGATGAAGAAGTCACTCCGGTGATAGAAGATAATCAAGATGCAAGGACTCTAGAGCTCAGACATCTGAAGGATCACCCTATGGACCAGATCATAGGAGATCCCCGGGATGGTGTCAGTACTCGAAGAGGTACAACTAATGAGAATCTATATTTAAGTTTTCTATCACAGGTTGAACCAAAGAAGATTGAGAAAGCAAACTCAGACGCATCGTGGATAATGGCGATGGAAGAAGAACTAAACCAGTTCAAGCGCTGCAAAGTATGGAAACTTGTTCCAAGACCCAAAGGTAAGAATGTCATTAGGACAAATTAGGTCTACAGGAACAAGATGGACGAGGATGGAACGATTATAAAGAATAATGCCAGACTTGTCGCAAAAGGATATCATCAAGAAGAAGGAATCCACTTCGACCAGACGTACGCTCCAGTGGCAAGGCTGGAGGCAATAAGGTTATTCCTAGCATATGCTGCACTCAACGGCTTCACTGTCTACCAGATGGACGTGAAGTCTGCCTTCCTTAATGGCGACATAATGGAAGAGGTGTATGTGGAACAACCTCCAGGTTTATTTGATTCTAACTTTCCTGATTATGTTTACTTACTGCATAAAGCATTATATGGTCTGAAATAAGCTCCTCGAGCTTGGTATGAGACGCTGTCTAGCTTTCAACTTGAGAATAAATTCACAAGGGGAAAGATAGACAAGACATTATTTCTTAAGGAAATTAAACTCAAGATTTCACTAGTGCAAATCTATGTCGACGATATTATTTTTGGCTCTACTGGTGACAATCTCTGCAAGAAGTTTTCAAAACTTATGCAAGGGAAGTTTGAAATGAGCAGTATGGGCGAGCTGAAGTATTTCTTAGGGCTTCAAGTGAAACAGTCTGAAGATGGAATTTTCATCTCACAGACCAAGTTCACCAAAGAACTGATTAAGAAATTCGGAATGGAGAACGCAACCTCGATGAGGACTCCAATGGGTTCAACTATGTCTCTGGACAAGGATGAAAAAGGGAAACCTTTTGATGAAACCAAGTACAGAAGCATAATTGGATCCTTACTCTATCTTACAACAAGTAGACCTGACATAATGTTCTTAACATGTGTCTGTGCTAGAT
The DNA here is from genome assembly GCA_039583875.1 of Platanthera guangdongensis. Classification (NCBI taxonomy): domain Eukaryota; kingdom Viridiplantae; phylum Streptophyta; class Magnoliopsida; order Asparagales; family Orchidaceae; genus Platanthera; species Platanthera guangdongensis. Next base: position 54,168,756 of record CM077150.1, read on the forward strand.
TTCATGTGAACTCTAAGAAATCTCACTACGCTGCTACAAAGCGAATTTTGAGATACCTTAAAGGTACACCAAATCTTGGCTTATGGTACCCAAGAAGTAATGACAACGAACTAATGGGTTTTTCAGATGCAGATTTTGCAGGGAGTAAAGACGACAGGAAAAGCACTTCCGGGACATGTCAATTCTTTAGAAGAAGACTTATCTCCTAGAGTAGCAAGAAGCAAAACTGTGTGGCAATTTCAACGGCTGAGTCAGAGTACATCTCTGCAGGCAGTTGCTGTGCACAGTTACTTTGGATAAAGAATCAGTTTGAGGACTACAACATGAAGTTTGAAAAGATTCCATTGTTTTGCAACTTTCCAGCGCAATAGAAATAGCCAACAACCCAGTCTCGCACAGCCGGACAAAGCATATAGAGGTAAGGTATCACTTCATCTGGGAGCATGTGGAGCATGGGGACATAGACCTTCAATATGTCTCTACAGATAGGCAAATTGCTGACATTTTTACAAAGCCGCTGGACGAGACCAAGTTCTCATTCTTCAAAACAGAACTTGGGATGCACAACAAAGAAAACTAGAGAAGCTGGATTTTCAAGAAGGTTCAAGGTTCAAAGGTTAGTCAAATTTGAATTTTTTACAAAATTTTAACTCTTTGACTCGAGTAAGTTACAACCTACTCGAGTAAGAATAGGACCTACTCGAGTAGTAGAATGACATAGTCAAGTAGTCTACTTGACCTACTCGAGTAGTAGAATGACATACTCTAGTAGTCTACTTGACCTACTCGAGTAGCAGACTGATATACTCGAGGAGTCAACTTCACATACTCGAGTACCTCACTTACCTACTCGAGTACTTCCATACATCTACTCGAGTACTTTGTATACCTACTCGAGTAATTCCAGACACATCTACTCACATATATGCTGAGTCTTTATTCAAATTTTCTTATACGCAAACCAAGGCTTATGCCTCCTCGTTTGTGGTTGAATTCATTCATTTTCGATTAATTAGAGCAAAAAAAACTAGGGTTATATAAATAAGAAAATCCGGAAATGTCCTACACGAAATCATTTCTGCTCTCTCGAGTACTCGACTACATCTTCGCCTTCCTCAGTCAGTTACTGAGCCGCACGCTTTCCTTCACCCCGTTGAAACTTTATAGTGTTTCTGAATCACCGAGATTTCTGAATCATGGCCGCCTCCTCTAAAATCGGAGTTGGTTCAGAATTAGTCGCCGCCGGGATTGCATAACTATCCGACGACTTCCATAATCTCATGATTTTGCTCGACACCGCCGGATTAACCTTCGTTCTCCAAGAATAATGTCGAATCCTCCTCCCCGACGTTGTAGAATTTTTCAGAAATATCAAAGTGAAGCGCTACAGGACAGTTCTAAAATCCAAAGTCAAAGGTATCAAGATCAAACTTACCCCAAACTCTGTTTCTCAACTTCTTCGGCTGCCAGTTCTAGATGAAGATGATTTTCTGGGTGATGAAGAATATGCCAGAACCTGTCTATTCTGTGGAATTCCTACTGCTGCAAAGTACATTAGGAGGGCTGACATTAATGCAGAAGGTAAACTATTAGTTTATATTATTGGAAAAGTTCTTCTGTGCATGACAAATTCAATAAGAGATATCCATCTTTATTTCTTTGAAATGATGCGAGCTATAGTCTGTAGAAAGGATTTTTAGTTTGTCTTGCTCATCCTGAACAAAATTAAGGAGAGCATTACATCCCCCAATTATGCAAGCATAATTTCTCTACTCCTTCATGAGATAAACCCTGAAACCTACAACTTCTCTAAAGGCAGTATCCTTCACTACATGAAGAAGGTCTCCATCTCCTCCATTCAAAGATGGGAGCTCAAGTTGCAGAATCCTTCTCAAGCTGCTAAAGTTACTGAAGTCCAAGAAACAGAGGACAGGACCCCATCTCCCTCTCCATCTCAGGTCCCTAGTACCTCTGGTGTACATATTGAGGGGGAGCTTGTTCTTAATATTCCAGGAAGGATTCCTACTCCTCCAGAAGTATCTCCTCCACCTCCTCTAACTCCAGAAGAGATTCCCTCAGATCAACAACTTCAAGAAACACTCCTCTACACAGAAGCTGCCATCAATGAGATGATAGCAGAATTGACAGCAAATTTACCACCTCCTCCTCTATCTCCAAAAGCTCCATCAACTGAAATACCACCAGAATCCCCTCCAGCACAATCTCCTTCTCCTTCCAAGTCTCCATCAAAGACTCCAGCAAAATCTCCAGCAAGGTCTCTAGCTAAATCTCCTAATGCTCACAAAGAGTAGACAAAAACCATCTTCATTTTAGATGAGGCATCACCTGAGCCAGTTGAAGCCCCTCTAAGGAACTTGAACTTCTCCATCCCCATAGTCACTGATGAAGGGGATGCCATGATTCCCACTACAAGAGTAGAAAGATGTATCACCATAACTGAAATAGCTCCATAGAAAGCTCCTCCTCCTCCAGTTGCCTCTTCTAGTGCTCCTCCAGCTGCTGCCTCCTCTACTGATTTACTAACTCAGATTGCCCTTCTACTTAAAGAACAGATAACTTACTTTGACAACTATTTACAAGCTGTTACTGCTAAGGTCACTGCTCTAGAGACTGAGATGAGCAGAGGCTTTGCTGAAATTCAACATAATACAGATCAGCTCATACACCTTTTTCAAATTGGTGGAAAGGCTCTGGATCACACCATTACTAGCATTGGTCAAGTGATGGAGCAAGGTCTGACTCTTGCTAATAATCAGATGGAATTGGACAAAAGAGCTAAAACTACAAAGATGAAAATCTGTGAAGAGGTTGGCACTTTCAAAGAAGATGTCATCTCTCAGCTATCTGTTGAAGTCAGAAAGTGGGAGAAGTTGGTGAAAGAGTATTTAGAAAAATCAGATGCTGCCATGCAAGAGCTTTGGAAAGTCAAAATGAAAGAAGTTCATGATGATGTCTTAGCACAAATACAGAGTGTCAAATTCCACACCTATGACACTGTTGTCTGGATGCACAACCAAATTCTTCCTGAATTTGCTGCTGATCCAAATATTATTCCTCATCATTTGAATCCATTAGCTGCTGATGCTCCTGCTCAAGCTCCTTAACCCACCTTCTCTCCAAGGCCTGGTGTCTCAGTTGCTCCTCCTGATTCCTATACTCAGGGTTGGGAAGATGATCCTGCAGATATCTTTCTTCATGCTCCTCCTGAGATCCAAACTTCTAGAAAGAAAAGAAAGTATGGTGAAGGTCCCTCTGCTAGCAAGTCTATTCTAGTATCTGATGCTGATAAGAGAAAGGCTCCAGAATTTGCAGAAATCTGGTCTCCTACCTCCAAGTCCCTTATTTTGGAAACCCTCAAACTTGTTATGGACTACTATGAGAGCAGGAATATACATTACAGTTCCCAGGAATGGGAGTTATATGAGAAATCAATGACTAAGAGAAGATTATATGACAGAGAATTTGGAAGAAACAACCCCGGTGCTCCTCCAAGACCTCACAAGTACTACCCAAAGCCTTACAACTACCAAAGGAGACAACAAGAGAAGCAAGACAGGCAGCATCATCAGATCTAGATACAAAGAAATTATGAGTTGTGGAAATGATTTTTGTTGATAATGACATTTTTGGATATTCACACTTATTTAATTCTAAGTTTTTGATTTTATTATCTTTTTCATAGTCCTTTGCTTGCTTACACTAATTTATCTACATAGCATTCTTTTTATGTCCATAATTCACCTTAGTGTAAAGGGTTCTGACTTTTACAAATAGGGGGAGATTGTTGGGTATTGTATCCACACTAACCTAGATTTGATGAAGTTATCCTTGAACTAAGATGAATTAAGTTGTATTTGATGCTTGGTTTGAGTTATGTGTTTGCAGGATTCTTATGGGAAGTGTAGACCAATGTCAATCTACAATGGGTCACCAAACATAGGACCATACAATGTAATCCATCATTGTGTGATCCAAGGTGTTGACTCATGTGTAGCCTCTCTATTGGGATACACTTCATATTCAAGCTCCAGGACTAAGTGAAAAGACTTGATGATGTCTCACCTTAGATGAAGAAAAAAATTATGTCAAGAAAATTTCCTAAGTATTATACTCGAGTAGTTCTATACTTACTCGAGTAAAATGCTGAGTTCTTTCTCGAGTAATAATACTCTTACTCGAGTAGGTATGATATATCCCGAGTAATCTAACTATGGCTCTCGAGTAGTTAAGACAACTACTCGAGTAGTTTCCTTTCTCCTCTCGGGTTTATAGAATTTTTCTCCTCAAAAGTTTTCTAAGTTAAATACTCGAGTAGTACTGCATAGTACTCGAGTAGTTTTACTTTCTGTCTCAAGTAATTGAATTCTGACTCTCGTGTAGTTCTCACTTACTCTAGTAGTCTAAGTCATGTACTTGAGTAGTTCATCTACTACTCGAGTAGTCCAGAATTAATACTCGAGTAACCCAGAATTATACTCCAAAAAATTTCTCTAAGTGAATTACTCGAATAGACCTTTCCATATACTCGAGTAGTTCTATTCGTCTCGAGTAGTTCAACTTCTATACTCAAGTAGTCCAGTATTCCAGTTCCAGAAATTTTCTAAGTCCCTATCTCGAGTAGTTTCTCAACCACTCGAGTAGTTCGTTCCCATCTACTCGAGTAGTTTTCTTTATACTCGAGTAATCCTCTCCACCTCTCGTGTAACTACTCAAGTACTCGAGTGTGTCATTTTTGATACTCGAGTAGCTGAATCCTTTTTCCTCGAGTAGTTGACTCCATGCACTCGAGTAACTATCTCATTCTCTCTCGAGTAGTTTTCTTATATGCTCGAGTAGTCATTTTCTACCCACTCGAGCAGTGCTGCAATGTACTCGAGTAGTCCCTTCTCTCTCGAGTATTTTACTTCAATTTTTCCGAAAATTTTGTTAAGTCCAGTATAACAGAATTCTTTATGAACCTTGACGTGATTGGTCCACGTGTATCTCATAATGACTTAATAATATCTAATCTTGTCTGATCCTATAAATGGTCTTGTTTAAATCGACAAACCATAATCCTAAGAAGTTTTCTCAAAAGAGAATATTAAAACGTTTTGCAGCCGTTTTTCTCAACTCTCTGATTTCCTCTTTCTCTCTCCAAGAAACGAAAACCGCCGCCTCCGCCGTTGATGATTCTCGAACGGCTAGGGTTTCGCCTTTAGAGGATTCAGATCAAGAAGGCTTTCCAGATCGAGATTTGCTCAACTCCTCATCTTCTGATTCGATCGATCGTGTGACCAAGAAGTTTCAGATCGAATCTTGCTGAAATTTCTCTTCATCATTCTGATAAAGCCGCAAAGCCTAGAAGAAGAAATTTCTGGCCGACTGTTGCAGATCTGAAAAAGAAGATTTATTGTTTGTATTTCTATACAATTTCTTTCATTCTTGTAGGAGAAATTTCTCCGAGTGTAGGAGTGTAACACCCCCATCCGTCGCATGGCATATAACAGAAGGTCCAGCTGGAACCCGACGCCATATACCACAGAAAGTCGAAAGGGTTACATAAGAATATCCAAACATCCCAATTAAGACTACTCGTCCTACACAGAGCATTCTAGAGAAAGTTTTTTTAAAAAAAAGTAGAAAGAACCCAAACTTGTATCCAAATAACATGAATGTCCACAATCACTACCACTGGAATGAAATAACAATACACTGTAAGATATTTGGCCTTATGGCCTTACAGAGGTTCACTTAATTTAATAATGTTTTCCATACATCGGCTTGCAGGCCGGCCACACATGACAAAAGTAAAGTACAACTATTCGCTTCAGCCTTCTAGGGCTAGCACAGCAACATGGGCTCCAACCCGCTATTTGGTACTCGGCTCCGCAGCACCTGCAAGTACATTCCACCGCATGGTGGCAAACAAAGCAACGATCAGCCAAAAGCCGACCAAATTATAACAACCCCGCCCCTTACTCAGGACGGCGGTGCTCTTTCCCTGCATATTATTAGCCCAGTAAAACAATGAAGCGCAATTATACTACGCCACAGGTGTAGGCTCGCATGGCCAAACACCCCGTGCACTCAGGGCACATTAACGGTGAATCCTGACACTTCAGCGTCTTCACCACCATCCCAAAGATGGCAACCACGTGAGCATTTAGCCTTTTTGACCACTGTCTAAGGCTCTCGACTATGCCAATGTCCAGTCCCCTTTTCGGGTCTCTCGCACCGAACCACATAGCCTAGGTCCAATTCCACTTGCCCGTTGCTCACACCACGTAGTCACTTTAAGACGTACGCACGAGCCAAGCTTCTCTCGGATCCCAAAACTTTTCCAAACAATCACATAACCCAGTTATGTTCAAGGTCAGTTCCCTGACTGCCAAGTTAGCAGAACACGTTTCCGCTCAGTTTTCCGGGTGCGCCTTGGAATTAATCCCCAAGGATCCCTGCTGCAATCTACCGCGTAGAAACCCGAAAAACCTAATGCATGGAGTCTTCTCCGGCAAAACATATCAAATGCAACATCACCGATCCAGACAATACACGTTTGGGTAGGCTTCACACACAATGTCTATGCCCGTACTTCGATTCCGGACTCTATATGTAACACAAGGGGGACTATTCACATCAACCCCAAGGAACACCACGCACTCACCGCACACTCGCAGGAGCGGGTTTCGCTATGCAAAAAGGAAGAGAGATTCACATGCTCAAGTAGAGAATCGTTACCCTTGTAGTCCGCTTTTGCGCCATGGAAAAACTACACGGATAGAAGTCTTCGCAAAGGAATTTCTTCCACGGATCCGCTCTCGGTTCTCCAAACGGTGCTCTGATGCTCCGCCGGCGGCCGGAATCCTCCTTCTTCCTCCTCTCTCTAACTCCTTGGAAAGAGAATGGCTTGGAGAAAATGAAGAGTTAACTCCCCATTCCTGGCCTTAACAGAGCAGGAAACCACCTGGGCCATTGGATCTCAATTAAAGAAAATGAACAACTCAGATCTGCACAAAAATCCCCTGACCTGGGCCGAACACGGCCTCGCACACGGCCATGTTACAGGCCGTATGCCTTGATCGAAGCACGATCGTCGAACGAAGAATAGACACACGGGCAAAGACACGCCCGTGTCTCACCTGACACGCCCGTGTCGGGTCCTCGACACGCCCGTGACCAGGGGGTGTGTCACATATAACCGCCACGGCAACGAACATGACCCAACTGAATAAGGGTAGGGATACGGGTATGAACACGCCCGTATCACTTGACAATCATCGATCGTCGAACGCAGAGGGTCACTCGACAATCATCGAGCGCCGTTCGGCGATCGTCGAACACAGGGGGACACGCCCTCCGGACACGCCCGTGTTTCCTGGCGTGTTCCTCCCGAACACTTTTCGTCGAACTCAATCAGCTTTCGGGAACACGGGTACAGACACGGTTAGGCACACGCCCTTGTCAAATGACACGCCCGTGTCATTCAGCTGTGTTTCTAGCCGTGTCCTTCTCGGGATGAAAATGGCCAAAACACCAGCCAGACACGGCCTTGCACACGCCAGTGTCCTAGGTTGTGTACCCCTATACCAACACCAAAAATCCCTTTTTACGCGACCAACTCAAATATAATTTTCGTGGTGTTACAAATCTCCCCCACTTAAGGAATTTCGTCCCGAAATTAAGTAAAGGTACACAAAAATTACAAGTTACCCGAGTGGAATAACTCGGGATATTCCTCCAACATAGCTTGCTCTCGCTCCCATGAAAGCTCCTCACATCCGTAATTATCCCAACGGACTTTAACCATTCGGACTTCCTTATTGCGGAGTCGCTTGACTGCAACATCTTCAATACGTACTGGCTTGACCATTGTCGTTAATTCATAATCAAACGGTACTTGATTGTCCGCAATGATCTGTGAAGGCTCTTGCACCGCCTTACTCAACACCGACACATGGAACACGTCATGTAGCCCACTAAATCCGCCGACAGCTTCAGTCTATACGCCGCCTCGCCAACACGCTACAGGATTTCAAATGGTCCAAGGTATCTCGGACTCAACTTCTTCAAGCGTCGAACCCGCGAGACACCCTTGAACGGCTTAATTTTTAAGTACACCCAGTCGCCAACACTGAACTCCACATTCCTATGTTTGACGTTATAGTACTTTGACTGTCTGTCCTGAGCGATCTTCAACCGTTCTTGAATTATCCATATCACTGAAGTGACATCTTCCACTGCTTGACGTTTGTAAAGATTCGACTCGCCCGTCTCTAACAAATACAATGGCGTGCGACACTTTCTCCCATACAAGGCCTCGAAAGGCGCCATTCTAATACTCGCCTGAAAGTTGTTGTTATACGCAAACTACACCATGTACAGGTGATCTTCCCACTGCTTTCCAAAATATAGGACGCACATGCGAAGCATGTCTTCCATCGTCTGGTTGACCCTCTCGGTTTGGCCATCCGTTTGCGGATGAAAGGCTGTGCTGAACTTTAGTTTAGTACCCAACAGACTATGCACCAACCTCCAGTCATTCGACGTGAAGCGTCCATCTCGATCACTAACAATACTGCGGGGCACACCATGCAATCGTACAATATTCTCCACATAGAGTTTGGCTAACTTTTCCACCGGATCTTCCTTCCTGACCGGAATAAAGTGCGACACCTTTGTCAACCTATCTACGACCACACAAATGACATTGTTTCCCTTCTAGGACTTCGAAAACTTTGCACAAAATCCATAGCTATGTCGTCGAATTTCCATTCTGGGATAGGTAGTGACTTTAAGAAACCTCTGGGCTTCTGGAATTCGGCTTTCACCAATGCACAAGTTCTGCACTTGGACACATAAAGTGATACATCCTTCTTCAATCCTGGCCACCAGAATAATTTCTTCATGTCTCTATACATCTTCGTGCTTCCCGGGTGGATTGTGTACTTGGTATGATGAGCCTCATACATCAACTCCTCCCGAAGATTATCCACACTAGGAACGCATAGGCGACCGTCCTTCCTCAGCAACCCATCCTTAATAGCAAACTGGGAATTTGACCCATCCAACGATTCATCCAAGATCTGCTTCATGCTGTTATCCTGAACCAAAGCCCGCCGAACTCTATTAGCTAGGTCACACTACACCTCTATCCAAAACAGTTTCGCCTCAGCACTAAACTGCTTGTCGACGCAAGATATCTCCAAAGCCTCCAACTCATGGACCAATCTCTCATCATGTACCGATAACCAGTTGGCCTGCGCTGGAGTCCTGTGACTCAACGCATCCGCCACTGCATTTCCTTTCCCAGGCACATAATGAATCTTGAAGGTGTAGTCCCCTAAGAACTCCATCCACCTCCGCTGCCTCATGTTCAGATCCTTTTAATCCAATAGGTACTTCAAGCTCTTATGATCGGTGTAAATATCAACCTTCACACCGTACAGATAGTGCCTCCATAGCTTTAGAGCAAATATCACAGCCGCTAATTCTAAGTCATGAACTGGATAATTCCTATCATGAAACTTTAGTTGTCGTGAACCATAGGCTATCACCCTCCCATGATGTAGAAGAACACAGCCCAAACCACTACCCGAAGCATCACTATAGATCTCGAACCATTCGGTTCCACTTGGCAAACATAAAATAGGAGCCGTGGTCAACCGTCTCTTCAACTCTTCAAAAGCCTATTCGCACTCCGGAGACCACACAAACTTCTGATCCTTCCTAGTCAACGTCGTGAGTGATAGCGCTATCCGCGAGAAGTTCTCTACGAAGCGCCTGTAGTAGCCAGAAAGCCCCAGAAAACTACGGACCTCTGCCACTGTAGTCAAAGCAGGCCACTCCTGTATCGCCACTATCTTCGCCGGATCCACAGCTATCCCTTCTCCACTGACAACATAACCAAGGAACGCTATCGAGGATAACCAGAATTCACACTTGGAGAACTTAGCATACAACTGATTCCTCCTCAACGTCTCCAACACCATGAGTAGATGATTGTAGTGATCTTCCTCGCACTGCGAGTACACCAGGATATCATCGATAAATACTACCACGAAACGATCCAGGTACTCTCTGAACGTCCTGTTCATCAGATCCATAAACACGGATGGCGCATTGGTCAAACCAAACGGCATGACCGTGAACTCGTAATGCCCAAACCGCGTACTGAATGCTTTCTTTGGGATGTCTCTCTCCCTTATCCTCAACTGGTAGTAACCGGATTTCAGATCTACCTTCAAATATACCGTTGACACAACCAACTGATCAAATAGATCGTCAATCCTGGGTATCGGATATTTGTTCTTCTCTGTAAGCTTGTTCAATTCTCGATAGTCAATGCAGAGTCGCAAGCTCCCATCCTTCTTCTTACCAAAAAGAACCGATGCATTCCAAGGCGACGAACTTGGACGCACATACCCTTGCTCCAACAACTCTTGAAGTTGCACCTTCAACTCCGCCATCTCTCGCGGTGCTATCCGATATGGAGAGCGTGACACCGGTTCAGCACCCGGTACCAGCTCAATGGTAAAATAAATCTCCCACTGAGGAGGGGCTCCTAGGAGATCATTTGGGAACACATCAGGATACTCAGACACAACTGGAATACTGTCAAGACTTGGCTTAGGCGTCGAAGTATGCACTAGAGTGACAAACAGCTCTGCCCCAGAACGAACCGCATTAATCACCTGAAGCGCTGACATCAAAATCTTACCCGACCCCTTCATGCCAGCAAAATTAGTCTCCCCATCAGTGTTCAGACCCAACTTAACTTCCTTACAGTTGCAATCAATGAATGCACCTGCTACGAGAGCCAATCCATACCGAATATTACGTCGTACTCTGCCAATGGCAAAAGCGACGCTCGCAAATCAAACTCCTGATCTCCAATCCGAATCTTCACTACGCAGATCCTATCCGCGTGCATTGAGCACTCATTGGGCAATAACACATCCAATTTGTATTTTGCCATCGAGGACGGAACCCCGATGCGCGATATGAACTTTTCGGATAAGAAGGAATGTGATGCTCCCGTATCAAACATGGCTCTTGCCGGAAACTCAAAGATCAACACAAAGCCTAGCACCAACGAAAGTAAGCTAACAAATACGAAGGTAACAACTATAAAAGTTAAACCATTGTAATTTAACTCATACCTGTCACCACGTCCGCTTGCTTTATGGCCTCTTGCAGGCCAAGGTTGTAAACTCTCGACTGGGATTGAGCATGGTGGGACGAGGTTGACTCCACCGCCTTTCCTTTCTCCTCATAAGTCGCTCCAGGCTTCCTCTCGGACCTTGCACGTCCGCTCCAACACTCACGAGCAAAATGCCCCGTCTTCCTGCAGTTGTAGCATGCTCTTGGGACTCAACTTGTAGTTGCCCCTGACGCACCAGACTGAGGGGCTGAGTTCAAAGTCCTCTGTTTCTTGTTCCACCTGCGAAAACTTGACTTGGTATTTGGCACCTTGAACTCGGACTTCTTTTCTCCTGGGTCCTTCTTCTCTTGAACTTTCTTAACGACCTTCTCCAACGATCGGGCCGAATTGACCAAGGTGACCAAGGCTAGGAAGCCTTGCGCCTTAGGCCCAGCAAGTAGCAGTTGTAGATCACCGTGTAGACACTCATAAAACCGGTTTGTCTTCTGTTCTTCTTCCATAAACGTAGCACTAGCATAACGACCCAACCGTGTGAACTCATGGAGATACTCGTCCACGCTTCTGGCTCCCTGAGTCAACCCAAGAAATTGGTTCTCCATCTCAAGCTTCTGAGCAGAGGGTAGAAATCTGGCTAGGAACAATCTTGAAAATTCCTCCATAGGCACATCAGCAAGCTGCCTACCCACTAAGAGATGAAACTCCAATTCATCCCACCACACCTCGCTTCACCCACCAAAAGAAAAGTCGAAATGGTGGTCTTCTGCCACTCCTCAATTAACGTGGCTGTCAAAACCCTCTTTATTGAAGAGTGCCAATCCTCAACTTGAGCTGGTGTCCCAACCCCATCGAACCTCGGAGGATTAAAGCCCATTACATGCTTTAGCTGCTTCTCCATAGCTCTCCTCGGCTATACCAGATCAGCTGCTGCGCGCTCCACCACTCTCGGCTCTGCCGCCCTAACCGGTTCTTGCTCATTCGCAGGAGGTGCGTGATGCATTTGCCCTGCAAGTTGGGCATTAATCATCGAAAATACGGCTTCAGCCACCATCCTGATGGTTTCCGCTGAAGGAGGTGTAGTAGGCATGTCTCTCGGTGCACTACTTTCCGCCGATTGCGGACGCACTGATTGATCAGCACCGCTCCTAGCTGCCTATAGAAGTAAAGACACATGATTAGACGACAACCAAATTGCTAAAAGCAATCATTGGAACACTCAGATTCCACAAAACAAGTGTATTTTTCATTCCTAAGTGGACATTCATGGGTTCTTTTTTATGTTATAATGATGACGCACACATGTGCTCACCACCCCTTAAAAGAATTCTCCCACGAATTCATTTAAGCCTGACTGTAACCAGAAGTCTGATACCAAATTATAACACCCCCATCCGTCGCATGGCATATAATAGAAGGTCCAGCTGGAACTCGACGTCATATACCACAGATAGTCGGAAGGGTACATAACAATATCCAAACATCCCAATTAAGACTAATCGTCCTACACAGAGCATTCTAGCGGAAGTTTTTTTTTAAAAAAGTAGAAAGAACCCAAACTTGTATCTAAATAACATGAATGTCCACAATCACTACCACTGGAATGAAATAACAATACACTGTAAGATACTTGGCCTTATGGCCTTACAGAGGTTCACTTAATTAAATAATGTTTTCCATACATCGGCTCGCAAGCCGGCCACACATGACAAAAGTAAAGTACAACTATTCGCTTCGGCCTTCTAAGGCCAGCACAACAATATGGGCTCTAGCTCTCTATTTGGTACTCGGCTCCGCAGCACCTGCAAGCACATTCCACCGCATGGTGGCAAATAAAGCAACGATCAGCCAAAAGCCGACCAAATTATAACGAGCCCGCCCCTCACTCGGGACGGCGGTGCTCTTTCCCAGCATATTATTAGCCCAGTAAAACAATGAAGCGCAATTGTACTACGCCACAGGTGTAGGCTCGCACGGCCAAACACCCCGTGCACTCAGGGCACATTAACGGTGAATTCTGACACTTCAGCATCTTCACCACCATCCCAAAGATAGCAACCACATGAGCATTTAGCCTTTCTGACCACTGTCTAAGGCTCCCGACCATGCCAACGGCCAGTCCGCTTTTCGGGTCTCTCGCACTGAACCACATAGCCTAGGTCCAATTCCACTTGCACGTTTCTCACACCACGTAGTCACTTTAAGACGTACGCACGAGCCAAGCTTATCTCGGATCCTAAAACTTTTCCAAACAATCACATAACCCAGTTATGTTCAAGGCCGGTTCCCTGACCGCCAAGTTAGCAGAACACGTTTCCGCTCAGTTTTCCGGGTGCGCCTTGGAGTTAATCCCCAAGGATCCCTGCTGCAATCTACCGCGTAGAAACCCGAAAAACCCAAAGCACGGAGTCTTCTCCGGCAAAACATATCAAATGCAACATCACCGATCCAGACAATACACGTCCGGGTAGGCTTCACACACATTGCATATGCCCGTACTTCGATTCCGGACTCTATATGCAACATAAGGGGGACTATTCACATCAACCCCAAGGAACACCACGCACTCACCGCACACTCGCAGGAGCGGGTTTCCCTATGCAAAAAGGAAGAGAGCTTCACATGATCAAGTAGAGAATCGTTACCCTTATAGTCCGCTTTTGCGCCATGGAAAAACTACACTGATAGAAGTTTTCGCAATGGAATTTCTTCCACGGATCCGCTCTCGGTTCTCCAAACGGTGCTCTGATGCTCCGCCGGTGGCCGGAATCCTCCTCCTTCTTCCTCCTCTCTCTAACTCCTTTGAAAGAGAATGGTTTGGAAAAAAAATGAAGAGTTAACTCCCCCATTCCCGGCCTTAACAGAGCAGGAAACCACCTGGGCCATTGGATCTCAATTAAAGAAAATGAACGGCTCAGATCTGCACAAAAATCCCCTGACTTGGGCCGAACACGGCCTCGCACACGGCCGTGTTCTAGGCCATGTGCCTTGATCGAGGCACGATCGTCAAACGAAGAAAAGATACAAGGGCAAAGACACGCCCGTGTCTCACCTGACACGCCCGTGTCGGGTACTCGACACGCCCGTGACCAGGGGGCGTGTCACATATAACCGCCACGGCAACCGACATGACCCAACTGAACACGGGTAGGGACACGGGTATGAACACGCCCGTGTCACTCGACAACCATCGATCATCGAATGCAGAGGGTCACTCGACAATCGTCGAGCGCCATTTGGCGATCGTCGAATGCAGGGGGGCACGCCCTCCCGACACTCCTGTGTCGCCTGGCGTGTTCCTCCCGAACACTATTCGTCGAACTCAATCAGCTTTCCGGAACACGGGTACAGACACGGTTATGCACACGCCCGTGTCATTCAGCCATGTTTCTAGTCGTGTCCTTCTCGGGATGAAAACGGCCAAAACACCAGCCAGACATGGCCTTGGACACGACCATATCCTAGGCCGTGTACCCCTATACCGGCACCAAAAATCCCTTTTTACGCGACCAACTCAAATACAATTTTCGGGGCGTTATAAGGAGCTTTTGTCTCCGAGATTGTAGGAAGTTTTACCTTCCGTGTGTAGATCCGTTTTGTGGATCGAGTTTGTAGGAACATTGTTCTGAGGGTAGGATTGATTTTCACTCCGAGATAGTGGCGTAGTCGAGTCTAGTGTATTGCTAGATCGGTGAGGGAAAGTGGATGTACCTATGGTGTGGGGAACCTCTATAAATCTTTCCTCGTATGTGATTGATTGGTAGTTAGTTCTGTGCTTTGGTTTGAAATTTTTATTCTGCAAAAGACGCACTTATCACCTATTCACCCCCTCTAGGTGATTTAGGTAGGCAACTATAAACTTTCAATCCATAGCTTCCATAAAGAATTTGATTCTCTCTTTCCACATGGGAAAATTATTTTTGGTGCACAAAGGTAGCTTGGCAAAATCTTTAGCCTAGTCCATTTTTGGTAGATCTCAAAAGACAACTATTGAAGGATCTGATCAAGGTGTTAATCTTTTAACGATCAACCTCGCTTTGATACCAATTAAAAGTTTATAGTTGCCTACCTAAATCACCTAGAGGGGGGTGAATAGGTGAGATGTGCGTCTTTTTGCGGAATAAAAAATTTCAAACCAATGCACAGAACTAACTACCAATCAATCACAGACGAGGCAAGATTTATAGTGGTTCCCCAACCTTGGGTACATCCACTTTCCCTCACCGATCTAGCAATACACTAGACTCAGCTACTCTACTATCTCGGATTGAAAATCAATCCTACCATCGAAATAATGTTCCAACAATCTCGATCCACAAAACGGATCTACACATGGAAGATAAAACTTCCTACAATCTCGGAGACAAAAGCTCCTACAATCGGAGAAATTTCTCCTACAAGAATGAAATAAATTATATAGAAATACAAACAGTAAATCTTCTTTTTCAGATCTGCAACTGTCGGCCAGGATCTTCTTCTTCTAGGCTTTGCAGCTTTATCAGAATGGTAAAGAAAAATCTCGACAAGATCGGATCTGAATCTTCTTGGCTTCACACGATCGATCGATTAGAAGATGAGGAGTTGAGAGAATCTCGATCTATAAAGCCTTCTTGATCTGAATCCTCTAAAATCAAAACCCTAGCCGGTCGGGAATCAGCAACGGCGACAGTGGCAGTTTTCTTTTCTTGGAGAGAGAAAGAGGAAATCAGAGACTTGAGAATACGACCGCAAAACTATTGAATATTCTCTTTGAAAAAACTTAGGGTTTGTCGGTTTGACAAGACTATTTATAGGATCGGTGAAGATTAGTCATAATTAAGTCATTATGAGATACACGTGGACCAATCACGTCAAGGTTCATGAAGAATTCTGTTATTCTGGACTTAACAAAATTTTCAGAAAAAATCGAAGTAATATACTTGAGAGAGAAAGGACTACTCGAGTACATTGCAGAACTACTCGAGTGTGTAGAAGATAACTACTCGAGTATATGAGTAAACTACTCGAGAGAGAATAAAATAGTTACTCGAGTACATGGAGTCAACTACTCGAGTAAACTTGAAGAAAAAGAATTCAGCTACTCGAGTATCAAAAATAACATACTCGAGTACTTAAGTAGTTACACGAGATGTGGAGTGGATTACTCGAGTATAAGGAATACTACTCGAGTAGATGAGAATGAACTACTCGAGTGGTTGAGAAACTACTCGAGACAGGGACTTAGAAAAATTTTCTGAACTGGAATACTAGACTACTCGACAATTAATTCTGGACTACTTGAGTAGTAAATGATCTACTCGAGTACATGACTTAGACTACTCAAGTAAGTGATAACTTCACGAGAGTTAGAATTCAGTTACTCGAGACAGAAGATATAAACTACTCGAGTACTACACAGTACTACTCGAGTATTTAACTTAGAAAACTTTTGGAGGAGAAAATTTTGTAAACCCGAGAGAGAAAGGACACTACTCGAGTAGTTGTCTTAACTACTTGAGAGCCATAAAAATGACTACTCGGGATCGGTCATTCTTACTCGAGTAAGAGTATTATTACTCGAGTATGAACTCTGCTATTTACTCGAGTAGGTATAGAACTACTCGAGTATTTTACTTAGCAAGATCTCTTTGATAGAATTTTCTTCTTCTTAGGAGAGACCAGCAACAAATCTTTTCACTTACTCCTAGAGCTTGAATATGAAGTGTATCCCAATAGAGAGGCTACACATGAGTCAACACCTTGGATCACATAATGAGGGATTACATTGTATGGTCCTGTGTTTGGTGACCCATTGTAGACTGACATTGGTCTACACTTCCCATTAGAATCCTGCAAACACATAACTCAAACAAAGCATCAAATACAACTTAATTCATCTTAGTTTAAGGGTGACTTCATCAAATATGGGTTAATGTGGATACAATACCCAACATCAAGCCTGCTAGCCCCATACTGATGGTGCATAAAGACAAGCGTAAGGCCAAGGCTTTCAAGAAGATGAAGGTAGAACCTAAGTCAACTCTTGAGCCAAAGACTTCAGCACTGAAGCAGAAAGGCTTAGCGAAAGAAGGAAAATACCACCACTGTGGCAAGACTGGACATTAGAGGAGGAACTGTGCTTCTTATATTGAGGGTCTGCAGAAGATGAAGAGAGTATGACTTCTGCTTCAAGTAACTATATTATAGAGGTAAACTTTTCTACTCCTTCATCTTGGGTATTAGATACCGGATGTGGTTGTCATATTTGTATAAATGTGCAGGAACTAGGAAGGAGAAGAATGCTGAGTAAAGGAGAGGTGGACCAACGTCTTGGCAATGGAGCAAGAGTTGTTGCTGTCATTGTAGGAGTTTACTTTCTTTGCCCAGTGAGATTGTAATAGAACTAGATAATTGTTATTATGTTCCTTCAATAACCATAAATATTTTATCTATTTCATGTTTGTACATGAATGGATTTTCTTTTATTATCAAGAACAATTGTTGTTCTATATTTAAGAATGATGTTTGTTATGGTATAGCCCAAATGTTTAATGGTTATATGTTTTGAACTTGGACCATCAGATCTATAATATAGAAAATACCAAAATACTAAAAATGAATGACTCGAACCCTACATACCTTTGGCATTATCGTTTGGGCCATATAAATGAGAAATGCATATCCAAGCTCCATAAAGATGGTTGACTGGACTCATTTGATTATGAATCATTTGAGAGATACGAATCATGTTTATTAGGTAAGATGACTAATGTCCCTTTCACTGGTTTCAATGAGAGGGCTGATGATCTATTGAGTATAATACATAGTGATGTATGTGGACCCATGAGTTTTATGGCTAGAGGTGACTACTTCTACTTAGTTACATTTACTGATGGTTTTAGTAGATATGGATACATGTATCTTATGAAGTGCAAATCCAAAACCTTTGAAAAGTTCAAAGAGTTTAAAAATGAAGTAGAGAACCAACTGGATAAGATGGTTAAAGCATTCTGATTTGATTGAGGTGGAGAATACCTAAGTCATGAGCTTCGTAATCATCTAAAAAAGTGTGGTATTATATCACAGCTCACTCCACCTAGAATGTCGCAACATAATGGCGTGTCTGAGCGGAGGAATCATACTTTGTTAGACATGGTACGATCGATGATGAGTCATGCAGATCTGCCTCTTTCCTTTTGTGGTTTTGCTCTAGAAACTACTACTTTTACACTAAATCGTGCTCCAATGAAAGCGAGTCTAAATACACCATATGAGATATAGACTAGGAAGCGTCCTAGTATGTCTTTCATTAAGATTTGGGGCCGTGAGGCATACGTGCCTTGTCAAATTTCTGACAAGTTGGAACCCAAGTCAGATAAATATTATCTTGTGGGGTATCCTAAGAAAACTAAAGGGTACTATTTCTACCTACCGTTTGAGGGCAAAGTGTTTATTGTAAGGACTGGTGTATTTCTTGAGAAAGAGTTCTTAGGTAGAAAGACTATCAGGGTAGAACTTGAAGAAGTTCAAGAACCACAAACCATGAATGAACCAGAATTGGAACCTGAGTAGGGACTACAAGTTGTTGTAGCTAGAGAGCCTGCTCAAGAAACATAAGTGCTATATAGATCTAGTAGACCAGGGTTTGAGCCCGAGAAATATGGATTTCTTGTGTCTCAAATAGGTAATGTGTTGCTTATGGATCATGATGATGAGTCTGCAACCTACTAAGAGGCTATGTGTGGACCAGACTCTGAGAAGTGGCTTGAGGCCATGGAATCTGAAATGGACTCCATGTATGTAAACCAAGTTTGGACCTTAGTGGAACCACCTGAGGGGATACGACCCATATAGCATAAGTCGGCCTTCAAGAAGAAGATCGACATGGATGGGAATGTACATACATTCAAAGGGCGATTAGTGGCTAAAGGTTTCAAGCAAATTCATGGTGTTGACTATGATGTGTCCTTTTCCTCTATTTCTATGGTTAAGTTATCAAAATTTTGCTTGTTATTGTTGTGTATTATGACTACGAGATATGATAAATGGATTTCAAAACAGCTTTCCTAAATGGAAACCTCCTTGAGGAAGTGTATATGACACAACCCGAGTGTTTTATATCTCCAGGTGAACCCACTAAAAATATGCAAGCTGTAGAGATCCATTTATGGATTAAAACAGGCTTCTCAAAGCTGGATTCTTCATTTTGATAAAAAAGATCAAAGAGTTTGGTTTTATCAAAAATGAAGATGAACCATGTGTTTACAAAAGAATTAGTGGGAGAATTGTTGTATTTTTGATATTGTATATAGATGATATACTGTTGATTTTGAATGACAAATGGACCCTATAAGTTATTAAGAATAACCTAGGGAATTGCTTTTTTATGAAGGACTTGGGAGAAGCGACTTATATACTTGATAATAAGATTTATAGAGATAGATTGAAGAAGTTGTAGGGTTTGACCCAAAGTACATATATTGAGAAGGTGTTGAAATAGTTCAACATGCTTGAGTCCAAGAAAGGTTTCTTACTCATGTCTCATGGTGTGAGTCTCTCTAAGGACCAGTGTCCAAAATCTTGTGAAGATAAGAACCACATGAAGTTGATTCCATATGCTTCGGCAATTGGATCAATCATGTATGAAATGATATGTACTCAACCTGATGTCACTTATGCCTTGATTAAGAATAGCATGTATCAATCTGATCTTGGTGATAGTCACTAGATTGCTGTGAAGAATATCCTAAAGTACTTGAGAAGGACTAAGGATATGTTCTTGGTATTTGGTGGAGAGGAAGAGCTCCTTGTAAAGGGTTTCACAGATGCAAGCTTCCAAACTGATAGGATGAGTCAAAGTCTCAGTCAGTATTTATATTTTGCCTAAATGGGGTACCTATTAGCTGAAAGAGTTCCAAGCAGGAGATAGTTGCTAATTCTACAACTGAGGCTAAGTATATTGGTGCTGTGAATGCAACAAAGGAGACTGTATGGATTAGGAAATTCATCAGCGAGTTAGATGTAGTTCCTAGCATTGTTGGTCCCATAGTTCTTTACTATGACAACAACAGTGCAATTACACTTGCTTCGAAACCTAGATCTCATTAGTGCTCCATGCACATACTTTTGCGGTTCCATCTTATTCGAGAGATTGTCAATCGAGCAGATGTGAGTATTTGTAGGGTGCCGACTGAAGAAAATATAGCAGATCCACTAACGAAGCCTCTAGAGCAGAAAAAGCATTATGGTCATGTTAGATCTATGGGTATACGATACCTTAATGATCAACCCTAGTGGGAGTCCTGTGAATTATGTATTTGTCAGTTGTTGTAATAATTCATTTGATGAAAAAAGTACTATATATTTCATTTTATATTTATGGCAAGTTCTTTTATTGTGTGAATTTATTTCTATTATGATATATTTATTTAACGTAATAAATCCCCTTAGAATGTTTGCTTCCATAGGAGTCAGTGGAGAATTGAATGTGAGAGCCTATGTTTTAGAAGCTTCATTCTTAAATGGTCCCTGATCGACATATCATCGTAGAATTTAAGGGCGATGATGATACATTAAGACTAGCATGTGCGTTGACTGATGACCGGTTGTCACGGGTCATGATATTGTGATATCAAAACATCACATGGGTACTTGTTAATGAATAAGTTGTACTGGATAGACCCACCATGAGAATACTTCATGGATTGTTATATTAATATGTCACAAGTATGTCTCAAGTGACAATGGTGTTTGTGATCCTTTGACCTAAAGTCATAGCATTCATCGAGTGAGGAAGAGGGTTCTTTGATGCTATCAAAAGTCCAGTCTTGAGAAAGTTGGATGATAAAGGTTATTATTAGGTACGTTACGAATCATTGGGTGTTTGTGTGTGATCAGAGACGGGATTTATGCTCCTATATGACAGGAGTTGCATCCATGGACCCCTTGATAGAATGGGACTAAGAAATGCATGTCCATGATTGGTTGAGTCAATATATGATATTGGACTCACCGATTTATAGACGTCCATTCTAGATCAGGAAACTAGAATTGAACAATTATGAGGGTGACAAAGTCTATACCTCTATATCTATCCAGATGCAAGGGACGAAGAGACATGATAACACTGATACATAGGTAACAATGGCTTTAGAGTTTTAAACTCTTATTACTTGCGGAGCAATGATACATTGCTAGATGTCACTCATTGTTTGTGAAACTTTTGTTTGATACTTTCAAGATCAAGTGGGAGACTATTGGTATTACCATAGTGATCTGAAAGTGATCAAACATATAGTCTCACTGCCATTGCTATATGAGCTTATATGGTCGCTCATATGAGTATTGGAGAAGTTGGAAAGGTTTGTGTTGCCTTGCTTATATGTGATATGAGTGAAGGAACAAGCCTATGACATTCTTGATGTGGAGGATTCTCATTCTGGGGCCTATATTGTGAATATAGGCATCAGGTAAGTGGTCAGAAGACTCTAAGGGAAATTCATCTAGTGTCACTTAAGGTTTCACTGAATGAGTTGGAATTCGTCGAATATCGCCATGATACACTCAACGAATCTGTCTCAGGTTTGTAGAGTATCATAATGACAGTTTCGATGAATAAGACTTATTGATAGAATATCGTCGATTAGTCGAGTATCATCGATTAGTCGAGTATCGTTGATTCGTCGAATACCACATTAATACTTCGACAGTTTTCTCTAGTCGAGTATACATGTGTTATTTCGATGAATAACTTTTGTTTCGTCGAGTATCGACATATATGCTCGACGAATTCTAGTTCCTTCGGTTTAATTCCTTTAAGTCCGATTCGGTGTGGTCTACGGGTATCAGTTAGTTCGGTAATATCTATATATACGATATGTACAATAAACTGAAATAGTTACATTATTTTTCCTGACCTAATCGAGTGAGTCGGCTTCTTCTTCCTCCCGAAGACGAAATAGTTTTGCCAAGGTCATGAAAGCCGATCTCGCCGCCGGCCATCCGCCGTCCCTGTACGTCGCCGAAAATTGTTTCCTAAGCGTCGTATTATTCACCGCCGCCTCTCCTTTAACAGATCTAGTAGACCGTGGAGACGTTGAGGGCGAGCCTTCTTCCAACCTAGATCTTGTATGAGAAGAGTCTAACGGTTCTTCGTGCACGTGTGGATATCCGTAGAGGCATGGACACTATTCTACGCTCGGAACTCCGACCGTTGTCATTCGTTGGACTTCATCAAAGCACCTTGGCTGAGTATTGATTGAATCTCTCAAAGGTATAATTTATTTATTGTAATGTTACTTCTTGATCAATGTTCATCACTAGATTCGAACTATTTTGGATTTTCTTGTTTCTAATTCCGCTGCGCATAACAGTTGTGTCATTTAGCAAAACCCAACAGTATATGTGTCATAACTCTCAACGACATTCCATAATTCTTTTAATTCTTCTATCAATGGAATAAGATAAATATCAATATCTTTTCTAGGTGCACATGGACTAGGAATTAATAATGACATCATAAAAAACTCATCTTTCATACCTTTGTATAATGTCATATTGTATGAAATTAGCACAACTAGCCACATACTATAATAAGTACTCATGTTTTTAAATGGATTGAACCCATCAATAGCTACTCCAAGCCTAACATTGCGTGGATCTACAACAAAACTAGGATAGTGCGCATAACAACTCTACCATGACAAGTATCCACCAGATGACTCAAAGAACCTTCTATCTCTATATGCTTCTCAGTATTCCACCTAGTGTAAGATATTGTTTTAGAAGACATATAAAGTCTTTGTAGTCTTAGTTTTATGGGGAAATGCCACAAAACCAAGTTATGTTTAGAAACTGAAAATTATTTTTATCCATAGAGAAATATTATTGTTCAAGCTACTTCACAGCTGCATAAATTGGTGTTTTAGAACTGAAAATTATGTTGATCCATAGAGAAAATTAAGTAGGGTTTGTTAGTAAAGCACTAACAATTCCATGTATATAAAAAGAGCTGATCAAGTACTTATTGAAGAACAAAAGCCATAGATCCTTACCCGAATGTGTTTTTCCACAAAATTGGAATATGACTTTAAGTAGAACCTATAGTAGAAGAAACATAGAAATGGGCATTCTTGACAATAGCTCCTCTTTTTCAAGAACAACCAATGGGTTTTTCCTAAAAACTGGAATCTGATGTTAAGTAGGACCTACAACAGAAGAAACATAGAAATGGGCATTTTTGACAGCAACTCCTCTATTTCTAGAACAATCATTCATGCATTCCTAATCCCAAAATCTTATTATACCAAGCTATTAAATCTTATTGTACTGATTACCAAGCAATATTTAAAGATCATAAACCAAGCTATGTTTAGAATGTACCTTTCAGCCTCTAGAGGTCAGTGTAGAAATTTATAGTATTTTCACCTTTTTTCAACAACATTTTCAATACCACAACTTAAAATTGCATTTACGTTAACTTAGAATTGCCCTTACTCCTTTATCTGAAAAATGAGAATAAAGACTGCTCTATAAAACCTAGAATCATCAGAGTGAGTGAGTTGATTTTACTATAGAACGATGATGCCTGATAAAAATCAAGGTAATATAACAAAAGGTCTTGAAGAAAATAAATGATAGAGAATACCTATTGAAGAGGAGATGATGCCTGAGAGGAAGCTCTTCTTTCGTAAAACCTTGGTCTCTCGAGGTACCCTAGCTACCATTGAAGGGAAATAATAAGAAAAAAAGAAATATATAGAAGAGAAGGCCTTTGTTGGATCCCTAGTTGATTTGGGCTAGGTTCACTGACTTAGAATGTGACCCATCATGTATAGCCAGGGTCAATTTCTGTCCTAGAGTCTAGGTTAAGTCCTTAGGCTCAACTCCAGATGGACCAGCTTTCAATAAGACCCTCAGAGACTCCAGACTCACAAGTTTTCAAGACCAAGTAAAGTGAGTTCGACGTTCGTCGAACTCAGCTCGACAAAAGGAGTTCTGCGCTCGACGATCGTGAGACAATTCTTAGTGCTGAGCTAGACGATCTATGTTCTCTGCTCAACGAAGGCTTAGTTTCTACATCAAGCCAAAGTCAGGACAACTTCAAATTTTTCTAAGTCCAGCCTCAAGCTTCGGTCGAAGAATTATATTCTGAGCTCGACGAACTTGGACCTCAAGTTCACAGCTTCTCAGGTCGACGAAGTCAGCTTCTCAGGTCGACGAATTCTAAACTCTACTCGATGATTTCTGGACTCAGAGAATTTGTGTCGACACTTAGGGTTTGTGTCGACACCAGACGATTTGTGTCGACACCAAGATTTCAGTCGACACCACCTTATGTCGACACCAGAGGACTTGTGTCGACACCAAGATCAATCTGTCGACACCAACTTATGTCGACACAGCTCTTCAGCAGATGCAGGATATTTTGCCTAAGTCCAGAACTTTTCTCAGCTCGACGAATTTGTTTCTCAGCTCGACAAATGAAGACTGTCTATCTGATGAATGAAGATTATCTGGTCGACGAACTCAAGCTCAGCTCGACGAACACAAGTTCAGCTCGACGAATTGTGTTCTTCGTTCGACGAATCCAGATTGGGTTTTCTTCAAGGTTCCCGTCCCGTTTCTTGGCGCTGATTCCTGAACATTTAATGCCAGATCCTCTCGGAATGTTACTGTTAGAACGCGCATTGACTATGGATTATTCCCTGCCATTTTTTATGGGATAGTTAGGAAAGTCATTGATTGCTGATTCTTTCCAAGCTGACTGCAATTACTGCTCGACATTCAAAAGTTTGAATATTCCTCAGTCAGAGACAGACATGCAGAAACAGATACTCAAAAAAAGGAAGAGACACACAGCAAGAGAACAGAATCAAGCAGTGAAAGAGTTCAAGAATTACAGTACAGCAAACAATCTGATAGACATTCTAAAGTTGCAGAGAAAAACAAACATACAAAAATCTAAAGTTCTTGACTGAAATCTGCCTTGACCAGAGAACTTTTTCAAGAAGAACAACCAAATTCAATCAAGAGTCTTCTTCTATCTATTCTCAGGACAACTTCAAAGGACAACAGAACTTTATCAGTCAGAAGAAGTTCCTGAAGCAGTTTTGGTCCAGGCATTCTAGGTCATTGAAGGCCTATCACCCTGAAGCAGTGCTCCAGCATTCCTGACCATTTCAAGATCTCAGGGGGAGCAAGATCTGCTACAATCAATCCACAAGTCTTCTCTCTGACTGTTGACAGAGAAGACATTATCACCCTCTCTCTCATTCCTGTACAGGGTTTTAAATCCCTTCAAAATTATTCTGGTTGCAAGTCTCCTTACAAAAGACTTGAGGGTTTGGTTTTTGAGCACCTTAACAAAAGCTCATTGGTGCCTAGGACACCTGATCAACTCATCCTCCAGTGGATTCCTGCCTAGGGTGGTAGAAGAGTGGATGTACCCAGATTTGTTGGGGAACCACTATAGCTCCTTGTGTCTTCTGGTTGCTATTTTCTTTTGTTTTCTGGCTGTGGTTTGTGATTGTTGTGTGAGTTCTCTGTGATTACATAGTTGCTGTGTTTGCTTTATTTCTTTTGCTTCATTGTTCACTTAGGAATACAACAAGAGTTGTAAAAAGTTTTCAGTAAGTATCATAGTCTATTCACCCCCCCTCTAGAGTATATCAAATCTAACATGCACTTTCAATTGGTATCAGAGCCAGGTTGGTTAAAATACCACACCTTAGTGGTTGCACAGGCTAACACCTGAACCCAAAGATCCCTCTAGTTAGATCTGCTTGTTTTAAGTTTGTTACTAGATTTATTTCTTCACAGAACATGACCCAAAACAAAGATTATGCTAGCACCAGACCTCCAGTGTGCAATCTATCTAAGTTTGCACTTTGTAAGACAAGGATTAGATTGTACATGAACTCTATTGATGAAGACATTTTTAATTCTGTTTTGATAGTGTGTCCAAGACCCCCAGAAAATACAAGCACAAGTGTTGTTCCACCTCCTTCAGGAACAGATGCAGAAATCAAGAAATGGAAAGTGGCAGATGCTAAGGCAATGAAAATTTTAGCCCAGACTATGTCTGATGAAATATTTCAAAAAGTAGCTGAATGTAACTCAGCAAAGGAGATATGGGACAAGTTATCTGAGATAGTCTCAGGATCTGCCGATGAGAGAAAAGATAGAAGATCCCATCTTATAACCCAGTATGAGAACTTCAAGAAAGGAGAAACTGAGTCAGTGGCTAATATGTATAATAGACTCAATCTCATAGTCAATGAGCTGAAAACATTGGATAAAGAGATCTCACTGACTGAACTAAATGACAAGATCCTAATGTGCTTCCCCAGCACTTGGGACTCAAGGATCTGGCCAATCAAGGATGCCAGAAGCCTAAGTGAGATCACAACTGAAGCTCTCTTGGGCAAACTCAAGTCTTATGAGCTGCTCATCAAGAATAGAGAAGAAGAGCAGAAGGCTGCTTCACCAGCAGTCAGAAAAGAGAAATCAATAGCATTCAAAGCTGTTGAAGATCAGCCTGAAGACAAGGTCACAGGCAATGAAGAGCTGCTAAGCCTACTGGCCAAAAGGTTTTACAAAATGACCAGGAAGGAATTCAGGAAAAAGTCTTCCAGAGGGCATGACAAGCCAAGGTATGACAAATCAAATAACAAAGAGATTATTTATTTTGGATGCAGGAAACCAGGCCACATGTTGTCTGACTGTCTAGAAAATAAGTATAAGGACAAAAAGGACAGGAAAGAAAGAAGAAAAGACAAAGACTTCAGGAAGAACAATAATGACAAACCCTCCTCCAGCAAGAACAAACATACCAGGAAGGGGTTTGTTGCTGAAACTTGGAGTGAAACAGAAGAAGAATCTGAAGCTTCATCCAGCTCTAGTGATGATGAAGATGATGCTGATGAAAAAGAATTCTGCATGATGGCTATCAATGCCTCACAACAAAATTCTGATGCAGAAGAGTCAGAGTCAGAATCAGAGACTCAATCTGAAGAGGACCAGGTAATAAATTCCTTTGATTTTAATTCTGAGGACTTCAAGTGTGAGTTTAAAGCACTGTGTTTAGATTTATTAAAATCTGAGAAGGAAATCATTTCTCTCAGAAATCAGCTATCTGAACATAGCACTTTAAAATCAGAAAACCTAAAACTCTCTGAGGAGTTGGAATGCTATAGGGAGCAGATAACTTCACTGAAGAGTGAATTATCAGAGGCTAAAAAGTTTGAAGAATCCCTTAATGGGAGAAGTATCAAACTAATGGACATCACAAGCACAGTGAACTCAAGATTCAATAGTATACTGGGCTTAGGTGCCTCATCTAGCCAACCCATAGTATTAACAACCCCAATCAAATTTATCTCTGATAAAGGTAAGCGAGTTATGGAGGTAGCTAGGAAGAATTCTGACTTACCTAAGAAAACAAAAGTTCAACAAAAAACGTCGAACGGAGCTCGACCATCGCTGAATGGAGCTCAACGATCTTAGGCTGAATCGTCGAACTCAGGTCGACGATTTCTGAACGCTGAACTCTGCCACAGTCGATCTTCGAACGGAGCTCGACGATCTGACCCAAGATCGTCGAACTCAGCTCAGCGATTGTCGAGCAGAGATCAGAGTTTTGAAAAATTTTTCAAAGGTAAATCAAATTTCAAAACTAGGGGTCCTACATCCCAAAGATTTAACCCTTATACTGAATGGATAATACCTCCAAGGAGATATCATCCTGAAGGTTATAAGAGTCAACCTGGGATGTCTTTTATTTCTGAATTCAAAGGTTATCAACCTAGGCCCAAGGTGAACTGGGTCAAAAACAAATAAATTATTTTATGTGTAGGTGAAGACCTATCTAACATCAAACCAGCAATGGTATCTGGATAGTGGGTTCTCAAAGCACATGACAGGAAACAAGGAGAATTTCACTTCCTTCAAAGCCAAACTTGGACCCAAAGTAATATTTGGTGATTCAAACTTTGTACTAACAAAAGGATATGGTGCAGTCCAGATTGGCTCAGTCACATTCAAGAAAGTAGCTTATGTGGAAGGACTGAAGCACAACTTAATCAGCATTAATCAACTGTGTGATGAAGGCTACCAAGTGAATTTCAGCAAATCCTCATGCAAGATCAAATCAGAGGACAACACCACTGTGTTGGCAGGTAAAAGGAAAGGTAACATCTATCTTGTGAATTTTCTTTCAACTAAGGTAGATATATGCTTGTTTAATTCCATTGGTAGACCTAATAAACTATGACATAAAAGATTAGGACATATAAACCTTACAACCATTGCTCGGCTATCCAAGGACAACCTTGTTAGAGGACTACCTTCTGGCCCCTATAAGAAGGAAGGACTTTGCAGGGCTTGTCAATTAGGCAAGCAAACCAAAAATAGCTTCAAGTCACTTAATAAGAGTGATTCACCTAGGATTTTGTATCTGTTACACATGGATCTCTTTGGACCCATTACAGTACAAAGCTAAGGAGGGAAATCTTATACTTTAGTAGTTGTAGATGACTTCTCTAGATTCACATGAGTGTTCTTTCTGAAGAAGAAGTCTGATAACTTTTAAGTGTTTGACAGAGTTTCTCAAATGCATACAGAGTGAGTTCAACACTCACATTGCCCTGATCAGAAGTGATCATGGGACAGAGTTTGATTCTCTTCTTATGCAAGAGTTCTGTCAAAGTGAAGGGATCAGGCACACTTTCTCAGCTCCTAGAACTCCTCAACAAAATGGGGTAGCTGAAAGGAAAAATAAAACCCTTATTGAATCTGCTACTACATTGTTGTCAGATGCTCATCTTCCTCTATCCTTTTGGGCATAGGCAGTGAACACCTCCAACTATGTGTTGAATAGAAGTTTAATACATAAACTGAAGGGCAAGACTCCCTATGAATTACTCAAAAGGAAGAAACCTAAAGTAGATTATTTTAAAATCTTTGGTTATATTTGTTACATTCATAATAATGACAAGAAATACTTAGTAAAATTTCAAGCTAAAGCTGATGAAGGAGTGTTTCTGGGATACTCCATGATCAGTAAAGCTTATAGGGTGTATAATAAATCAACTCTTAAAATTGAAGAATCTGTTCATGTATCTTTTGATGAATCTCACATGTCATTCAAGGAGAAAGAGATTTCTACCATAAGCTCTTTGCAGGTTCCACCACTGTGTGAGTGTATGGATGGACTGAACCTTACCCAAGAGGTATCAAACCATTCTACTCTACAGGTTGCTGAAGATAGTGAAGAGGAAATTCAAGAGGAAGTGGCTGAACTTCCTTCAACAGCTGGTACTATTCCCCAAGAGGAATTAAATATTGAAGCTGTTGCTCAACCAACTCCACCAACTGATCTTGTCACACTTAGAGATCACCCCAGATCTCAAGTGATTGGAGACATTTCAGCAGGTGTACAGACAAGGCATCAACTCAACCAAGACTTGGTGCATGTCTGTTTTCTCTCTCAAATTGAACCTCTCACCATTCATGAGGCAGAGCAAGATCCCCACTGGATCATTGCAATGTAAGAGGAACTAAATCAGTTTGAGAGATGTAGAGTTTGGGACTTGGTTCCAAGACCCCATAACTACCCAGTTATTGGAACCAAATGGGTCTACAGGAACAAGTTGGATGCTCAAGGCAACATAGTGAGGAACAAGGCTAGGCTTGTTGCTCAAGGCTACAGACAAGAGGAAGGAATAGACTATGACCAAACCTTTGCCCATGTTGCAAGGTTAGAGGCCATTAGGATATTCCTTGCCTATGCAGCTTACAAGAGATTCAAGGTCTA
This sequence comes from Platanthera guangdongensis, assembly GCA_039583875.1. NCBI lineage: Eukaryota > Viridiplantae > Streptophyta > Magnoliopsida > Asparagales > Orchidaceae > Platanthera > Platanthera guangdongensis. The sequence continues at coordinate 54,198,707 of CM077150.1, forward strand.
CCAGATGGATGTCAAAAGTGCATTTCTGAATGGAGTACTACAAGAAGAGGTTTATGTAGAACAACCTCCAGGTTTTATCTCTCCAACTCAACCCTCTTTTGTTTTTAAATTGTATAAAGCTCTCTATGGTTTAAAGCAAGCTCTAAGAGCTTGGTATGAGACCCTAGCAAGCTTTCTTTTAGAGCATGAATTTACAAGAGGAACCATAGATAAAACACTTTTCACTAGACATCATAAAGACCAAGTATTGTTAGTACAAATATATATGGATGTCATTATTTTTGGGTCTACTGATCCCAAATTGTGCAAGAGGTTTGCTGACCTCATGCATTCAAAATTTGAGATGAGTAGCATGGGTGTGCTTTCCTACTTCCTTGGTCTCCAAGTGAAGCAGCTCCTAGATGGTATCTTCCTCTCCCAAGCTAATTATGCTAAAGAGCTCATCAAAAAGTTTGGGATGGGTGATGCTTCAGGGATGAAAACCCCTATGACTACAAATGCTGTTGTGGATTCTGATGCAGCAGGGAAACCAGTGGATCAGAAAAATTATAGGGCAATTGTTGGATCCCTATTATACCTAACAGCTAGCAGACCCGATATAATGTTTGCCACATGCCTTTGTGCTAGGTTCCAAGTGAACCCTAAAGAATCTCACCTTATTTTCCTAAAAAGAATTTTGAGATATATAAAGAGTTGCCATAGTCTAGGACTCTGGTATCCTGCAGAGTCAGAGTTTGAGTTAACTGGATACTCAGATGCTGACTATGCTGGATGTAGAGTGGACAGGAAAAGTACCTCTGGAACATGCCAGTTCCTTGGTGTGAGACTTGTCTCCTGGTTTTGTAAAAAGCAGACATCTGTGTCTACATCAACTGCAGAAGCAGAATACATGGCTGCTGGTAGTTGCTGTTCACAAATGCTATGGATACAAAACCAACTCTTAGATTATGGTGTCAACTTAAATAATTCAACATTATTTTGTGATAATACTAGTGCTATTGCCATAGCACAGAATCCAGTTCACCATTCTAGGACAAAACATATTGAAATAAGACATCATTTCATTAGAGATAATGTGGACAAAAAGAAAATTAACTTGATCCATATTCCTACTGTTATACAGAGAGCACAGATTTTCACCAAGCCATTGGATGAGAAAACCCATCTGTTATTTATAAATCAACTGGGAATGATTGATGGAGAAGAGTTAACCTAGTTTCTGTCTGCATTTGATGAATTTTCCACAGTTCATCGAACGGAGTTCGACGAACTAGGGAAAGTTTGAGAGATTATCGTCGAACGGAGATCGGCGAATTCTTTGTGTGAGGAAACAATTTTCGTCGACCAGAGATCGACGAACTTTGCTTCAGAAGACATTTTGTCGAACGGAGTTCGACGAACTGTTTTCGATTCTTCTGGATAAGATCGACGAATTATCTATCTATAATTTATTTCGTCGAGCTCAGTTCGAAGAATTTCTCTTTTTCGTGGAACGGAGTGTGTCGATTCATATTCTGAAAATCGTATATCTAGGTTTTTTTCGACCTCCGTGCCGCGCTTTCAGTTCCTTTGCTCTTGATCGCCGTTTCTCTCTGTGTCTTTCTTGCAGGACATCAATGGCGATTCCCTCAGGTGCTTTGGTTGCAATGAAGTTTGACACTGGATTCGACATGGATTTTGAGTCGTTTCAACATTCTGACCCCATCTTCCTATACATCTTGGAACTACTAAAAGAACTCAATTTAAAGGATTTCATGACCAGGCGCATTAAACTTCATGGAACGGAAATACAAGAATGGGTATATACATCTACAGTTTCTGAAGAGCATGTTTTGACCGGTAATATAGGAAACACTGTTGTTTCCCTCTCTCCCGCAGTTCTCTCTGAGATATTTGGATTAGTGAACGGAGAAGACAATCTAGAAATGGATTCTGAGGAATTCAATGATATGCTGAAACTGATGGGTTTCTCTGGTAACAACCCTAATAAGTTGTTGAAAAACCAACTATCCTCCGCCTACCAATTTCTGGCAGATATTACGGGAAAGATACTGATGGCCAGCACTCTGCTCATGACTATATTACCCGTCACCAATTTCTAATAATGTGTGTAGTAGTGAATAAGAGACATGTTGATTGGAGTAAGGTTTTCTTTGAATTGATCAAGAAGAAGAACAGCAAGAATGAGGTCTGTTTTGGCAGAATTTTGGGGATTTTTCTCACATAGAAGGCTGCTGAATGTATGGTCTCCTCGACCATCTTCATAAATGCCAGCAAGCGCCTCACTTGCGCTCTGTTTGGCAGGTGGGAGAGGACCATCTCCAAGACCTCAAAGGCTTCTTCCTCCTCCCTCCAAACTTCTGAGAGCATAAGGGCTATAAAGGACGCTCCCCACCCTACTGAAGAGGTTCCTCCATCTCAACCATCTCTTCCAGCACCTCTTCCTCCAAAGAAGCCTCCTTATGTACCTACCCCTCCTTCATCTCCACCACTTGACCTGATAATCACTCAATCTCCACCTCCATCTTCCCCTCTACAAGTTCATCAAAAACTCACTCCTCCAGATTCCCCTCATGAGACAATACTTCCTACACCTCCACAGTCTCCTCTTCCCCTACACTTATCCACCATCCCATCTTATAATATACCATCAGATATAATCATGCAAGATGCCCCCACTCCATCTGTTATTACTCCTCCCATTCCATCCCCTTCCCCTTCCCCATTTGATCCATCTACCCTCATTTCTTTGCTCACCCCTCTCATCCAATCTCTCATTCAAGAGGCCATTACACCTCTTGTGACCTCCATTAATTCCTTATCTGCCCAGATCTCTCTTCTATCTGCTATCCCCTCTTCATCTAGGGGCCTGGCTCCAGGTATTCCTGAACCCAGGCAGGGGGAGATGCTCAGTGATGAAGTTGTAGCACATGCAGATACAGCAGCAGCAGCAGCAGTCACAACAGTTCCCTCCCCAGCTAATACAGATTCAGATGAGGATACAACAATTTTGACAGACTTTGATGATGAGATGTTTGTGTTAATTCAATTTATGGATACTGACATTGATTTGGATGAGTCAGTTGCTCAAATAACTCCTGTTGGTGATTTTTGTTTAAATCCCACAGTGAATTTATCAGTTTTGTTGAGAGATTTTGATACTGTACATATGCAATTCTCTCCAGCAGATTTCTCTAAGCCATATTTGGCTATGGTACCATATACCTCTCCAACCAGTCCAGCAGTTGCCAAGCAACTCTGTGACAATTTTGCTCTCTCTGCCTCTAGCTCAAAACTCATTCCAGAAGTTACATCAGTGCCAGTTTCAGCACCAGATTTTGTTATGGATGACTCTCCAATGCCTACTCTAGATGAGCTTATTCAGGCAGACATTGAAGAAGAGAATAAGGCAGCAGCTGATAGCTCTGTCTCTTTTGTTTCTGAATCTTGTACAGATACTTCTTCTTTTGTTGCTGAAACCCTTATTCCTGAACCTTCTGCCCCTCCTCCAGCAAAGGCTATTATTTCTGATCAAGATTTAAAAGCATTGGATGCATTGTATGATACCCCTCAGGATTCAGAGTCTGATGATGATGATAATGATTCTGATGAGGATGCAGCTAGTAAGAAAAAGAGATTGTTGGCAAAGAAGAGAAAGGCTGCTCCTCCTCCAGCTCCCAAGCCAAATCCCAATGTAGACACTCCCTACTATATTCTGCACAATGTGACTCCATATAAGGGAATGCCAGCATGGATGTGGCTTTCCAAAAACCAGCAAAAAGATAGAAAGAGAAGCAGGAGATACTCCCCTCCTCCAGTGCACAGATACAGGAAGGACCCTCCTCCTCCTCCTCCTCCAGCAGCTGGTGCCAGTGGCTCTAGCTCCCAGAGATCTGCCCCAATGCAAACTTATCAGAGACAGTCAGGGAGATCTTTTGGAAGCAGCCAGCAGAGGTCATCCTCCTCAGGAAGTCAAAGTAAGCACCAGCAGTAGCAACAAAGTTCTGAAGTACATAAAGCTGAAAGCCCAAAAAGACCTCTCTCTCCTCCAATTCCTTTTGAAGATCCAGAAACTGCTAATACTGCAAGAATGGCTAGGTACCAAGAATTGATTGGACTATCATTGATAAATAAAGCCAAAGCAGAAGGAAAAGATATCTCTGGTCTTTCAACAATGTCAAAGTATAGAAAGGAAGAGCTGAAAAGGTTTGACAAAGGCAACAAACTATTTAATGTTTATGATTATATGAAACTTCATCCAGAAGCAGTTGTCCCCAGTGCTACTTCATTGAAAATTATTGGGGTAGCTGATATGACCATGACAGTGGCTCAAGCTCAAAATCCTAACAGAGAAATCATTTTCAAGAAGCCAAGAGAAAAGAAAGCAGAAGACAAACCTCAGCAGAAGAAGCCATAGAAGTAATTTTCTTGTTGTTTCAATTTCTGTCTGTTATTTGTTTTTTAAACTATGCTATCTGTTAAACAAAGCTGTGTGTATATATATATCTGTTGCAAGTGTTATAATTCTCTGTCAGATATATCTCTTTTCTTGCTTTGTTTTTCTATTTTGAGTCTCTGTTAGTGACCTCACCCAAATAGGGGGAGATTGTTGGATCACTAGTTGATTTGGGCTAGGTTCACTGACTTAGGATGTGACCCATCATGTATAGCTAGGGTAAATTTGTGTCTTAGAGTCTAGGTTAAGTCCTTAGGCTCAACTCCAGATGGACCAGCTTTCAACAAGACCCTCAGAGACTCCAGACTCACAAGTTTTCAAGACCAAGTAAAGTGAGTTCGACGTTCGTCGAACTCAGCTCGATGAAAGGAGTTCTGCGCTCGACGATCGTGAGACAATACTTAGTGCTGAGCTAGTCGATCTATGTTCTCTGCTCAATGAAGACTTAGTTTCTACATCAAGCCAAAGTCAGGACAACTTCAAATTTTTCTAAGTCCAGCCTCAAGCTTCGGTCGACGAATTATATTCTGAGCTCGACGAACTTGGACCTCAAGTTCACAGCTTCTCAGGTCGACGAAGTCAGCTTCTCAGGTCGACGAATTCTAAACTCTACTCGACGATTTCTGGACTCAGAGAATTTGTGTCGACACTTAGGGTTTGTGTCGACACCAGACGATTTGTGTCGACACCAGGATTTCAGTCGACACCACCTTATGTCGACACCAGAGGACTTGTGTCAACACCAAGATCAATCTGTCAACACCAACTTATGTCGACACAACTCTTCAGCAGATGCAGGATATTTTGCCTAAGTCCAGAACTTTTCTCAGCTCGACGAATTTTTTCTCAGCTCGACGAATGAAGACTGTCGATCTGATGAATGAAGATTGTCTGGCCGACGAACTCAAGCTCAGCTCGACGAACACAAGTTCAGCTCGACGAATTGTGTTCTTCATTCGACGAATCCAGATTAGGTTTTCTTCAAGGTTCCCATCCCGTTTCTTGGCACTGATTCCTGAACATTTAATGCCAGATCCTCTCGGAATGTTACCGTTAGAACGCGCATTGACTATGGATTATTCCCTGCCATTTTTTATGGGACAGTTAGGAAAGTCATTGATTGCTGATTCTTTCCAAGCCGACTGCAATTACTGCTCGACATTCAAAAGTTTGAATATTCCTCAGTCAGAGACAGACATGCAGAAATAGATACTCAAAAAAAGGAAGAGACACACAGCAAGAGAATAGAATCAAGCAGTGAAAGAGTTCAAGAATTATAGTACATCAAACAATCTGATAGACATTCTAAAGTTGCAGAGAAGAACAAATATACAAAAATCTAAAGTTCTTGACTGAAATCAGCCTTGACTAGAGAACTTTTTCAAGAAGAAGAAGAACAACCAAATTCAATCAAGAGTCTTCTTTTATCTATTCTCATGACAATTTCAAAGGACAACAGAACTTTATCAGTCAGAAGAAGTTCCTGAAGCAGTTCTGGTCCAGACATTCTAGGTCATTGAAGGCCTATCACCCTGAAGTAGTGCTCCAGCATTCCTGACCATTTCAAGATCTCAGGGGGAGCAAGATCTGCTACAATCAATCCATAAGTCTTCCCTCTGACTGTTGACAGAGAAGACACTATCACCCTCTCTCTTATTCCTGTACAGGGTTTTAAATCCCTTCAAAATTATTCTGGTTGTAAGTCTCCTTCCAAAAGACTTGAGGGTTTGGTTTTTGAGCACCTTAATAAAAGCTCATTGGTGCCCAGGACACCTGATCAACTCATCCTGCAGTGGATTCCTACCTAGGGTGGTAGAAGAGTGTATGTACCCAGATTGGTTGGGGAACCACTATAGCTCCTTGTGTATTCTGGTTGCTATTTTCTTTTGTTTTCTGGCTGTGGTTTGTGATTGTTTTGTGAGTTCTCTGTGATTAGGTAGTTGCTGTGTTTGCTTTATTTCTTTTGCTTCTCTGTTCACTTAGGAATACAACAAGAGTTGTAAAAAGTTTTTAGTAAGCACCATACTCTATTCACCCCCCTCTAGAGTATATCAGATCTAACGTGCACTTTCAGCCTTGAAGAAAATAAACGGCAAACCAAGATCTCTTAGCGTTCGTTTGGTAGGTTTTGAGAGGCAGGAATTGGTTTTGGCCGAAAACTCACGGTGCAGAGGTTTTGGAAATGAACCAAAAACAAATTCTTTTGTTCATTTGAAGACAGTTTTGAGAGGAAAGAATTCTTCGGGTGAGCCAATTGGAGACATTCTCCCGCTACCGGGAGAGAATATGATTATATATGAGAATATAGTTCACCTGCTCGATTCCTACAATTGAGGAAATGACGCCGGCTTCGATCTCCTCATCGGTGATGGAGTCCGTAGGGAAGCCGAGGGTGAGGGAGGTGTGGGCCGCATTGGTGGCCTCTGTTAATGACGATGATCTCTTCGGAGATATCAGGTACAGGGTTAGGTTTATTCAAGGAATTATGTACTATCTCCAACATACAGATTTTTGTTCGTTTCTTTGTTGGAGCAAGGGGCACCGGAAGGGATGCGGGATGCCGGAGGTTTTGACCGTCGGAGCTTCTTTGCTTCATCTACAGTACCAAAACCGGCTCAAAACCCACCTAAAGTGGTGTTTTTTGGGGATAGAAGGACTTTTTAAGACCTAAAACCTATGGGTTTTGGGTCAAAACCAATCCCCTTCATAAAAAACACCAAACGAACACTGGAATTGGTTTTGGTCAAACACCTTCTCCCAAAACCCATAGGTTTTCAAGGAATTCCAATTCCGGGTTCAAACTTGACGAAACGAACAGTGGAATTGGTTTTGGTGTACCCAATTCCAATTCATGGCCCCAATTCCGGCGAAACGAACGCATGCCTGAAATTTCATCAATGTCGGATGCCTCCTATTTCTCTGAACACCACGACTCGTGAGGACTGGCTTCGATGATGAAAAATATTGGATTTCTTCGTCGTACGCCTCCATCTACGTCGGTGTTGGAAGCCTCCAGCTTCTCCAGACGCCACCACTCGTGAGGAAAGGCCACAATGACCTAGAGAAATCGCGAGCATTTCAACCGGGAGTGTGATTTTGAGGTGCAACGGGCAGAGATTTTTTAATCGGACGACTTTCATTTCTCCATTGGGACACAATCCGTCGGTCATTAATTCTATGAATTTTTATTTCATGGTTATTAGCAGACCACAATATTTCTTTTTAATAAATTATAGATGTATATATTTAACTATATATATATATATGCTTTTTTATTTATTAAAACACTGCTTTCTAGCAGTCAATATGATATTTGTTTTCAAACTTTAAGTTTATATTATGGTTTTTATTTATTATTTTTATGATAGTGCACGGGGGTCTCTGCCCGCCCGATTGCGGCAAACGAACGTATTGTCGTGCGAGGCACATGCCTCCCATGTATTGTTACTCATGTGTGTATATATATATACATACAAATTTATCACTGGGTAAGTAGTAGATGCATGCAGCTGGGTTTTTGGACAAATAGCGATTTTTCTATTATTTTATGACTAGGTAGTTAAGAAAAGTCAGCAGCTAATTTTAAGTTATTATATACGATCTTCATTTTTATTGTGAAATTATATTACAACCATAATATCATATTTTTATTCACTTTTAAAATTTATATTTTAATCGTAACAAAACTTTAATAATAAAAATTTTCTAATACCAAGTACAATCTCTTTGTCAAAAAAAAAACATTCATGGAGTGCTTACAATTGCTACTTATTGTGAGGATACTTTAATATTTGTGATGTAATATTATTCTTGTTACAAATGCTTGCATTTATAATAATAAATTATTTTTATTGTAACAAAATATAAAATACTTGTTATAAAAAATACCCTTTTGTAATGACAGAAAAATCTCATTACTAAATATAGTTATTAGTAACAAATTATGTTTTAGTTATATTTTAGTCCTTACTATAGGTGGAATTTGTCGTTGTGAATGTAGAAAATACTAAAAGTCTAAAAATGAATGACTTAAATCCTGCGTTCCTTTGGCATTATCGTTTAGGCCATATAAGTAAGAAACACATACCCATGCTTTATAAAGATGGATTGTTGGACTAAGTTGATTATAAATTATTTGAGAGATGGAAGCCTTGCTTATAAGGCAAATAACTAAAGTCCCTTTTACTAGTCATATTGATGATCTCTTAGGTGTAATACATAGTGATGTATGCAAACCTATGAGTTCTATAGATAGAGGTGGGTTCCACTTCTTCATTACATTTACCGATGATTTCAGTAGATACAATATGTGTATCTTGTGAAGAATAAATCCAAAAACATTGTAAAATACAAAGAGTATAATAATGAAATAGAGAACCAACTGGATAAAAGAATTATAGCACTCTAATATAATCAAGATGGCGAATATTTGAGTCATAAGTTTCGTGATCATATGAAAAAGTGTGGTATTATATGACAACTCACTCAACCTAGAACACCACAACATGTTGGTGTTTTTTAGAGGAAAAATCATACTTTGTTAGATATGCTATTGTCGATGAAGAGTAGTGTGGATCTGTATGTTTCATTTGGGGATTGGCTTTAGAGACTGTTGCTTTCATACTAAATTATGTTCTAACAAAAATGGTTCTTAAGACACCACATGAGATATGTACTAAGAAGCATCCCAATATATTTTTGATCAAGATTTGTGGTTTTAAGACATACATGCGACATCAAATACCTAACAAGAGGGAACCCACGTTAGATAAGTGTTATATTGTGGGGGTATCCTAGAGAAACCAAATGGTATTACTTTTACCTACCCTCCAAAGGCAAAGTGTTTGTCGTGAGGACTATTGTCTTTCTAGAGAAAAAGTTCTTATTAAGAAATACTATTATGATTCAACTTGAAGAAGTTCAAGATCCATAAATAATGAATGAACTAGAATTGGAACTTGAGAAAGTACTACAAGTTGTTATATTTAGAGTGCCTGCTCAAGAAACATAAGTGCTAAATAAATCTAGTAGACCTAGAATTAAGCCTGAGAGATATTTGTTTCTCATGTCTCAAATAGGTAATATGTTGCTTATGGATTATGATGATGAGCCTTCAACCTACCAAAAGGCTATGGATGGACCCTAATATAAGAAATATTTTGAGTCCATGAAATCTGAAATAGACTCTATGTGTGCAAACTAAGTTTGGAACTCTATGGAACCTCCTAAAGGGGTATGACCCATAAGGTTTAACTGGGTCATCAACAAGAAGACTAATATGGATGTGAATGTGCAAATATTCAAAGTGCGATTAATAGCTAAAGGTTTCAAGAAAGTTCATAGTGTTGACAATGATGAGACATTTTCCCCTATTGCTATGGTAAAGTCCATCAAAATTTGGTTTACTATTGCTACGTATTATAACTATAAGATCTTGTAAATGGTAGTCAAAATGACTTCCCTTAATAGAAACCTCCTTGAGGAAGTGTACACGACACAACTTGAGGGTTTTGTATCTCCAAATGAAGCCGCTAAAATTTACAAGTTGTAGAGATCTATTTATGGATTGAAACAACCTTCTTGAAGTTGGAATTTATGTTTTAATAAGAAAATCAATGAGTTTGGTTTCATCAAGGTCGAAGATGAGCTTTATGTTTACAAAAGATTAGTGTGTGTATTGTCATATTCCTAATATTGTTTATGGATGACATACTATTAATTGGGAATGATATTCCGATCTTTTAAGTTGTTAAGAATAAGCTAGGGGACAGATTTTCTATGAAACACTTTGGCAAGGCAACTTATATACTTAGTATTAAGATTTATATAGATTGATCGGAGAAGTTGCTAGGTTTGATCCAAAGTTCATATATTGAGAAGGTGTTGAAACGGTTCAACATGCTTGAGTCTAAGAAGAGATTCTTGCCCATATCTCATGATGTGAGTCTCTTTAAGGACCAATTTCCTAAATCTTTGGTAGATAAGGACTCATGAAGTTGATTCCATATGCTTTGAAAGTTGGATCAATTATGTATACAATATTATGTACTCGACCTAATGTCTCATATGCTTTGAGCATGATTAGCAGATATCAATCTAATCCTGATGATTGTCAGTAGACAACATTGAAGAATATCCTAAAGTATTTGAGGAGGAGTAAGGATGTATTCTTGGTATTTATGGAGAGGAAGAGCTCATTGTAAAGGGTTACACGGATGATAGCTTCCAAACTGATAGGGATGACTCAAAGTCTCAATCAGGTTTTGTCTTTTGCCTGAATGGAAGAGCTGTGAGCTAGAAAAGTTCTAAGCAATAGACGGATGTCATTTCTATAATCGAGGCTAAGTATACTACTACTACAAACGCGGTGAAGGAAGCTGTACGAATTAGGAAATTCATTGGTGAGCTTGATGTAGTTCCTAGCATTATTGATCCAATAATTCTTTATTATTATAATAATGATGTCATTGCACAAGCCAAGGAACCTAGATCTCATCAGTGTTCTAAGCATATACTTCAGTGGTTCCATCGTATTTGAGAGTATGCCGATTTTAAAGACATAAACATATGTAGAGTACCGACTAAAGAGAATATAACAGATCCACTATAAAGCCTCTTGCATAGAGAAAGCATGATTAAGATACTAAATCAATGGGTATTAGACACCTAAATGATCAACTCTAGTGGGAGACTTATGGATTGTATATTTGTCTGTTGTTTATTCAAATGATGTATTCTGATATGTACTATATATTTTCTTTTACATTTATGGCAAGTTCTTTTTTATGCCACTTTGTTTCTATTTTTGTTATAATAATTAACATAATAAATATCCTTAGAATATTTGATTCCATAAGAATTCAAGAGCAAGACTTGAATAAGAGGGCCTATATTATAGAAGCATCATTCTTAAATGGTCCTTGGTCAATGTATTATCTTAGAAAGTAAGGGCTATGATGACATATTGAGATTAATATGTGCGTTGACAGATGACCAATTCTCATAGGTCATGATATTGGATATTAAGTCAACATATAGGTACTTGTTAATAACACGTTGTATTGGACAGACCCACCATGAGACTATTTTGTGTATTGTTACATGAATGTGTCACAAGTAGGTCTAGAGTGACAATGGTGTTTGTGGTTCTTTGACTTGAAGTAATAATTTATATCAAGTGAGAAAGAGCATACTTTAATGCCATCTAAAGTCTTCCTTGAGAAAGGTTGATGATAGAGGTGGTTATTGGGTGCGTTATGAATCATTTGAGTGTTTGTGTATGGACAGAAATTAGATTTGTCCTCCTATATGACACGAGTTACATCCATGGGCCCCTTGATGGAATGAGACTAAGAAATGCATGGTCCTACTGGAATGAGTTAATATATGATATTGAGCTCACTAATTTCTTAAAGTTCATTCTAAATTAAGAAATAGATATTGAATTATTAAAAGGGTGATATGGTCCATGCCTCGAGTTCAATCTGGATGTAAGGGACAAATAGACATGAAAACACTAAAATAATGGTCACAAAAGGTTCATTGAGTTACGAACTCCTGTATTACTCGGGTATTAGTGATGCATTGCTAAATGACGCTCATTGCTTTTGAGACTATAGTGGATACTTTTTAGCTCAAGTGGGAGACTATTAGAGTCTTTGTGATCTAGAGTAATAAACGAGTTAGTCTTGGTGCCAAGGTAATATGATCTTTTGATGTCACACATAATAACGTACGAGAAATTAAATAATTGATAGGGATAGCTTGACTCATATAGGATATAAGTCAAGAGCAAAGCTTGAGGGATAAGGAGAAAGACTTTATTGATTAGAAGAATTTGACTAGATAAGTTCAATTTAAGTGGACATATTAGACTAGAAGAATTCGATTAGATAACTTTAGTTCGACTGGACAGAATCGACTAGACATGTTCTATTCAACTGAATATATTTGAATAAAAGAATTCAAGTAGATGAGTTCAATTCAACAGGATAGATTTGACTAAAAGAATTTAGCTAGATAAGTTCAGTTCAACTGGACAGATTTGACTAGATGAGTTCAGATCGACTGGATAAATTCAACTAGAAGAATTTGACTATATAAATTCAGTTTGACTGAACAGATTCAACTAGATGAATTTGACTAGACTTCAAGTAGATTCGACTAGATGGTTTAGTCAAATCTATTAGAAGTTGCTGGACAGTTTATTCTCCAGATTTGAACCCTGAACCTGGTTTGACTTTTCTAAGGGTAATTTATACTGAAGTTGAACTCGATTCACTAGATATTACAAAGATATAATGTTTAGATCTAGGGTAATGCATCCATATTCTCCAGAGCCATATTATAAAAATTCATAGAGGCAACCCCAACGGTGGTCCTTTTGTGAATCAGAGCCCCAGTGCTGACAATCTTCTCCTGCAATCAAACTTAGTAGTTCGTGGAGATGAAGGCCTTGATTTCTCCTTCCAGACTACCTCCATGTGACAAAGTCAAGGCATTTCTCTTGTTAGTGTGGATATCCTGTCAAGGTGCATATTTACTTCTATGCAATGGTGAACTCAACAACAAGGAACATTTGGAACATCTTAATCAAGTAGAGACTCGATTCTGCACAGGTATATGCCATTTAATTTTTCTTGATTCATGGATTTTACAAGATCCATTTATTGTTTAGGATTTTTTTGTAACCAATTCTACTGCACACATGTTATGTATAACCACTTAAGGAAAACCCAGCAAAGATCACTTCACTTATCTAGTTGAAGAAGATCCTGATTTATATGAGGTAGCTATAATCTCCTCTGATTATTCCTTTTGAAAAGAAGTCATAAATTAAGAAATTAATTCAATTTTAGAAAATAAAACATAGATTCTAACTGATCTACCTATTAGTTCCAGAGCCATAGTTTGTAGATGGATTTTTATTAAGAAACTAAATCCGAACGACTCCACTTAAAAGTATAATGCTCACCTTGTTGCTAAAGGCTATGTTAAAAAATAAGGAGTAAAGTATTTAGACATATATGCTCCTGTGTCAAGGAACACATCTCTTCATAATCTAATAACCTTAGCTTCGATCCATAAAATGATTATTCATCAAATGGATGTCAAAATTGCTTTCTTGCATGGATACTTTGATGAAGAAGTCTATATGACTCAACCCGAAGGTTTTGTAGTTAAAGGTCAAGAAACCAAAATTTATAAACTTGTTAAATCTCTTTATGTTCTAAAACAAGCCCCTATACAATGTCATCAAAAATTTGAAGAAAAGAAGCACAATGAAATCTGAGCTTATAGCTTTAGACACTATGTGTGCCGAAGCGGAATGGCTAAAGAATTTACTTTCTGAAATGCCTTTATTTGAAAACCCTATTCCTGCTATTTCTTTGCATTGTGATAATAAATCTATTATTGATTTAATTGTGTCTAATAGTACTAATTTCAAAAATAATAAGTTAATGAGAATCAAGAATAAATTAGTGAAGAAAAGAAGATAAGAAGTGATATCAGTCAACTAAGTAAAGTCCGAATTAAATTTGGCTAATAATATTACAAAGGGATTATCCCGAAGGGAGATTTTATTATCATCGAGGGGAATGAGGCTTATGCCAGCATGATATGCTACCAATGGTGGATGATATATAAAATCCAGGAGGTGTTTTATGAAAGAGAGAAGATGAAGATGAAGATGACGTTCTACGAATCTATACCTGATAAAGGCAAATGTACCTTATTATTTGTAGTATATGATATTTAAGTTCAATATCAAAGTCGTATTACCCAGGGTGGATTGATTAATTCAACTTTGAGGAGTTACTATTATCATATAGAATGATTTCTTGGGTTTTTTTCTTAACTAAAAGAGCGCTAAATTGCACGTTATAAAAAGGGTTAAATATGGATAATGGAATTAGTACTCGATTTTTGAATCACTTCAGTTTAAACTAATCAAAATGAAATAACAAGCTAAATCTTAATAAAGTACAAGGCATCTTGACCGTGTGGGTTCCCGAAGCTTGAACACGCTCCTATCGAAGAAGTGCCCAACTGAGTTTAGGAAGATCCGACCGAAGTCTCATCCCATATTCAGATGCCTAAAGCCCGCCTTAAGTGGTGAACCCTGCTATTGGGTTTGAATCTAATCCGAGAGATTTATGTCATTCTCTCTCGAGAGGTGCGTACAAATCTCTTTACTCTTGGGTGATCGAGTAAAACTATGAGCCTCTCAGCTAGCTAAGAGTGAAAACCTAAGTGGAGACTTTATATCGATAACATAGTTCGACTAAATTTAAATCAAGAGTAAATCAAAGGCTAGTACTTTTAAAAAGAGAAAGAAAGCAAAGACATCATAACTTGATCAGATTATCCTCAAATCATCGCGATCGAGTATTAATGAGGATTTAGTTAATCATAGTGGAAGTGTAAGAGAGAAATAGGTAGTAGGAATTCAAGAAAAAATAAATAAGAAAGGACGAGAAAGAGAGACTTTTATTACTAAAACAGAAGGAGTTACACGTTGAAATAAAGACTACAATTGCATGAAATAGAGACTATCTACGTACTAATACCACACTATTAAAAGAAATTATAATTTTATTAAAAAGTTGCATAGGAATAACTTGAAATGAGAGAGTGAAAAGGAGTGAAAATAAGAACATAAACACGAAAAATACAAGCAGCAGCATACAAACTCTCAACTAATCTCAACTAATCTGCTTATAAATTGCTCTCAATCCGCTCTAGTCTAGTATGCAACACTTGGAGCTTGTTGGTATTTATAGAAATTTTTCTAAGAAGCACACGACCCCTTACACGCCCGTATAGGAGGGCGTGTAAGGGTTCTTGACTTCGACTGCTAAACATTCGACGGAACAACGACTGGCTAGGAAATTGGGTTACACGCCCCATGTACATTACCGTGTCGGGGGGGGGGGGGGGTTAAGTTGTGGCATGATGGTGGCTCGGCAAAAGTCATATTGCGGCGCCGAAAATCGAGACTTTGGGGTACACGCCCCCAGTACATGCCCGTGTAGTTGGGGCGTGTAAGTTATGACATAACAAAAGTCACGCAGCTGTGCATTTTCAAAACTTGGAGGGACACGCCCCAGACACACATCGTGTAGGTGGTACACGGCCGTGACCTGGGGCGTGTAAGCTGGATTTTTCTTAAACTTGGACCGGGGCAATTCTGCGTCGGTATTTGGTTACACGCCCAGCGTACATGCCCGTGTAAAAGGTATACGACCGTGACCTAGTGGCGCGTAAGGTAGATTTTTCTGGATACGGACTTCGGACCGTGGCTTCATTCCAATTGGGTTACACCCCCAAGGTACACGCCTAAGTAGTGGCGTACACGACCGTGACTTGGGGCGTGTAAAGTGGAAAATGACCAAAAAGTATCACAATCTTGAAAAACAGAAAATAAACTAAGTTAGAATACTTTTTATAAAAAAAAACTAATTATAGTCTCAAAATTCATATAGTATATAATTTTAAACAAGAAAATGTATGGGTTTATCCAATTAATTTAGGCTAAAATAAGTATCATCAAATTCCTCCATACTTATGCTTTACTTGTCCTCAAGCAAGGATATAAATGGTATCCAACATAAAAATAACTAATCAAAAGACTTAATTATGTTACACATGAGTACCCTACGAAATTCTAGGTAGGAATAAAATGAAAAATAAACCTAAAACTTTTATTTAATTATGAAGTAATACTTTAAAATCTTTAATAACAAAAATCAATCATCCATAATTTTAGCCAAAAGTCTTTAAACAAATCAAAGAAATGTAACGAAGGAATAGTGCATTGAGTTGTTATTATACACTAAGAGACAAATTATAATCATATCAATCAAAAATCAAAAATCTAAATTTGCACCCAACAACATAAGTAATCTAATCTTCTTCTCTACTAATTAAAAACGAACTAGGAGCATGAATCAAAAGGACTTCGTTAGGACCGAGACATGGCTTAGGTATATGATTTGGAATGGTATTCAAAGATAAAACTTGTGGCTAACATTCACACTAAACCAATGCATGAGTTTTATAGAAATTTCAACCATGAGGTAAAGTATAAGCAATTTTCCTTTTTTTCTTTCCTTTTTATATAATTATATTTTTCTTCAAACAAAAGGCCATAAATATTTTTTCCTTTTATAATTGTCCAAACACAACCTTTTTTAAAATGAAAAACACATTTCTTGAGTAATTTTCTTATGAGCTTACCATTTTTGAAGTTCTCCAAATATCGCACAACCCTATCACAATCATGAAATTTAAATAAAACTCAAAAGATTACTGTGATTAAATATGTTGGAAAAATTGGCATTGGTGATATGATAAGTGGAGGTCACAAGTAAAACATGGAAAAAGGCCCAAAAGAGGTTAACTAAGTATTTATTTAAAAGGTTGGCATGAAGGTTCAAACGAATAAAAAATGGACTAAATCATTATCATGCTCCTAAATTCGTTTAAAGCATAGTTTTTGAAAAAGTTCGAATAGAACAAGTCCTATATAGCAAATAGAGACTAATGAAATTATCACGCATATAGCGATAATAAGCGTCTAGGTAATTCACATCTACTACGCTAATCCCAAGTTAAAATTACAAAATTTTTAAACACCAAAAGGAAAATAGTGCATGAAGAATTTTTAAGAAAGTAAAGAAAATAAAAGAAGAAAATCATAAAGAAGTGCAAGATTTAGAAATTGTTTTCAAATTGATATGCTACCTAGCATTTGAAACATAACATGACCAATAATTTACTTGTACAACATAATTAAGAAGAAGGATTAGGAAAAAAACTAGCTAAGTATATATAAAAGATTTTGAGAATAACAAAACATAAAACAAAGGGTACTATTGATTCTACCACAATTAGTTTAAACTATAATTATATAATTTTAGTTTCTTTTATTTTGAAATATTAGTAGAAAGAATACAAAAACCTAAATAACTTATATATATATATATAATTTTTTAAGTGTTTAAAAACAAAGAGAAAATATTTTTGAGATTTTAAAAGTTTTATGATTTTTTTGAAATTTTCTAAAATAAGGAAAGACTTAAATGAGGAAAGACTCCACCATACATGAAATTAAACATTATCCCCAATATTTAACGCTAAGTATGAAGAGGGAGAAAGTAAAAGATTAGAGGGGGGAAAGATGGCTTCCCTGCTAGCGAAGGAGGGGAAAGCCCTATCACAACCCGAATTTTCTCCGAAATTAAAAAGTATCAGAGTAGGAGAAAACATGCGTTGTGATGCCACGTCGGGCAGGGGATAACTGCCGACGCTCAGGCAACCACAAACTACAGAGACTATGTAAAAAAACATAAGCTTTAATGATGTAAAAATCAATTGTATTTTAGAGGTCGTATCCCTCGGCTCGGTGGATCAGCTAGTCCACAATTAAAAACTATACTTATACACAGTGGAAATTATTTTAGTTACATTTGACATCCTAAAAGAGAGCATAAGTGTCCCCAGGGGACAACTTATACTATGCATACCCTACATTTATGTTATACCATATATACGAAAATAATCTTTTACGTCGTTTGGAAAGTAGTGTTGAGTTTTATAAAGCATGCTGATCATGAGATATACATATAATAGTGCTTTTAGATTTTAAAAGTAACTAGCAACCTAGCATAAATCTTCCCAAGAGCAAGTTGAATAAACTCCAAAACAGGAAATCTAGCAGTATAAGCAAAGTACAAAGCATCTAAAAGAGAAACCACCAGTGGGCGTCAACAACTGACACGCACCCACTGGTGGGTAGGCATATCTGTACTACAAGTCTAAAGAAACTACCTCCCAAGAGTGAGGAAGAGAAAAAAACTCAGCAGTAGCTATAGCACTCGCAAGCTTCAGAAGAAACTTAGCCGCACAGTCAGCTATAAACCTGAACCTGAGGCATTCAAAGAAAAGAACAGCTCAACAAAGCAATTTATAAATAGGAAAATGAGACAATAATATAAAGAAGAAGTGAAACAGGTAAGGACAAAGTAAACAAGTGAAGGAAAAATACTCGCCAAAAGTGAGTAAAAAGGGGTGCACCAAGTGCACGGATGAAGTCAAGCTTCACAAATCTATGCAAGAAGGATTAGCAAAATAAATAATTCCTAACATAAAGCTAGAGCAGAAAGAATCACCTAATACTGGAGATGGACAAAATCAGTAACAAGGGCCTAGGCTGGTGGCAACGGTCCAACCAAGTCTATCAGGCCTAAATATCTCAAGGTGTTGTGGTGGTGGCATCAGTCCAACTCAACCAAACAACCCATATTGTCTTAATAAGATAAGAAGTAAAACAAGGGTGGCGGCATCGGTCCGACCCAACTCAAAATCACATCCTACTCCAGCACTAAGTGACTCGAGAAAACCCTTACTAGTGGTTCCATGAACCACCAAGAAGTCACACTGAACACTAAACACTCTAGAGCAACCGACCTAAGAGTCTTATATACATACCAACGGACTATACATCGAGTTTGTCCAAACAAGTGGTTTGACACAAATAAATTGAAGGTGACACGATACTAAGTTTATGTAATTATTTTGATACCAAACGCTTACCAATACCGTGATATTAAGCATAACTAGTAGCTTGATCTCAACTAAATATATTGAACTAGCTTGGTACAAAACCTATACGGTTAACTTTATACGAACCATAAACATTTAAATTGATACAACCCATAAACGACTGAATTGATGCGACCCATAAACAATTAAATTGGGTGGTTGATATCAAACATTAACAAAGGGGCTTGACACTAATTGCAAACAGGAGGATGGACACAAAAGAAAAATAAATGACAAGAGGTTTGGGTGGTTTTGATACAAATCCCATCTCAGAGCAACTACAGAGCAAGTTATATTATGATCTGGAATTTAATTATAACGATAACTATAGCAATGGTTACACCCAAGGAAAAACACAACCCATAAAAATATCTCAAGAAATGAACAAACCTATTACATAGGGCTCTCGGGTTAAACCCGATCGGGGCAATACCCATAGCAAAACAAAGGGAACATTTGCCTAAAAAACTGATTTGGGCAAATAAATAAACACAATCCAATAACAATAGTAGATATGCAGGAATAAACAAGGGTGGATAGCAAATTAATGGCAATATAAAAGGGAAGATGGAAGGCTTTGTACCAATTTTAATATCATATTCAAGTCCAAGAACAACCAACCAATCTCCAGGAATCAAGCAACAATGATTATTCATGGAAAAATTACTTTGGCAAGTGGATACTTGCCTTGGCTTTTGAAGGAATTCGGCCAGCAACCCCCTTCCCAACCTATTCAGCCGCACGCAACAATCCTAGGAGGAAATCTGGAAAGAAAAAAAAATAGAAACTGGGCGCTCAAAGCTTGGAAGAAAACGAACCCGCCATTCACGATTCCAAAGAAAGAAGGAGAAATCCCAAAATGAATACCTTGAAACGAAGGTCTAGCCTAGAGGAGCTAGGATCCGGCCTCAAACTGGAGTTCCGAGCTTCACGGGGCAGGGAGACGGCGGTCGGAGCACTTCCAGGCTTCCGCCTCTTTCGCTCGATCCGCAAGGAGCAGGCCGCCGGGTTGAGCGGAAGGAAATGACCTAACGTAATAATAAATCCTATATATATCAATCCTTTTACCTAAATCAAATTTTAATTAAGCATTTATACATATATACTCACATACCATTACACATTTATACATACCTATACATATGCATCTACTTATACACACACACAGATATATATATATATATATATATATATATATATATATATATATATATATATATATATACATACATACTAACACATAAAAGTAGACGCGCACACGTAAATTATTAAAACCTTGCACGTCTAAATCACGCGCTATACTAAAAAAATGCGCCACCATATATATATATATACTCACATAAAGTGACGACTCGCTAACTAGCGATCGTCGAAACGACATGAAAAGGAAATAACGTCCTCAGATTTCGACCAAGCTCACACCGTAGCTAAATACTCGGGCTTCAAAAAAACAATGATGAAGTCAAAAAAAACCTCCGATGATCACACACTCGGGCTAACCTCACCCGAAGCCAAAGCACAAGGATTTCTTGAAAGGCTCAGCCGGTCCTCCAAAACGGACGCCGGCTAGCTGGGGAACTCTGCAAACGTGCTAAAACCACTAGGAATACCTAACGAGGTACTCTAACAACGACACGAGCCGAAAACGCGCCAATGTAACGCCAAACGAGAATTAAATAATCACAGAAAAAAATCGGGGGCATTACAGTCACTCCCACTAAAAGAAAGTTTTGTCCCGAAACTTTACGCACAAGCTTCTAACAAGGAAGAAATAGAAATAGCCTAACAAGAGCATTAAAGGAGAAGACAAAACATACCAGGCACAAAATCATGGAAATAGATGAGGGTGAGCCTCCCTCATTGCCGACTCCAACTCCCAAGCCATGCTTTCCACCTCCTGGTTCTTCCATAAGACTTTGACCATGGGAATGGTCTTCCGCCGCAACACTCTATCCTGGGAATCCAGAATGCGGACCGGCCTTTCCACAAAGGTCAGATTTGGCTCCAACTGAGGCACATCATCCAACACTTGCCTACTATTCTGCATGCACTTCCGCAGCTGGATCACATGGAAAACATTATGCATGCCTGGAAAGGTTGCTGTCAAATCCAACCTATAAGCTGCCACGCCAATACGCTCCACTATCTTGAATGGGCCTACATACCTTGGGTCCAACTTATGATTCTTGCCGAACCTCTTTACTCCAACCATCGGGGACACCTTCAAGAATACCATATCCTCCACTGAAAATTCCAAATCGGACCTACGCCGGTTGGCGTTCTTCTCATATCTCTCCTGTGCTAAACGAAGCTTCTCCCGAATAAGCTTCACAACAACTTCCATTTCCTCGAGCTCATCAGGAGCCAATAAAGGCCTCTCACCAGCCTCAGTCCAAAACAACGGTGTTCTGCAGCGCCTCCCATACAAGGCTTCAAAAGGAGCCATTTGCAGGCTCTCCTGATAACTATTATTATATGCAAATTCCATCAGCCTCAAGCGCTCATCCCATGCTCCTCCGTGGTCCAGAATATAACAGCGGATCATATCTTCCACAATCTGGTTGACTCGCTCTGTCTTCCCATTAGTCTGCGGGTGGTATGCGGTAGAATATCTCAAGTCTGTACCCAAACCCTCCTGCAAACTCTTCCAGAAACGGGAAGTAAATCTGGAGTCTCGGTCTGAAATGATACTAATGGGAACTCCATGCAATCGGATGACTTCGCTCAAATACAGCTCCGCTATCTTTTTCATTGGATAATCAATCTTATACGGCACAATGTGAGCACACTTCGTCTGTCTGTCCACAATCACCCAAATAGAGTCAAAACCTCTAGGAGACTTCGGTAAGCCCGTAATGAAGTCCATAGAAATGCTCTCCCATTTGCAAGTCGGGATCTCCAATGGGGTCAACTTGCCACCAGGCCTTCCATGATTGGCCTTAACTCGCTTGCAGGTATAACACTCAGAAACAAACCGTGCTATATCCCCCTTCATGCCAAACCACTAGGCAATCTGCTTCAAGTCGTGATACATCTTAGTTGAGCCCGGGTGGTAGGCAACACTCGAGCCATGCGCTTCCTTACACAACATGACTCGAATTTCCAAAACAGCGGGGACGCAAAACCTGTCACGGTACTTCAAAGTACCCGCATCATCAATAGAAAAATCTGGCAATTCTCTCCTTTCAGCTCGGAGATATAGGTGTAAAAGATCTGGATCTTCCTTCTTGTGTAGCCTAGTAAGTGAAATCCAAGAAGGCTCTGCCACGACCAAACTGCTCTGTAAGTCACAGCACCCCACCGAGATGTCCATCAAGAGGATCTCTTCCACCAAGCTCTCAACAGAGAGATTAAAGATCTTTCCCGTCTTACGGCTTAGGGCGTCAGCCACCACATTGGCCTTTCCCGGATGATACTGGATCTCCACTTCATAATCTGCAACATACTCTAACCAATGCCGCTGGCGCAAATTCAACTCCTTCTGGGTGAAGACATACTTTAGGC
The DNA here is from genome assembly GCA_039583875.1 of Platanthera guangdongensis. Lineage (NCBI taxonomy): Eukaryota > Viridiplantae > Streptophyta > Magnoliopsida > Asparagales > Orchidaceae > Platanthera > Platanthera guangdongensis. Next base: position 54,221,274 of record CM077150.1, read on the forward strand.
TTTTATGATCGGTGAAGATCTTGCACTGCGCACCATAAAGTAAATGTCTCCACAGTTTCAGGGCAAAGATCACTACTGCGAACTCAAGATCATGCGTAGGGTAGTTCCTTTCATGAGTCTTCAATTGTCTCGACCCATACGCAATCACCTTCCCTTCTTGCATCAATACAGCTCCGAGCCCAACATGCAAGGCATCCACATACACATCATAGTCCTTGCCCTCCGTAGGCAATGTCAAAACAGGAGCAGTGCACAATCTCCTCTTTAGCTCCAGAAAGGCCTCCTCGCATTGCTCGCTCCAAATGAAGGCCACATTCTTCTGCGTCAGCTTGGTCAAGGGCGCTGCCAGAGTAGAAAAGCCCTCCATGAATCTTCTATAGTAGCCGGCCAACCCCAAAAGCTCCTAATCTCCTTGGGTGTGCTCGGCCTATGCCAATCCATCACTGTAGAAATCTTTTCCGGGTCAACCGAAATGCCGTCCTTGTTCACCACATAACCCAGGAAGGAAACTTGGGACAACCAGAATTCATATTTACTCAGCTTGGCGAATAACTGATGGTCTCTCAAAGCAGATAAAACCAATTGTAAGTGCTGATCATGCTCTGCGACATCCCGATAATAAATCAGAACGTCGTCTATAAATACGACCACAAACTTATCCAGAAAATCCCTGAACACCCGGTTCATCATGTCCATGAATGCTGATGGCGCGTTGGTCAAACCAAATGACATAACCAGGAATTCGAAATGCCCATGCTTTGATCTGAAAGCAGTCCGTGGAATGTCCGACTCACGAATCCTGAGCTGATGATAGCCTGATAAAATATTGAGCTACCACGCAATTGATCGAACAAGTCATCGATCCTAGGCAAAGGATATTTGTTCTTAATGGTGACCTTGTTCAACTCTCTGTAGTCGATGCAAAGGCGCATCAATTCATCTTTTTTCTTTACAAAGAGAACAGGGGCACCCCAAGGCGACGCACTCGGCCTTATGAAACCCTTCTCAAACAGCTCATCCAGCTGGGTACACAACTCCTCCAGCTCTCGCGGGGCCATCCGGTACGTCGCCTTAGCGATAGGACGTGTACCCGGCTCCAAATCAATCACAAACTCGACATCTCTGATAGGAGGAAGACTGGGAAGGTCGCTAGGAAACACATCAGAAAACTCACGTGCAACAGGAATCTCATCCAATCGCGGCAAACTACTAATAGTCCCCAGCACTGAGACTAAACAAGCAAAACATTCAGAACTAAATAGCCTCTGAACACATATCATAGAAATCGCCGGAGAGACCTGGCGCGGATCACCATAAATACTCCCAGGCTGACCGTTGTCCTTCTTGAAATCCAAGCGCTTACCCCTGCACTGGATCACCGCATCACATCGGGACAACCAATCCATGCCTAGGATAACATCGAAATCCTCCAAGTCAATCACCTTTAGATTTGCCATAGCCAGAAAATCCACCAACATAATAGGACAATCCAGAATGCCCTGATCCGAAATCACGGAATCACCCGAGGGGAACTTGACACAAAAGGCCTCACCGACACGATCTAGATCCAACTGGAACCGCTCAACTGTGGGTAGAAACTTCCTCATCAATATCTCCTTGAAGGAATCCCAAGAGCATCCTCCTACCATGCCCCCTTCTCTCTCATCCACCAACTCTTTGCCAACCCCTTTAGCTAGTAGGCGGCAAGCATCACCTACTAATCATCAGAAACTCCAGAATACTGAAACATCTCCTCTATGGAAATCAGCCAATCATCCAGGATCATGAGATCCGCCTTCCCATCATAGGTAGGGGGTCGAAGTCACTGGAACTGAGAGATAAAGGTCATCTCTGGGGGCACCACAACTGGAGACACCAAAGGGGCAGGAGGTGCGGGAGGTGCAGGAGGTGCTGGAACAGCTGTACCCGCAGCAGTATCCTGCGCTCTCAGGGCTAGTCCTGCCACTACAGATAACAAGGCCTGGATCTAATACTGAACATCCACCATCTGACTTGACAAAGCCTCATTGCTCTGCCTCAGACTTGCTACAACTGCATCGCTTTACGCTCCGGAAGACTCGCCCTCAGATTGGGGAGTCGACCTCGTCACTCTACGCTTAGGCTCTATGCTAAAAAAAGAATAAACAAAACAATAATCAGAACCTAGTCCAACTACCAGGACTAAACAAACAAGTACAGAAAAACCTACATAAGCACTTTCTTCAACTGCGAACTTGCTCTGGGGTTTTCAATTATAATGTTATGCTTAACTTAAGATGGTTCACCACCATCATACTAAATCAAGTGCCTAGACCATGAATGCATGTATTTATATTCTTTTTGACTCAAAACCATGTGTGTACATATGTCATCCTGCAAGTCTTTAGCTTGGCACGTTGTGCTTATGTAATGTTATGCTATGCATGATTGTGCTATGCATTCTAAAAAGGTCCTAATGCATGTTATGAGCGGCGTACACATGAAAATGTTATGAATCCCATACTACATAACATTTCCATGCAACGAAAAAGAAAAGGTGCTACTCGCATTCATGTGGTGAGGTTATGCATCCCATACTACATAACCCTCACATGTTGCCTCCTATGGTGGATCCATATACAAACACATATTATGCATCCCATACTACATAATATGCCCCGTATACTTCATGTTATGCTATGAGTGTAGTGTTCGTGCTTCAGCCAAAATGTACTGATGACATATCGGTGTGTGTATGATATGAGGCTAACCATCTAATACCTACGACGAAAGGTTGCCCGACGAATTGTCAAGCAACCTCCATCTGATACCATCTATCACAACCCGAATTTTCTCCGAAATTAAAAAGTATCAGAGTAGGAGAAAACACGCATTGTGATGCCACGTCGGGCAGGGGATAACTGCCGACGCTCAGGCAACCACCAACTGCAGAGATTATGTAAAAAACATAAGCTTTAATGATGTGAAAATCAATTGTATTTTTGAGGCCGTATCCCTCGGCTCGGTGGATCAGCTAGTCCACAATTAAAAATTGTACTTATACGCAGTGGAAATTATTTTAGTTACATTTGACATCCTAAAAGAGAGCATAAGTGTCCCCAGTGGACAACTTATACTATGTATACCCTATATTTATGTTATACCATATATACGAAAATAATCTTTTATGTCGTTTGTAAAATGGTGTTAAGTTTTATAAAGCATGATGATCATGAGATATACGTATAATAGTGCTTTTAGATTTTAAAAGTAACTAGCAACCTAGCATAAATCTTCCCAAGAGCAAGTTGAATAAACTCCAAAACAGGAAATCTAGCAATATAAGCAAAGTACAAAGCATCTAAAAGAGAAACCACCAGTGGGCGTCAACAACTAACACGAACCCACTGGTGGGTAGGAATATATGTACTACAAGTCTAAAGAAACTACCTCCCAAGAGTGAGGAAGAGAAAAAAACTCAGCAGCTATAGCACTAGCAAGCTTCAGAAGAAAACTAGCCGCACAGTCGGCTATAAACCTGAACCTGAGGCATTCAAAGAAAAGAACACCTCAGCAAAGCAATTTATCAATAGGAAAATGAGACAATAGTATAAAGAAGAAGTGAAACAGGTAACGACAAAGTAAACAGGTGAAGGAAAAATACTCGCCAAAAGTGAGTAAAAAGGGGTGCACCAAGTGCACGGATGAAGTCAAGCTTCACAAATCTCTGCAAGAAGGATTAGCAAAATAAATAATTCCTAACATAAAGCTAGAGCAGAAAGAATCACCTAATACTAGAGATGGACAAAATCAGTAACAAGGGCCTAGGCTGGTGACAACGGTCCAACCAAGTCTATCAGGCCTAAATATCTCAAGGTGCTGTGGTGGTGGCATCAGTCCAACTTAACCAAACAACCCATATTGTCTTAATAAGACAAGAAGTAAAACAAGGGTGGCGGCATCTGTCCGACCCACTTCAAAATCACATTCTACTCCAGCACTAAGTGACTCGGGAAAACCCTTACTAGTGGTTCCATGAACCACCAAGAAGTCACACTGAACCCTAAACACTCTAGAGCAACCCACCTAAGAGCCTTATATACATACCAACGGACTAAACATCGAGTTTGTCCAAATAAGTGGTTTGACACAAATAAATTGAAGGTGACACGATACTATGTTTATGTAAGTATTTTGATACTAAACGCTTACCAATAACGTGATATTAAGCATAACTAGTAGCTTGATCTCAACAAAATATATTGAACTAGCTTGATACAAAACCTATACGGTTAACTTGATACGAACCATAAACATCTAAATTGATACAACCCATAAACGACTGAATTGATGCGACCCAGAAACAATTAAATTGGGTGGTTGATATCAAACATTAACAAAGGGGCTTGACACTAATTGCAAACATGAGGATGGACACAAAAGAAAAATAAATGACAAGAGGTTTGGGTGGTTTTGATACAAATCCCATCTCGGAGCAACTACGTAGCAAGTTATAATATGATCTGGAATTTAATTATAACGATAACTATAACAATGGTTACACCCAAGGAAAAACACAACCCATAAAAATATCTCAAGAAATGAACAAACCTATTACAGAGGGCTCTCAGGTTAAACCCGATCGGGGCAATACCCATACCAAAACAAAGGAAACAATTGCCTAAAAACTGATTTGGGCAAATAAATAAACACAATCCAATAACAATAGTAGATATGCAAGAATAAACAAGGGGGGATAACAAATTAATGGCAATACAAAAGGGAAGATGGAAGGCTTTGTACCAATTTTAATATCATATTGAAGTCCAAGAACAACCAACCAATCTCCAGGAATCAAGAAACAATGACTATTCATGGAAAAATTACTTTGGCAAGTGGATACTTGCCTTGTCTTTTGAAGGAATTCGGCCGGCAACCCCCTTCCCAACCTATTTGGCTGCACGCAATAATCCTAGGAGGAAATATGGAAAGAAAAAAAAACAGAAACTGGGCGCTCAAAGCTTGGAAGAAAACGAACCCGCCATTCACGATTCCAAAGAAAGAAGGAGAAATCCCAAAATGAATACCTTGAAATGAAGGTCTAGCCTAGAGGAGCTCAGATCCGGCCTCAAACTGGAGTTCCGAGCTTCACGGGGCAGGGAGACGGCGGTCGGAGCACTTCCAGGCTTCCGCCTCTTTCGCTCGATCCGCAAGGAGCAGGCCGCCGGGTTGAGGGGATGGAAATGACCTAACCTAATAATAAATCATATATATATAAATCCTTTTACCTAAATCAAATTTTAATTAAGCATTTATACATATATACTCACATAACTTTACACATTTATACATACCTATACATATGCATCTACTTATACACACACATACATATATATATATATATATATATATATATATATATAATATATATATACATACTAACACACATCTATATATATATATATATATATATATATATATATATATATATATATATATATATATATATATATATACATACGAACACATAAACATAGATGCACACACATAACTTATTAAAACCTTGCACGTCTAAATTACGCGCTATACTAAAAAAATGCGCCACCATATATATATACTCACATAAAGTGACGACTCGCTAACTAGCGATCGTCGAAACGACGCGAAAAGGAAATAACGTCCTCAGATTTCAACCAAGCTCGCACCGTAGCTAAATACTCGGGCTTCAAAAACAACGATGAAGTCAAAAACAACCTTCGATGATCACACACTCGGGCTAACCTCACCCGAAGCCAAAGCACAAGGATTTCCTGAAAGGCTCAGCCGGCCTCCAAAACAGACGCCGGCTAGCTGAGGAACCCTGCAAACGTGCTAAAACCACTAGGAACACCTAACGAGGTACTCTAACAACGGCACGAGCCGGAAACGCGCCAACATAACGCCAAACGAGAATTAAATAATCGCAGAAAAAAATCGGGGGCGTCACAAACCCCAACAAAAATCCCGCACAAAATTTTTAATAGAATAAAACAAAATAATAATAATAATAATAATAATAATAATAATAATAATAATAATAATAATAATAAGGATAACTATGTGGTGCCTCCCACAAGCGCTTTGTTTAAGGTCACGAGCTTGACCTACATGGCGGCAAAAAATTATAAATTGTGGAGTGTTAGGGCCTCGATTTTCCCTTCCACGGGATCGCCCGCAAGGTAGAGCTTTAAACGGTGATAGTTGACTTTAAACGAGCCTTTTTCTGGATGGGAGATAAAAACAGTCTCATATGACCAAACCACTTTGACTTCAAATTTGCCGGACCATCGAGACTTTAATTTACCCTGAAAAATCCTTAGGCGGGAATTATATAAAAGGACAAGATCGCGGGGCACAAATGTTTCCAGACTTTTTGATTTTTCGATCGTGGTAAAAATTAGAACGTTCCTTATCAAATTTATTACTCTCATAAGCATTCACATGCCTTTCATCGAGTTCATTTAGTTGAAATTTCATACTTTCAGAGTCTAAGTTCGAATCAAGATTTAAAAATTTTACAGCCCAAAAAGCACGGTGCTCTAACTCTACCGGTAGATGGCATGCCTTACCGTTGACTAATCAATATGGAATACAATTGATGGTAGTTTTGTACATCGTACGATGTGCCCATAACGCGTCGTCGAGTTTAACAGACCAATCTTTCCTATTTATTGACACAGTTTTTTCTAATATGCGCTTAATCTCTTGATTCACAACCTCAACTTGGCTGCTTGTTTGGGGGTGATAGGTGGTGGAGAGCTTGTCTTTGACTCCCTACTAAGATAAGATTTTTGTGAACTTAGCATTGCAGAAGTGCATACCCCTATCACTCACTATTGAGCGAGGCATTCCAAAGCGAGAAAATAATGTTTTAAGAAAGTTGACGACGACACTTGGTGGGGAGAGCTTGCACTTTCGCCCACCTAGATACGTAGTCAACCACCACTAAAATATGGAGATTGTTTGAAGAAGGAGGTAAAAGGCATACACAATCAATGCCCCACAATTCAAAGATCTCGCACTCTAAGAATAGGTTTTGGGGCATCTCATCACGATGAGATATGTTACCCGACCGCAGACAGCTATCACAAGAACTCGTAAAAATATGATCATCTTTGGAGAGAGTGGGTCAATAAAAACCTGCCTCTAGTGCCTTCCACACGATCTGATTGGTTTGATAATGGCCTTCGGTCGGCCCCTCAAGCCAGCATTGCAAGATTTGCGCACCCTCTTCGCTCAAGACGCATCTCCGCACTACTTGATCCGCGCAGACGCGAAAGAGAAAAGGGTCCTCCCAAAAGTAGTTTTTCAAATCAAAAAAGAATTTCTTCTTTTGTTGGGTAAAAAAATCTTTCGGAAGGACCCACAAAACTAGATAGTTGGCGTAATTTGTGAACTATGGGTTGGAGAACTCTTTATCTTACAAATAGCTAAGAGGTGATCCTATGGAAATCTATCATCTATGTTGAATTCTTCCAACACTTTTGCGACTGGGTTTTCTAATCGAGAGAGGTGGTCGGCAGCCAAAATTTCATCCCACTTCTTATCCCAGATCTCTAAGTCGAACTCTTGCAGGAGGAGGATCCATCGAAGGAAGTAGGGCTTGGCATCGATTTTTTACAAGTAGATATTTCAGGGCGGAGTGGTTGGTAAAAATGATGACTTTTGATAGCATTAAGTAGGATCTAAACTTGTCGAAAGTAAAAAAAACATCTAGTAGTTCCTTTTCCGTCGTAGTTTAATTGGCTTGTATAGCGGTGAGTGTTCTGCTAGCGTAGTAGATATGATAAAAATATTTGTTAACACGCTGTCCTAATACTGATCCAAAAATAATATCGCTCGGATCACACATGATTTTGAATGGAAGGGACCAATCCGGCGCTACTAAAATAAGATAATTGATAAGTTTTTCTTTAATAAAATTAAACGCCTCTATGCACTCACTATCAAAAATTAAAGAAGATTCCTTTTCCAAGAGGTGGGTTAATGGTTTCATTATTTTAGAACTTTTTTGGATGAATCGCCGATAAAAACCCGTGTGGCCTAAGAAAATCCTAACAGATTTTACGTTTGTTGTCAGGGGAAGTTTTTCAATAATTTCAACATAGGCCTTATCAACCTCCAACCCCCTACGCTTAGATCTTATGGCCGAGAACCAAACCCTCTCGGACCATGAAGTTGTATTTTTCTCAGTATAACACTAAATTTGTTTCTTCGCATCGCTGAAGGACTCGATCTAGATTTTTCAAGCAATTTTGAAATGAGCTTTCGAACACGGAAAAATCATCCATGAAGACTTCCATAATATCTACTACAAGCTCGCCAAAGATTGCCAGCATACATCTTTGGAATGTAGCTGACGCATTACAGAGGCCAAATGCGATTCTTTGATATGTGAAGGTGCTGAAGGGGCAAGTAAAAGTACTTTTCTCCTGGTCTTTGAGGGAGATAGGGATCTGAAAAAACCAAAAGTCCGTCCAGAAAATAATAGAATGGATGAGCTGAAAGATGCTCTAAGATTTGAACAATGAAAGGTAGCGAGAAGTGATCTTTTTGGGTGGCATCATTTAAATTTCAGTAGTCAATGCACACCCGCCAACCCGTAACAGTACGGGTTGGAATCAGTTCATTATTTTGGTTTGCCATAACCGTTATATCGCCCTTCTTGGGCTCGACTTGTACGAGGCTCACCCATGCACTATCCAAGATTGGGTAGATAATTCCAGCATCCAAAGGTTTTATTACTTCAGGCTTAACGACATCCCTCATGTTCGGGTTAAGTCATCGTTGAGGATGGATAGTTTTACGAGAATTATCCTCGAGAAAAATTTTATGCGTGCAGAAAGAGGGGTTTATGCCTTTAATATCTAAAATCTGCCTTGCAATTGCACGGCGATGTTTGTTTAAAACTTCCACTAATTCAGAGGTTTCTGAATCGTTTAGGGTAGAAGAGATAATGACATTATGTTTTAAATTTCATTCGAGAAAGACATTTTTCAGGTGATCGGGGAGTTGTTTTACTTCAAGGACTGGTGGTTCTTCGTAGGATGTTTTAATTTTTAAATCTTTCGAATTGAAGGGTTTGAAAGGCGAATTGGTCAGCATTTCTTCAAGACAAAATAAATTTGCCAAATCCTAATCGTCTAATGTTGAGGAAAGCAATTCATAAAGAGAATAACAGTCTTCTTCAAACGAGGCTTCTAAGTTAAGCACGAATCATCGTTCGATAAAGAGTTCAGCATTGAGGTATTAATATGAGGAGTAACTTCGTCGTCTCCAACCCAAAGGAGGAGTCGACTATTACTTGTGCCAATTAATGCACAAGAGGTGGCAAGGAAGGGGAGACCGAGTATAATTGGTACCTGGGCGTCCTCCTCGATGTCAAGGATGACGAAGTCTACTGGGAAGATAAACTTGTCAACCTTGACTAGAACATCCTCCACTACCCCAATCAGATATTTTATTGTTAGATCTGCTAGTTGGATGCTCATTCTCATCGGGTTTGGAACACTCAGTTCTAATTTTTTGAATAGACAGATGGACATCAAATTGATGATGCCGCCCAGGTCCGCTAGGGCATGCTTTATTAACAGATTGACAAAGAGGCAAGGGATGGAGAACCGTCCCGGGTCATTTAGTTTTGGTGGCAATTTGTTACGGAGAACTGCTAAGCATTCCATGTTGAGGGAAACACACGAAATATCTTTAAGTTTATTTTTGTTAGAAAGCAACTCATTAAAGTATTTCACGTATTTCAACATTTGTGGGAGTGGCTCGCAGAAGGGGACATTGATTTTAATTTCTTTTAATATTTGTTAAAAAATATATACTGCTCGTCTTCCCGCTCATTATTAATTTTCAAAGGTTAAGGTATAGGCGAGCTAGAAATGTACGACGTACTTGAAATATTTGGAGATTTTGGAATTGAAGAAGGTGTAGGTGTCGGAGTCGAGATGTGTACCTTAGGCTCAACCTATTTTGGGGAGGTTACCTCCTTATCGTAGCGAAGGGTTATGGCATTAGCATTTTCTCTTGGGTTTGGCTCTGTATTTCCTGGCAGATTCCCTTGTTATCGCTCAGAGAACATCTTTGCTAGCTGGCCCACTTGATTTTCCAAATTTTTAATTGACCCGGTGATGTTCTTGATATTATATTTGTTTGTGGCAACATACTTGGTGAAGACCACTTCAAGCGCAGAGGGCTTCAGCAATTGCGATGGAAAAATGGGTGGATTTAAATTATGAGGGGGAGATAGATTAAAAGAATGAATTAGATTATGAGGGTGTTGAGCATTCCCATGGTTGCTCCATGAGATATTCGTATGGTTCCTATAACCCGCATTGTAGGTGTTGTTATATAGAGCGTTATTCGAGTTATAGGAAGGCCGAGACGCATTTCCCATGAAGTCAACATGTTCTTCAAAAATAACATTATTATTATTATTTGCCCAAGGACGAGTGGTGGAGGAAGAAGTCATCTCCACCACTTGCTTAGTTAGGCGCTCAACTTGGAGGGCAAGATTCGAAGTTGCTTCAAGTTCAAAAATTCATGCTGGCTTAACCAGTCGCATACTAGGCGTATTTCATTGATACACATTCATGGCTATTTCCTTAACAAGCTCTTGAGCGGCCTCGGGGCTTTTGTTGTTTAACGTCACCCAACAGCTGCGTTGATCATTTATCTTTTTTGGAAGTTTAAACAATTATAGAAGATTTGCCCTTGTTTCCAAGTGGGAAGTGTATGGTGTGGGCATCTATGCAATAGTTCCTTGAAGTGTTCCCATGTGTCGTAGAGAGTCTCCGAGTCTATTTGCATATATGATCCAATATCAGTGCGTAATTTGGGATTTTTCATAGACATGAAATACTTTGTAAGGAATTTTTCTGCCATCTCGGCCCATGTAGTGATGGACCCTCTAGGAAGAGAACCCAACCACTACTTGGCCTTTGACTGTAGGAGAAAGGAAATAGACGTAATCGAATGACATCATCCGTGACTCCATTGATTTTGAAAGTATCGTAAATCTCAAGAAAATTTGAAAGGTGGCACTTTGGATCCTCCTCTGAGATACCATCGAAGTTCACAGACTACTGCACCATTTGTATAATGCTGGTCTTGATCTCAAATTTATTGTTCGCCACTGCGGGGCGGACAATACTTGATTATGTGCCCTCCAAATTCGGCCGCGCATAATAAGACATGGTCCTTTAATGGGCCTCATCTGGGTTGGGTGGATTAGGAAGCATAGATTCTGTGGCAGTGTATCTGATTGACTCTTCAATGCCTAATTGTTATTCCTGATCACAAGAATTGAGGCGACACATAATGGTACGCTTTATCTCAAGGTCAAAAGGAATACTCGAAGAGCTTCCTCTGGTCATACACTAAAAAGAAAGAGAAAAATAAGCTATAAAATTAATAGTTATCCTCTTTTCAAAATATCAAAACTAATATCCCCGACAACGGAGCCAAAAACTTGATATATAAAATCCTAGAGGTGTTTTATGAAAGAGAGAAGATGAAGATGGTGTTTTTCGAATCTATATCGGATAAAGGCAAGTGTACCTTATCATTTATAGTATAAGATATTTAAGTTCAATTTCAAGGTCATATTATTATCAAGTGGTTTCTTGGGTTTTTTTCTTAACTAAAAGAGCGCTAAATTTCATGTTATAAAACGGTTAAACATATGGATAAAGGAATCAGTACTAGAGTTTTGAATCACTTCGGAAAAAACTAATCAAAATGAAATAACAAACAAAATCTTAATAAAGTACAAGGCATCTTGACCATGGGGGGTTCCCGAAGCTTGAACGTGCTCCTCTCGAAGAAGTACCCAACTGAGTTTAGGAAGATCCGACCGAAGTCTCGTCCCGTATTCGAATACCTAAAGCTCGCCTAAAGTGGTGAACCCCACTATTGGATTTGACTCCAATCCGGGAGATTTAAGTCATTCTCCCTCGAGAGGTGAGTTCAACTCTCTTTACTCTTCGGTGATCGATTCAAACAATGAGCCTCTCAGGTAGATAAGAGTGAAAACATAAGTGGAGGCTTTATATCGATAATATGGTTCCACTAAATTTAAAACAAGAGTAAATCGAAGGCTAGTACTTTAAAAAAGAGAAAGAAAGCTAAAGCATCATAACTTGATCAACTCATCATTAGATCATCGCGATCGAGTACTAATGGGGATTTAGTTACTCATGGTGTAAGGGTAAGAGAGAGATAGGTAGTAGGAATTCATGAAAAACTAAATAAGAAAGGAAGAGAAGGAGAGACTTTTATTACTAAAATAGAAGGAGTTATATGTTGAAATAAAAACTACAATTGGATGAAATAGAGACAAGCTACATACTAATCCCACACCATTAAAAGAAGTAACAAGTTTATTACAAAAGTTACATAGGAATAACTTGCAATGAGAGAGAGAGAGAGAGAGAGAGAAAAAGTGCAAAAATATGAACATAAACACGAAAAAGAATAAGTAGCAGCACACAAACAATCTGTAAGACCCTCTTTTTTTGCTACGCTACCGGGTCTTAAGCACAGAACCATCGTTTTGCGGTGACACCAACACTTGGGATGGTCGTCACTACAAAACGCTGATCCTGCCGACATTGATGATCACAGAAGAATGTAGAAGTAAAAATAAACAATATAAGTCCAAGTCCATAAGATAATCACATATATATAAGTAAAAGTAGTCCACAATGAGTATAGGTACGAAATAGAGTAGAAAAGAAATATGGGCTTAAGCCCGATACATGTCTAATACAAATGATCTCTCTCTCACCACTCACAGCATCTAAGCAGAAGCAAACAGAAATCCATCTTTGACATGTCACCGTGTAGTAGTGGTAGTGCACAACAACTGCTCCTCATGTCCCGCATCCTTGTCCTGCCGTTGCTGATGATCCTATTCCTCGGTCCCCTAATATGATGTGGCCCACGACCGTTAGTCAAATGACTAAGCCTCTATCTTCCTTGCCTCACCCACGCGACTCCTAGGCACCATGCAAGGAGGATGGAAGCGGAGGATAACATAGCAGAGTGGAACAAGCATGTGACAACTACCCTAGCTGGTGTATGTATAGAGAACTATAAAAAAACAAGCTAGCAGTTCTATAATAAGGAAGCAGTAATGCAAATTAGTAGAGTAGAGCAGTAAGTGTATGAAAAGTAAACTAAAAAATAAGTAACCTTAAATTATATGAATGTCCATACAAACTTATAAATTAAGGGGTCTTTTGAAAGACACCCATCATATAAAAAGTCTCATACCAACTTATACGATGGGGTGTCAGGTTGTATGCAAGTATGAGTGAAGTGAAATATTATGTCATGATTCATATAAATGCAACACACGCATATAACTCTATGCGCACAGACCTTTAGTTCCCCTATTTGGAAGCTAGCATCACTCCTAGGAGCCTCCACCGTGGCAAACGGAGACAGTGGGTTGGGTTACCCCACTCCTAGACGGGTATTCACACTACCAGGCCTAGCCCTTACGTATGCCCCTGAAGGACACAACTAGGGTATCCACGTACTTTGCTGACCCACCGCCAGACTTTCGCTTGGCCAAGTGTCCACCACACCCACCGAGTCAGCATACCGATGTCGGTGTGAATGACCGTCAAATACCAAATACCCACCACTTTTATGCACATACAACCTTGAGTTCCCGTGCCATTGGCTCTCCGGACAAACCTGTCTGTTTCCACAACCACCGAGCCTACCGCTAGGCCAACCTAACCAAACAAACCTCCCGAACTATTGGGGTGAGTTAAAGTGAAGTACTAGATTATTGCTAATTACTATTGTATTCATTTTAGTCTTACGATTTAGATTAACCTTCGACTGCCCAGGGTATTCCCTGTGAAGGGCTCTCGGGGCACTAGGAACTACGATGGGCTGAAGCTCAAATCTCCCTTTCGCAAGACACTTACTATTATTGGTGACTACCCAAGTTCAATCCCCTTCAATTTTATTATAAGTTTAACTCTAGTGTGTTTTGACTCTCTCTCTCCTCAAGAAAGACGATCTTTCGTCGATCCCGAGCACCACTTAACACTAGTCAGACCAATTCCCTCCCCATCATGACTCTCAATGATGAACTCAATTTAACTTTACCAAATCAGTATATCATCAACCAAACTCCCTATGTCCTTCGCACATGCTAACACAATTCTGCAGTTTTACGATATGCAGACCAACCTAAGCTATATGATGAACATGATAGGTGACCCTTTCCAGTATTCATCCAAGTGACCTAAGATTATTACGGTGGGTCTATCATGACATTTTTAGACTAAATCTAGAAAATAATATTTTTACTAATTTAATTGTTATTTAATTAATGTTTTGCACAGTAAGGCAAACAATGCTTTTGAACATCAAGTACACTTTTATTTTTAGGTAAGACCTTATCAAAATTATGTCAGGTGCATCTCATCAAAATAATAATAAATACTGAAATTCATAGTATTCCAGAATGAATTTGACCATCAATTAATTATTGAATAAACAACTACAATGTTAGGATAAATAAGGGAAAAGTAGAATCAACATTCCCAAATTTATCAGAAAATTACTAGATTAAAAATATGATCAGTAAAGTCCATTGACCAAGAAATATTATTTTTCAACATCATGTTGTCCCATAAATAAATCATTTAAAACAAAACAATATTAGGCAACCTGTGAAGCAACCCATATAGACGATCCTCCAATAATTCTATAAAAATTCACATAGCTCATGTATGACTCTAAAGGTCCTTCTACCAAAGTTCATAAGTTTTCAATAATTAGATATCTCTTAATAAATTTCTTAATAATTTGTACTACTACAAGTGTTGTATATGAAGTATCTCAAATACTGACCTAAAATTCACACTAAAATTTCCAGAGTTTAATAATAATTTTATTTGGCCACTTCCTAAATCTCAAGGTCATCCAAAGGCCTATGATGTAATGATAAATTGAAGTATAAAAGTCCCCTAAACGGTACTAAGTTGTTACAAGGGGGATGTAAACTCTAAAATTCCTAGAATTACTTCCTAGGGTTATTTACCATCCTAAGATCACATGGACTAAACCACAAGTTCATACATGGACATAACACCTTATGTCCTTCACAAACTCCCAAAGTTCAACTCTAGGGTTTGACGTAGGGTCCTAGGGCAAATCCACCCTAATCCACCCCAAACTCCAAGTGAGGGTGTTTTAACTGACCTTGAGGCTCTGGCCAAATTCCTAACCCATTTAGGTGAGGAATGGCCCTTCCATGCCCCAAGCACCATTTTGTCATAATTTACCCATAAGGGACCAAACTTGGATTTCACTAATACCTATTCAAATCAACCCCAAATGGGCTGAGATTTTTATCAGTGATATATAATAACCCTAAATACCATCCACCAAAATTATGGTGAGTTAGAGGTCATAGACCCAAAAATTAAATATTACAAGGATTATTAAATTTCTACAAAAACTATAGAAAAGTTTTTCCAAAAATTTCCAGTTTTGGATATGTTAAAGGTATAGGTAAGAGTGACCCCCAGTCTAAATTTCAAGTCATTTTTGATGGATGGATTGATGGGGGCACTCAATTTATTCTCTGACTAGCCATTTGTATAGACTGCACCATTTTGAGTGATGTGGTCAAACCACGGACCCAAATGGGTTGAAATCAATTTTAAAATAAAGTAGACTTCAAGGGATACAACTTTTATGTTGGTCACTTTTCAGGTTTAAGCCCCTAATGGCCTTATTTATGTAATTTAAAAGGGTCACAGTAAAGAGGATAAATGAAACCTTAATTAATAATTATAATTATACTATACAGATCTAACCGACGGTCCAGATTATGTCTTCTTCCTCCAGCCGTTGGACATGATCAACCCCACCTAGAACATTTCCAAGCCATTTTGCCGGCCATCTAGTCCCCTCCCCAGCCATCCACCACCACCACCACCACCTCCGTTGAGGTGGGGGCTATCGCCGGAGGGCGGCACGACCGTCGGAGGGGCGGTTTCCGCCGAACCCGCAAGGTATAAAAACCATGAAATTTCTAAAATTCTTCTCCCCCAATCGGGCTCAATTGAACACAATTTCTCTCCTAATTGATCTAGGATTCTAGCACAAGTGGAGAGGAGGAGAAGCAGACCTTCCATTGGGCTTGGCGATGTGTTTGGTGGTGGTGCGCCATGGCCTGCGGTGGAGCTTTCCAGTGCTCTACAACTGTACAACCAAACTTCTCGGTTTCTTCAGGTGAATGGGGAAAATGACTCCTCTAACCTTGGGGAAGCTTTTAAAGCAATCAAAAGGGCGAGGGGAGTGGTCATGGCATCAATGCCATTAATGACCATGAAGGAGAAATTTCGGCCACTCCCATATCCACTGGATTCAGCCGCAAATCAGCCCTAAGAGGCTCTTGATCTTCTCAAAACTGAAGGGGGAATGAATCTCCATCAATTGAGAGAGAGACAAGGGGTTAAGGGCATTCAAACACCATGAATGGCCATTTTCTCTCTCTTTTCTCTCTCCTCCAACTTGAGGAAACTGCCATTTCTCTCTCCTAGTCACCATTTCCATAAAATGGATGGCTAATTATGCAATTATAAGCCTTCTAAGTTAGTGGGCCACTCAAATTGGCCTTAGCCAAAGTGGCTTGGGCTTGGTTAGGTCAAAATAAGCCATTTTGACCAAAAATTTAGGTGGAGTTGACATTGGTCAATTTGACCTTTCGGGTTGACCCCAATGGGGCCTTGGTGACCCATTGGCCTCTCTTAAGGTCTAGGGAGACTTGGATGGGGGGTTGGTTTGACACCTTGGTGGTCACTTGACCCTTAATTAAGGTACTTTGATCACTTTAGGGTTTAGGTTGACTTTGGTCAACTTGACCACTTGGGTTGACCCAAATGGTTCCTTAGTGACCCAATGGACCTCGTAAAGGATTAGGGAGGTTTAAGTGGGATCAAATTTGCTAAGGGAAGGTCCTTTGGCCCTAGATAGGGCACTTTGAACATTTTAGGGTTTGGGTTGACTTTGGTCAACTTGACCTTTTTAATTGACCCCAATGGGTCATTGGTGACCCAATGAACCTTCTAAAGGGATAGGGATGTTGTGGTGGGGACAAGGGGTCAAGGTGAGGCCTTAAAATCAAACCCTGGGTTAGGTAATTGGAAAGTGTTATTTGGAGACCATGGTGATCTCACCTTCATTCCCAGGTTCACTTTGTCTTCTTGAGCTTCCTAGGGTTTTGTCACGACCTAGTCATGACAAAACCACTTTTAGGGTTCTAGTTGTTTGAGGGATGTTACACTCTCAACTAATCTCAACTAATCTGCTTATAAATTGCTCTCAATCTGCTCTAATCTAGTCTGGAATACTTGGGGTTTATTGGTATTTATATAAATGTTTCTAGGAAGTACACGCCCCCATTACATGCCCTTGTCGGGGGAGTGTAAGGGTTTTTCACTTCGACTGATGAAAATTCGGCAAGACTGCAACTGGCTCAGAAGTTGGGTTACACGCCCGTATAGGGAGGGTGTAATATGCGACGTGATGGTGGCACGGCGAAAGTCGTGTTGCGGCGCTAAAAATCGAGACTTTGGGGTACACGGCTCAGGTACACGCCCATGTAGTTGGGGCGTGTAAGTTTCGGAGTGACAAAAGCCGCGTTGCGCTGCATTTTCTAAACTTGGTGTGACACGCCCCAGGTACACGCCATGTAGGTGGTACACGATCGTTACCTGGGGCGTGTAAGCTGGATTTTTCTTAAACTTGGACTGGGGCGAATCTGCGTTGGGATTTGGCTACACGCCCAGTATACACGCCAGTGTAAACGGTACATGGTTGTGACTTAGAGACGTGTATGATGGATTTTTCTGGATATGGATGTCACAACCCGCATTTTCACCGCAAATAATGACTTATCAGAGTAAGGGAAAATGCACGTCATGATGCCACGTCAGCATGTGATAACTACGGACGATCAGGCAGACACCTACTTAATCATGAAAAAAAATATTCTTTAAGTTATTTTAAGGGAAAAAAACAATTTAAGTGCAGTAGTTAGCGGTATCCCTCGGCTTAGTGGCTCATCTAGTCCACGAATCAAAATATAATTATACGCTGCGGAAAAATACTTATTTAGATTGACTCCAACATCCTACATGAGTATAAACGTCCCCAAAGGATGACTCATGCTGTGCAAGACTCTAAATTTATAATAGTAGTAAGGATAACTTTTACGGTCGCTAAGTGTAACAAGTTGGAGTTTTTAAATTATGTAGTGCATGAAGTAGTAATAATATATTTTATAGTTGAAAATAGCTAGCATACATTCCTAACATAAATCCTCCCAGAGAGCAAGTAATCCACATCCACATATAGAGAAATAAGCAGCTAGCAAGTATCTAAAAGTAATAATTCTGAGGGCGCCAACAAACTGACATGAACCCACTGACAAAAAAGTAAATCTGAACCAGTAACTAAATAAACCACAAACTACCTCGCTGAGATGAGGTAACAACCACGACCAACACTGCCGCCCAGAAACTCCAAAACTACCTCTGTTATTTGCTACTGCTTTGAACCTGAGGAATTCCAAAGATAGAACACCTCAGCAAGAAGGTACAAATGGTGACAGAAAATTAATAAGCCAAAATAAACAAAGGTCAAAATGGGTACCAACCCAAGACCAAAAGCACTGAGGTAAAGTACAAAAAGAAAACGGGGCATCAACAGGAAAAAGAACTCTTACGTGATTCATCACGTTCAACAAGAGTACACTGGATGCACGAGGCAATAAGGTGACTGCATGAATAATTCATAAGTAAGAAATACAAAACCTTTATTAGGCACCTGTGTTCAACTCTACCCAAAAACACGGGTGAGGTGGTCACTCGTGGACACACCCTCATGAATATAAAATCCGTCTAACTGCGAGGGAGTCTCATACTCTCCACCACACACCGCAGATGCCTCAAAAATCTAGTAGACTTTCACAAGGTACTAATAAAGGCATCAAACATTACGAAGGTGGTTTCGTCCACTAACTCCCGCAATTAAGAAGCCCAAAGAAACCACAACACACATATCTCAAGATTTGGCTCGTCAGATTCTACTTGACACTTTTAGTTTCAAGACACGGTTGATCGACCCTTAGGAACGATTTACAATCCTAGACAACTCTAATATGTTGCGTTACAACACTTCATGTATCCGATATCATTGAGTTACAGTGATCATTGAGAAGGTTAATCATTACAATAATTTGGAAGAACAAATGTAGAAAAATTTAAGGAACATGAAAACATAGCCGTTACCATCAAATCGGACAAGGAGAAATGAGGGGAAACCACCACTTGCCTTGGTTTTACCGGAAAAGTCCTCCGAATCACTCCACGTCATAGATCAGGGCAAAAGGATGCGGGAGGAGCCGCAATCTAGACAAAAATGGCCGAAATAGAGGTTAGGGCCGAAAAAACCTAACGATAAATCTCAATAAACGGGGAAGATATTACCACGATGGCGTAGCTCTCGGCGAGAGCTTTCCGGATCTATATTCGGTTGAAGATTTCGAACACCGGAGTACCGTCGGCAGCCACCGGAAGATTCACGACATGGAAACTCTCTCTCTCTTGCTCGCTGCTCTGGTTCGGGAGAAAAATATCGGAGAAGATGAAGTTCGGTTCTAAAACCTAAGTCTAAGAATATACATACATACATATATATATATATATATATATATATATATATATATATATATATATATATATATATATATATATATATATATATATATATATATATATATATATAAAAAGTTTTGTCAAAAACGGGTTATTACAAACGGTTTTGTGGGAACTAAAAATAGAGGTCTAGAATGACTCCAAATTGAAACGTGTCCAACATAAAAGTTGTAGATCTCATTGAGACGATCAAATTTTATGTTGACCATTTTTCCATACGATACGGTTTTGACTCTCAAAATGGCGCCCTAACATAAACAACAAGGAACTACTCGAGATGAATAAAGCTACTCGAGAATGAAGGCAAAGTACTCGAGAGGAACTTAAAATACTCGAGTAAAATCAGTAGGACTCAAGAGAATTCAATATTACTCGAGAAAAACAACAATTATACATGAGATAAAACAATAGTACTGGAGTAGATCAAAGGTACTCGAGTAGAAATCACTAATACGGTTTATTTACGAGCAGTTTTGGGAAAATATAAAATAGAGGTTGAACATCGCTTTGAATCAAAACGTGCCCAACACTAAAGTTGTAGATCTCGTTGAGACGAACAAATTTCATGTTGACTATTTTTCCATACGATGCAATTTTGACCTTCAAAACAGCATCCGAATGTAAATAACAATGGACTACTCGAGTAACAGAATTGACCTACTCGAGTAACAGAATGACCTACTCGAGTAACAAAATGACCTACTCGAGTAACAGAATGACGTACTGGAGTAACAGAATGACCTACTCGAGTAACAGAATGACCTACTCGAGTAACAGAATGACCTATTCGAGTAACAGAATGACCTACTCGAGTAACAAAATGACCTACTCGAGTAACAGAATGACCTACTCAAGTAGCAGAATGACCTACTCGAGTAGAAGAATGACCTACTCGAGTAACAGAATGACCTACTCGAGTAAAACAATGACCTACACGAGTAACAGAATGACCTACTCGAGTAACAGAATGACCTACTCGAGTAACGGAATGACCTACTCGAGTAACGGAATGACCTACTCGAGTAGCAGAAAGAAATCACTCGAGTATAATTGCAGGAAACAACAATTCTTTTGCAAATATACCCTTTTGATCAAATTATATTAATGAATAGTAAAAGACATTTTTGAATAGTACTATAATATTAAAATAATCATATTTATATTTTTTTATTTATTTTTTTGAATAAGGAAACAGGAGTTCAAAACGGAGGCCCGAACGCGCGCCGAATCAAACAAAAATCGCACCGTAGGCGAATACTGACACTACGAACACAACGACAAAGTCAAAACTAAAATCCGATGAGCCATTCTCGAGATATAAATCTTCAAAGTATACGGCGAACAAAAATAATCCAAAACTTCAATCGCGCGCCGAAATTCCAAAAATGCTCGGATTATGACGAAACTTGACGAGCAATTCCAAAATTACTTAACTTAAATTCCAAAAGCAAAATTTTCCAATTACAATAAGAATTCGGCCGACTCGACCGCACGAACACGAAAATGCCTTAACGGCATTGCGCCATCAACTCGACGTTAAAAGTAACGCCACGACGTCATAAATATGACGATGCCCATTCGAATAAAATCATCGAAAAACCGGGGGCGTTACAATAGATTTCAGACCATGGCTTCATTTCAACTAGGTTACACACCCAAGGTACATGCCCTTGTAGGGGGTACACAGTCGTGACCTGGGGCGTGTAAAGTGGAAAATGACCAAAAGTTTCACAATTCTTAAAAGTAGAAAATAAACTAAGTTAGAACAATTTTTATAAAAGAAACTAATTATATTCTCAACATTCATATAGTATATAATTTTAAACAAGAAAATGTATGGATTTACCCAAGTAATTTAGGCTAAAATAAGTATCATCAGTGGATACCCATCCCATGTGATTGAAGATCTCATGAATTAGGTTCAATGTGATAGAAGCAAAGCTGTTGATGTAGCGTAGTTGTGAGCACAAAATTTGTGGTTGAGAATACCTCTCCCTATTCCTATAGTGTTGTGCCCTACATAATAGTTTAGGATGAACTTTAAAGTTCTTAATGGTTACTAATGATATTAGTTACAAAATATCTCTTAAGGTACCATCTATATGAGAGTAATTATGAGGCCACAACTTTGGACAGTAGTGCACCCACCGCCATAACCCAATGAACAACCAATCTTTTGTGTGCTTATCTAATTTACTAGTCAAAAGTTTATAATTCAAAGCCTTTAGGAAATTATACTATTCTGAAAAGGAATTAAGTACTAAATATTGGTTCAAGGTAACCATTCCACCTATACCCATTGCATTAGATACAACTCGATGAAGCAAATTTGTAATTGATTTCATTTGTCATTATTAACATCATAATTTATGAAGTTCACTTTGTTTTTTTTTCTTTTGTGGGGGGATTATTAAAAATTTTACAATTAAAACATTTAATTAATAATGTTTTATTTTAGCCCTGTATGGTGTCTGGTGTATGGCTCCTCATAATTGATGAATAACTCCAAAACCAAATGGAGGGAATCCAAATATTTTGAGGGAAACCATTCATGAATGAAAGGATGAAACTTTGGTCCCAAATTATTTATCTCCATTCTTGTTAGAGAGTATTTAAATAAATTCACTCTTTCATTTTTGTTCAAAGGACATAAGAAGGAACTATGAATGACACACATGTGCATGCACATGCACCACATTAGACCAGATCCAGATTACAAATTTGAGATTTGGGGAATAATTGAATTGAATTATAATTTTGTATCCAATATTTTTGCCACTTTTGAATTCAAAAATTATGAGTTGCGTCAATATGTGTCGACTTCTCCCTGCTTGCATCGACTTGCATCGATAAGATCTCGATACATGCATTGATAAGCATTCGTCGAGACCAGCGTGAATCGACTTGCGTCAATACAGACTCGATGCTTGCGTTGATATGTACTTTACCGACTTGTGTCGACTAGTGTTGCATCGATAAGAACTCGACATGCGTTGATAAAAACTCATGCAATATGTGTTTGCTTCTCTCTATTTACAACAACGCTTAAAGTTTTTGAAAGTATCTAGCGTCTACCTAAATCACCTAGAGGGGGGGGAGTGAATAGATGATGTTTGTGTCTTTTTGCGGAATAAAAATCAATTAAAAAATAAGCACACAAACAAAGAGATTTATAATGGTTCCCCGAGTTGGGTATGTCCACTTTTCCTCCTCGCCTATCTACCACGAAGGGCTAAATTCGGTTACTTCACCAAACTCAGATTTCGTCAAATTTAATACCTCGGAACTGAAACTCCTACAAATCGGAGATGATGCTCATACTACTCGGAGAATAACCTCTCCTACGACTTGATCCACAAACCGAATCTACTACTTGATCTACAAACGGATCTGTTGGGTCCGGCATTCCTTCACTTGATCTGTGGCGCTCTGCTACTTATTTAAGAAATTAAGTAGCACCCTTTCCAACAGTCCGGGCTTTTGGAACAGTTGGGTATGTGCTTGAACCTACATTTTATATCAGAGGAGGTCATGTGTTCAAGACCGGGGGGCGCTATTAAATCCTGATTTTTCCCTTCTACCTGTGTAGGTCCGACGGGTTAGGCAACCGTGGACATGTTGTAACCCCACCTCTGAGCCATGTGGGCCATGTGGTAGCCCCACCTCTGAGCCAACGGGATATGCTGGATGTCGGGGGGGGGGGGGGGTTATTGGGTCTGCCGTTCATTCACTTGATCTGTGGCACTCTGCTACTTATTTAAGAAATTAAGTAGCACCATTTTCAACATTCCGGGCTTTTGGAATAGTTGGGTATGCGCTTGATCCTACAGGATCTACTCACTCGATCCATAAACGGATCTACAACTCAGAGAAAAATCTCCTATAATATGTAAATTAATATTGCAATACGATAACGATTATAAGTCTTCGCTCCAACATTCTTCGAAAGGATTGATCTTGAATCTTGGAGAACTTGGAAAGTTGAAATCTTGAGGAACTTGAAACTTGAGTCTTCACACGTCTAGATCTGGAGTAATAGAAGCCTTTAGAAGATAGCATTCCAGATGTAGAGGTCAAGGAAGATGAGGTCTAGCTGCGCTTGCGGGTATCAACCGATCGGTAAGTTGCGTGCGAATAGGAGGCCGATAGGTTGCCGATTTGGATTTTTTTTTCTCGTTTGAATCAGAGAGCAAATTCGCACAAAAGTAAGATTAACAATTAAGAAAAATATCCCTAGGTATTTACAGAGATAAACCCTCCAATGGTATAAAGAGTATTTCCAAAAACGAAAGCGAAAATTACTCTACATGGCCGATATAAAAATGTGACTGGTTTTTGAAAATTTCAGAAAAATGACCTAAGCCAAATTCGTCGAGTATTCCCGAGCATAATAATGATACTCGTCGAATACATCTTGATATATGATGAAAAGGGCTTGGCCAAAACATCCTAGGCCGGCTGGTCACTCAACGCCATGGAGAAGAGTCATACTCGACGAATCGTTGAGTAACACCAGGCATACTCGATGAATTCGTCGAGTATAGGTGAACAGACTCAATGCACTTAACGTCATTGCACACAATGCTTTTTTCTCACTCAATTCCATGAGCTGCATTCATCGAATATCATCGAGTTAACTCAATGCACTCAGCGCTTTGATATTCGACGAATTCTACTTGGAAAAGTCTAGAGAAGTAGTGTCGACTGTGAAAGTTCAGGAGGTATGCTTGATACCACCTGAAGGTGTTAGTTAGATCAGATATACTCTAGATGGTGGGTGAATAGAGTATGTTGGTGATTTAAAACTTTTATAACTGTTGTTGTATTTTAGGTGTGTGTGCAGGGAAGTAAATACAATAAACCAAGATGGAGCAATTATCTAATCACAGCACATTCACAGAGCAAGGCCAGAAAACAAAAAGGAAAAGAAAGCAACCAGACGACACAAGAATTTTATAGTGGTTCCCCAAATCTGGGTAGTCCACTCTTCTACCACCCTGGTAGGAATCCACTGCAGGAAGGGGTTGATCAGGTGTCCTAGCACCAATGGGGTTTTAATCAGGTTCCCCAAAACCAAACCCTCAAGTCTTTTGGAGGGAGACTTGCAACCAGAATAATTTTGAAGGGAATTAAAACCCTGTATAGAGGTGGAGTGAGAGGGTGATGAGGTCTTCTCTTTCTCAAGTCAAATGAGAAGACTTGTGGATTGTTGTTTAGCAGCTTTGCCCCCCTTGAGATGCAGAATGAATCAGGAAGAATGCTGGAGCACTGCTTAAGGGTGATAGGTCTTCAAAGACCTAGATTTCCTGGTCTAGAGAAAGTCTCCAGGAACTTCTTGTGATTGATATGAATGTATTGTCTTTGAAGTTATCCTGAGTAAAAGCAGATGAAGAAGACTCTTGATATTGATGTAGTGTTCTTCTTCTTCTTCTTCTTGATCAGTTTCTCTCTGGGCCAAGAATGAATTCCTTTTTCTGTGTTGTCTGAATCACTGTCTGTCCTTTTTGTTGTTGTTCGTATATCACTGTATTACTCACTCTTTCTGTATCTCTCAATGTCTCGTAAGAAACCTTCGAATTTTGAATATAGCGCAGTAATGGCAGACGGCCTGGAAAGGAAGTAGCAATTAATTATTTCCCCAACTGTTTCCATGGGAAAATGGCATGTAATAATCCAGGATTAACTTCGCATTCTAACGATAGTATTCTGGGAAGAACTGCCATTAAATGTTCAGGAATCAGCGCCATGGAATGAGACGGGAACGGAAGAAGACCTAGTCTGGAATCGTCGATTGAAGAACATAATTCGTCGAACTGAGTTTTGAGTTCGTCGAGCTGAGCCTGAGTTCGTCGAGCTAAGATGAGTTCGTCGAGCTGTGCTGAGTTCGTCGAGCTGAGTCTTCATTCGTTTAACAGACAATCTTCAATGTAAGACAGTATTCGTCGAGCTGAGAATCAAATTCGTCGAGCTGAGAAAAGTTTTGGACTTAGGCAAAATACCTTGCATCTGCTGAAATGCCGTGTCGACAAAAGTTGGAGTCGACAGATTGATCTTGGTGTCGACATAAGCTGGTGTCGACTGATATCCTGGTGTCGACACATATCCTCTGGTGTCGACATAAGCTGGTGTCGACTGATATCCTGGTGTCGACACAAATCCTCTAGTGTCGACATAAGTTGTTTGCTGTCGACACAAACCCTAAGTGTCGACATAAATTCTCTGAGTCCAGAAATTGTCGAGTAGAGTACAGCATTCGTCGACCTGAGAAGCTGACTTCGTCGACCTGAGAAATTGACAACTTGAGGTCCAAGTTCGTCGAGCTCAGAATATAATTCGTCGACCGAAGCTTGAAAATGGACTTAGGGAAATTATGATGTAGTCCTGATAATGATTGAAGTAGAATCCCGGTGATCGTCGAACAAAGAACATAGTTCGTCGAGCTCAGTACTACGATTTATCTCACGATCGTCGAGCGCAGAACTCCCTTCGTCGAGCTGAGTTCGACGAACGTCGAACTCATTTCACTTAGTCTGAAAAACTGATAGATCTGGAGTTCCTGATGGTCTTGATGAAGGCTGGTCCATCTGAAGTTGAGATAGAGGACTATCCTAGACTCTAAGACATAAACTTGACAAAGACTATACATGATGGGTCACATCCTAAGTTAGTGGACATAGCCCAAATCAACTAGGGATGCAACAATCTCCCCCTATTTGGGTGAGGTCACTAACAGAGACTCCAAGCAAAGAACAAATAGAAAAACAAAGCAAAATTGAGAAATATATCTGGCAGAGAATTTACAACACATGCATCAGATATATATATACATACAGGCTTTATTTTAGTACAAGATATAGTCTGAAATAGAAGCAGAAATGAAAATTACCACAAAATTACTTCTCTGTCTTCTTCTGTTTTAGCTTGTCTTCTAGTGCTTTATCTCCTGGCTTTTTGAAAATGATTTCCTTATTGGGATCTGAAGCTTGAGCCTTGGTCATAGTCATGTCAGCTGCCCCTATGATGTTCAGTGAAGTAGCTCTGGGGACAACTGCTTCTGGGTGAAGATGCATGTACTCATCAACATTGAGTAGCTTGTTTGCTTTCCCAAATCTCTTTAGCTCATCTCTCCTGTACTGAGACATAGTAGTTAAGCCTGTTGTGTCCTTGCCTTCAGCTTTAGCTTTCTTGATTAGAGATAAGCCAATGAGCTCTTGGAACCTTGCCATTCTGGTTGTGTTGGCTGTTTCTGGATCTTCAAGAGGAGAATAGGGCCTTTCAGCTTCATGTTCCTTACATTCCTGGTGCTGCTGCTGCTGTTGTTGTTGATGGTGTTGTCTGCCTGAAGATGGTGGCCTTGGCTGACTACCACCAGAAGATCTCCCTGATTGTCTCTGATAAGTTTGAATATGGGCAGATCTCTGAGGGCCAGAGCCAGAGGCACCTGCTGCTGGAGGAGGAGGAGGAGGATCCTTTCTGTATCTATGAACTGGGGGAGGAGAGTATCTCCTACTCCTCTTCTTCTCTCTTTGTTGGTTCTTTAATAGCCACATCCATGCAGGCATCCCTTTGTAAGGAGCAACATTGTGCAGAATATAGTATGGAGTGTCTACAGTGGGATTAGGCTTGGGAGCAGGAGGAGGAGGAGCCTTTCTTTCCTTAGAAAGCAACTTCTTTTTCTTTTTAGCAGCCTCCTCATCTGATTCATCATCATCATCATCATCAGAACCTGAGCTCTGAGGATTGTCATACAGAGCATTCAACTTCCTCAGAGTGTCATCAGGAATGACAAGAGGTTTTTCTTGAGGGGGGATAGAAGGTTCAGAGGGTGAGGGTTCAACAGCAGCAGAGACAGAGCTTTCAGTTGCTGCCTTGTTCTATTCTTCAATGTCTGCCAGAATGAGCTCATCCAGATTAGGCATGGGAGAATCATCCATGACAAAATCTGGGACAGGGCAGATTTCTGGAATAGACACAGGAATTGGAACAGCAGTAGGAGCAGCAAAGGTGTCACAGAGTTGCTTGGCAACTACTGGACTAGCTGGAGAGGTATACTGGACAATAGCTAAATATGGATTAGCAACCTCTACTGAAGGAAGCTTCATATATACAGAATCAAAGGTATGAAGTATCTCAGATAAATTAATTGTGGGATTTATAATGAAATCTCCAGCAGTTGTTATTGTATCTACTGACTCATCAAAGCTAATGTCAGTGTCCATAAATTGAATAAAATTAGTTATTTCAGAATCAAAATCTATAGTTGTATCTGTAACTGCAACTGCATTATCAAGCACTGTATCAACTGTATCAGTATTATCAAAAACTGTATATATAACTTCAACTATGTCTGTATCAACTGTATCAACCTCTGCAGCTGCTGCACCAGCTTCATCATGGAGCATCTCCCCCTGCCTGGGTTCAGGAGAACCTGGAGACAGGCCCCTGAATGAAGAGGGGGCAGCAGAAAGGGCTGTTATTTGTGCAGATAAAGAATTAATGGAATTCACCAGAGGTGTAATGGCCTCTATGATGAGTGATTGAATGAGAGGAGTCAGAAGAGAGATGATGGAGGGAATGGTGGAAGAGTCCAGAAGTGGAGAAGGAATGGTGGAGGGAATAGAAGCAGAGAAGGAAGGAAGAATATGTGGAGGGGATAATGGAGGGAGAACAGTTGTCGGTTCAGTGGGTATGGTGTAGGATGGAATAGTGGATAGGTGTGGGGGAAGAGGGGATTGAGGAGGTGAGGGAATATGTATTTCAGTGGGGGAAACTGGAGGTGTAGGGATATGTGCAAGATCAATCGGTGGAGATTGATGTTGAGGTGGAGTGAATTGAGGTACAGGAGGAGGGGGAAGAGATGTGGTAGGGGGAAAGGCCTCTTCAGTGTCAGGGTGGGGAGTGACCTTGACAGTCCTTATGCTCTCAGAAGCATTGATGGAGGAGGAGGAACCCTTGGAGGGTTTGGTGATTGTCCTCTCCCATCTGCCAAACAAGGCGCAGGTGAGGCGCTTGCTGGCATTGATGAATGTGGTGGGGAGACCAAACATTCACTGGCCTTTTCCTGGAGGAAAATCCCCAGGATTCTGCCGTAGCAGACTTCCTTCTTGCTTGTTTTCTTCTTGATTAGGTCAAAGAAGAACATGCCCCAGTCGACCTGTCATTTGTTGAGCACTGCGCACATAATCAGGAATTGATGGCGAGTGATATAGTCATGTGCCGAGTGCTTGCCCATCAGAATTTTTCCTACAATGTCGGCCAAAAATTGATAGGCGGCAGACAGTTGCTTCTTCAGAAGCTTATTAGGGTTGCTGCCGGAGAAACCTATTACTTTCAACATATCAGAATATTCTTCAGCGTCCATTTCCAAGTTGTCTTCACCATTGATCAGTCCAAAAATTTCAGAGAGTACTGCTGGAGACAGGGAAACAACCGTGTTTCCAATATGTCCTGTCAGATCTCCGTCTTCAGAAACGGTTGCAGTGTATACCAATTCTCTTATCTCGGTTGAGTGTAGCTTGATGCTGCGAGTCATGAAATCCTTAAGATGCAATTCTTCAAGTAATTCCAGGATATAAAGAAAAATTGGATCGGAATGTTGGAAGGACTCAAAATCCATGGAGAATGCTGCATCAAACTTCATCTCCGCAAGTGCTCCTGGAGGAATCGCCATTGATGACCTGCAAAGAAAATCACAGAGAAAACGGCGATCAAGAGCAAAGGAACTGAAAGCGCGGGATGGAGGTCGAAGAAAACCTAGATATAAGATTTTTAGAATATGAATCGACAAGCTCCGTTGCACGAAAAGAGACAGTTCTGTGAACTGAGGTCGACGAAATAAGTTAGAGGTGAGTAGTCGTCGAACTCATTTAGAAGAATTGAAAACAGTTCGTCGAACTCCGTTTGACGAATTGGTTTCTGAAGCAAGGTTCGTCGATCTCCGGTCGACGAAAATTGTTTCCACACAGAGAATTCGTCGATCTCCGTTCGACGAGAATCTCTCGAACTTTCCCTAATTCGTCGAACTCCATTCGACGAACTCTGGAAAATTCGTCGAATGCAGACAGAAATTAATTTAACTCTTCTCCATTAATCATTCCCAGTTGATTTATAAAGAACAGATGGGTTTTCTCATCTAAAGGTTTGGTGAAAATATCCGATCTCTGTAAATCAGTAGGAATATGAATCAAGTTAATCTTCTTTTTGTCTACATTATCTCTAATGAAATGATGTCTTATTTCAATATGATTAGTCCTAGAATGATGAACTGGATTCTGAGCTATAATAATAGCACTTGTATTATCACAAAATAAGGTTGAATTATTTAAGTTGATACCATAATCTAGGAGCTGGTTTTGTATCCATAGCATCTGTGAACAGCAGCTGCCAGCAGCCATATACTCTGCCTCAGTAGTTGATGTAGACACAGATGTCTGCTTTTTGCAAATCCAAGAGACAAGTCTCATACCCAGGAACTGGCAAGTTCCAGAGGTACTTTTCTTGTCCACTCTACATCCAGTATAGTCAGCATCTGAGTATCCAGTTAACTCAAATTCTGACTCTGCAGGATACCAGAGTCCTAAACTAGGACAACTCTTTATATATCTCAAAATCCTTTTTAGAAAAATAAGATGAGATTCTTTAGGATTCACTTGGAATCTAGCACAAAGGCATGTGGCAAACATTATGTCAGGCCTGCTAGCTGTTAAGTATAATAGGGATCCAACAATTGCCCTATAATGTTTCTGATCTACAGGTTTCCCTGCTGCATCAGAATCCACAACAGCATTGGTAGCCATAGGTGTTTTCATTCCTGAAGCATCACCCATCCCAAACTTTTTAATAAGCTATTTAGCATACTTAGATTGGGAGAGGAAGATACCATCAGGGAGCTGCTTCACTTGGAGACCAAGGAAGTAGGAAAGCTCACTCATGCTACTCATCTCAAATTTGGAATGCATGAGGTCAGCAAACCTCTTGCACAATTTGGGATCAGTAGACCCAAAAATAATGTCATCCACATATATTTGTACCAATAAGATTTGGTCCTTATGATGTCTAGTGAAAAGAGTTTTATCTATGGTTCCTCTTGTAAATTTATGCTCTAAAAGAAAGCTTGCTAAGGTCTCATACCAAGCTCTTGGAGCTTGCTTTAAACCATAGAGAGCTTTATGCAATTTGTAAACATAAGAGGGTTGAGTTAGAGAGATAAAACCTGGAGGTTGTTCTACATAAACCTCTTCTTGAAGTACACCATTCAGAAAGGCACTCTTAACATCCATCTGGAATACTTTGAACTTTTTGTAGGCTGAATAGGCTCGGAATATTCTAATGGCCTCCAACCTTGCAACAGGGGAAAAGGTTTGGTCATAGTCTATTCCTTCCTCTTGCCTATAGCCTTAAGCAACAAGTCTAGCCTTATTTCTTACTATGTTCCCTTGTGCATTCAATTTATTCCTATAGACCCATTTGGTTCCAATAACTGGGTAGTTATGGGGTCTTGGAACCAAATCCCAAACTCTACATCTCTTAAATTGATTTAGTTCCTCCTGCATTGCAAGAATCCAGTGGGGATCTTGATCAGCTTCATGGATGGTGAGAGGTTCAATTTGAGAGAGAAAACAGGCATGCATCAAGTCTTGATTGAGCTGATGTCTTGTCTGTACACCAACTGAAATGTCTCCAATCACTTGAGATCTGGGGTGATCTCTAAGTGTGACAAAATCAGTTGGTGGAGTTGGTTGAGCAACAGCTTCTGTAAATAATTCCTCTTGAGGAATGGTACTGGCTGTTGATGGAAGTTCAGTTACTTCCTCTTGGACTTCTTCTTCACTATCTTCAGCAGCCTGTGGAGTGGGATAAGTTGGAACCTCTTGGGTAAGGTTTAGTCCATCCATAGACTCACACAGTGGTGAAACCTGCAAAAAACTATTGGTAGAAATGTCTTTCTCCTTATAAGACATGTTAGCTTCATCAAAAGACACATGGACAGATTCTTCAATTTTAAGGGATGATTTGTTGAAAACTCTATAGGCTTTGCTTACTTGGGAATATCCTAGAAAAATCCCTTCTTCAGCCTTAGCCTCAAATTTTCTAATGTATCTTTTGTTATTAGTGTGGATGTAACATATGCAACCAAAAACTTTAAAGTAAGTGATTTTAGGTTTCTTTTCTTTAAGTGATTCATAGTGGGTCTTATGTTTTAGTGTATGTATAAGACATCTGTTCAAGACATAGTTAGCTGTGTTTATAGCTTCTTCCCAAAAGGATAGAGGCATGTAAGCATCTGCTAACAATGTACCCGCAGCTTCAATGAGTGTCCTATTTTTCCTTTCAGCAACCCCATTTTGTTGGGGAGTTCTAGGAGCTGAGAAGCACTGCCTGATACCTTCCTTCTCACAGAACTCATGCATAAGAAGATACTCAAACTCTGTGCCATGATCAATTCTGATCAATGCAACATGAGTAGAGAACTCAATCTGTAAGGTCCTGAGAAAATCTGTAAGAACTTTGAATGTATCTGACTTAGCTCTTAAAAAGGCTACCCAACTGAATCTGGAGAAATCATCAACAATGACTAAGGTGTAAGACTTCCCTCCTAGGCTTTGTACTGCAATGGGTCCAAAAAGATCCACATGAAGCAGATACAATATCCTAGGTGAATCACTTTTATTAATGGATTTGAAACTAGTTTTAGTTTGCTTGCCTAGTTGCCAAGCCCTGCATAGGCTTTCCTTCTTGTAGGGACCAGAAGGTAAACCTCTAACAAGGTTGTCTTTAGATAACCTAGATATGTTCTTAAGGTTTACATGTCCTAGCCTTTTGTGCCATAACTCATTTTGGTTACTAGTGATATTGAGTAAACAAATATCAGTTGTGGCAGAAATGAAATCTACTAAATATATGTTTCCTTGTCTAAGTCCAATTAAAACAGTTTGGTTTTTATCATTTATAATAGAGCAAGAGGTAGAGTTGAAATGTACCTGATAACCTTCAACACATAATTGACTTATGGATATAAGGTTATGTTTAATTCCTCTTACATATGTCACCTTTTTGAAGGTTACTGCTCCAATGCTTACTCTTCCATATCCTTCCGACTGACCACTCTTTGAGTCTCCAAATATCACCTTTGGTCCGAGCTTGGACTTATAGCTGGAGAGATTTGCTTTGCTGCCAGTCATGTGCTTGGAGCAGCCACTATCTAGGTATCAGGTCTGACTTAACCTTGGACAGCTCTTCACCTGTACCTGCATTAAAAAATAAAGCTCAATTGTTCTTGACCCAGGTTACCTTGGGTCCTTGGTTTGGCTGGAAAGTAAAACTAGAATTGACTGATAAAGCAGGTTGAGACTTATAACCTAGAGGGTGATATCTCCTAGGTGGGATTATCCAATCAGCTACTGGATTAAATGTCTTGTTAGCTGCTTTAAAATTTCTATAGGAGAAATGATTTATATTTGGTTGTTCTGGGATCGACGAATTATTGTGAGTTCGTCGACCAAAGTTCGACGAATGGGGATGAGATCTTCGACCTCCACTCAGAGAATGACCATGGTCATTTTCTGCGTCCCACGTTCGTCGACCTCTGCTCGACGAACCATACACAGTTCGTCGATCGCAGTTGGACGAATAATTATTTCTGAAGTTTGCGTTCAGCGTTCGTCGATTGGGGTTCGACGAACTTGCAGGATTTCGTCGATCTGAGTTCGACGAATTCTGCTGAACTTGGTTTTTAACAGCTTTCTTCTGTTTTCTGTTTCTATTGTCTAGGGAATTTGACTTATTTTCTGACATGGGTTTTTCAATTAGTTTCTCTTTACCCTTAGCAGTGATAAACTTTATGGGAGTAGAAAGTATATTCTTCTTTATTATGGGGGGTAAACTTGATGAAGCACCCAAGCCCAGCTTGCCATTTAATCTGGTATTTACTGTGCTTGTGATATCCATCAGCTTGAGGCTTCTCCCATTGAGAGATTACTCAAGTTGTTTTGCCTCACATAATTCAGATTTTAACTTGATTATCTGTTCATTAGCTTGTGTCAATTGGTTAGTTAGTATTCTATTTTCTGTGCTGACAGATTCAAGGTTTTCTAGTCTAGTCCTCAAGGTTTTTATTTCTTTCTCTGAGTTTATTAGATCCATGCAAATAGTTTTAAATTCTACTTTAAATAAGTCAGAATTGAAATCAAAACTAGAAATCACCGGATCTGCCTCTGAGTCTGAGGCACCTTTATCTTCAGAATCCTCTTCTGATCCACAGTTGCTTCTGAAGGCATCTATTGACATTAGGCACACCTCCTTGGATCTAGCTTCTTCCTCTTCTTCACTGGAGCTTGAGGAGGATGTTTCCTCTTCTGTGTCACTCCAGGACTCAGCAACAAATCCTTTGTCTTTCCTTTTATATTTGTTGGAGGAGGGTCTGCTGCTTTGTTTTCTTCTGGAATCCTTGTCCCTGCCCTTATCCTTTTTCTGATTCTCTGGGCATTCTGAAATATAGTGCCCAGGTTTTCTGCATCCAAAACACACAACCTCCTTAGTTGGTGTCTTGTCATATTTGGGCTTATCATCCTGCCTGGATGATTTTCTTCTAAAGTCCTTTCTTGCCATTTTGTAGAATTTTTTGGCAAAAAGACTCATTAACTCTTCATTGGATGTAGATGTTTCATTGTCTTCAGAAGCTTTGAAGGCCAAGCTGTGCTCCTTCCTAACTGGGGTAGTTGCCTTCTGTTCTGCTGCCTCTCTTGATTTGACAAGCTGCTCATATGACTTCAGCTTTCCTAACAGAGATTCTATTGAAATCTCATTGAGGCTTCTGACTTCTTTGATTGGCCAGATTCTAGAATCCCATGAACTGGGGAAACACATCAGTATCTTGTCATTCACCTCAGTTAAGGTGATGTCCTTGCCAAGAGTCTTGAGTTCACTGATGATTGAACTTAATCTATTGTACATCTCAGCCACAGATTCTCTCTCATCCATTTTGAAATTCTCATAGAGAGAAATGAGACTAGATCTTCTATCCTTTCTTTCATCAGCTGAGCCTGCTACCATTTGGTTGAGAGAGTCCCAAATGGCCTTAGCTGAGGTGCACTCAGCCACCTTCTGAAATATGTCATCTGACATTGTTTGGGCCAGAATATTCATAGCCTTTGCATCAGCCATCTTAGCTTTCTTATAGGCTTCAGTATTGTCTGGAGGTGGTACTGCACTCAGATTAGTTGATGTGCTGGCAAAAGTTGCAGGAGCTGGAGGAACACCTGTTGAAATGATAGAAAAAATATCCTCATCAATGGAGTTCATATATAATCTAATTCTTGCCTTCCAGATGGCAAACTTATTAAGATTGCACACTGGAGGTCTGATGCTTGTATAATCCTTGTTTTGGGCCATGTCTGTGAGAAGGATAAGTCCAATAACAGAATAAAAACAAACAGATCTAACTAAGGGATCTTTGGGTTCAGGTGTTAGCCTGTACAACCAATCAGGTATGGTATGTTAACCAACTTGTAAGGTCTGGTAATTTAACCAACCTGGAAGATTTAGTATTTTTAACCAACCTCGCTTTGATACCAATTGAAAGTTCAGGAGGTATGCTTGATACCACCTGAAGGTGTTAGTTAGATCAGATATACTCTAGAGGGGAGGTGAATAGAGTATGTTGGTGATTTAAAACTTTTACAACTGTTGTTGTATTTTAGGTGTGTGTGCAGGGAAGAAAATACAATAAACCAAGATGCAACAATTATCTAATCACAGCACATTCACAGAGCAAGGCCAGAAAACAAAAAGGAAAAGAAAGCAACCAGACGACACAAGAATTTCATTGTGGTTCCCCAAATCTGGGTAGTCCACTTTTCTACCACCCTGGTAGGAATCCACTGCAGGAAGGGGTTGATCAGGTGTCCTGGCACCAATGGGGTTTTGATCAGGTCCCAAAAACCAAACCCTCAAGTCTTTTGGAGGGAGACTTGCAACCAGAATAATTTTGAAGGGAATTAAAACCCTGTATAGAGGTGGAGTGAGAGGGTGATGAGTTCTTCTCTTTCTCAAGTCAAATGAGAAGACTTGTGGATTGTTGTTTAGCAGCTTTGCTCCCCCTGAGATGTAGAATGAATCAGGAAGAATACTGGAGCACTGCTTCAAGGTGATAGGTCTTCAAAGACCTAGATTTCCTGGTCCAGAGAAAGTCTCCAGGAACTTCTTGTGACTGATATGAATGTATTGTCTTTGAAGTTATCCTGAGTAAAAGCAGATGAAGAAGACTCTTGATATTGATGTAGTGTTCTTCTTCTTCTTCTTCTTGATCACTTTCTCTCTGGGCCAAGAATGAATTCCTTTTTCTGTGTTGTCTGAATCACTGTCTGTCCTTTTTGTTGTTGTTCGTATATCACTGTATTACTCACTCTTTCTGTATCTCTCAATGTCTCATAAGAAACCTTCGAATTTTGAATATAGAGCAGTAATGGCAGACGGCCTGGAAAGGAAGTAGTAATTAATTATTTCCCCAACTGTTTCCATGGGAAATGGCATGTAATAATCCAGGATTAACTTCGCATTCTAACGGTAGTATTCTGGGAAGAACTGCCATTAAATGTTCAGGAATCAGCGCCATGGAATGAGACGGGAACGGAAGAAGACCTAGTCTAGAATCATCGACCGAAGAACATAATTCGTCGAACTGAGTTTTGAGTTCGTCGAGCTGAGCCTGAGTTCGTCGAGCTAAGCTGAGTTTGCCGAGCTGAGCTGAGTTCGTCGAGCTGAGTCTTCATTCGTTGAACAAACAATCTTCAACGTAAGACAGTATTCGTCGAGCTGAGAATCAAATTCGTCGAGCTGAGAAAAGTTTTGAACTTAGGCAAAATATCCTGCATCTGCTGAAATGCTATGTCGACAAAAGTTGGAGTCGGCAGATTGATCTTGGTGTCGACATAAGTTGGTGTCGACTGATATCCTTATGTCGACATAAATCCTCTGGTGTCGATATAAGCTGGTGTCAACTGATATCCTAGTGTCGACACAAATCCTCTGGTGTCGACATAAGCTGTCTGCTGTCGACACAAACCCTAAGTGTCGACACAAATTCTCTGAGTCCAGAAATCGTCGAGTAGAGTACAACATTCGTCGACCTGAGAAGCTGACTTCGTCGACCTGAGAAATTGACAACTTGAGGTCCAAGTTCATCGAGCTCAGAATATAATTCGTCGACCGAAGCTTGAAGTTGGACTTAGAGAAATTCTGAAGTAGTCCTGATAATGCTTGAAGTAGAATCTCGATGATCGTCGAACAAAGAACATAGTTCGTCGAGCTCAGCACTACGATTTGTCTCATGATCGTCGAGCGCAGAACTCCCTTCGTCGAGCTGAGTTCGAAGAACGTCGAACTAATTTCACTTAGTATGAAAAACTTATAGATCTGGATTTCCTGATGGTCTTGAGGAAGGCTGGTCCATCTGAAGTTGAGATAGAGGACTGTCCTAGACTCTAAGACATAAACTTGACCCAGACTATACATGATGGGTCACATCCTAAGTTAGTGGACCTAGCCCAAATCAACTAGGGATCCAACAGACTGGACTTGATGAAATCGTCGTGTATCACTTAGCATATTCGACAAATTTGGCGAGTATCGTTAGATACATTCGATGAATTCGACGAGTATGCACGATGATACTTGGCAAATTTTACTTAATAGTTTTTCGACTTCTCCAAAGAATTTACCATAAGTATATACGATGAATTTGACGGTTATTGGTAAGTATACTCGACGAATTCGGCGTGTATCAATGATGATACATGATGAATTCGATGTGTATGCTTAACCGTACTCGCTGAATTTTACTTAGGTAAAATTCCTATTTTTCCTGGGTCTAACCCTTGACCATCCTTGAGCCTTCACTTGTACTTGGGATAGAAGTACACCCCAATATAGAGATTATACATGAGTCAACACATTTGCCGACACAATGAGGAATTACATTGTATAGTCTTGTGTTTACTGACCCACTGTAACCTGACATTGGTGTGTACTTGATAATGTAGACTTGTAAGTACATAACTAAATAGTGGTATCAAATACAATCTCAATTCATCTTAGCTTGACTGGATCCTTCTTCAAATCAGGGTTATTGTGGATACAATACCCAACAATCTCTCCCTATTAGAAAAATTCAAAATCGTACAAGCTTAGGTGAATTGCACATAATGAATAATAAAACTTTAATGCAAGCAAAAATATAAATGTAATTAAAACAACTACGCATTCTAGACAATTTAAGGAAATCATTTATATATATATCAAAATGTTTATAGTTTTGGGAGGGCAGCCCACAACACTTAACAATTAAAATATGATTTTCAAATCTACCTGTTCTGCCTCTTCGCTCGCTGTCTTTCAAAATAAGCACTTGGCTTTGAATAGTATCTAGGAGGAGCTGGAGGCACCAGATCAGCACCATGGTTGTTCCTGAAATGTATTCTCCTCTTTGTGAATGTATTTGTTCTATTCCTCTTGGTCATAGTGATGTTGATGCTTTTCTTCTCCAAGATTGACCAAGGAGAATTTGTCCAATACGATTCCTCTGGAGATAGGGCTTCAGACCTCTTCCATTTCTCTGAACGGTTCTTCTCTTGCTGGTTCTGGCCTTATTGGTTCTGTCCTGACTTCAGACGTGCCTTCCCCATATTTTCTTCTCTTGTAAACTGGGAGAGCAGGTTCTTATGTCCTCTGAACCTCTGGGAATAACGCAGTAGAAGATGCAATATCCTGATCAACATTCTATAGATTCTGAGTCTCTGACCAGTACTGAGAGTAATCCTGGGGAGGATGAACCTCGTCAGGTGTTGGTACAGACACAACAAGAACTTGATTTCCGCTCAGTATTATCATACATGTATTCATTTGTTGCCTTAAAGTTTTGTCCCATAGAAGTTCCCATCAAATCCACCTTAGCTGTAAGGGCATCCTCCCCCTTTTTGGATTTTGTGGCGATGACATTGACATAGTTGTGCGTGCAGGTATCAAAATGCGCCATCGATCTATTTTGGGCAGCAATCATATTTAGAACATTTGAATCACCATTCTTCAATACTACCATATTATTTTTCAGTCCCGACACATTGTGAACGATAGCTTCGTCATCGTGAACAAACCACGAATCCATCTTCTTATCTAGCTTGCTTATTTCAACTTTGACCACTACTAGGCCATTCAGCATATATTTTTCAGACTCCTTAACTCTTTTCACAACCTTCTGCAAGGAAGCCTCAAACTGAGCTTGTTGCTTGGCCAACATCACCTCAACTGCATTCAGAATAGAGTCGTTTACACTGGAAGATGGAATATCAGCAATCTGTGGCACTGGAACATCAGCTGGGATCTCAGAATCACTGGAGGACTCTTTAATCGTAGAAAGATGAGCTTTCGAAGTCAGTACATGATCCTCGGCTGCTAAGATATGAGTATGCTCTTCTGCATCTCCTTCCTCATCAGAAATATCAACAACGCCTTCGGGCACCGCTGACATCCTGCCAAGTATCTTCTCCAGGTTGCGGATGAGCCGGTCAACCTCAGTGGAGATAGAGATCAAGGACTGAGCTGCTTCCCCCTCAGAAACTGCAATAGGAGTCATCTTTGGGAGAGGAACTATTAGGTTATTCACTGACATAAGCTCAACAACAGTAACACTTGTACTCCCAATAGCAACAACATTAATAACATCAGTAATGTTTGTATCAACTATATTCTCTTCAGTAGTAATCTCAGAGTCATTAGCAGGAACATCAATCTCTTAACCATCAACCCTTAGGTCATCATCATCAGCAGTCTCAACATCTAATTCTTCAGCATCATCTTTGTCCGGCGGAGCTGGAACCTGTTGGGTATTGTATCCACACTAACCCATATTTGATGAATTCCCCCTTGAACTAAGATGAATTAAGTTGTATTTAATGCTTGGTTTGAGTTATGTGTTTGCAGGATTCTAATGGGAAGTGTCGACCAATATCAGTCTACGGTGGGTCACCAAACACAGGACCATACAATGTAATCTCTCATTGTGTGTTCCAAAGTGTTGACTCATGTGTAGCCTCTCTATTGGGATACACTTCATATTCAAGCTCTTGGACTATGAGAAAAGACTTGATGCTGATTTCCCTTAGAAGAAGAAAATCTGTCAGAAAAAGTTTTCCTAAGTAAAGTACTCGAGTACCTTCTCATTTACTCAAGTAAGTTACTGAGTTTATACTCGAGTAGTAATTCACTTACTCGAGTAGTTAAGATGTACTCGAGTCTTCCAATTATGGCTCACGAGTAATTCATCTTGTATACTCGAGTAATTTCCTCTTATCTCTTGAGTTTCCAGATTCTTTCTTCTCAAATTTGTCTAAGTGAAATACTCGAGTAGTATTATATATACTCGAGTAGTTCTATCTTCTATCTCGAGTTAATGGTATTATGACTCTCGTGTAGTTTCTAGTTACTCGAGTAGTCTAACTCATATACTCAAGTAGTTCATCTACTACTCTAGTAGTCAAATGCTTTTAGTCGTGTAATCCAGAATTCTATTCCAGAAAATTTCACTAAGTGATTTACTCGAGTAGCTCATGTTATATACTCGAGTAGATCATTCTGTCTCGAGTAGTCCATGTTACATACTCGAGTAGTTCAATTTTTCCTGCTCCAGAATTTTTCTAAGTGTTTGTCTCGAATAAGTTTCTGATATACTCGAGTAGTTCATTTTTATATACTCGAGTAGTACTTCTTGAACTCGAGTAGTATACTCCAACTCTCATGTAAGTACTTAGTACTCGAGTAAGTCATTTTTGTTACTCGTGTAACTGAGTCCCTCTCATTCTTATTTACTCGAGTAGTTAACTCCATGTACTCGAGTAATGATTTCTTTATCTCCCGAGTAATTTTTCTCATGTACTCGAGTAGTCCCTTCTACCTACTCGAGTAGTGTTGCATATACTCGAGTAGTTCTGCTTGACCCGAGTAACTTACTTTGACTATTTTCAGAAATTCCTTAAGTCCAGACCTAACGGTCTTATTCTTAAACTCTGACGTGATTGGTCCACGTGTCGTTCTCTTTTTGAATCATTTAAGTCAAATCTTCTTGTTTCCTATAAAAGGTCTTGTCAAACCGACAAACCCTAAGTTTTCAAGAAGAAAATTATTCTAAGTTTTGTAGCCATCTCTTTCCAAAAGAATTCTGTCTCCTCTCTCTCTCTCTCTGCAAGAACCGGAAACTCGCCGCCGCTGCCATCGCTAAATTCCGACCGGCTAGGGTTTCTTCTTTTCAGAGGATTCAGATTAAGAAGACTCTACAGATCGAGATCTCCGCTCAACGATTCATCTACTCTTTCGATCGTGTACAGTCGAAAAGTTCCAGATCTGATCTTGCCAAAATTCTTCTTCAATATTCTGATAAAGTCACACGCCTAGAAGAAGGATTTTCTGATTTTTTTGTTGCAGATATAAACCAGATATTCACTGTTTGTATTTTTGTACTGCTGTATTTCATTATTGTAGGAGAAGATTTCTCCGAGTGTAGGAGTGTTCAACTCCGAGATTTTAGGAAGTTTGGTCTTCCGAGTGTAGATCCGTTTGTGGATCGAGTTTGTAGGAACCTTGTTCCGAGGGTAGGATTGTTTTCTAATCCGAGATAGTGGAGTAGCCGAGTCTAGTATATTGCTAGATCGGTGAGGGAAAGTGGATGTACCCAAGGTTGGGGAACCACTATAAATCTTGCCTCGTCTGTGTTTGCTTGTTTGGTAGATAGTTCTGTGCTTTGATTGAGATTTTTTTTATTCCCCAAAAAGACGCACAACTAACATATTCACCCCCCTCTAGGTGATTTAGGTTGCCAATTATTATCTTTCAATTGGTATCAGAGGCAGTTTGATCGTTAAAAGGTTAACACCTTGATCAGATCCTTAAATAGTTGTCATTTGAGATCTACCAAATGGACAAGGCTAAAGATTTTGCCAAGCTTCCTTTGTGCAACAAAAAAAATTTCCCTATGTGGAAAGAAAGAATCAAGTTCTTCATGGAAGCTGTGAATCCAAGGATCTTCATGATAGTTGAAGAAGGTCCTTATATTCCCATGATCGTCTCCACTATAGATCCTACTAAGAAAATCCCCAAGAAACTTATGGATTTAGACAAGGATGAGATTGCACTTGTCTCATAGGACAAAAAGGCAAAAAATATCATAGCAAGTGCATTCGATGATTCAATGCTGCAAAATCTGATTCACTGCTAGTCTGCAAAGGAGATGTGGCAGTCATTAGTTACCTTGATGGAAGGTACCGAGGAAGTGAGGGATGATAGAAGATCCCTACTTAATTAGAAGTATGAGGCTTTCCGACAAGGAAACAAAGAAACTATTGTTGACACGTTTGAGAACTTCTTCAAGATAGTGAATGGGCTAAGGGTATACGGCAGAGTCTTCACTAATGGAGAGCTGAATGATAAGTTCTTGAGATCCCTGACTAAGGAATGGGATAACAAGGTCTGTGCTATCAGGGAGTTTGGAAAACTGGCCGAGACAGATCCTCAGAATCTCTTCGGGAAGCTGATGTCCTATGAGCTCCAACTCAACACCAGGAAGGCTGAAGAATAGAAAAATAGGTCTGCATTCAAAGAGAAGTCTATCTCTTTAAAGGCAGACACCTCTAAGAAGTCCAAGGTTGTTCCTCCTACTCCAACA
This sequence comes from Platanthera guangdongensis, assembly GCA_039583875.1. NCBI lineage: Eukaryota > Viridiplantae > Streptophyta > Magnoliopsida > Asparagales > Orchidaceae > Platanthera > Platanthera guangdongensis. The sequence goes on from CM077150.1 coordinate 54,263,760, forward strand.
CCAGAAGTTAGTGAAGAAGAAATCTCAGAGCCCAGCACCTCAGGCTCTAAACTATCAGAAAGAGAGTTCTCACTACTCTCTCGGCAGTTCAAGAAATTCTTGAACAAGAAGAAGCAATGGAAAGGCAAGGATGCCTCTTATAGAAGATCACGACGCGATGGTGATCGGCAAAGAAAATGCTCAAGCAGCCATGACAGGTATAATACTAAACAGAACAAACATATTTCGACTGACATTATTTGCTACTGTTGTAATATGCCAGGATACGTCATCGCTGACTGCCCTCACAAGAAGAAGGAGGGTGGTAGAAGAGAGGAAAAGAAGTTCTCGTACAACAAGAAGAGGACAGAGAAGAGCTTGATGGCCAAACAGGGCAAGACTCTTAGTGACTCTGACTCATTTGAGTCGAGTGAAGAAGAAGAAGCCTATTTTGGACTCATGGCTCAGACTGATGATGAACAAGAGCCCCAGTTCACCGGGAAGGTAAACTCTCACACTCCTCTCTCTGATTCTGAAGTTTCTAAACATGATTATGAGGATAGATCTTCTGACGATGAGTCAGAACTCATGACCCAATATAAGGAGTTAATCATGGTTTACGACAAATGTCGCCGAGTCGTGAAAACTCAGGCTAAGGAGATAAAATCTCTCAAAGCTGAAGAGAGCATCTTGAGAGAGAAAGTCGCAAAGACTGACTCCCTCGTAGAAAACTTCAATAAAGCTATTGAAGAATATAACAAGGCTCTTGAGCACCTTGACCTCAAAGAGAAAATCATCAAGGAATTGGAAGCCCAACTTGCAGCTGAAAAGAAACTAGTTGAAAGTTTCTCGAAGCCCAAGACAGTTCTTCCATTCATTGCTGAATTCTCAGCCAAGGCCACGGGTGCTGGATTAGACCATGAAGAAACTCATAGTAAATCCTCTAGGAGAAATAAGACTCAACAGAAGAATAAGGCCGCCAATAAGGCCTTAGCCAAAGAGAAAGGGAAAGCCCCTCAAGATCATACCACGTTCAAGAAGGTTATATTTCCTTCAAATGAGTTTGATTTTGACTCATCCTACGGGCACTTTTCTAGGCCTACCTATGTAGAGCCAAAGTCCCGTTATCAAGGATGGACTCAACCTAAAAACTTTGGCAAAAGTGTCTTTAAGGCACCTTATCAAGAAGTTATTCTTCAGAGCTATGGCCCTTTCAATCATGGGCATAACTTCAAGAAGGCACCAAATACAAAGCCTATTGTAGAAAAGCCTGTGAAGGAGAAGAAGCCATGTGATTGCCATCATCATGAGGCATCTTACTCCAAGAATGCTGCCCCTGCTAGACCACAATTCCAAAAGGTCAAGCAGGAGAACATAAGGCGAAGATACAACAGATTTGACTGTTGGTGTTGTGGCAGAACTGGTCACTTTGTCATTGATTGTTGGTTTAATCCTAGAAATGTTGCAACCCCACATATTGGCAATATGAGGAAGACCACTCCTAATGCTAATATTCATAGGGGGTGTGTTCTAACTCGAGACCAAGGACCCAAACGTATTTGGGTTCCTAAGGCTAACTGATTGTGATTGCATAAATGTCCAAAGGCCAACAAAATGCCAATCTGGTATTTGGACAGTGGATGCTCTCGGCATATGACCGGGACAAGAAGCCTTATTCAGAACTTTACTCCAGTTGTGAACGGATCGAAGGTCATCTTTGGAGGTTCAGACCGTGGAATTACTATAGGCTATGGTATGATTACTAACGACAATGTATCCTTCACAGATGTGGCTTACGTTGAAGGTTTGGAACATAACCTTATAAGCATAAGCCAACTCTGCGATAAAGGATACATAGTTGAGTTTCACGCTGACATGTGCTTGATAAAATCTATTGATAATATGGAAATGATTCTATCCGGCACTCGAAGCAGAAACATTTTTTGTTTGAATTTCATTTGTATAGATTCTTCGACACCAGTGTGCCTTTTAGCAAAAGATAGTGTGTCTCTTGGTGACCAATGACACAAGAGATTAGCACATATTAATTCCAAAACTATAAACAAATTATTTTCAATGAACTTAGTTCGTGATGCCCCAAATGTCAAGTACGTCAAAGATATAACTTAGCATGCATGTGTAAAAGGCAAGCAAACAAGGGCTACCTTTAAAAGCGTTATTGGCAAAGATTCTAATAAATGTCTTCATCTACTGCACATGGACTTGTTTGGTCCACTGCAAATTAGAAGTTTGGGAGGTAAGGATTATACGTTGGTGATTATTGATGATTACTCGCGCTTTGCGTGGGTGTTCTTTCTGAAACACAAGTCAGATATCTTTGACATCTTTACTAATTTTGTCATGCAAGTCCAGAATGAGTACAACTACCCCATAGTCAAAATTAGAAGTGACAATGGAACAGAGTTCAAGTCTGCGGCCATGACAGAATTTTGTGAAAGCTTAGGTATCTTTCATGAGTTTTCCTCTCATTGCACTCCTCAACAAAACGGAGTGGCCGAGAGAAGGAATAGAATACTCATAGAGGCCTGCAGGACCATGTTGAGTGATGCTTCACTTCCGGAATATTTCTGGGCTGAAGCCGTCAACACTGCATGCCACGTGCAAAATCGAGCCCTCATAAACAAAAATCACGATAAGACACCTTATGAACTTCTGAAAGGCAGGAAACCAACAGTCTCATATTTTAGAATTTTTGGCTGTAAATGCTTCGTGCTAAACAATGGCAAGTATCACACTACTAAGTTTAGCGAAAAGAGTTTTGAAGGTATTTTTGTAGGTTATAGTAGCCATAGTAAGGCATATAGGATTTTTAATAGAAAAACCCTGGTGGTAGAGGAATCGATACATATTGTATTTGATGAGACGAGTTTGCTGCAAAGCAACTCTTCTAGCGTGCTTATTGAAGATGCAGGTGCAAAGCTGAAAGAAATTAGCTTGGATGAACCGTCCGAAGACAAAGGCGAAAAGTTCATCAAGATCACCACTCCAACCCATATTGGAGAGGCTGATTATCAAGATGAAGAAGTAATCCAAGATGAAGAAGTTACACCGGTGATAGAAGACAATCCAGATGCAAGGACTCTAGAGCTCAGACATTTGAAGGATCATCCCATGGACCAGATCATAGGAGATCCCCGAGATGGTGTCAGAACTCACAGAGGTACAACTAATGAGAATCTATATTTAAGTTTTCTCTCGCAGGTTGAACCAAAGAAGTTTTAGGAAGCAAACTCAGATGCATCGTGGATAATGGCAATGGAAGAAGAACTGAACCAGTTCAAGCACTGCAAAGTATTGAAGCTTGTTCCAAGACCCAAAGGTAAGAACGTCATTGGGACAAAATGGGTCTACAGGAACAAGATGGACGAGGATGGAATGATAGTAAAGAACAAGGCCAGACTTATCGCTAAAGGCTTATCGTCAAGAAGAAGGAATCGACTTCAACCAGACGTACGCTTCAGTGGCAAGACTGGAGGCTATAAGGTTATTCCTAGCATATGCTGCACTTAAAGGCTTCATTGTCTACCAGATGGACGTGAAGTCTGCCTTCCTTAATGGTGACATAAAGGAAGAGGTGTATGTGGAACAACCTCCAGATTTCGTTGATCCTCACTATCCTGTTTAGATTTATTTACTGCATAAAGCATTATATGGTCTGAAACAAGCTCCTCAACCTTGGTATGAGATGTTGTCTAGCTTTCTACTTAAGAACAAGTTCACAAGGGGAAAGATAGACAAGACATTATTTCTTAGGGAAATTAAGGGCAAGATTTTGCTAGTGCAAATCTATGTCGACGACATTATTTTTGTCTCTACTGATGACAACCTCTGCAAGAAGTTTTCAAAACTTATGCAAGGGATGTTTGAAATGAGCAGTATGGGCGAGCTGAAGTATTTCTTAGGGCTTCAGGTAAAATAGTCAAAAGATGGAATTTTCATCTCGCAGACTAAGTTTACCAAAGAGCTGATTAAGAAATTCGGAATGGAGAACACAACCTCGATGAGGACTCCAATGGGTTCAACAATGTCTCTGGACAAGGATGAAAAAGGGAAACCTTTTGATGAAACCAAGTAGAGAAGCATTATTGGATCCTTGCTCTACCTTACTGCAAGTAGACCTGACATGATGTTCTCAACATGTGTTGTGCTAGATTTCAGGTGAACTCTAAGGAATCTCACTACGCTGCTGTGAAGCGGATTTTGAGATACCTTAAAGGTACACCAAATCTTGGTCTATGGTACCCAAGAAGTAATGATAATGAACTGATAGGTTTTTTAAATGCAGATTTTGCAGATAGCACGGATGACAGGAAAAGCACTTCAGGGACTTGCCAATTCTTTGGAAGAAGGCTTATCTCCTGGAGTAGCAAGAAGCAAAACTGTGTGGCAGTCTCAACGGCCAAGTCAGAGTACATCTCTGCAGGCAGTTGCTGTGCACAGTTACTTTGGATAAAGAATCAGTTCGAAGACTACAACATGAAGTTTGCAAAGATTCCACTGTTTTGCGACTCCTCCAGCACAATAGCAATAGCCAACAACCCAGTCTCGCACAGCCGGACAAAGCATATAGAGCTAAGGTATCATTTTATCCGGGAGCATGTGGAGCATGGGGACATAGACCTTCAATATGTCCCTACAGATAGGCAAATTGCAGATATTTTCATGAAGCCGCTGGACGAGACCAAGTTCTCGTTATTCGAAACAGAACTGGGGATGCTCAACAAGGAAGACTAGAAGAGGCTGGACTTTCAAAAAGGCTCAAGGCACAGAGGTTAGTCAAAAGTTGGATTTTTCCAAAAGCTCAAGCATTTGACTCGAGTAAGTAACAGCATACTCGAGTAAGTATATGACCAACTCGAGTAGTAGAATGACATACTCGAGTACTTGACTTGACTTACTCGAGTAGTGGAATGCTATACTCGAGTAGTCGACTTGACCTACTCGAGTAGCAAACTGACATACTCGAGTAGTCAACTTCACTTACTCGAGTACCTCATTGACCTACTCGAGTACTTCCATACATCTACTCGAGTACTTCTATATTCTTGTTGGGTACATTGGAATATATGTACCTGATTTGAAGAAGCCTCACCCTACTCAATGATATACATCAAGGTGTATTTGATGTGCTTTGAGTTTATTTGTGCAGGTTAAGTAATTGCAAGGAAAGCAAAAAAGTTTCTAAGTCCATGTGTCGACACCCAGAATAAAAGTGTCGACACTTAAGGAGGCTTGTGTCGACACCTAGAGAAGCTGTGTCCACACTTGAAGTAATTGTGTCAACACCAGGAAGGCAGAGTCGACATTAGAAGGAAAGTGTCGACACATACGGTAGTGTCGACACACAATGAATAATTGTCTACATAATCAGTGTCGACACTTAGAAGCAGTGTCGACACCCAGAGAAATTTTGTCGACAGCAAAAGTGTCGACACTAGGAGGCTGTGTCGACACTCAACAAACTTCAACAAAGTTCAAGTACAAGTGTCTACACTAGGAGGCTGTGTCGACACTCAGTAAACTTCAACAAAGTTTAAGTACAAGTGTCGACACAAAGGAGATGTGTCGATACTCAGCAAAGTCTCAACACATGAAGAATGAGTCGACACAAAGGAGATGTGTCGACACTCAGCAAAAGTTTCAACACAGAAGGCATATGTCGACACTTAGCAAGTTTCAACACAAGAAGATGTGTCGAAGAAGAAGGACTTGTGTCGACACACAGTATCAGTGTCGACACATTCTGAAGAAGTATTGTCGAGAAGCTGTTACAACAACACAAGGAGTTGTGTCGACACCATAAAGGCTAGTGTCAACACTTAGTCTACTTGTGTCGACACTTAGTCTATTTGTGTCGACACATAAAGACTATCTGTCTCGACACTTTCAGACAGTGACAGAGATTTCAAGAAGTGACTGGATGACTTGACAGCTGCCATTTCAATCGGTCAACTGCTACTGTCAGAGCTGTCAGAAGGTTGTTAGAAACCGAATCAACCGGTCACCGTGAACAAAGCTTATATAAAGGCTTATTCCTTCAACAGAAGGAAGGATCGATCAATGAAGTGAAAAATAGCACAACAAGAAGTAGACCTTCAAGAGAAGATCTAAGAAGTTGGAGAGAGAGAGAGCTCCTACTAAGAAGACCAGCTATTGAACCAGGCTGATAAGGAAGATTCAGATTGAAATCAGAATCTCAAGTCAGCAGTTGATTGAAGATCATCTGCATAGAGATACAACCCTACTGTGTTCTAATTCAAGAAGCTTTGAAGAAAGCCAAGGGAGGTTGATCTCAGCCAAGGTATTTCAAGAACTCATCAAGAAACCAGTAAACTCATCTCTCTCTATCAGAGTTATGGTTATATACTTTGTATTTTCTAATTTCTGTAGGATCTTGTATAGATCTGAGTTGTAAGCCTAAATTTATAAAGGCTGAGGTAGGGCTTGTGAGCATGAGTGTAGGAGAATCATTTCTCTGAGTGTAGGCCTTGTTGAAGGCTGAGGTAGGGCTGTTGTGCCTGAGTGTAGGTCTTATTGAAGACTGAGTGGTAGGGCTTGGTGCCTGAGTTGTAGGAGTGGGATCACTCTGAGTTGTAGGAACTTGTTTGGGGTTCTGAGTTGTAAGATCTGAGGATCTGAGGAGAAGTGGAGAAGTTAGGCCGAATCTGGTACACTACTAGATAGGCGAAGGGGGAAAGTGGATGTACCCAGACCTTGGGGAACCACTATAAATCCTGTGTGCTCTCTGTGAATGTATGCTTGTATGGTTGTTGTGATGTGATACTTGTAGAATTGCAATTACTGTATTATATTTCTTCCTTTAAAGTTTAAAAAGAGATAGGTCACCTATTAACCCCCCCCCTCTAGGTGATTAGGCACTGTTTCTTTCAAGTGGTATCAGAGCCAGGTTACTCACAAAGGACATAACAGTCTGAGTAAAGATCCTGTAGGCAGAATCAAGAATCAAGAAAATGGGTTCAACTGAGAATCACAAAGAGCTAGGATCCATGAAATTGCCAATCTGCAGAAAAGAGATTTTTGGCATATGGAAAGAGAGGGTTGGACTCTTTATGGAAGCATCTGACCCAAGAATATACATCACAGTCAAAGAAGGGTCATATATGCCAATGAAAGTATCTGTTCTGGATGCAAATCAGAGAACTCCCAAAGACTATTCAGAAATGACTAAAGATGAAATAATTCTGTCCACTATGGACAAGAGGGCCCAGAATATTATTGTAAGCGCAATTGTTGATGCCACATTTCAGAACCTAATATATTGTAAAACCTCAAAAGAAATGTAGGACACTCTAATAGTTTACATGGAGGGATCTGAAGAGGTAAGACAAGACAGGAAGTCTTGTTAAATTAGGAGTATGAAAGCTTTAGACAAGGTAAGTCTGATAACATTACTGAATGCTACAAGAAATTCTATAGGATTGTTAATGAGTTGATGTCCTATGGAAGAGAATTAAGCAACTATGAGCTGAATGACAAGTTTTTAAGATCCCTGACTAAGGACTGGGATACCAAGATTTGTGCCACTAGGGAAATGGCCAAATTAGCTGATATACCTCCTCCAACCTTGTTTGGAAAACTGCTATCTTATGAAATGCAGTTAATGCTTAGAAAGGAGGAAGAGAAGACTACTGGAGTGGAGCACAAGGAAAGGTCTGTGGCCTTCAAGACTGAAGCCACTAGGAAGTATAGAAGCAAGTCTCCATCTCCACCACAAATAGTTGCTGAGACTGCTTCAGAAAATTCAGAAAACCAGAACTCAGACAGCAGTGAAATTGATGAGGATTTTGCTGCCTTTACAAGACAGTTTCAAAAGTTTCTGAAAAAGAAGCAGTGGAGGTCTAAGTCATCCACTTCACAGCCTAAAGATGACTATTATCAGAACAGGAAGTCATCAAGGAATGACAAAAGAAAGTCCAAGCCAAGTAAAAATACATCCTCAAAGATAGTTTGCTATTGTTGTAATAGACAAGGACATATAATAGCTGACTGTCCAGAAAAGAGGAAAGAGTCTGTTAAAATTCAACAAACCGCAGACGCCCCCTTGGATACCCTGCTGAAAACTCAACAAACCGAAGGAGAATACGCCCACTTATATGTTGAAAGTTTACCCGGATCGTGGAGTTAACAGTGGTTATCTCAACAAAGCAGTAACAACCAGCAACACATGCAGCACAAGCTTCTTTATTGATCAAGAGCAAACTTCTTTACAAGGCGAGACATACATGGCGAGACATGCTTCACCAAAACCCAACACCGGGAGAGCAGAGACAGTTACAAAGACAAGAACAAAAAACAAGTCGCGCGGACTCAAACAATCAAGCCGTCGACCTACTGCTGTGGAGTCCGCTCAGTCCGCCAGGTCGCCAGACCGCAACCCAAGCCGCGCGGACTCACCCTTACTCCAATGCTTAGCTCTTCACCGCCGGTCTGCACGCCGCCAGACCGCACAAGCTGCGCCACCGAATGGAACAGTCCGCCAGAAACCGGCGACTTCCTGAACCCCGAACCAAGTCGCCAAAGAGAAGACCGCCTGGCCGCTATCCGCGACCTGCTGTTTACCGCCTGTTGCTTAACCGCAGAGTCCGCACTGTCCCTGACCGCAATCAGAGCCAAGTCCTGGCTTTCCAGCGCTATCCGCACAACCTGCACAGCACAACCGGGTCAACTCTATCCGCGCGGACACAAAGTCCAGGCCGCAGCAACTTACGCGAGCTCAAATACTGTTCACTTACTTCGGTCTAGGTTCCGGTTAGTTCTGATGTGACATGGGTCCTATTTATAGGCACGACGATGAGTATGGTCACCGCCCTTCCCGATAGGATCACCGCCACAACCCGCAGCAAGAACTTATGTGTCCGCCAGCCCGCGGACACACATGCCAGTTCGCCGCCCTGTGCAGATAGCCAGTCCGCCCCAGCTTCTCCAAGGCCGGACTCCAATATCCAGTCCGCCTTGCCGCCAGAGACCAAGCCAGGACCACCACAGCCGGACTCCACAAAAGCCGTATCCGCCATTCTGCGGACAAGGCATCAGCCCGCAAAACCCGAGCCCGCAACCGCGCCATCAAGGCACCTGCCGGACTCAGCGGATACCCGGCTATCGTCCGCATATCCCAAGCCCATTACCTCATTGCCAAGGCACCTCCGGACTTAGCGGACACGCCAATCCAGTCCGCTAACAGCAGACTCCAGTCCGCAACTCCTGAGTCCATTGCCTCATCACAAGGCATCTCCGGACTCAGCGGACTCCAGCTCCAGTCCGCACGCTCCTGCACGGGCAATCCTCCAGTCCGCATATCCCCAAGCTAGCAAACAAGGCAAAGCACTTCTACTACGCTTGGCGGACTGAGAAACCAGCCCGCGCTCCACTGCGCGATCTCCCCGGACTGAGCCACCTGGACTTGGTTCAATTCCCACCAAGTCCAGCCCACTGGCCGCAAGGGCCAGTCCGCACTTACTGGCGGACACTGGATCTAGCCCGCCATACCGGGCGACCTCCAGTTCCTGTCCGCGCTGACCGGCGGTCTCCGCGGCTTCCACTTGCCGCTTCACTAGAGCAAGACCAAGGCAACTGCCAAACCGGTCTGCCGAGCTCCAGTTCTTCAGTCCGCTTCAAGCCGGACTCCGCGGATAACATTCCTATCCGCCCGGTTACTTCCTGGGAGTAAACCGCCTGCTGAGCATACACTAGCCTGTCAGACCGCCACTGCTGTCCGCGCAGTCCGCGCGAACAGACCGCCCAGGCCGCCACAGAGCAAACCGCCTGCAACATCCCTGCCGACCTAGCAGTCCGCCAACCCAGTCCGCGTAGTCCGCGCGGATAGGTTTCCCAAGCCTTCCATTCATCCACTTTCACTTCACAGAATTCAACACTCCCCCTTGAAGTGAGAAGTGGTGAATAACTCCAGCAGCTCCCGTAACCTTGCACCTGGTCCTTCCGATAGCATCTACGAAGAAATGTCCAAGACATAGTCCTCGCCCCGCATATCATGGACCATGAGGGAGCCCTCCAGCATCTCCCAAAAGGAGCCATGCTTCCCTCTGCCTTCTTTAGCTTCAACCTCCACTCATGCATCATAGGAGAATCACCAACTTCCTTGGATCCAGAAGCCCAAGCCTCGTTGCCTCTGAGAGAAGTCACCTCATCAGACTTGGTGTCAACCACCTCCTTGATTCTAGTGGGGTCATCACAGCCAGAAGTCCCTTGCTCGACCTGAGGGCTAACAAGGAAACACGGGACCAAGTCCGCCGTGTTCCCTTCACTATATCGAGCTGGTGGCTTACTGATCCTCTTCGATCTCCGAAGAACCTGATCATGGCTAACCACCTCCGCTGCTTTTGAACCAGCTCCGTTCCCGGGCAAACCCGGAACAATGCTCCCTTTGTTCCCTGAACAAGACGCCTCCTTACTGGAACCAAGAGCACCTGGAGCAACGCTCCCCCTGCTACCTGAACCAGAAGACTTCCCTCTTGAACATGAACAGCCTGGAACATCGCTCCCCTTGCTTCCTGAACAGGAAGCCTCTGCCTTTGAGCCAGAAGGTCCTGGAGCATCGCTCCCCCTTCTTCCTGACTCTGACGCCTTTGCCCCGGAGCTAGAACAACCTGGAGCACCTGGTGACTCAGGCAACTCCACTTCCTTAGCAGCAGCCTCCTTCAGCCCACCATCTGACCTGCTTATCTCTAGCTCCACATAAGAGCTACCCCAATACGGCGTCAACTCATCGAAAACAATGTCTCTCGACACTATGAGTTTCTTCGTCGCAGGATCCATACACCTCCATCTTCTTCTCTGCTCATCATACCCTACAAAGACTAGCTTTGTTTTGAGAGCACCCGGAGAGTGTATATAGCAGGTAGATCCAAACACCCGAAGGTGCTTCACTGAGGGCTTCACTCCGAACATTAGCTCATAAGGAGTCTTCATTATGATCGGACTAAGAGGCATCCGGTTGATGACATGAGCAGCACAGGCCATTCCTTCCGCCCAAAGAGCCTTCGGAACGCCTTTACTCCGAAGCCAACACTTGCAGGTCTCCGTTAACCAACGGATCATCCGAGCTGCAACACTACCCTGTTGTGAAGTATGTCCACAAGAAAGCTCCATCCGGATCCCTTGCTTCCTGCAAAAGCGTGAGAACTTGGTTGAGTCAAACTCACCACCGAAACTTGTCCTCAACACCTTGATCCTCCGGCCAAGCTGGCCTTCGACAAGCTTCTTGAACTCCACAAACAAGCGTACCATGCTGGACTTCGTCTTCATAAAGTATACCCAAGTATACCCAGAATAGTCATCAACCAAAATCAGCATGAACCTGCTGCCTCCAAGACTGGCCGTGATGGTCGGTCCCACCAGAGCACAATGGACAACCGCCAATGGTGCAATACTCCTGGCTTGTGCTTTGTCGACCATGAAGCGATAGGCTCCACTTTCCTGACATCCCGCACACCCCCGACCATCGCCATAGGATGACAATCTAGGCAAGCCTCTTACGAGTCTTCTTTCCGTCATTGCTTTCAGCTTGTCCATCCCTACATGCCCCAGTCTTTCATGCCAGATAGCTGCACTATCATTGGCATCCAGCCGATCAGATCCAGAACTAGTTGAAGTCCCAACTACGTTCTTCTCCTTCCTCCCTACCTGAGCAACGTTCGCCGAGAGCAAGGTAACCTTGCACTCCTTCCGAAGAAGACCTTGCTGCTTGCATTTATAGCACCGTGGTCCTTCCTTCCTCTTCATATCACGCCTAGGAGAAACACTCCTTTCTTCCTGATATGAAGTAGAGGGACCATCATCAGCAGCAACCTCCTTCACCTTCTTCCTGAACAACCCATCAAGGGAAGTCCAAACCTCCGCAGCTGACCGACATCCACTGATGTGGTCCAAGAGCTCCGATGAGATCACCTGCTTGAGAATAGACTCCGCTTTCGCATTTGCCTCCTTCCAAGCTCTCATCGCCTCAGCATTGCCAGCAGTATCCTCTTGTCTTCCTGCTCCGCATACAACCTCCCAAAGGTCCTCGCCAAGAAGAAAGCTCTTCATACAGGACTTCCACCGTTCACAGTTCGCCTCTGTAAGAAGATCAATACCAAGACAGCTTGCATCCTCCACTGCCATGGTCCTACCACTGGTTTCCTCGACAGACGAGCAACTACTTCCATTGAGCACTGCTTGACCACTCCAACAACCTCCCTCTGATACCATGTTAAAATTCAACAAACCGCAGACGCCCCCTTGGATACCCTGCTGAAAACTCAACAAACCGAAGGAGAATACGCCCACTTATATGTTGAAAGTTTACCCGGATCGTGGAGTTAACAGTGGTTATCTCAACAAAGCAGTAACAACCAGCAACACATGCAGCACAAGCTTCTTTATTGATCAAGAGCAAACTTCTTTACAAGGCGAGACATACATGGCGAGACATGCTTCACCAAAACCCAACACCGGGAGAGCAGAGACAGTTACAAAGACAAGAACAAAAAACAAGTCGCGCGGACTCAAACAATCAAGCCGCCGACCTACTGCTGTGGAGTCCGCTCAGTCCGCCAGGTCGCCAGACCGCAACCCAAGCCGCGCGGACTCACCCTTACTCCAATGCTTAGCTCTTCACCGCCGGTCTGCACGCCGCCAGACCGCACAAGCTGCGCCACCGAATGGAACAGTCCGCCAGAAACCGGCGACTTCCTGAACCCCGAACCAAGTCGCCAAAGAGAAGACCGCCTGGCCGCTATCCGCGACCTGCTGTTTACCGCCTGTTGCTTAACCGCAGAGTCCGCACTGTCCCTGACCGCAATCAGAGCCAAGTCCTGGCTTTCCAGCGCTATCCGCACAACCTGCACAGCACAACCGGGTCAACTCTATCCGCGCGGACACAAAGTCCAGGCCGCAGCAACTTACGCGAGCTCAAATACTGTTCACTTACTTCGGTCTAGGTTCCGGTTAGTTCTGATGTGACATGGGTCCTATTTATAGGCACGACGATGAGTATGGTCACCGCCCTTCCCGATAGGATCACCGCCACAACCCGCAGCAAGAACTTATGTGTCCGCCAGCCCGCGGACACACATGCCAGTTCGCCGCCCTGTGCAGATAGCCAGTCCGCCCCAGCTTCTCCAAGGCCGGACTCCAATATCCAGTCCGCCTTGCCGCCAGAGACCAAGCCAGGACCACCACAGCCGGACTCCACAAAAGCCGTATCCGCCATTCTGCGGACAAGGCATCAGCCCGCAAAACCCGAGCCCGCAACCGCGCCATCAAGGCACCTGCCGGACTCAGCGGATACCCGGCTATCGTCCGCATATCCCAAGCCCATTACCTCATTGCCAAGGCACCTCCGGACTTAGCGGACACGCCAATCCAGTCCGCTAACAGCAGACTCCAGTCCGCAACTCCTGAGTCCATTGCCTCATCACAAGGCATCTCCGGACTCAGCGGACTCCAGCTCCAGTCCGCACGCTCCTGCACGGGCAATCCTCCAGTCCGCATATCCCCAAGCTAGCAAACAAGGCAAAGCACTTCTACTACGCTTGGCGGACTGAGAAACCAGCCCGCGCTCCACTGCGCGATCTCCCCGGACTGAGCCACCTGGACTTGGTTCAATTCCCACCAAGTCCAGCCCACTGGCCGCAAGGGCCAGTCCGCACTTACTGGCGGACACTGGATCTAGCCCGCCATACCGGGCGACCTCCAGTTCCTGTCCGCGCTGATCGGCGGTCTCCACGGCTTCCACTTGCCGCTTCACTAGAGCAAGACCAAGGCAACTGCCAAACCGGTCTGCCGAGCTCCAGTTCTTCAGTCCGCTTCAAGCCGGACTCCGCGGATAACATTCCTATCCGCCCGGTTACTTCCTGGGAGTAAACCGCCTGCTGAGCATACACTGGCCTGTCAGACCGCCGCTGCTGTCCGCGCAGTCCGCGCGAACAGACCGCCCAGGCCGCCACAGAGCAAACCGCCTGCAACATCCCTGCCGACCTAGCAGTCCGCCAACCCAGTCCGCGTAGTCCGCGCGGATAGGTTTCCCAAGCCTTCCATTCATCCACTTTCACTTCACAGAATTCAACAGAGTCAACTGACAAGAAGAAGACTCAGTTCAAGGGCAAAAAGGAAAGGTCCTTTGTTGCCAAGAAGCACAAAAGTCTGACTGATCAATCATCATCAGAAACAGATTCAGAAGCTGAAGCCTATATAGGCTTGTTTGTTGAAGAGGAAGAAGATGAGTTCCTGCAGCTAATGAACTCAATTTATGAGCATGAGGACAATCAGTGCAATGGACTGATGGCCTTAACAGAAGGAGACAAGATCCAGGATCAGCCTGGACCAAGTAAGGTACAATGTTTTTCAGATTATAGTACTGATTTAGAATCAGATACATCTACATCAAGTGATGTGGGTGGGTCTGAATCTGAGGGAGATATTCATCAGTTGATGGATGAATATAGAGATGTATTGCAGGCACTTAAGAAGAGCAAAAATCTGGTCAAAACACTGACTAAGAAAATTGCTAATGTTAAGTTGGCAGCTGCTGATTCAGATAAAGTGTTAGATCAAAAACTAAATGAAATAGCCAGGCTGAAGAACATTACAGTTATTCAGATGGGAACTATTACATTTAAGAATGATCAAATTAGGAATCTGGAGGTTAGACTTCAGAAGGAGGGAGAGATTGTTGCAAGTTTTTCTAAACCAAAATCATTTTTACCTTTGATAGATGAGTTTATCCCTCAAAAGGGTAAGACTGGATTAGGGTTTACAAAACCTGCCAGGACAGTTAGGTCCAAGTCTAAGGGCAAAGCCCCAGTACTCAACAAGAAGCCTGCTGTAGATAAAACAGCCAGGGTTGTACCTAAACAAAGGTACAATAGATTTGAGTGCTGGTGTTGTGGCAAGGTAGGCCACTTTTCCATAGATTGTTGGCACAATTCTAGTGTTAAGGAGATTAGCAAACTACCTGCTAGAAGAGCTACAGGTAGTCTTGTTAAAAGTCAAACTAACCTGCACCAAGGACCCAAGAATTATTTGGATTCTAAGGTTAAGTAATCTGTTTTGCAGGTGAGTTCAAGTGGCCATGCCCCTATATGGTACTTGGACAGTGGATGTTCCAGGCACATGACTGGAACTAGGGGATTGCCGAAGGACTATACACCAATCAAGGATGGTCCTAAAGTTATCTTTGGTGGTTCAAAAAAAGGAATCATCAAAGGCTTTGGTAATATTTATAGCAACCTAATTACAATTACTCAAGTGGCTTATGTAAAGGGTTTGAAATATAACCTCATTAGCATAAGTCAGCTGAGTGATTTAGGATATGACATCTCATTTTTCAAGGATGGTTGTCATATCAGTAGGTCAAGTGATCAAAAGATCATTCTGACAGGATATAGGAAGAGAAATGTCTATTATCTAGACATTATGTGTGAGAACATTGTTTCTCCTATTTGTCTTGTAGCTGATGAGAAAGTCTCAAATTATGTTAAATGGCACAAGAGGCTGGCTCATCTTAACTATAAGACAATTGGCCAACTCTTTAGCAAAGAGTTAGTGAGGAATGATCCTCAGGTTAAGTGTATAAAGGTTGGGATATGCTCAGCTTGTCAAAAGGGCAAGCAGACCAAATCCACCTTTCATAGCCTTGAGAACAAAGATGCTGTGAGGTGTCTATACCTCTTGCATATGGATCTTTTTGGTCCTATGCCAGTTCACAGCCTAGGTAGGAAGGTCTACACATTTGTGGTAGTTGATGACTACTCAAGGTATTCCTGGGTGTTCTTCCTAAGGCAAAAATCTGAAACACCAAACATCTTGTATAGTTTTGTTAAACAAATTCAGAATGAATTGAACAGTACAGTGGTCAAAATCAGAAGTGACCATGGTACTGAATTTCAGTCTGAAAGTATGACAAAACTGTGTGAAGAGTTTGGAATTTTTCAAGAATTTTCCTCACCAAGAACACCTCAGCAAAATGGCATTGCTGAAAGGAAAAATAGAACCTTGATAGAGGCTGGTAGAACCCTATTGAGTGACACTTCTCTCCCAGAATATTTCTAGGCTGAGGCAGTCAATACTGCATGTCATGTAATCAATAGGGCTACTATCACCAAGAGCCACAAGAAGACCCCCTATGAGATTGTGAAGGGCAGAAAACCAAATCTATCCTATTTCAGGATCTTTGGTTGCAAGTGCTATATCCTTAACAATGGTAAGTCTTATCTAACCAAGTTTGCTGCGAAATCCCAAGAGGGGATCTTTGTTGGGTACAACAACAATAGTAAGGCTTATAGGGTCTACAACTTGATTACTCAAGTTGTAGAAGAGTCTGTTCATGTAGTTTTTGATGAAGCTAGACTCATTAACAATGAATTGCCTAGAAGTGTTTGCAGCTCCACTGGTGTAACTGAGAAGATGGACAAGCTTACTATTGCAGAAGGTCCTACTGCAATTCAGCAAGTAGAAGAAGGTGGCTACTGTCCAGGGGGAGTACAAGATACTCCTGAAGCTGAAGGGGATCAAGAAGTGCAGCTAAATGAAGAGAATGAAGGTGTACAACCTGAAAACAGGCTGCCTCCAGCAAATAGGCATTTAAAAGATCATCCATCCAATCAAATTATTGGAGATCTCAGTCAAGGGGTACAAACAAGGAGCAGGAATCTAAGTTCAGTTCTCTACTCCAGCTTTCTATCCCAAGTAGAGCCAAAGAAATTTGAAGAAGCAATCCTAGACCCTCATTAGATTGAGGCCATGCAAGAGGAGTTGAACCAGTTCAAAAGATGCAAGGTCTGGGAGCTAGTTCCTAAACAAAAAGACCACAACATTATTGGAACTAAGTGGATCTTTAGGAACAAGTTGGATGAGAATGGAATTATTATAAAGAATAAAGCTAGACTAGTTGCAAAAGGATATAGGCAGGAAGAAGGTATTGATTTTGATCAAACCTTTGCTCCAGTAGCAAGACTGGAAGCAATAAGGATGTTCCTTGCCTATGTAACTTATCAAGGATTTAAGGTATATCAAATGGATGTTAAGTCAGCTTTTTTTGAATGGAAACCTGAAGGAAGAAGTCTATGTAGAGCAGCCATCAGGTTTTGTAGATTCTCTTAAACCCGATTATGTATATAGACTTAGGAAGGCTTTGTATGGGTTAAAACAAGCCCATAAGGCTTGGTATGAAACCATGTCTAGTTTCCTCATTGAGAACAAATTCTCAAGGGGGAAAATAAACAAGACTCTATTCCTTAGGGAATCCAGAGGCAAGATTATCTTAGTCCAAATATATGTAAATGACATAATATTTGGGTCTACAGAAAATAGTCTTTGCAGAAAGTTTGCAAAACTTATGCAAGGACAATTTGAAATGAGCAGTATGGGGGAACTTAAGTTCTTCTTGGGTCTCCAAGTTAGACAGACTGAAGATGGATTATCCATATGCCAGTCTAAGTTCACCCTAGAATTGATAAGGAAGTATGGTATGGAATCATCCACTATCATGAAAACTCCTATGGGGTCAAACATGTCTCTAAGCAAAGATGATGCAGGGAAACCTGTAGATGAAACATTGTATACAAGGATAGTTGGCTCCCTACTTTATTTGACTGCTAGTAGACCAGATATCATGTATGCTACATGTATCTGTGCTAGGTACCAAGCTTGCCCTAAAGAATCTCATTTGACAGCAGTTAAAAGAATTTTGAGATATCTTAAGGGCACTCCTTATCTAGGCTTTTGGTATCCTAGGAATGGAGATTTTGAACTGACAGGTTATTCAGATGCAGATTTTGCAGGCTGCAAGGAAGATAGAAAGAGTACTACATGAACTTGTCAATTCCTAGGTGCAAGGCTGGTGTCATGGAGTAGCAAGAAACATATAAGTGTGGCTATCTCCACAGCAGAATCAGAGTATGTGGCTGCAGGAAGTTACTGTGCTCAACTTCTATGGATTCAACATCAGCTAGAAGATTATGGTATTCAAGTAAGTAGAACACCTGTATTTTGTGATTCTACTAGTGTCATTTCTATTGCAAATAATCCTGTCTCCCATAGTAGGACTAAGCACATAGAAATAAAATACCATTTTCTAAGAGAACATGTAAAAAAATGAGACATTTCCTTAGAGTACATAAATACAGATAATCAGTTAGCTGATATGTATACTAAGCCCTTAGATGAAACCAAATTCAATAAATTTAAAATTGAATTCGGGATGATAAACTTAGAATAGTTTACAAAAAATTTAGCTAAGTAAAATGGTGTCGACACACAGAGTTGTTTGTGTCGACTCATAGAAGTGGTGTCGACATTTCAGAGAAATGGTGTCGACACATCTAGGAAGTCTGTGTCGACACTTCAGAGAATTTGTGTCGACACATGCAGTGTAGGTGTCGACACTTAGGATTTACACAGAATTAGTCTAGTAGTGTCTCGACTAAGTGTCGAGCTGAGATATATAAGTGTGGACACATATATTCTGTCGACTATATTTGTGTTGACACATAGTTGTCGAGACATTATAAGTAATTGTCGACACTTTTCAACAGTGTCGACACAATTCAAGTATGTTAACGCGCCTTTTCACCTTCAATTTTAGAAAGGTATAAATAGATTTTCCCCATTGTTTGTCGTCACGCTCACCTTAGTTTCGAGACCAAACCTGTGTGTCGACATCTCACTTCTCTAAATTCAAAATTTCTTCAAACCCTAATGACGCCCAAGCTAGAAGAGAACATTAATGAAGGATATGAGCTCGTGCGACACGCCTTTGATGACGCGGAACCCGAAATCAAAGGTGTGGTAACCTTAATTGCCGAGACTGGACTAGAATACCTTGTATCAGAACCAATCAAGATCTGGAAGAAGGAAGTCCTTGAATTCTTGAGTTCATCTACTCTTGATGAATCTGGACTCAAGATTAAGTCCAGAGTCCATGGGACAAAAGTCAAGGTCACACAGAAAAATCTAAGAAAGGTACTTCAACTACCAAGAACAAAAGAGGAAGAAGATGTATCTGCTTCTAAGACCAGAGAGGCATTGAAATGGTGGGGATTAGACTCAAATCTGAAAATTGGATCAGTTTTCAACAGAAAAGGAATGAACATACAAGGAAAGTTTCTATCTGAAATAGTTGGCAAGGTAATTCTGAGCAAGCCTGGAGGACATGATAGAATTTCAGCTTATATGTTCAGTTTGATGACAAGGATAATCTTCAAACTTAATACTGATTGGTCTACAGTCATGTTTGATAAGATAAAAAAGAGCTTGAAGAAACCCAATCTGGGAAGAATTCTGAGTCTATACTTAGCTGGCAGTATACCTGAAGTGATGAACCAAGTTGCAGGTTCAAAGATAAACCACATGAGGAGAATGGATTTGAGAATTTTCTCAAGGTGGGATAGGGTGCTGACAAAGGAACTGCCATCTCCAGAAAAGAAAACACCTAAGAAGAAGAAGAAGAAGACAACCATTGTGGCTCAAGAATCCTCCAGCAGCTCTGAAGAGCAAGTGGTCTTTAGTCCTGATGGTGAAGAGACTGGAAATGCTGGACAGACACCAGCAAGACAAGAAGATGCACAAAGGCAGGGGGAGCTACCATCAGCTAGCCCAATTCTCCTGGATCCACTCCAGGGGGAGCCTCTACATATGGATGAGCCAACTCCATTAGAAAGTGAAAGGGCTACCCAAATCATTCTTGAAGTAATTATTGAAGTAAATCAATTAAATTTCCATATTGAGGATGAAGTTTTGACTGATTCATTACCTAATGTTAATCAGCAAACCCAGATACATAGACAACCCCAGGATGTGGTCATGGAGGACACATCAATTACTGATAAAGGGGAATCAATTGCTCCTGAGATCAGAGATTCACCAGTCCATCCTCAACAGGAGTTTACACTGGAAGAGCTATTCCCTGATCTTGTACAGACTGACCTTGAGAGAGAAATAGTTGTTGTTGAGGGGGAGAAGGTCAATATTGAGGGGGAGCATGTGGAGAACGTAGAAACTGCAAGCAAGGAGACTGTGGAGCCAAAGGATGCTGAGGAACCACAAAGGACTGAGAAGGAGTTACCTCCTAGTCCTAAGGATAAAGTGGACATAGTCAGCACTTCTGCTTCAGAAGATGAAGAGGCTGCTAGAGCCAAGAAGAGGAAGTTTCAGGTCTTCAAAAGAAGGAGCCAGAACTACAAGAAAGCACTACAGACCATTGCTCCACAGCCTGCCCCATCTACTAATTATAGTTCACTGATGGTGGCTTTGCAGATTAAGCTGGATGAGCAAAGGCAAGCTCTAGAAAAATATATGGATGAAGTGCATAAATCCCTGCAATTTGATCTGGCACAAGACATCAAATCAATCAGATTTGAAGTGAATCTCAGCAAGAAAGAAATGACTGATTGTTTCCATAAAGGAGACAATGCAGTGGTCTATCTGGCTACACATCAAGAGAAGATAAAGACACAACTTGATGACCTAGCAGTAAAGCAAGGATATGTTCTAGAAAATCAAATAAGAATGAATGAAAACTTGACTGAATCACATAATATGATAGTCACTGAAATGAAGAATCTAGCTACTGCCCACACTGCAACCATGACTACAGCCAAGGCAGAATTTGATCAGGCATTACAAGAAGGTCTCACTGTTGTTACATCTGCCATCCAGGATTCACAGAAGCTAATCACTGAAAAGCTCCAAAGGTTGAAACCTTTTTATAAAGATGGAGTTAACTATCTGAATGCCCAGATCAGGTTTCAGAAAGATGATCTGAGGGATCACATAGAGAGATAAGTCATAAAGGGGGAGAGGGTATTAGTCAAGGCAAGCTCTGATCATGCCAAATGGATTTCAAATTCCATCAGAGCCACCCTTGGATATCCACCTTTATGTGATGATGACAATGTGGCAGAGTCTGGAATAAATCCTGCATACTTTGGAGGAGAGCAAGCTGAAGTGGCTCAAGTGATATATCCTCCTCCAGATTTTGACATGATACATCAGGAGGTACAGTCTATGTATAGTCCTCCTGATGGTAATCAGAATATAATTCTTGAGAAAGTGGTCCAGCCTGTGCCAGAGGCAATCTTTAAAGAGCAAGAGGCTTTGTTAAAAGAACAAGAGACCCAATTATCTAAGAAAAGGTTCAGAGAACAAGCTGAATTAAGGCCATATTTTGAACAATGGAGCCCCACATCCAGGAATATCATATTGACTGCTTGGAGGGCTGCTAAGGACAATGTCCTGGATAGAGGCAAGTGGTATTCTGACCTGGAGTGGAGAAAACATAAGAATAGGCAAGAGACCATAGTACAATATAGAAGGAAGGCTAAACTGGGAAAGCTACCTCCTAATGCACAGGAGCCTAGCAAGTATTTCCCTAAGACTTATCACTATTTTGAAAGGCAGAAGATAAAGGCTGAAGAGCTGAAAAAGAAAGATCTTAAATGGAAGAAGCCTGCTGCTGCTGATGACAATGAAGCTCCAGTTCAAGCAAAGATTCAATCTGCAAAGTGCATTGTAATCAAGGAACCAGAGCAGCCATACGATAGAATTTTCTTAAGTTTACAATTTGTAATCATTTGTATTAAACTCTATGTAAACTTTTGATAAATGAAAATGTTTCGAGTTGTAAGAACAATGTTACATGTTCAAATCGATTACATTAATTGTTCTGAGATAATTGTTTTATAAATGTTCTGTTCATACATGTTTAAGTATTTTCCCTGTCATATAATACTGTTTTACATCATACTGAAAATTTGTTATGTATGGTGTATATCATTGACTAAGGGTTATGAGTTCTCCAAATAGTGGGAGTGTTGGGTACATTGGAAATATGTACCTGATTTGAAGAAGCCTCACCCAACTCAATGATATACATCAAGGTGTATTTGATGTGTTTTGAGTTTCTTTGTGCAGGTTAAGTAATTGTAGGGAAAGCTTAAAAGTTTCTAAGTCCATGTGTCGACACCCAGAAGAAAAGTGTCGACACTTAAGAGGGCTTGTGTCGACACCTAGAGAAGTAGTGTCGATACTTGGAGTAGTTATGTCGACACCAGGGATGCAGAGTCGACACCATAAGATAAGTGTTGACACATACAGGCAGTGTTGACACACAATGAAAAAATGTCTAAAGAATCAGTGTCGACACTTAGAAGTAGTGTCGACACCCAGAGGAACTTTGTCGACATCAAAAGTGTCGACACTAGGAGGCTGTGTCGACACTCAGCAAAACATCAACAAAGTTCAAGTACAAGTGTCGACACTAGGAGGCTGTGTCGACACTCAGCAAAAGTATCAACACATGAAGCATGTGTCGACATAAAGGAGATGTGTCGACACTCAGCAAAAGTCTCAACATATGAAGAATGTGTCGACACAAAGGAGATGTGTCTACACTTAGTAGAAGTTTCAACACAGAAGACATGTGTCGACACAAAAAAGATGTGTCGACACTTAACAAGTTCAACACAAGAAGATGTGTCGACACAAAGGAGTTGTGTCGACACTTAGAAGAAATCAACTAAGTATTGAAGAAGAAGGACTTGTGTCGACACATAGAATCAGTGTCGACACATTCGGAAGAAGCTGTGTTGAGATACAGATACAACAACACAAGGAGTTGTGTCGACACCAACAAGGCTAGTGTCGACACTTAGTATACTTGTGTCGACACTTAGTCTATCAGTGTCGACACTTAAAGACTGACTGTCTCGACACTTTCAGACAGTTACAGAAAATTCAAGAAGTGACTGGATGACTTGACAGCTGCCATTCCAGCTGGTCTACTGCAACTGTCAGAGCTGTCAGAAAGTTTTTAGAAACCGAAACAGCCGGTTACCTTGGAGAAAGTCTATATAAAGACCCTTCTCCTTCGACAGAAAAAAAAAATTTGAAGATTGAGTATTAGATTCATTGAAGATCTAACAACACTAAAAGAAGAAGACCTTCAAGTGAAGATCTAAGAAGTTGGAGAGAGAGAGCTCCTTCTAAGAAGATAGTTGTTGAACCAGGATGTGAAGAAAGTTTCAGATTGAGATCTGATTCTTAAGTCAGCAGTGATTGAAGATCATCTGCATAGAGTTTCAACCCTACTGTGTTCTAATTCAAGAAGCTTTGAAGAAAGCCAAGGGAGGTTGATCTCAGCAAAGTTCTTCCAAGAACTCATCAAGAAACCAGTCAACTCTTCTCTCTCATTCTGAGTTGTGGGTATATACTTTGTAATTTTAATTTCTTGTAGGATCCTAAGGGATCTGAGTTGTAAGCCTGAAATTATAAATGCTGAGTGGTAGGGCCTGTGTGCCTGATTGTAGGAGATTCATTTCTCTGAGTGTAGGCCTTGTTGAGGGCTGAGTGTAGGTCTTGTTGAAGGCTGAGTATAGGTCTTTGTGAAGACTGAGTGGTAGGGCTGTGTGCCTGAGTTGTAGGAGTGGGATCACTCTGAGTTGTAGGAACCTATTTGGGGTTTTGAGCTGTAAGATCTGTGGATCTGAGAAGTAGTGGAGAAGTTAGGCCGAATCTAGTACACTACTAGATAGGCGAAGAGGGAAAGTGGATGTACCCAGACCTTGGGGAACCACTATAAAATTTGTGTGTTCTCTGTGTGTGCTTTATTCTGTGATTGCTGTGGTGTATGTGCTGTATTGCTGTGAAGAATTGCTTATAATTCTGTGTTTCTGCCTTTAAAGTTTAAAAAGATTAAGTGCACCTATTCACCCCCCTCTAGTTGTTTAGGCACTAGTTCTTTCAAGTTGTATCAGAGGGAGGTTACTCAAAAAGGACATAACAGTCTGAGTAAAGATCCTGTTGGCAGATTCAGTATAATCAAGAAGCAAGAAAATGGGTTCAACTGAGAATCACAAAGTGCTAGGATCCATGAAGTTACCAATCTGCAGAAAGGAAATTTTTGGCATTTGGAAAGAAAGGGTTAGACTTTTTATGGAAGCCTCTGACCCTAGAATCTATATCACAGTCAAAGAAGGGCCATATGTGCCAATGAAAGTATCTGTCCTCGATGCAAATCAGAGAACTCCTAAGGACTATTCAGAGATGACTAAAGATGAGATTATTCTGGCCACTATGGACAAGAGGGCCCAGAATATTATAGTAAGTGCAATAGATGATGCAACATTTCAGAATTTAATTCACTGTAAAACTTCTAAAGAAATGTGGGATACACTGATAGTATATATGGAAGGATCAGAAGAGGTAAGACAAGACAGGAAGTCTTTATTGAATCAAGAATATGAAAGCTTCAGACAAGGTAGGTCTGACAGCATAACTGAGTGTTATAAGAAATTCTATAGGATAGTCAATGAGTTGATGTCTTATGGAAGAGAGTTCAGCAATTATGAATTGAATGATAAGTTCTTGAGATCCTTGACAAAGGACTGGGACACCAAGATTTGTGCCATAAGGGAAATGGCCAAATTAGCAGACATTCCTCCTCCAACATTGTTTGGAAAGCTGTTATCTTATGAATGTTAAAATTTTCTCAACGTGGTCAGCAAGATAGCCCAAACACCAAATTAATATCTTCGGAACTACCCAGTTTGCACGCTGAACCGCGGAAACCCAAGGACTAGAGGTTGCACCCAACAAAACAATGGAAGCACAAGAAGATCTTATTATGCATTCACTTCATTACAATCCGAGGCATACATAGCGAGACATGATTTCGCTAGTATTACAGCTGTAAACAGAAAGAACCAAAAAACAAGCCGGGCGGACAGAACTCCAGTCCGCCGAGACCGCGAGGTCGCCGAGACCGCCGAGACCGCCCAAGCTATGCTGCAATCCGCCGAATACCACGGAGTCCGCCGAGACCGCGAGGTCGCGCGGACAGACCGTTATTCGCCTCCTGCTGAACCCGAACTGAGGAACTCCCCTAACCGCCTGAAGCCGGCGGACAGGTTATTGAAGCTGGGAAAGTTGAAACAGAACTGACAAGCCGCAGAGCGACCTCCTGCTGAGTCCGCAGAGACCGCACACTTCCAAGCACTGACCGAAGTCACAGCCAAGCTCCTGGCTCCTTGAAGTTATCCGCGCGACCTGCACACAGCAAACCGTCAGCCTGAAACAATCCGCGCGGACTGAAAAACACAGACCGCAGCACTCGCCCAACCCAATTTACTGTTCACTCACGTTACTTCTGGTTACTGTAGATGTGCCAGGGGGGTCCTATTTATAGGCCAGGTGAGGAGTGTGGTCACCGCCCATGAGATAGCGACACCGCCCCAGCCCGCGCGAACACAAAACGACTGTCCGCTCAGTCCGCGAGGACTTAGCCAGTCACCAAGGGAAACCGCCAGGAGCAAGGCAACCAATGACGAACCCTCTCCAGTCCGCCCAAGCTAAGCGGACAAGGCACCAGCCCGCAAAGCTCCAACTGTTTCAGGACAGCACCCTCTTCAATGGCAGTCCGCACCAACCCGAGGCAGTCCGCAAGACTCACACCTCAATCCGCCACAAGTCCACGACCAAAGGCAAACAGCAACAGTCCGCCCGGTCACAGCGGACTTGGCGGATACGGCGGACACCATGAACTTGACACCAAGTGTGACCAAGTCCAAAACCATCAAGGGCCAGTGCGAGCATGGCGGACACAAAGTCCCGTCCGCCAAACACCCTAGCATAGACCGCAACCAGTCCGCGAGCTCCTCGCACTTGTCCAACGCAGCAGCACCAAGCCGGACTCCAAACATCAGTCCGCCAACCGGTCTCCACAGCAAGACCTGCTGTAACACCTGAGCTCGACAAGGCCTCAGCCAAGCTCAAGGCCCAGTCCGCAACAGCCCCAACCGCGGACACACCAGTCCGCAAGGCTTCCCGCGAACTCGAACCAACCCGCCAACAGCACAAACTTGCACCCGCGACCACTGAGCAATGCACCAGTCCGCAAGCCTCTCTATCCGCAGATACCAGGCCGCACCAAACCGCGGACTCCATGCAACAACCCGCTCAGAACACAGCCGGCTTCCACCAGACTTTTCACCAGGCCGCAACCTCAGTCCGCCCAGTCCGCCCAGTCCGCCAAAGCTGTCCGCACAGACCGCGCGGCCTGTCCCGTCACCCACTTCCACTTCACAAATTTCAACACTCCCCCTTGAAGTGAGAAGTGGTGACCAAGCCCAGCAAGCTGCGCAAGCGTTCAAAGGGCCCCTTCGCAGCGGCTTCGTGAAGATGTCAGCAAGATTATCTTCACTCCGAACATGCCGGACCAGCAGAGACCCCTCCAACACCTTCTCCCTGATGAAGTGGTGATCAATCTCTATATGCTTGGTCCTGGCGTGACACACTGGATTGTTTACCAGTTTGAGAGCACTCTCATTGTCACCCCGGAGTAAAGTAGGCCCTTGCACTTCTTCATGAACATCCTCTATGAGTCTCCTCAACCAAACGGCTTCCCGAGCAGCCAAGGCCGAAGCCTTATACTCCGCCTCCGTGGTTGAAACCGACACCGAGTCCTGCTTCTTGCTACACCACGAGATGCTAGCTGAACCGCAAGTGAACACATAACCTGAAGTAGACCTTCGATCATCCGAATCACCGCCATAGTCAGCATCCGTGTACCCGAGCAATGCAAACTCTGCATCCCTTCCATAGAGGAGTCCCATCTCAGAAGTCACCTTGACATACTTCAGAATTCCCTTCGCCGCCACTAGATGAGATTGCCTTGGTTCAGCCATATACCGACTTACTCGGCCAACAGCATAAGCTATATCCGGCCTTGTAATCGTCAGATAAATCAAGCTCCCAACCAGAGCCCTGAACACCAAGGGATCATTAAGCACCCTTCCCTCATCTCGTCGAAGCTTTAGCCCAGGTTCCAGTGGAGTAGAGCACTTCTTCCCTTCGCCCATGCCAAACCGCTTCACAATACGATCAGCATACCCTTTCTGGCTAATGAGAATCCCGCACTCCTTCCTCTCCACTTCCAGACCAAGAAAGTGATGCAACTCTCCCAAGTCTTTCATCTCGAAGCGTATAGCAAGCTCTCCCCTGAGCCTTGCTACTTCCTCCTCCGAGTTCCCTGTGATGATCATATCATCCACATACAGCAGGACCAAGACTCTTAGCTCTCCCTTCTTCTTGACGAACAAGCTAGAATCCGAGTTAGAAGCCAGGTATCCACAGAACTGCAGGTACTCTGCAATCTTCCCATACCACGCTCGAGGAGCTTGCTTCAACCCATAGAGAGCCTTCCTGAGTTTGCAGACATAGTCCGGATGCTTCTCAGAGACGAAACCAAGCGGCTGATCCATGAAGATGTCCTTGTCAATCTCTCCGTAAAGAAAGGCATTCTTCACATCGAGTTGCCACAACCTCCATCCCTTGCTAGCAGCCAAGGCGATCACCACTCTTACAGACGTCATCTTCGCAACTGGACTGAATGTCTCCTCATAGTCTTCTCCAAACTGCTGTGAGAATCCTCTAGCGACCAGGCGAGCCTTGAACCGATCAATGCTCCCATCAGCCTTCTTCTTCAACTTATACACCCACTTGCAAGTAACCGGAGTAATGCCATCAACCTTGGGCACAAGGTCCCAGGTTTCATTCTTCTTCAGAGCATCAATCTCTTCCTTCATGGCACCTTCCCACTCCTTCACTCCAGTGGCCTCGTTGAAGTTTGCAGGCTCTCGCTCATCCAGAGGACCAGCAAAGAAACAGGAGACAAAGCTCACTGCATTCCCATCACAGTACCGAGCCGGTGGCTTAACCACCCTCTTCGATCTCCGAAGACACGGCTCCTTGCTCACGGCTTCCGTTGCTTCTTCATGCTCCACTCCTACCTGGGGCAAGCATTGAGCAGTGCTCCCCCTGCTTCCTGAGCCAGAAGGCTCAGCCTCGGAGTTCGAAGCAACAGGAGCTGCTGGTGAAACAACAAGCTCCTCTTCCAAGCCTTCAGCAGCTTCCACCGGTGCTTCCTCAACCTTGCTACTTCCGGTAGGCTCCACCGAGCCACCTCCATATGACGTCAGCTCGTCAAAGACAACGTCTCTTGACACCACGAACTTCTTCGTCACAGGGTCCATGCACTTCCATCCCTTCTTCCGCTCATCATAGCCAACAAAGACAAGTTTCCTTGCCTTCGCATCCAGCTTTGTCCGTGAAGCATCCGGGACATGCACGTAGCAAGTTGAACCGAACACCCGAAGGTGTCCAACACTCGACTTCTCCTTCAGCAACAGCTCAATGGGCGTCTTCATGTTGATAGGGCTGAGTGGCATCCGGTTGATAACATATGCAGCACAAGACATTCCCTCCGCCCAAAAGGACCTCGGGATATCTTTCGCATGCAGCCAGCATTTGCAGGTTTCCGTCAAATGACGGATCTTCCGCTCCGCTACCCCATTTTGTTGTGGAGTGTGAGCACATGTAAGCTCCCGTTGGATCCCGTGCTTCCTGCAGAAGTTAGAAAACTCGGAAGAGACAAACTCTCCCCCGTTATCAGTTCGAAACTTCTTAATCCGCAAGCCAAGCCGGCCTTCTACCAACTCCTTGAACTCCACGAACAAACGGAAGGCATCCGACTTCTCCTTTAAGAAGTACACCCAAGTATACCTTGAGTAGTCATCAACCAAGACAAGCATGTATTTGCTTCCACCAAGGCTGGCAGTAACAGTCGGTCCCATCAGGTCACCATGAATACACTCCAATGGTTTCTTGCTCCTTGTTTGAGATTTATCAAACGGAAGGCGATGTGCCTTACCGTATTGACAGCCCGCACAAACATGCCCATCACCAAAGGAGGACAACATCGGCAACCCCCTCACCAGACTTCTACTCGCCATTACCTTCAGCTTGTCCATGCCAACATGCCCCAGCCTCTCATGCCAGATAGCCGCACTATCATTGGCCCTCATCTTATCAACATAGGCACTGGTGGAAAGAACAAACAAGTTCTTCACCCTCCTCCCAACATGAGCAACATCAGCCTTTACCGCTGATACGTTGCGAAGGAACCTCACGTCTGTTGGCCCAAACAGAACGTGATACCCAGCGTCCACCGCGTTGGTCACCGAGAAGAGGTTCTTCTTCATGCCCGGCACGTGATACACACTCCTTAACGTGAGTGGCCCCTGATCACTACCCAAAGACACGACCCCCTCCTTCTCTACTGCATAAACAGTATTATCAGCAGTGATAATAGCTTCATTACCTGAGTAAGCCTGCATGGAGGTGAACTTCGACTTGTCTCCGGTGAGGTGATGACCACACCCGGAGTCGATAATCCACTCGCTGTTGAAGTCCTCAGCAGATAAGGCCCGGACACAAGTGCCCGTCATGAAAGCTCCTCCCCATTCTGCTTCTTCACTTCGTGAGCAAGCTTCCTCCTTTCCCGCAGCATGCCCAGGCTGCAATTTGACCTTGCAGTCCCGCTTGAAGTGCCCACGCTGATGACACCGGTAGCACTTCAGATTCTTCTTCCAGTCCTTAGGAGCATTGCTCCTCTCCGGCGGATATGAAGTTGAAGTCTCCTTCTCAACAGCGGCCTGCACCTTCTTCTTCTTCTTCCCTTCCCATCCCTTCTTCTTGCCTGAGAAGAGAGCCTCGCTGCCTTCCTGATTCAGATTCACTCCAGCCATCTGCCTTGCTAAGCTCTCCTGCGAGGCAAGCAGATTCTCCAGCTCCAGCAGAGACGCTGAGTAGCCCACCCTTGAACAGACGTAACAAAGGCCACATACTCCTTCCGCAAGCCGCGGAAAATGTGCCTTTTCATCTTTGCCTCAGAGATAGGCTCATCAGGATCCAGCGCCGACAGCTCAGCACACAAGCTCTTCATCTTTAAGAAGTACCTGGAGATGGAAAGGTCTCCCTGAGTTGCCCTGGCCAACTCATTCTCCAGGAACTGAAGCCGCGCCACATTCTTCCTATTGAAAAACTCATCAATGGTCGTCCAAATATCAGCAGCCGACTCAGATCCAATGATGTGATCAAACAGTTCCGGAGAGACAGCTCTTTTCAGAACGAACTCTGCCTTAGCATTAGTTCTTCTCCAGAGCCTCACCTGTTCAGCAGTACCGAAAGCAGCAGTTACTTCCTGTCTGTCGTCTCCACCGATAACTTCCCACAGCTCCTCGCCCAGAAGATAACTCTTCATGCACGACTTCCACTTTTTATAGTTAGTCGGCGTTAAGAGTTCAATGCCCAGACCTCTTGCTAAGCTTCCTTCCATTGCAACCACCTGTTGGTACCCTTCAGCAGCTCCGAGCAACAACACAGGTTGATCACCACTCAATCACTAAGTAACAACACTGGCTGACCTCCGCTCACGCAACTGAACCTCCGCAACCTCAGAAACCTCGCTCTGATACCATGTTAAAATTTTCTCAACGTGGTCAGCAAGATAGCCCAAACACCAAATTAATATCTTCGGAACTACCCAGTTTGCACGCTGAACCGCGGAAACCCAAGGACTAGAGGTTGCACCCAACAAAACAATGGAAGCACAAGAAGATCTTATTATGCATTCACTTCATTACAATCCGAGGCATACATAGCGAGACATGATTTCGCTAGTATTACAGCTGTAAACAGAAAGAACCAAAAAACAAGCCGGGCAGACAGAACTCCAGTCCGCCGAGACCGCGAGGTCGCCGAGACCGCCGAGACCGCCCAAGCTATGCTGCAATCCGCCGAATACCACGGAGTCCGCCGAGACCGCGAGGTCGCGCGGACAGACCGTTATTCGCCTCCTGCTGAACCCGAACTGAGGAACTCCCCTACCCGCCTGAAGCCGGCGGACAGGTTATTGAAGCTGGGAAAGTTGAAACAGAACTGACAAGCCGCAGAGCGACCTCCTGCTGAGTCCGCAGAGACCGCACACTTCCAAGCACTGACCGAAGTCACAGCCAAGCTCCTGGCTCCTTGAAGTTATCCGCGCGACCTGCACACAGCAAACCGTCAGCCTGAAACAATCCGCGCGGACTGAAAAACACAGACCGCAGCACTCGCCCAACCCAATTTACTGTTCACTCACGTTACTTCTGGTTACTGTAGATGTGCCAGGGGGGTCCTATTTATAGGCCAGGTGAGGAGTGTGGTCACCGCCCATGAGATAGCGACACCGCCCCAGCCCGCGCGAACACAAAACGACTGTCCGCTCAGTCCGCGAGGACTTAGCCAGTCACCAAGGGAAACCGCCAGGAGCAAGGCAACCAATGACGAACCCTCTCCAGTCCGCCCAAGCTAAGCGGACAAGGCACCAGCCCGCAAAGCTCCAACTGTTTCAGGACAGCACCCTCTTCAATGGCAGTCCGCACCAACCCGAGGCAGTCCGCAAGACTCACACCTCAATCCGCCACAAGTCCACGACCAAAGGCAAACAGCAACAGTCCGCCCGGTCACAGCGGACTTGGCGGATACGGCGGACACCATGAACTTGACACCAAGTGTGACCAAGTCCAAAACCATCAAGGGCCAGTGCGAGCATGGCGGACACAAAGTCCCGTCCGCCAAACACCCTAGCACAGACCGCAACCAGTCCGCGAGCTCCTCGCACTTGTCCAACGCAGCAGCACCAAGCCGGACTCCAAACATCAGTCCGCCAACCGGTCTCCACAGCAAGACCTGCTGTAACACCTGAGCTCGACAAGGCCTCAGCCAAGCTCAAGGCCCAGTCCGCAACAGCCCCAACCGCGGACACACCAGTCCGCAAGGCTTCCCGCGAACTCGAACCAACCCGCCAACAGCACAAACTTGCACCCGCGACCACTGAGCAATGCACCAGTCCGCAAGCCTCTCTATCCGCAGATACCAGGCCGCACCAAACCGCGGACTCCATGCAACAACCCGCTCAGAACACAGCCGGCTTCCACCAGACTTTTCACCAGGCCGCAACCTCAGTCCGCCCAGTCCGCCCAGTCCGCCAAAGCTGTCCGCACAGACCGCGCGGCCTGTCCCGTCACCCACTTCCACTTCACAAATTTCAACAATGAAATGCAGCTAATGGTTAGGAAGGAGGAAGAGAAGACTACCAGAGTTGAGCATAAAGAAAGAGCTATGGCTTTCAAGACAGAAGCCACTAGGAAATATAAAGTAAGTCTCCATCTCCACCTCCAAAAGTTGCTGAGACTGAGACAGATGAGTCAGAAAGCAAGAATTCTGAAAGCAGTGAGAGTGATGAAAATTTTGCAGCTTTCACTAGACATTTTCAGAAGTTTCTTAAGAAGAAACAGTGGAGGTCTAAGCCATCCACTTCACAGAAGTCATCAAAGAATGAAAGAAGAAAGTCCAGGCAAAGTAAAACTACATCCTCAAAGATAGTTTGCTATTGTTTTAACAAACAGGGACATGTTGTTGTTGACTGTCCAGAGAAGAGGAAAGAGTCAACTGATAAGAAGAAGACTCAAATCAAGGGCAAAAAGGAAAGGTCCTTTGTTGCTAAGAAGGACAAAAGTCTGTCTGATATATTATCTTCAGAATCAGATTCAGAAGCTGAAGCTTATATTGGACTATTTGCTGAAGAAGAGAAAGATGAGTTCATACAATTAATGAACTCAATATATGAGCATGAGGACAATCAGTTCCAGGGACTGATGGCCTTATCAGAAGGAGACAAAATTCAGGATCAGCCTGGACCAAGTCAGGTACAAAATTGTTCTGTTAGTTCAATTTCTAGTACTGAGTTAGATTCAGATACATCAGCATCAAGTGATGTTAGTGGATCTGAATATAAAGGAGATATCCATCAGTTGATTGATGAATATAGAGTAGTGTTGCAAGCTTTGAAGAAAAGCAAATCCTTGGCCAAGAGTCAGGCTAAGGAGATTGCCAGTCTTAAAGTTGCTGCAACAGATTTTGACAAGTTGCTTGATCAGAAATTAAATGAAATAGCCAGACTGAAGCACATTACTGTTATTCAGATGGGGACTATAACATTTAAAAATGATCAAATCAGAAATCTGGAGATTAGTCTTCAGAAAGAGAGAGATATAGTAGCAAGGTTTTCTAAACCAAAGTCTGTTCTACCTTTGATAGATGAGTTCATTTCTCAAAAGGGTAAAACTGGATTGGGGTTTACTAAACCTGCCAGGACTGTATAGTCCAAGTCTAAGGGCAAAGCCCCAGTGGTCAACAAGAAGCCTGCTGAAGATAAAACAGCCAGGGTTGTACCTAAACAAAGGTACAATAGATTTGAGTGCTGGTGTTGTGGCAAGGTAGGCCACTTTGCCATAGATTGTTGGCATAATTCAAATGCCAAGGTGACTAGCAAACTGCCTGCTAGAAATGCTACAGGTAGTTTTGTTAAGAGTAAGACTAACTTGCACCAAGGACCCAAGAATTATTTGTGTTCTAAGGTAAAATAATCTGTTTTGCAGGTGAGTCCAAGTGGCCATGCCCCAATATGGTACTTGGACAGTGGATGTTCCAGGCACATGACTAGAACTAGGGGATTGCTGAAGGACTATACACCAATCAAGGATGGTCCTAAAGTCACCTTTGGTGGTTCTGAAAAAGGAATCATCAAAGGCTTTGGTAACATTTCTAGCAACCTTATTACTATTACTCAAGTGGCTTATGTTAAAGGTTTGAAACACAACCTCATTAGTATAAGTCAGCTGAGTGATTTAGGATATGACATCTCATTTGTCAAAGATGGTTGTCATATCAGTAGGTCAAATGATCAAAAGATCATTCTGACATGTTATAGGAAGAGAAAGGTCTATTGTCTAGACATTATGTGTGAGAATAATGTTTCTCCTGTGTGTCTTGTAGCTGATGAGAAAGTCTCTCATTATGTCAAATGGCACAAGAGGCTAGCCCATCTTAACTATAAGACAATTGGTCAACTCTATAGTAAAGAGTTAGTGAGGTATGGTCCTCAGGTTAAGTGTATTAAGGATGGGATATGCTCAGCTTGTCAAAAGGGCAAGCAGACTAGATCCACCTTTAATAACATTGAGAACAAAGATGTTGTGAGGTGCTTATACCTCTTGTATATGGATCTCTTTGGTCCTATGCCAGTTCACAGCCTAGGTAGGAAGGTCTATACATTTGTGGTTGTAGATGACTACTCAAGGTTTTCCTGGGTGTTCTTCCTTAGACATAAATCTGAAACTCCAAGTATCTTATGCAGCTTTGTTAAACAAATTCAGAATGAATTGGACAGTACAGTGGTCAAAATCAGAAGTGACCATGGTACTGAATTTCAGTCTGACAGTATGACAAAACTGTGTGAAGAATTTGGAATTTTTCAGGAATTTTCTTCACCAAGAACACCTCAGCAAGATGACATTGCTGAAAGGAAAAATAGAACCTTGATAGAGTCTGGTAGAACCCTATTAAGTGACACATCTCTCCCTGAATATTTCTGGGCTGAGGCAGTAAACACTGCATGTCATGTAATTAATAGGGCTACTATCACCAAGAGCCACAATAAGACCCCCTATGAGATTGTGAAAGGCAGAAAACCAAATCTATCTTATTTCAGGATCTTTGGTTGTAAATGTTATATACTTAACAATGGCAGGTCTTACTTAACCAAGTTTGCTGCCAAATCCCAAGAGGGGATCTTTGTTGGGTATAGCAACAACAGTAAGGCTTATAGGGTCTACAACTTGACTACTCAAGTTGTAGAAGAGTCTGTTCATGTAGTTTTTGATGAAGCCAGACTCATTAATAATGAATTGTCTAGAAGTATTTGCAGCTCTACAGGTGTGACTGAGAAGCTGGACAAGCTTACTATTGAAGAAGGTTCTACTGCAAGTCAGCAAGTGGATGATAGTGGCTGCTGTCCAGGGGGAGTACTAGATACACCTGATGCAGAAGAAGACCAAGGTGTGCAGCAAGATGAAGAAGCTAAAGGTGTACAACCTAAATATAGGCTGCCTCCAGCAAATAGACATCTAAAAGATCATCCAGCCAATCAAATTATTGGTGATCTCAGATAAGGGGTACAAACAAGGAGCAGGAATCTAAGTTCAGTTCTCTACTCCAGCTTTCTATCCCAAGAAGAGCCAAAGAAAATTGAAGAAGCAATCCTAGACCCTCATTGGATTGAGGCTATGCAAGAGGAGCTGAACCAGTTCAAAATATGCAATGTCTGGGAGCTAGTTCCTAAACCCAAGGACCACAACATTATAGGAACTAAGTGGATCTTTAGGAACAAGATGGATGAACATGGAGTTATTGTGAAGAACAAAGCTAGACTGGTTGCTAAGGGATATAGGCAGGAAGAAGGTATTGACTTTGATCAAACCTTTGCTCTAGTAGCCAGACTGGAGGCCATAAGGATATTTCTTGCCTATGCAACCTATCAAGGGTTTAAAGTATACCAAATGGATGTTAAGTCAGCTTTTCTGAATGGAAATCTAAAGGAAGAAGTCTATGCAGAACAACCATCAGGTTTTGTTGATTCTACTAAATCTAATTATGTTTATAGACTTAGGAAGGCATTGTATGGGTTAAAACAAACCCCTAGGGCTTGGTATGAGACCTTGTCTAGTTTTCTCATTGAGAATATATTCACAAGGGGGAAAATAGACAAGACTCTCTTCGTTAGGGAATCCAGAGGCAAGATCATCTTAGTCCAAATATATGTAGATGACATCATATTTGGGTCTACAGAAAGTAGTCTTTGCAGGAAGTTTGCAAAACTAATGCAAGGATAATTTGAAATGAGCAGTATGGGGGAACTTAAGTTCTTCTTGGGTCTCCAAGTTAGACAGACTGAGGATGGTTTATCCGTATGCCAGTCTAAGTTCACCCTAGAGTTGATAAGGAAGTATGGTATGGAATCATCCACTACCATGAAAACTCCTATGGGGTCAACAATGTCTCTAAGCAAAGATGATGCATGGAAACCTGTAGATGAAACTTTGTATAGAGGGATAGTTGGCTCCCTACTATATTTGACTACAAGTAGACCAGATATCATGTATGCTACATGTGTCTGTGCTAGGTATCAAGCTTGCCCTAAAGAATCTCACTTGACAGCAGTCAAAAGAATTTTGATATATCTTAAGGGAACTCCTTATCTAGGCCTTTGGTACCCTAGGAATGGAGAGTTTAAACTGACAGGTTATTCAGATGCAAATTTTGCAGCCTGCAAGGAAGATAGGAAAAGTATAACAGGTACCTGTCAATTCCTAGGTGGAAGGCTGATATCATGGAGTAGCAAGAAACAAACAAGTGTGGCTATCTCCACAGCAGAATCAGAGTATATTACTGCAGGAAGTTGTTGTGCTCAACTTCTCTGGATACAACATCAATTAGAAGATTATGGTATTCAAGTAAGTAGAACACCTTTATTTTGTGATTCTACTAGTGTTATTTCTATTGCAAACATTCCTGTCTCCCATAGTAGGACTAAGCACATAGAAATTAAATACCATTTTCTAAGAGAACATGTGGAAAAAGGAGATATTTCACTAGAATATATTAATACAGATAATCAGCTAGCTGATGTGTATACTAAGCCCTTAGATGAAACCAAATTCAATAAATTTAAAATTGAATTAGGTATGATAAACTTAGAATAGTTTACAAAAAATTGGCTAAGTAAAATGGTGTCGACACACAAAGTTGTTTGTGTCGACACAAAAAAGTGGTGTCGACATTTAAGAGAAATGGTATCGACACATCTAAACAGTCAGTGTCGACACTTAAGAGAATTAGTGTCGACACATGAAAAGTAGGTGTCGACACATCCAGGGTGTTGTCGACACTTAGGATTTACTTAGAATTAGTCTAGTAAAGTCTCGACTAAGTGTCGAGCAAAGCGGTGTCGACACATAAACAAGTGTCGACACATATATTCTATCGACTATACTTGTGTCGACACATAGTTGTCGAGGCATTATAAGTAAGTGTCGACACTTTTAAACAGTGTCGACACAATTTAAGTATTTTGACGCGTCCTTTCATCTTCGATTCTAGAAAGGTATAAATAGGTTTTTGCCATTGTTTGTCAACACGCTCACCAAAGTTTCGAGACCAAACTTGTGTGTCGACATCTCTCTTCTCTAAATTCTAATTTCTTCAAACCCTAATGGCGCCCAAGCTAGAAGAGAATGTTAATGAAGGTTATGAACTTGTGCGACATGCCTTTGATGACGCGGAACCTGAAATCAAAGGTATGGTAACCCTAATTGCCGAATCTGGACTGGAATACCTTGTTTCAGAACCCATCAAGATCTGGAAGAAGGAGGTCTTAGAATTTCTGAGTGCAGCTTCAGTTGATGATTCTGGACTCAAGATTAAATCCAGAGTTCATGGAACCAAGGTTAAGATCACACAAAAGAGTCTGAGGAAGGTACTTCAGCTACCAAGAACTAAGGAGGAAGAAGATGTATCTGCTTCTAAGACTAGAGAAGCATTGAGATGGCGTGGACTGGATTCAAACTTGAAAATTAGCTCAGTATTCAACAAAAAAGGAATGAACATTCAAGGGAAATTCTTGTCTGAAATAGTTGGCAAAGTCATCCTGAGCAAGCCTGGAGGCCATGACAGAATTTCAGCTTATATGTTCAGTTTGATGACAAGGTTAATCTTCAAACCAAATACTGACTGGTCTACAGTTCTGTTTGAGAAGATAAAAGAAAGTATGAAGAAGCCCAATCTGGGTAGAATTCTAAGTCTTTACCTATCTAGGAGCATACCAAAAGTAATGAACCAAGCTGCAGGTTCAAAGATTAACCACATGAGGAAGATGGATATGAGAATCTTCTCTAGGTGGGTTAGAGTATTGACCAAGGAAATGCCAACTCCAGTATAGGACACACCCCTGAAGAAGAAGAAGAAGACAGCCACTGTGGCTCAAGAATCCTCCAGTAGCTCTGAAGAGCAAGTAGTTTTTACTCCTGATGAGGAAGAAACTGGAAATGTTGGACAATCTCCAGCTAGACAAGAAGATGCAGAAAGGCAGGGGGAGCTACCACCAGCAAGCCCAATTCACCTGGATTCACTCCAGGGGGAGCCTTTACTTGTGGAAGAGCCAAATCCACTAGAGAGTGAACAAGCTACTCAAACCATACTATAGGTAATAACTGACATTAATCAATTACATTTCTCTATAGAGGATGAAGTTTTGTCTGATTTGTTACCTGATATTCATCATCAAACTCAGATACAACCTCAACCCCAAGATGTTGTCATGGAAGACACATCTGTTGCTGATAAAGTGGTTAATGAAATAAGAGATTCTCCTGCCCTTCTTTAACAGGAATTTTCCTTAGAGGAGTTGTTCCCTGATCTTCTACAAACAAATTTTGAGAAAGAGAAAGCTGCTGCTGAGGGGGAGGAGATCCATGTTGAGGGGGAACATGTGGAGACTGTAGAGAAAACTGCAAGGAGACTGAGAAGCCAAAGGATGCTGAGGAACCACCAAGGACTGAAAAGGATTCACATCCTAGTCCTAAAGACAGAGTGGATATTGCTAGCACATTTTCTTCAGAGTATGAAGAGACTGTTAGGGCCAAGAAGATGAAGTTCCAAGTCTTCAAAAAAAGGAGCCAGAACTATAAGAAAGCCCTACAAACAATTGCTCCACAGCCTACCCCATCTACTGATTACAGTTCACTGATGGTGGCTTTACAAATCAAGCTGGATGAGCAAAGACAAGCTCTGGAAAAATATGTGGATGAAGGGCATAAGTCACTTCAATTTGATCTGGCCCAAGACATCAAGTCTATTAGATTTGAAGTAAATCTTAACAAGAAAGAAATGACTGACTGCTTCCATAAGGGAGGGAATGCAGTAGTCTATCTGGCTACACATCAAGAGAAAATAAAGACACAACTTGATGAGCTCAAAGTGAAGCAAGGCTATGTTCTGGAAAACCAGATAAGGATGAATGATAATCTAACTGCTTCACATAATGCTATTATAACTGAAATGAAGAGTCTAGCTACTGCTCAGACTACAGCAAGTGCTACTGCCAAGGCTGAATTTGACAAACAATTGCAAGAGAGCCTAACTGCTGTTAAAACTGCTATTGAAGACTCTCAGAAGGCTATAACTGAAAAGCTCCAAAGGTTGAAACCTTTCTATAAGGATGGAGTAAACTATCTGAATGTACAGATAAGGTTCCAGAAAGATGATCTGAGGGATCACATAGAGAGAGAAGTCATAAAGGGGGAGAGGGTATTAGTCAAGGCAGGCTCTGATCATGCAAAGTGGATTTCAAATTCCATCAGAGCCACCCTTGGATATCCACCCTTATGTGATGATGACAATGTTGCAGAGTCTGGAATCAATCCTGCATATCTTGGAGGAGAGCAAGCTGAAGTAGCTCAAGTGATATACCCTCCACCAGACTTTGATATGATACATCAAGAAATACAATCTATGTATAGTCCTCCTGAGGGCAATCAGAATGTCATCATAGAGAAAGTTATTCAGCCTGTGCCAGAGGCAATACTCAAAGAACAATAGGCCTTATTAAAGGAACAAGAGACTCAATTGTTTAAGAAAATATTCAGAGAGCAAGCTGAATTGAGACCTGATTTTGAATAATGGAGCCCCACCTCCAATAATATCATTTTGACTGCTTGGAAGGCTGCTAAAGATAATATTCTGGATAGAGGCAAATGGTACTCTGAACAAGAGTGGAGGAAACATGAGAACAGGCAAGAGGTTATTGTTCAATATAGAAGAAAGGCTAAGATGGGAAAGCTACCTCCTACTGCACAGGAGCATAGCAAGTACTTCCCAAAGCCTTATCATTATTTTGAAAGGCAGAAGATCAAGGCTGAAGAGCAGAAAAAGAAAGATCTTAAAGGGAAGAAGCCTGCTGCTACTGATGACACTGAAGCTCAAGTTCAAGCAAAGATTCAATCTGGAAAATGGATTGTAATCAAGGAGCCAGAGCTGCCTTAGGATAAAAATTTTTCTTAAGTTTACTATGTGTAATCAGTTGCATTCAACTTTCTGTAAACTTTTGAATAATGAAAATATTGAAGTTGTTAGAACAATATGATATGTGTTAAATCTATTACATTACTGTTCTGAGATATTTGTGTATACATGTTTTGTTTATACATGTTTATGTACTTACCCTGTCATTTAATATTGTTTTACATCATACTGTGAATTTGTTATGTATGGTGTATATCATTGACTAAGGGTTATGACTTCTCCAAATAGGGGGAGATTGTTGGGTACATTGGAAATATGTACCTGATTTGAAGAAGCCTCACCCAACTCAATGATATACATCAAGGTGTATTTGATGTGTTTTGAGTTTCTTTGTGCAGGTTAAGTAATTGCAGGGAAAGCTTAAAAGTTTCTAAGTGCATGTGTCGACACCCAGAAGAAAAGTGTCGACATTTAAGAGAGCTTGTGTCGACACTTAGAGAAGCAGTGTCGACACTTGGAGTAGTTGTGTCCACACCAGGGATGCAGAGTCGACACCAGAAGATAAGTGTCGACACATACAGGCAGTGTCGACACACAATGAAGAAATGTCTAAAGAATCAGTGTCGACACTTAGAATCAGTGTCGACACCCAGAGGAACTTTGTCTACATCAAAAGTTTCGACACTAGGAGGCTGTGTCGACACTCAGCAAAACATCAACAAAGTTCAAGTACAAGTGTCGACACTAGGAGGCTGTGTCGACACTCAGCAAAAGTATCAACACATGAAGCATGTGTCGACACAAAGGAGATGTGTCGACACTCAGCAAAAGTCTCAACACATGAAGAATGTGTCGACACAAAGGAGATGTGTCGACACTCAGCAGAAGTTTCAACACAGAAGACATGTGTCGACACAAAGAAGATGTGTCGACACTTAACAAGTTCAACACA
Source organism: Platanthera guangdongensis (assembly GCA_039583875.1). Taxonomy (NCBI): domain Eukaryota; kingdom Viridiplantae; phylum Streptophyta; class Magnoliopsida; order Asparagales; family Orchidaceae; genus Platanthera; species Platanthera guangdongensis. The sequence continues at coordinate 54,304,522 of CM077150.1, forward strand.
AGAAGATGTGTTGACACAAAGGAGTTGTGTCGACACTTAGTAGAAATCAACTAAGTATTGAAGAAGAAGGACTTGTGTCGACACACGGAATCAGTGTCGACACTTAACAAGTTCAACACAAGAAGATGTGTCGACACAAAGGAGTTGTGTCGACACTTAGTAGAAATCAACTAAGTATTGAAGAAGAAGGACTTGTGTCGACACACGGAATCAGTGTCGACACATTCAGAAGAAGCTGTGTCGAGATACAGATACAACAACACAAGGAGTTGTGTCGACACCAACAAGGCTAGTGTCGACACTTAGTCTACTTGTGTCGACACTTAGTCTATCAGTGTCGACACTTAAAGACTGACTGTCTCGACACTTTCAGACAGTTACAGAAAATTCAAGAAGTGACTGGATGACTTGACAGTTGCCATTCCAGCCAGTCTACTGCAACTGTCAGAGCTGTCAGAAAGTTGTTAGAAACCGGAACAGCCGGTTACCTTGGAGAAAGTCTATATAAAGACCCTTCTCCTTCAAAAAAAAAAAATTGAAGATTGAGTATTGGATTCATTGAAGATCTAACAACACTAAAAGAAGAAGACCTTCAAGTGAAGATCTAAGAAGTTGGAGAGAGAGAGCTCCTTCTAAGAAGACGGCTGTTGAACCAGGCTGTGAAGAAAGTTTCAGATTGAGATCTGATTCTTAAGTCAGCAGTGATTGAAGATCATCTGCATAGAGTTTCAACCCTACTGTGTTCTAATTCAAGAAGATTTGAAGAAAGCCAAGGGAGGTTGATCTCAGCAAAGTTCTTCCAAGAACTCATCAAGAAACCAGTCAACTCTTCTCTCTCATTCTGAGTTGTGGGTATATACTTTGTAATTTTAATTTCTTGTAGGATCCTAAGGGATCTGAGTTGTAAGCCTGAAATTATAAAGGCTGAGTGGTAGGTCCTGTGTGCCTGAGTGTAGGAGATTCATTTCTCTAAGTGTAGGCCTTGTTGAGGGCTGAGTGTAGGCCTTGTTGAAGGCTGAGTGTAGGCCTTTGTGAAGACTGAGTGGTAGGGCTGTGTGCCTGAGTTGTAGGAGTGGGATCACTCTGAGTTGTAGGAACCTATTTGGGGTTCTGAGCTGTAAGATCTGTGGATCTGAGAAGTAGTGGAGAAGTTAGGCCGAATCTAGTACACTACTAGATAGGCGAAGGGGGAAAGTGGATGTACCCAGACCTTGGGTAACCACTATAAAATCTGTGTGCTTTATTCTGTGATTGCTGTGGTGTATGTGTTGTATTGCTGTGAAGAATTGCATATAATTCTGTGTTTCTGCCTTTAAAGTTTAAAAAGATTAAGTGCACCTATTCACCCCCCCTCTAGGTGTTTAGGCACTAGTTCTTTCAGGGAGATTGTTGGGTACATTGGAATATATGTACCTGATTTGAAGAAGCCTCACCCTACTCAATGATATACATCAAGGTGTATTTGATGTGCTTTTTTTTTATTTGTGCAGGTTAAGTAATTGCAAGGAAAGCAAAAAAGTTTCCAAGTCCATGTGTCGACACCCAGAATAAAAGTGTCGACACTTAAGGAGGCTTGTGTCGACACCTAGAGAAGCTGTGTCGACACTTGGAGTAATTGTGTCGACACCAGGAAGGCAGAGTCGACACCAGAATGAAAGTGTCGATACATACAGGAAGTGTCGACACACAATGAAGAATTATCTACATAATCAGTGTCGACACTTAGAAGCAGTGTCGACACCCAGAGAAACTTTGTCGACAGCAAAAATGTCGACACTAGGAGGCTGTGTCGACACTCAGGAAACTTCAACAAAGTTCAAGTACAAGTGTCGACACTAGGAGGCTGTGTCGACACTCAGTAAACTTCGACAAAGTTTAAGTACAAGTGTCGACACAAAGGAGATGTGTCGACACTCTGCAAAGTCTCAACACATGAAGAATGAGTCGACACAAAGGAGATGTGTCGACACTCACAAAAAGTTTCAACACAGAAGGCATGTGTCGACACAAAGAAGATGTGTCGACACTTAGCAAGTTTCAACACAAGAAGATGTGTCGACACAAAGGAGTTGTGTCGACACTTTGCAGAAATCAACTAAGTATTGAAGAAGAAGGACTTGTGTCGACACACAGGATCAGTGTCGACACATTCTAAAGAAGCAGTGTCGAGAAGCTGTTACAACAATACAAGGAGTTGTGTCGACACCATAAAGGCTAGTGTCAACACTTACTCTACTTGTATCGACACTTAGTCTATTTGTGTCGACACATAAAGACTACCTGTCTCGACACTTTCAGACAGTGATAGAGATTTCAAGAAGTGACTGAATGACTTGACAGCTGCCATTTCAACCGGTCAACTGCTACTGTCAGAGCTGTCAGAAGGTTGTTAGAAACCGGATCAGCCGGTCACCGTGAAGAAAGCTTATATAAAGGCTTATTCCTTCAACAGAAGGAAGGATCGATCAATGAAGTGAAAAATAACACAACAAGAAGTAGACCTTCAAGAGAAGATCTAAGAAGTTGGAGAGAGAGAGCTCCTACTAAGAAGACCAGCTGTTGAACCAGGCTGATAAGGAAGATTCAGATTGAAATCAGAATCTCAAGTCAGCAGTTGATTGAAGATCATCTGCATAGAGATACAACCCTACTGTGTTCTAATTCAAGAAGCTTTGAAGAAAGCCAAGGGAGGTTGATATCAGCCAAGTTCTTTCAAGAACTCATCAAGAAACCAGTCAACTCATCTCTCTCTATCAGAGTTGTGGTTATATACTTTGTATTTTCTAATTTCTGTAGGATCTTGTATAGATCTGAGTTGTAAGCCTAAATCTATAAAGGCTGAGGTAGGGCTTGTGAGCCTGAGTGTAGGAGAATCATTTCTCTAAGTGTAGGCCTTGTTGAAGGCTGAGGTAGGGCTGTTGTGCCTGAGTGTAGGTCTTGTTGAAGACTGAGTGGTAGGGCTTGGTGCCTGAGTTGTAGGAGTGGGATCACTCTGAGTTGTAGGAACTTATTTGGGGTTCTGAGTTGTAAGATCTGAGGATCTGAGGAGAAGTGGAGAAGTTAGGCCGAATCTGGTACACTACTAGATAGGCGAAGGGGGAAAGTGGATGTACCCAGACCTTGGGGAACCACTATAAATCCTGTGTGCTCTCTGTGAATGTATGCTTGTGTGGTTGCTGTGCTGTGATACTTGTATAATTGCAATTACTGTATTATATTTCTGCCTTTAAAGTTTAAAAAGAGATAGGTCACCTATTCACCCCCCCCCCCACTCTAGGTGATTAGGCACTGTTTCTTTCAATTCTTACCCGAGTTCCCCAGACTTAAGTCTTTTGGTTAGGAGACTTGCAACCAGGAATCACTTTTGAATGGAGATGACAACCCATTATACGGGAGGGGGTGAGAGAGTGATTATGTCTTCTCTTTCTCAATAAACTGAGAAGACGTATATGGATTGATGTTTAGCAAAAGCTCCCCCTGAATTATTGAATGGTTTAGGAAGATTTGGAAGTTTTGTTGCAGGGTGATAGGTCTTCAATTAGAGTCCTTGACAAGCAATGATGCAGGAGCTTCTTAACTGATTTGATATTCGTTGTCCTTGGAAGTCCTGGAGAGAATGTGGAAGAAGAAGACTCTTGATATTGTATGATTGTTCTTCTTCTTCTGAATGATGATCACTGCCTATCACTGTAAGCTTCAGTATAATTTCTGTGTAAAGCTTTTCTGCTATAGTATGAATTCTTGCAGTCAGTCTTTTTATGTCTCTATTTTTCTGACTGTTAGACTGAGTATCAATCTCTAATCACTTGAACCTTGGTGTTCTTTTCTTCTATCACCTTTCAAAAATTTGAATCCTCTGTAATTAATGCTGACGGCCTGAGAATAATCGGCATTAATGTAATTCCCCAACTGTCTTGTGGAAAATCGGCAAGTAATATTCCTGAGGAAGACTGTAATTAATGCTCCCTCTAACGGATACATTCAGAGAATGTTAAAGCATTAATTTGTCAGGAATTATCACATTTGATTGAGGACAGAATGCCGAAAGTGGCTAAGTCTGGAATCGTCAAATCAGTTGGCAAAATTCGTCGAACTGAGTTACCAATTCGTCGAGCGGAGATATTGAATTCTTCGACCAGACGGATTCCTATTCGTCGAGCTGAGTTCCAAGATTGTCGAGCTGATAACACAAGCTGCATGCTTCAGAGCCTTTGCCTTTTCTGTCTGAAGTTCGTCGAGCTGAGTGTGTAGCTTCGTCGACTGGAGTTCAGCAACCATTCTGGACTTAGTCGAGTATTTTTGTGTTGACTGATATTCTGTGTGTCGACATGAATCTTCTGGTGTCGACACAGGTTTTCTGGTGTCGTCATAAGTTTTCTGGTGTCGACATAAGTTGGTGTCGACACATGCCCTAAGTGTCGACACAAATCTTCTGATTCCAGAATTCGTCGAGTAGAGTACTAAGTTCATCGACCTGAGAAGTTGTGAACTTTAGATCCAAGTTCGTCGAGCTTAGAATCTTATTCGTCGACCAAAGTCTGAAGTTGGACTTAGAATAATCTGAAGTTATCCTGACTTTAGTTTGTTGGAGTATCCCAATTTTCATCGACTAGAGAGTGAAGATCGTCGAGCTCAGCTCAGAGAAATATCTAAAGTTCGTCGAGCTGAGAACGTCTTTCGTCGACCTGAGTTCGACGAACGTCGAACTCATTTTACGTAGTCTTGAAATCTTCTAAGTCTTGAGTCTCTGATAGTCTTGTTGATAGCTGGTCCATCTGATGTTGACTCTAAGGACTTGGCCTAGACTCTAGGACACAACTTTGACTCTGGTTATACATGTTGGGTCACATCCTAAGTTAGTGAACCTAACCCAAATCAACTAAGGATCCAACACTTAATGAACAACATACTAGGACGCTTCCCAGTCCTTATCTCATATGGTGTTTTCAGAACCGTTTTCGTTGGAGCACGATTTAGTGTAAAAGCAGCAGTTTCTAGAGCAAAACCCCAAAAGGAAACAGACAGATCTGCATGACTCATCATCGACCGTACATGTTTAACAGAGTACGATTCCTCCGCTCGGACACACCATTATACCGTGGTGTTCTAGTTAGAGTGAGCTGTGATACAATATCACACTCTTTCAGATGATCATGAAACTCATGACTCAGGGATTCGCCATCTCGATCAGATCTGAGTGCTTTAACCTTCTTACCCAGCTAGTTTTCTACTTTGTTCTAAAATCTTTGAACTTTTCAAAGGTCTCGGATTTGCACTTCATAAGATATACGTATCCATATCTACTAAAGTCATCTGTAAATGTAACAATGTAGAAATGCCCATCTTTAGCCATAGAACTCATGGGTCCACATACATCCCTATATACTATGCTCAAGAGATCATCAGCTCTCTCATTGAAACTAGTGAAAGGGAACTTAGTCATCTTGCCTAACAAACAAGAATCATATCTCTCAAATGATTCATAATCAAATGAGTCTAGTAGTCCATCTCTATGGCGCTTGGATATGCGTTTCTCATTTATATGACCCAAGAGACAATGCCAAAGGTACGTAGGATTTGAGTCGTTCATTTTTAGTTTTTTTTAGTATTTTCTATATTATAGATCTGATGGTCTAAGTTTAAAATATATAAACCATTAAACATTTGGGGTATACCATAACAAACATCATTCTTAAATATAGAACAACAATTGTTCTTAATAATAAAAGAAAATCCAATCATGTCCAAACATGAAATAGATATAATGTTCTAAGTTATAGAAGGAACATAATAACAATTATCTAGTTCTATTACAAGCCCACTAGGTAAAGAAAGACGGTAAACTCTTACGACGAGAGCAGCAACTCTTGCTCCATTGCCAACACGTAGGTACACCTCCCCTTTACTCAACAATCTTCTCCTTCTTAGTTCCTGCATATTTATACAAATGTGAGAACCACATCCGGTATCCAATACCCAGGATGAAGGAACCGAAAGATTTATCTCTATAACATTGATATCTGAAGCAAAAGCCATACCTCTTTTCATCTTGTGCAGACCCTCAATGTACGAAGGACAATTCTTCCTCCAATGACCATCCTTGCCATAGTGGTGGCATTTCTCTTCTTTCACTAAGTCTTTCTTCTTTAGTGATGAAGACTTGGGCTTAAGAGATGACTTATGTCCTAACTTTGTCTTCTTGATGCCCTTGGCCTTGTACTTGCCTTTATGAACCATCAATATGGGGCTAGCATGGTTGGCCTTATTCATATTAATTTCGGCAGTTCTCAACATGCCTAGGAACACGGGCTGTGTCTTATCAATTTCATTCATGTTATAGTTCAAGACGAACTGCTCATAACTGTCCAACAACGATTGCAGAATCAGGTCTGTGGCCAACTCTTGGCCCAAAGGGAAGCCTAGTCTCTCAAGGTTCTCTATATACCCAATAATCTTGAGTACATGAGTCCCTACTAGGTCCTGTGCTCCCATATTACAATGGAATAATTCCTTAGTGATGTCAAACCTCTCTTGATGAGCTTTCCCTTGAAATATTTTCTTGAGATGCTCGTCAATTTCCTTGCAACCCATTTTCTCATGTTTCTTTTGGAGCTCAGAGTTCATGGTTGCTAGTATGAGGCATTCGACATCTAAGGAGTCATCAAGATACTTCTTATAAGCATCCTTATAAGAACGGGACGAATTCCCGGCACACTCTTCAGGGGATTCCTCTTCCAAAACATAGAGCTTGCGCTCTTGCCTAAGAATAACTTTCAAGCTCTAGTACTGGTCTAAGTAGTTTGTCCCACTTAGTTTATCCTTCTCAAGGATGGCCCTATGGGACAGGGTGTAGTGAGATCCACTTGCCATGAAAATTCTACAAGGATTAAGTAGAGAAACATTAGTACTACATTTCAAAATATATCTTATCATTTTAATTAGGACTTTAATCAAAACAACTCCCACAATTTTTATCAAATTGATAACCCTCGATATCAATTCAGAGAGCATATGCGAGTTACTCTCTTAGTGGACAAGGTCCATATTTCACTAACACAATGAGTCGGCTTTGGTTTTTCTCTCACAATGTAGTAATTTAGGTAGTCAATGCTTGCTAATTGCATCACTATGCAACTCCTGTATAGTTGGTGAATAACTCTTTATTCGCATCCATCATATGGTGCATGCCAACCCTATGCCTTTAGGTACTCACCTTTGTGGTCACCCAGTTAAGTTTGACCCAATGTCGACAGTGGGATATCACAATTATCTGCTCGCACCCTTACCAAGATAGATTAATGAACCTTGCTTTGGCAAGCCCACAATTCATAGATCGAGGCAGGAAGAGTGTCATCCATCGAAAGGCATCTGAATACTTAATATTGCTTAAGGGATTTTTAAAAAATTGATTAACACTTAATCATAGTTAACTATTAACCAGTGTACACATCCACAAAATAAAAAAACAACAATCAGAATCCAAATGCATCCCAGATGTGCATAAGGAAATCATCAACACTTGATTAACTAAGCTATATTTGAACATCAAGAACTCCTCTTAATCTTCAGATCTACATGCACTTGATATGAGCAACATAGATTCCACTTATAAGGAAATAAATAAAGAAATCGCATGCGTTCTCGGTGAGGATCCAAGAATAGATTTGGGCATTTTTAGAACATTTCTAAATTTCCAGATCTACACGCCATGGATTTAACAACTTTTGAAATAATGAATATCGTTGAACCTCGCTCTGATACCACAGTTGGGTTTTTCTGTATGACACAACACTTGTGCATGGTGGAATAAAGGAATTGAACAAGAAAACCCCAAAATAGTTTGGATCTAGCGTTATACATTGATCAAGAAGAAAGTGCTATAAAATAAAATTACCTTTGCGGGATTGAGTCGATACTCAACCTAGTTGTTCTAGAAGATCTGTCGATCACTTAACGGCTAAAGTCCTTAGTACAGAATAATATCTGCACCTCTACAGTCGATCCACACAAAAGGGAGAACCCATAGAGTCTTGTCGAGCAAGATCTAGGTCGGGATATGGCACTCTGCGTATTCATAGATTATAAGATCTGTTACAGAAAAGGAGGCGACGACACTCGCCGAAATCGGGGTCAGCGATGGTGACGGGATCGGTAAAGGCAAAACAACTTCCATCAGCCTTTTAGGTCTCCGTTTTCATACAATCCGGCTTGTGTGCTAGGCAGAATCAACCCGTCATACTTCTTAAAGAGAAACCCTAAAATCTTCTATTTATACCTAAAGGAATAAACATAGCAGCCCGTCGCTATTCACAGACCCACGACTTGGAATACAGCATTTCGACCAGAAAACCCTTGTCTCGACAAATTTTTGAGTATCCATAACAAATTCGACGATTCGTCGAGTATACATAACATACTCAACGAATTGTCTAGTATCCATAAGATACACGATGAAGGCTTTAGTGAACTCAACGCACTCACTGCTCTCAGTATAAAACCCACTGAATCAACATTTGACTCGATGAAGGCGTTGAGTGAACTCAACGTACTCAATGCCTAAGTGCCAGATTTTTCGAACCAGCCTTTGACTCGACGAAGATGTTGAGTGAACTCAACGCACTCAACGCCTGAGAACCAGACTCATCGAATCAACACCTTGACTCAATGAATTGTTGAGTAAACTCAACGCACTCAATGCTTAAGTGCCATACTCGTCGAATCAACACTTTGACTAGACGAATCATTAAGTAAACTCAACACACTCAATGCCATCATTCGATGAGTCAACACTTGACTCGACGAAAGCATTGAGTGGTTTCAACGCACTCGACGCTTTAAAGTCTTGCTGAGCTAAGTCATTTTCACTCATCATATGAGTAAAGCCAAACTAATCCAATCTCCCAAATTCTCCAAACATTCTTATATGCTCATACTGCGTCGGCAATGAGACTACATGCTTGATCACTTCTAGATCACAATGGTAACGCCAACAATGCAAGGCCTTAAGGTCAAAACTCTCTTTTGTATAACATTTCTTCGTGATGTGGACATTCATGGCTTGGTTTTAAAATAAAAATTTCCGCTAGTGCTTTCTCTACTCTTGCATAATTATAGTTTATGGTTTCTTCTTATCATCTATTAATTCCTAGTTTATACATTTAATAAGGCATAGGGTCCCGAGCAGACCTATTTTTATATTATTTGTATAGATAGGGTATTGTAATTTTGTATAAAAATATAGATTTTTGATCTGTAGTCTTGTGGATTTTAGGCCAAATTAATTTAAGGTATGGAGTGTACGTGTAGTGCGCTAACCAAAAATGACTAGTTTTGAGATAAATGCCCACTTAAAAATGAAAACATTCCTATTTGCGGAACATAAGAGTTCTTTGATTGTTATTTTGCTATGTTTTCAATCAATAAATTGTGTGTTTTACGATTATAGGTGAATAGGAGTGGAGCAAGGCAATATCAACCTTGTAGCACTACTAAACATAGTGTGTATACTAAAGTACCAACAACCCCCTCCTTCTACTGAAACAATTAGATTGGACGCAGAAGTTGTCTTTTCATGCTTAGTGTATAACCGAGAAGGCTTGTATAGTCTCCTATTCCTAAGGTAGCCCTAGTGTCGGTCGTGGGAGTTGAGCCTATTGCTAAGCTACCAGAACATTACTAATAATTAAAGAAGGTTCTAAGATTCAATCCTCTGCCAATTGCGGGGACCAAATCCCCAATAGAAGCAGATGGCTGGTTATCAAGGATATAGAGAACCTTAATAGTGATAAGCAAGGATGACATGAAGGTCATCTTAGAAACCTTCCTATAAAATAATGCGAAGAAGGTCACCTTAGCTACCTTCCTATTAAAAGGGTCTACAGGGCTCTGGTGGGAAGAAAAGTTAGTACGTAAGTTTACTAAGCAACAAGTTATTGGGGTCTTGATGGGAGACTTCTCAAAGTTATTCTTTTATAGACATATTCCCTCTTTCCAACGCATCACATTATAGAACCAATTTCTATGTCTAACTTAGGTAGGTCGCTCGGTAGATGATTACCTGTATGAGTTCACTAGGCTTGGTTACTACACATGATCAATGTTAGAGTTTGAGGATGCCAAAACCAACACATACTATGAAGGATAATGAGATGACTTAATTCTTCTATGAGCGGGTCCCATGACACTTGGTTTTCACGTCTTAATGCATACTGCTAGATCCTTAGAGATGGACATAGAGAGAGTCTAGTGTAAGATTATTTTAAATGCCAAAAAGTTAGAGTTCAAACTGCAAAACTCTCACTCAAGGTCTTACTTTAGGAGGCACAAGAAGAGATCCAAGTTTTCAGAGTTAGCTCCCTCCACAATTTTGGGAGACACAACTGGCATGGTCCAATGTCTTTCTACAAATGAGGTAAGGTGGGGAACATGACCCGAGTATGTTGGAGAGGCCCTCCAAATACAAAGACTCTAGCAGTGGAGTAAGCTCATGCGTCAGGTCCAAGTTATGTTGAGAAAGGGATGGCAATGGAATCTTCCGCATCCAAGTGTCCTTTAGCCCAGCCGAGAGCATATTCACTTGGCTAGCAGGATGCCATTCAGCAAAGCGATGTCACCATATTCACATATGATTTATAAGTTAAATTTTACAGCTTAATGTGATTTGTACTTCATGTGTTATTATGTGCTTTTGTGTTTACAATTAGGCTTTGTCATAAAATTTAACAATCCGACGAGAGCTCTCTTTGACACTTGAGCATCAGACTCATTTTTATCTAAGAACTTTGTGGTTTGTATCAGAGTGTCATATACCTTTACAAAATATAGATCGGTGGTTATGCTGCAAAATGGATTCAAGATGAGCATGGATAGAAGAAGTTTTGTGAAAGTATGGATAGGAAATCAAGACTTTGACTTGGAAGCATCATTGTTATCATTATCTGAATTTGATGTGATATTTGGCATGGACTGACACTTGAAACAGTGAGCATGCATTGATTGGAATCTGAAGGATATTACATTGGGAAATAACACTGAAGGCGAGACCATAATTTTTGGTTTGCGAGGAGAGAGCAAGATGCCGATCTCATCTCTCCAAGTGATCATAGTGGTTCAGAAAGACACTGAGTTATTCTTCGCTTTAATGGAGGCTTCGAAGAGCAAGCCCAATTTGAGTGTTTTTCTGATAGTAATAGAGTTTGTAGATGTGTTTCCAAATAAACTCTTTGGGGATCCATGCCAATGAGATATCAATTTCTTTATTGAGCTTGTGTTGGGTGCCAAGTCCATATCACACTGTTGGAACCCTAGTTCTGATTTGGGTAAGGAACACTATTAGGAATATGAGATTGACCCAACATGTATAGTCATTGGTCATAGGATTATTTCTAGGCTTGGTCATTCAGAAGGTTTCTCCAGAATTACTGAAAGAAGTCCAAGAAATGCAGTTAAGACAAAGTCAAAGAATCAGATCGACGATCGTCGAATGCAGTTCAACAAACGGCGATCTCAAGTCGACGTATTCTGAGTTGCTTCTCTGAACTCAGGTTGACGATATCAAAGACTCAAGCAAGGCTGTGTCGACACCATCATAACAACTATGTCGACACTCAACAGTTCTCTCAGCTCGACGAACACAAAAACTGAGCTCGACGAACTGCAAGCTCCGGTCAACGAACACAAATCTTTCCTAAGATATTTAGCTCGATGAATCTAGCTGAGTTCGACGAATGTCGAACTCAGGTCGATGATTGATGAACTCGACGAAAGTTCAGGTCGACGATTTCTGAGCAATCAGTAACAGTTGGCAGAATTAATTGAGGATTAATTATAGTCAACATTCCCAGTGAAAATAGCCGTTCAAATGGACAGTTACAGAGGAATTAAGTGAGGATCAATTTCCAAAGTATCTTCACTCTGGGGAATGTTTCTTCCACCATCAAGTCTACGGAATTCAAATAAAGGGAAGAAGAGAGAACAAATACAATAGACAGAAAAAGGAGAAAAATCACTGTAGAGACGAAAGCAAGATAGACAAAAAAAAGAAGATAGAGAAAGAAAGATACAGAAAGGGAAATATCACTACAGTAACTAGAAGACCTAGACCAGAGCGATAACAACCATCTGAAGAAGAAGAAGAACATCTAATCACTATCAAGAGTCTTCTTCTTCCCTATCACTGCAGGACAACTTCAAGGACAACAAATCTCTATCTGTCAGAAGTTCCTGAAGGATACTCTGGTACAGGCCTGAAGATTGAAGGCATATCACCCTGAAGCAGTGCTCCAGATTTCCCTGCACCAATCAATATCTCAGGGGGAGCATTTGCTACCATCATTGAATCCACATAGTCTTCTTAGCTGTTATTGAGAAAGAGAAGATTTCCATCACTCTTTTCCCCCTCTTGTATAAAGGGTTGTCATCTCCCTTCAAAAGTGATTCCTGGTTGCAAGTCTCCCTCCAAAAGACTTGAGGTTTTGGTTTTTGGGGACCTGATCAAAATCCTATTGGTGTCAGGCACCTGATCAAAAACCTGAGTGGATTCCTACCAGTGTGGTAGAAGAGTGGACTACCCAGATTTGGGGAACCACTATAAAATCCTTGTGTCTTTTCTGTGTGGCTTGATCTGCTCTGTTCTTTTTAGCTTATTGTGTTTTTGTGCTGTGACAAACTCTAGCCTTTTTGCTTAAGATATATTCCTTTCAATTGGTATTAGAGCCAGGTTGGTTAAATTACCTTGGTTAACTCACCTTAGGTTGGTTAATCTACCACATCTTAGGTTAGTTACATTGGTTGTACAGGCTAACACCTGAACCACGAAGATCCTTTGATAGATCTTAAATATCTTTAGAGTTATAATGGCACAAATTGATGAGTTTTCAAGCACCAAACTTCCCATGTGCAATCTAAATATGCTTGCACTATGGAAGACAAGGATTACACTTTTTATGAACTCTATTAATGAAGATATTTTTAATTCTATTTTGACAGGTCCTTATCAACCATTGGAAACAACAAGCATGAATGCTGTTCCATCATCTCAATGGACAGAAGCCCAAAAATTGCTAAAGATTGCTAATGCAAGAGCAATGGACATACTGGCACAATCAATGTCTGATGACATTTTTGAAGAACTTGTTGAATGTTCATCTGCAAAAGAGATGTGGGACTCCATCACAGCAATGGAAGAAGCAAGAGCAAAAGAAAGAATAATTGAAGCTGAATCCTGGAGTGAATCAGATGCTTCATCTTGCACAACTGAGGATGAAGAAGAAGCAAGAGCAAAAGAATTTTTCCTAATGGCAATAGATGCTTCTCACAACAGCTATGCTGCAGAATCTGAAGAATCAGAGTGTGAATCAGATGAAGAGGATCAGGTTATTTCTTCCCTTGACTCTTCTTCAGCTAAATTTAACACTGATTTCCGATTATCACATGAAAATCATCAGAAAATCTTAGTTCAAAATATTTCGTCGAATGGAGATCGACGACATCAATACTATTCGTCGAACTCAGATCGACGAACTATGAACAAAGATTTTGTTTTGAACTATTCAGGACTCTGTGCTCGACGAAACAAACTTAATTCGTCGAACAGAGATCAATGAAAATGGATCATAGAAAACAATTATTATCATTCTGTGAGTAGAGATCAACGATCTTAATATCATTCGTCGAACTCAAATCGACGAAAATATTTTTCGTCGAACTCAGAATTTCAAAACAGAGATTTTTATTCTCTTATTTCTGACTATTATAAAAGAGAACCAGGACTCAAGGTTATCTGGGTCCAGAAATCCTAACATTTCCTTGCAGGAAAAGAATTCTGTTCAGCCCACACAGAGGATATCAGTGGCTGAACATTTTGAGCAAGGTCATGTATATAGGGGGAGTTTGGCAAGTTGCAGTAGATTAGTTTTTGTATTATTTATTTTATTTTCAAAGCTTCTTTGTAAATGTTTCAATGTAAATCTGCTGATATCTTATAAATCAGGCAGATTGTTTTTGCTTTGCATTTTTATTTGCTTTTGATGTAAATAGTGTCCTTACCCAAATAGGGGGAGATTGTTGGAACACTAGTTCTAATATGGGTAAGGACCACTATTAGGAATATGAGATTGACCCAACATGTATAGTCATTGGTCATAGGATTATTTCTAGGCTTGGTCATTCAGAAGGTTTCTCCAGAATTGCTGAAAGAAGTCCAAGAAACGCTGTTAAGAGAAAGTCAGAGAATCAGATCAACGATCGTCTAATGTAGTTCGACGAACAGCGATCTCCGGTCGACGTATTCTGAGTTGCTTCTCTGAACTCAGGTCGATGATCTCAAAGACTCAAGAAAGGCTGTGTCGACACCATCACAGCAACTGTGTCGACACTCAACATTTCTCTCAGCTCGACGAACACAGAAACTGAGCTCGACGAACTGCAAGCTCCGGTCAACGAACACAGATCTTTCCTAAGATATTCAGCTCGGCGAATCTAGCTGAGTTCGACGAATGTCGAACTCAGGTCAACGATTGATGAACTCGACGAAAGTTCAGGTCGACGATTTATGAGCAATCAGTAACAGTTGGCAGAATTAATTGAGGATTAATTACATTCAACATTCCCAGTGAAAATAGTCGTTCAAACGGACAGTTATAGAGGAATTAAGTGAGGATAAATTTCCAAAGCATCTTCACTCTCGGGAATGTTTCTTCCACCATTCAAGTATACGGAATTCAAATAAAGGGAAGAAGAGAGAACAAATACAATAGTCAGAAAAAGGAGAAAAATCACTGTAAAGACGAAAGCAAGATAGACAAAAAAAGGAGACAGAGAAAGAAAGATACAGAAAGGGCAATATCACTACAGTAACTAGAAGCCCTAGACCAGAGCAATAACAACCATCTGAAGAAGAAGAAGAACATCTAATCACTATCAAGAGTCTTCTTCTTCCCTATCACTACAGGATAACTTCAAGGACAATAAATCTCTATCTGTCAGAAGTTCCTGAAGGATACTCTATTCCAGGCCTGAAGATTGAAGGCCTATCACCCTGAAGCAGTGCTCCAGATTTCCCTGCACCAATCAATATCTCAGGGGGAGCATTTTCTACCATCATTGAATCCATATAGTCTTCTTAGCTGTTATTGAGAAAGAGAAGATTTCCATCACTCTTTTCCCCCTCCTGTATAAAGGGTTGTCATCTCTCTTCAAAAGTGATTCCTGGTTGCAAGTCTCCCTCCAAAAGACTTGAGGTTTTGGTTTTTGCGGACCTGATCAAAAGCCCATTGGTGTCAGGCACCTGATCAAAAACCTGTGTGGATTCCTACCAGGGTGGTAGAAGAGTGGACTACCCAGATTTGGGGAACCACTATAAAATCCTTGTGTCTTTTTTGTGTGGCTTGATCTGCTATGTTCTTTTTAGCTTATTGTGTTTTTGTGCTGTGACAAACTCTAGCCTTTTTGCTTAAGATCTATTTCTTTCACAAACTCACCGTACTGCATAGTGTAAAAATGACATAGATGAAGGTTCAGTTACAAGAGCTACTATAGTAAGGATATGTACACCCAAGTTCACCCTCTTGGGGTGCACCTATCCTTTTTTTGAAAAAGAAGAATGGAAGCTTATGTCAAAGCATTGATTACAATGAACTGAATAAATAGGTGGAGAAGAACAAATATCTGATTCCAAGAATCGATGACTTATTCGATGAACGAGTTAGGTCGGTTGTGTATTCAAAAATGGAGTTGAAGTATGGTTACTACAAGTTAAAAATTAAGGAATGTGACATTCCTAAAATGGTATTTAGTACCGCTACGAGCACAACTAGTTTATAGTGATACTATCCGGCTTCTCGAATGTGACATTGGTGTTCATGAACTTGTTGAATAGAATATTCCGGGAGTACATGTACTAATTTATTATCATATTTACCGATGACATATTGGTTTACTCCTAGTCCGAGGAGGATCTTGCAGATCACCTACACACAGTTTTGAGCACCATGAGTAGGAATCACATGCACGTCAAGTTCTCTAAGTGTGAATTTTGGCTATTGTTCGTGGAGTTTGTTGTTCATGTGGATAGTAGAGAGGGTATCATAGTGGATCCGTCGAAGATATTGACAATTCAAGAGTGGCTTGTATTAAAAACTGTGACAGAAGTTCGAAGCTTTTTGTGACTTGTCGAGTACTATAAGCGCTTCATGGAGAACTTCTTGAGGATCACACCTCCTCAAACCACATTAACTAGGAAGGAGTAGAGGTTTGTTTGGTCTCCAGAGTACTTGTGAGCTTTTGAGGATTTAAGGAGTCGTTTGACAACGACGACCATTTTATGTTTGTCATGTGGTACAGTAGGCAATGATATATATAATAACGGCTTCGGGAATGACTTAGGATGGGTTCCTATTCATTTTGGAAAGGTGAGAGCATATGGTTCATGCCATTTTAAGGTGCATCAGAGGAACTACGCAGTATATGACTAGAGTTGGCAGCTGTGGTGTTCACTCTTAAATTATGGATTAAGGATTGACATCTTTATGGACCAAAAAACCCTGAAATACCCACTGAATCAAAAAATTGAATATACAGAAAAGGATGTGTATTGAGTTCCTCAAGAATTATGCCTTTGTTATCCATTAAAATCCTAAGAAAGGGTAATATGGTTGTGGACGCATCTAGCAGGAAGGCTCTAACTCATGAAAATTGGATTTTGATGCATGATGAGCATTTAATTTGTGACTTGGAGGTGCTTGAGATCACTTGTGTCAAAAGGATGACGACTACTATGGCGTGCTTAAATTGGACGAAGGTTCAATATGACAAGTGCACTGGTTGTTCAAGTAATATAAAATTAGGAGTTACCCCTGAGAATCGATCTCACGTGCAACATAGTAGGGTGGAGTTATATTATAAGAAAGGCTTGAGACTGAATTCTGTTAGTCGGATGGTTTTGACGAGTCAGTTTGATTTGGCTGGTGATGTGACAAAAAGTAAACTAAATTAACTATATGAGTCACTGACACTGCTTTGCAAAGGGCTTCTCAAATCCTATCTCATAATGCTCCCATGCAGGTTGCCTTCACCACTTCGCTTAAGAGATTCAGTGTGAGGGTTGAAAACACCTCGTCAATTTATATCACAATGAACAATCATAAATCTCAGATCAACAACACAAGCTAGAAAGATGATTCCATATTCCAAGCATGAATATAATTGTCTTTAAAGACAACAAAATAAAAACATATAATATTTAAAAGTAATGTTCAGCATGTCATCATAAAAATGTAGGCGATTTACTTCCATATATCCAAAATGAGCAGAAGAGAAGGGTAGAGATACAAACAACGATCGAGTCTATTCCGTAGATATGGGAGCATCCACTGAGTTGTCAGTCTGTGTCCTGCAAGCCATTCATTAGTTGCGTTGGGGTCTGGGAAGCCTTTCACCACTTCCTAGTTTTCCGTCTTTTCGAGTGTCTATGATGTTCATGTCAATCCATCGTTCTTCCTTGCTTGGCAGAGAGTATGGATAGGAGTTCACTTCTTGATAGTTCCAGATGTTAGCAATCATATTTGGGACTCAATCCCGAGCTTAGAGGAAGAAAAACGCGGCTTGGAGCTCAATCCCTTAGTATTTTCGCAAAAGATCCGTAAAATTCTTGAAATATCAGCTTATATAGGAAGTCAACAATAATTTGTTCTCATACGGTCTGGCGCACAAGCATGCACCTTAACCATGTGAGACCAATGCTTTAAATAACTGACTTAAGCATCACATTTAGAGTGAATATTGTATTTTATTGAGAATAAAGCATTTGTGTGATTTACTTATGCATAATCAAACTAGCCTATGCGAGAAGAAATTTCACGGGCCTGACAGATCGCCTACAAACTACACATTTTCATTGAATGATAGTGCATGATTGGCTAGGTACATGCGCGAAGGAATATCATATGCTCGTATGATAATTGCTAAGTGCACATACCGTGTGATTATCACACTGCACGTTTTAACCCAACGGTACGATAAGAAATTGCATAGGTATTGACAAATTACACATTTTTGGCATTTAGAAGAGGCATGAATGTGCACGGTCTAAGCAACCACACAACAAGGATAGGTTCACGACCATGCACTTCAAGCAGATTCCATAATTAATTTAAGGCGCACTTCCAATATGAGCCAAGTGAGATTGTCGAGACGAAATGTTGTCTGCTTGGGCAGAGTTTACCGTGTGCCATTATAGATGACGAAGAAAACAAAACACTCTCCCTGATTAAGATTAAGCGTGCATTGCATAAAAATGGAATACAAATGCGCTTCATATGTTGTTTGTGTTGTGGTGATGAATGATTGAAATTCATAATATAATAAAGTGTCTAAGAATGAAAATGAGTCTAAATGAGCATGAAATGTGTTATATGAAAATTACTTATCAAAAAGCATGAAGTGATTTGTGGCAGTGATAGTGGATGGGTCAAATGTGGAGTTCTCCTTTGAAGGTGGTCTTGTTTGAAAAGATAGTAGATTGTGCATCCTTAGTTTTGAAAAACTGCAGGTTGATTTGATGTATGAAGCTCACTTCATCAAATCTCGATTCATTCATGGAGCACAAAGATGTACATGGATATGAAGACACTTTTCAGGTGGTCGGGCTTGAAGGACATAACCCTCTACATGGAGAAGTGTCAAACTTATACAATTGTAAAGGCTGAGTGTTAAAGACCCAGTGGGTTTCTGAAATCTTTATCGAT
Organism: Platanthera guangdongensis; assembly: GCA_039583875.1. Classification (NCBI taxonomy): domain Eukaryota; kingdom Viridiplantae; phylum Streptophyta; class Magnoliopsida; order Asparagales; family Orchidaceae; genus Platanthera; species Platanthera guangdongensis. The sequence continues at coordinate 54,323,265 of CM077150.1, forward strand.
TCCCGAATGGAAGTTTAATGATATATCGATGGAATTTGCAATGATGTTATTTGGTTGATTATCGATCATTTGACATAGGTGTCACACTTCATTCTAAATCGTACAAATGACTCTGTGATAAAATAGCAAATCTATATGTCAATAGTATTATATGATTGCATGGTGTTCCCAATAGCAATGTACATGATTGTGATATGCACTTAATATCAGATGATCGGATGCTTGTTCACCAACTAGTGGGTACCATGCTTAAGTTTAGCATGACATTCCACCCGCAAACAGATGGGCAGATCGAGCGGACCAATAAAACTATGAAGAATATGCTCCAGATATACACCATGGACTTCAGAAGGATATGAGTGGACCATTATTATATGATAGAATTTTCTTACAATAGTAGCTATCAAGCCAGTATTCAAATGACTCCCTTTGATTCCCATTATGGTAGGAAGTGTCGTACTCTCTTTGCTTAGGAGAAAATGGTCAATATGAGGTTATTGAAGCAAAAAGAGGTTGAAGAAGCCAATAAGTTGATTCGAGTAATATATGGGTGATTGCTATTTGCTTAGGGTAGGAAGACGTAGTACTAGAACGCCAACACCAAAAATGGGTTAATTATTGGAGAATAGTATTACTTGAAGATAAAACTATTCAAGGGGGTATCGAGGATAAGGCTACTAAAAAAGATAAGTCTGAGGACCTTGCACCATTTGAGTTTGTCGAGTGTATTGGTGAAGATGGCTATTGACTTGCTTTATTTAGAGAGCTGATCGATTGACATGACATATTTCACATATATATTGATATAGAGGAAGGTAGTGCAAATACTTTTTATATTATTGTGGTCGACAAAGCGGCAATTGATGATGAGTTATCGACGAAAGTCAAACGCATTTTCATCAAAAACATGAAAATTTGACAGTTGCAGAACAAATCGATAAAAATGGTCAAATTTATGTGGTATAATCATGATTGCGAAGAGAACTCTTGGGAAAGGGAGCAAACAATGCATGAAAAATACTCGTAACTCTTTATGTCAGGTACGTCTTTACTTGATAAGTTATTTAATCTCGAGGACAAAATTCTCTTAAGGGGGAAGGATTGTAACACCCTAATTTTCTCAATAGAAAATAGATAATTATGAAGACTTGGGAGCTAGGGTGGTGTGGGAGCCGCAACCTCCGCTACCCCTATAAATCATAAAAATGGAGCTTTGTCCCTTACAACCATGCAGTAAATGCTACCGTTGGTGGTTACCCCATTTCCTGGATGGATCTTTACTGGATTTTCACTAGAGAGATAACTTACCAATATTGTTTTCATACGCACCTAATCGTGGCCATTAGATCTATTCTGAGCTTGATCAAAGGATCCAGAATGGTTAGTCCATCTACCCTAAAGTAGCCGAAGGACACATTCTAACCCCCACATGCTCATTTGAGTGTTTTGGGCTAGGGTTGAGTTGAGGGAGAGGAGAAAGAAGAAGAGGAATATCTAGCCATTGAAGGATCCCTGGTGCTTCGAATCGCAAGCCGAGTTCAGATCCATAAAGAATAATCCACCACAGACGATTCTATTCATCTAAATGTTTTTTTGGAGCCAAAGCGAGCTCCAGGGGTAATGATCCTTCTCCATGATCTTAGGACTCTTTTTGTCCATTCTATTTTGATATACATGTATAGGATCAGTCTCCCTACTATTAAGTAGAGGGAGTGACCTCCTTTAGTTAATATAAGCCATGGGTCGATCATGCTCATCTCTGGCATTTATTGCATGAAGAAATTAACTAGTCGAGTGGATTTTGGCATCGTGTGTGAATCCTACCAGTGACTGTATGTAACATCCCGACTTTATTGAACCACCAGAACCCTGGTGGGCCCAATATAAGTGACCTGAACCTCTACCCGTAGCCCATACCTAGGTAGGAGGTAACCCTAGACGGGGAGATGGAGCTAGAAAACTCTGATTTAAGTTCTGTCAGTTCCTGTGGCCTCGTATAGTCAATACGAGTGCGTTGGAACTCATTTTGAAGAATTTTGAGGTCATATGGTGGATATGGTCATTCCTCGTAGAATGTCGCGAAAACGAGATTTTCGAATATCGAGCTAGAGAAGTTCGATCTGAGTTCTGTTGGTTCTTATGGCTTCGTATAGTTGATACGAATGCATTAGAACTCGTTACGTCACAACTCAAAGTTCTAATGCTGAATATAGAACTCGTTAGTTCCTATAGCTTGTTGCGACATCCTCGTAGAATGTCGCAACACACAGATTTTGGATATTTAGCAAACGAACTCTGATTCGACCACAGTCAGTGGCATTGGATTCATATGTTCAATACAAATTCAACAGAGTTCGTCCCGGTCAATTTTAAGGATGAGTAGTCAATCTATGGTCAAACCGAGCGTTGTCGTGTACCAAAAAGCATGCACACACAAATTTTGACACGACACTCCAACTTTGACCCGACCCTGATGACTTGGACCCACCATGACTTTGACCAGCATAGGGGACCCAGCATAGGGCTGACTTTGGTCAAACGTCATAAAATTCAATTTTTTCGAAAATTTTATCAAAGAAGTGGGCACCTCCTATCCTGTGGAAGTTAAGGGCTTGGCCTTCTTCACCTTTTGGGCCACCCAAACAAGTAAAGGATTGGTAGGTGGGCCTTTGGCAAAATCCCACAACCCCTTCTCCCCCTCCTATTTCCTCTTCTTAAGAACCAAGGTCCAAGCCCACCAAATCCTTCCGCCTTGGATGGCTGTCACATAGGTACCCTAAAATGTTGCCACCTGGCCTAAGCAAGTGGAGGAAGAGGGGAGGAACACCTCCTCCCTCTCAAGTTACTCCTACATTGGGGAGGAGAGGGGTGGCCACCCTCTCCAAACGTATAAGAGGCCATACCCCCTACTCTCATTTCACTCACCTCAGGCAAGCCTAAACCCATTGCTGGGACCCTAGGTCGCTAGAAATCCCTGATCCAGAAAACTACCACCTTTTTCCTCCACCACATCTAATGGCAGGTCGACCAGGGCCTTCCAAAGCTCCCCCACCTAGGTGGAAAGCTTCTCCCTCCTCCTTCCCTAACCTTTTGACATTCTACATGCGCCTCCCGGCGGTCGGAGTGCCGTCAGCACCACCTGAGCCAAGTTTCAGGTCGGGTGGTGGCCGCAAATGGTGTGCCTTGCCCAACACCGGTGGTGGCGCTGGTGAAGTGCTACACCACCGGGGATAACCTTTCCCGGTGGTGGAAGGCCTAGGTGCAGCTGGAAATCACCGCTCCAGTGGTACCCGAAAATAGAGTAAAACTCTGTTAATTTATTGCGGTGGCAGCCGGTGGCGCCAGGATGCCGGACCACCACCGAATAAGAGCCTGACCAATGACGCATCGGCTAGGGGGTGGTATCGTGGCCATGCGACCACTAGAGAGGCGGGGTGGCGTAGTATCGCTAGGAGCAGAGCAACCCGCAGCTCTGCTCTAGGTTTGGTAAATTCCGGCGGTGGCCGACAGCGGTAGGCCTCCGGACCACCGCCTAAGATGTCGCTGACCCTTGACTAGTTGATTGGGGGTAGCGCCGATATCCAACAATGGCTGGCTGGCAGTGGAAGAAGGCCACCGTCTTCTCTATCAACAGGGAGAAGCAGCCGTTGTCCGATCTCGGTGATGAGATTGAACTGATTTCATCATTTCCCACCCCTGCCTCAACATAAGTGCCCCCCACAACGGATCTGTGGCCGATCCACTATAGGGAAAAGTCTGGCAAATCAACCGTCTGACGCATTCTGGGCCGCATGTTTGACCTTTATCTGGCTATGTGCAGACTAATATTGAAACAGAGGTTTGTATATTTTTTGAAAAAAGTATAGGATACTAGGGAAAAAGTGTTGAACATGAAAAATATTCCCCTTGGTAAGAGCTTCCTCCACAAAACTTTTGAGAATTTTGGGAGTTGATTTAATATTTTAAAAAGTTCAAATAATTTTTATTTGGCCAAAAATTGCTCGATTTTTTTTTGGAAAAATTATTAGGCTCATCTTAGCCTCCCATAAAGGTTATATTAAAATTTGGGAACCTAGGGATAATAATTGAAGTTCTCCTGATTTCTTAGAGCCTAGGGTCACTCTCGGAAATTGCTAGACTCAATTTTCTCAAAAATGAAAATTGTGCGCGTGACCACTTTTCTAAATTGAATAATAAATTCAACTTTTTTTATTAACGAGAGTAATTGAGGCAAGTGTCCAAGCTCTGAGTGTTCCGAGGTTTAGTAGAACCGCTGAGCGTCTCATTTTAAAAAGACTCTCGGATAATTTGGGCAGACTCAGAAGATTGGTGTACAAGCAAATGAGTTGCTAATTATTCTCAACGAATAATAAAGATGTAGCTTCTAATAAAGTCCCCCTGGTCCGATTACACCGTAATTAAAAATGGCGCAACTGAATAATTATCAGATCTTTACAATGGGTGAAACCCAAAGAAGCCTCCTAAAAGATGAAATAAAACTTAAAATGTCTTCTGAGAATGGAGATGGAACAGAACATGGCTCATGTGAACGGAGATGGAACTGAATTTACCTCCTAAGAACGGAGATAGAACTGAAGACTCCTAAATGGAGTGATTAGACTACAAACTATTTTATTTATGATTTATTCCAGTTTTGCACCGATCCAATTCCTTTATTTATTTCAGTTCAATTATTTTTTTCAAGTACTCCAGTCTCGTACAGGTCCTACCTATTTACTTTTAGTTCAGTTCTTTTATTTAAGTACTATTCCAGTCTCGTAATGGTCAAGTTCCTTTCAGTACTTACTTTCAGTTCAGTACTACTCCGGTTTCATACTGGTCCTATTTCATTACAACATTTCAACTCTGCAGCTTATACTAACAACAACATCGATTACCACACTTTTATTTCTGCAATTTACTATTTTTAGCACGGGTCCTGCTATGATGGGCAGTTATTTTGATAGGTGGAGCCTTAGTTAGGAATAACAGAAGTTGAGATGTTCCTCCTAAATTAGCCACAAATAAAGTTCTCCCACCTCCTTGTTGAAAGTCGAGCCGAGTGTCATTTGCCCGAATTATTTAAACCATAGGAGGGCAAGGCATTGTAGACCTGGTGCATGCTAGAAAAATTATTTTTACTTGTGTGCTTGTAAATTACTTGCGGTAAATTGTGGCAGTTAATCACTTCCACAGACCGATCGTACCTGTGCGGGAAGTTCGATGACTCAAGGCGATAGGGAGATGAGTACCATGGGTGACCGGCCGTTATGTTTTCCCCATTGGGTTTCCTCCATTGATCGGCCAAAATGTTGAATTGTCGGATGTCGCTCACATCCAAGAGTACACGGGGTTGTACGTTAAGGCCTGGGCTATGCGGTATGAACATCCCCAGAAGTGGCAGGACTAGCCACAGTCATCGACGGTGACATTGGTGAGGCCCGCAGGGCTCACTATTCTGTTTAAAGAGAAGTGATCCATACTATGTCGACATAGGGTCCTTTTCATGGCTATGAATTCCGACAATGTGTTCGCGGCTATGTGAATGCTTGTGATGTGTGCGCAACAGTGAATTCCTGCAATGTGTACGCGGCTGTGAATGCCTGCGATGTGCGCACGACTATGAATGTCTGCTCTATGAATACAAGTTATGAATACCTGATGAGCTGCTGTGCTAGGGGACCTTAAATTATAACTGATATATATTACTATTGATGCTCTAGTTATACTACGAGGCATGCCCTTTTATGATTGCTCCTAACTGTTATATGAAATATTGTACTAACTCTCTCTTGCTTTAGCTATCTACTTTTATTGGGTGCGTGCGCTCGTCCCCACGATATGGATCCAGGGAGGAGATTTGATTCTACTTAGCTCTATGACTAATGATTATTTTGATAACAATTTATAGGAGATGGAGCACAATAGTCACCAGCTGCTGCAGGACGATACGCCAGTTGATTGGACTAACCATATAGAGGCACACCTATCAACTCCAGAGTTTTGAGATGTGAGTACTAGTGTGCATGATTGAGAGAGTGAGGAGTTGTTAGTTGTAATACTTTTATAATCCTACAGGCTTCATGTATAAATAGTGGCTATGACCTTTTATGTTTCATTTTGAATATATATTGTTATATATATTTGATGTGGTTTCCTGTTAATACTAACGCTAAACTCTATGATGAGACGTGAATACTGTGATTTAAGCCAAGCAAGGAGGCCAACTAGTGCTTAGCAGTGCTGGTTGTTACCCTTTAGGTGCACTGGGTGGCCGTCTTGAGCGAGTAAGATCCTTTTCGGCCCGACCCGGGCAACGGTTGTGGGGATTAGAAATGGATCAGAGCAATAATGTTTTGTCCTTGTGGAGCAGTCACAGTATTCCTCCATCTCTCGCTTCATTCTTTGGTTCAGGATGAACCTTGTAGCGGAAGCCTGGTGGACCCTAGTGTAGAGGCTTAGGGATCCTAGACTATACGATAACACACCCATACACCTTTGTTTCCGCTTTATCAGTTCTTGCAAATTTCACCCAACTTTTGCAAAATACTGACACTTGTTTCTTGTTACTTCTGCAGATACCAGAGTCCAGTAATGGGAGATCCTCCTCTAGAGGATATGTCCCAGCCACCCCAATTTTAAACCCAGTTAACCCTTAAGTTATGTTATTTTCCTACACTGACTTGTGTCAATCACTGACAACCATCCTAGTGACGTTCTAGATAGCCTTGGAATACCCACCACAATAGTTGTTAGTGCCCACTGACCTACTGATGACTTTTCGGGCTAAGGCCTCCCACCTTTAGAGGCACAAAGACTGCCATACATGCAGAAGTGTGGGTTGAGTGCATAGATGAGCTGTTGGTAGGAATGATGTGCCTGGCAGTAGTTGTAGTGTCACTAGTGGTGACCTTGTTAGAGGGGTATGCTAGAGACTAATGGAGAGCATCAAGCCGCTCGACATTTAGAGGACGACCGTTGAGCATTATCCTATGGGGGGGGGGGGAGGTCTCAAAGGCTTTTCTAGAGCACTTCATCTCAGACGTTGACCGAGTTGTACTATAGGAGAGGTTTCTTCACATCCGTTAGGGTGATCGGATGGTGCCAGACTATGAGAGAGAGTTCATCCACCTGGTACGCTTTATTGGGAACCTAGCAACCACTGACAGAGATAGGGTTACTCGCTTCTGCCGAGGATTGCAAGAAGACCTGAGACAGTCCTTGATCATGATCTCTCAGCCACCTTCCAAACCATAGTGACTCACGCTATGACGTTAGAGTTAGACTAGAGGATGGTGGCCCAACAACATCAAGGATAGGTCGAGGTTCCCAGAGTTCCCGGAAGAGATAGAGGAGTTGTTCCTAGCATATATGAGAGAGAGTGCAGACAAAGACAGCTCATGCAGCCTTATAGGCACCCACCAACACCCCTAGTACCCCCAGCACCACAACAGGAGCCTTGGCCAGCTCCAGTACCACATCCCATGCCAGTAGCTTAACGAGATGTTCCCTTTGTTGGGAACTACTTTCTGTTCCAGCATCCAGGACACAAGAGGGCTTTCTACCCATAGGAGGCAGGAAGGCCATGATTAAGAGTAGTTCAAGGAGGACAGGCAGTGCGAGAAAAGGTATAGAGTGGCTGTAGAGGTAGAGCTGGTCAAAGAGGTTAGCAGTGCCGAGCAGCGCCTTTGGAGGCTTACCCATTAGACCTTCAGCATGAACCATCCCCCGATGTAGTGGTAGGTATATATCTTAGACGCAAGATATATGTCAGATATTGGTACCTATGCATTAGACTTTATGCATATGTATGTCTAAATCAGGTATATGTTTTGTTAAATGATATGTATATACTCCCTACCTCTTCAGGACTACTTTTGGTAGAAGAACACCCCGCAAAAACTCTCTTTGATACTGGAGCAACACACTCTTTGTATCCCAAGACTTTATTGCAACTAAGGATAATGTTGTCCGCTCATCTGGACTCTCTATACAAATTCATCTACCAGATGGATCGCATATGATGTCTACAGAGAAATGCTCATTCCAAGACATGCTAAGGGACATGGAATTTGAAATTTACACGACAATCCTAGCAATAACAGAGTTCGACATCATACTAGGAATGGATTGGCTAGTCAAGCATAAGACTCAAATAAACTGTTCAACCCTAAAGGTCAAGCTTCCGAACCCAGACGGACAGGTCGTTATGCTGGAAGGTATACCATCCGTCTCTCGCATCATCTTGATCACTATTCAGACTGTAAGGTCAGTCCGGTAGAAAGACAAATTATTTCTTATCTACTTCGAAATGGAGAATAAGGTTCAAGTGCTTGCCAAAGTCCCGGCAGTACGAGATTTCCCGGACCTTTTCTTGGAGTCCCTCCTAGGATTGCCCCACATAGAGAGGTTGATTTCAGATCGAGCTTGTGTCTGGAGCTCGACTAGTGTCCCGATCACCCTATCGGATGGCCCACAAGGAATTGGCCGGGTTGAAGATCCAACTTCAGGAATTGATAGACGCGGGATTTGTCCGCCCAAGTTCCTCGCCCTGGGGAGCCCTTGTATTATTCGTGAAGAAGAAGGATGGGACACTGCACTTGTGCATAGATTACAGGGAACTAAACAAGCCTACAATATAGAATACGTATCCACTTCCAAGGATTGATGGGTTTGTTGATCAACTACAAGGTGCATCAGTATTCTCCAAGATGGACCTAAGATCCGATTACTATCAACATCATGTCCGGGAGGAAGACATCCCCAAAACTACCTTTATCTCCCGCTATGGACTATATGAGTTTATGGTAATGACGTTTGGGCGCACTAACGCCCCCTCTACCTTTATGGCTTTGATGAATAAAGTGTTCAACCCTCCATGGATCATTTCGTTATCATCTTTAGCGATGACATATTGATCTACTCGAAAACCAGGGCAGACCATTTTAGACGCCCGCAGATGGTGCTTCTTAAACTTCGAGAACACTCTCACTTCATCAAGTTCAGCAAGTGTGAATTCTGATTGGAGGAGGTTAGATTCATGGGCCATACCATCAACAAGAATGGAGTAGCGGTAGATCATGCAAAAATCCAAGAGGTTTAGAATTGGACGCCATTTAAGACGACAATAGATATTCGAAGTTTCCTCGGTCTTGCCAGATATTACAGGAAATTTGTGGAAGGTTTCTCAAAGATTGTGTTGTCCTAACTTCCCTTATAAGGAAGGATGTTATGTTTCAGTGGACGCCAGAATGCGAGAATGTTTCTGTCAAAAAGAAGCGGCTAACTTCTGCCCTGATCCTTACGATCCCTTCAGTAACCGAAGGATTCCAAATTTATACAGATGCATCCCTAAAAGGATCGGGAGTTGTTCTGATGTAGCACAGTAAGGTAGTGTCTTACGCATCTCGCCAACTAAAGTCACAAAAGTTGAATTACGCAACCCACGATCTAGAATTGGGTGTTGTCGTCTTTGCTCTTAAGATTTGGAGACACTACTTGTACGGAGTAAGATGCAAGATCTTCTCCGACCATAAGAGTATAAAATAGATTTTTACTCAAAAAGAGTTTAACCTTCGAAAGCGCCGATGGTTGGATTTTTTGTGTGATTATGATTTCGCTCTCCAGTACCACCCCGGGAATGCTAATAAAGTTGTTGACGTGTTGAGCCACTAGCCCTCGATAATCAGGAGTTGGATGGAGTAGATTCCAAGGGAATGGTTTCAGTCTTTGATAGACTTAGAGATTACTCTTGTTGCTCGTAGGGACCCAGAAGAGTATCAGTCCCGACTATATTAGATGGAAATTCAGTGTGACATCCGGGATCAAATAGGAGAGGCCCAGAAGGTAGATTCGGAAGTGGTCTCGATCATCCAGTCCCTTCAAGATGGAGCACAAGAGGAGTTCAACCTGCACGATTGAATATTTCAATTCAGGCACCGCATATTTATTACCTCTATTGGAGGAATCTGAGATGAGATCCTTTGAGAAGCGCACCAATTGAGGTATTCAATTCATCCTAGTGTAGTTAAGATGTATGCTGATTTGTGCAGGACCATTTACTGGTCCGGAATAAAAAGAGACATCACCAACTTTGTGGCTCAGTGTCAGACTTGTCAAAAGGTTAAAGCTAAATGACTCAACCCAGGAGGTCTGTTGCGCCCCATGTCGATACCAGAATAGAAATTTGAAGTTATTTCCATGGATTTTGTCCACGGCTGACCTCGATCCCCTGCTGAAAATGACTCTATATGGGTTATCGTGGATCGGCTTACCAAGGTAGCACGATTCATTCCAAATCAACAGGGTGACAGAGTTGACATTCTGGCCAGATTGTTCATAGAGTAAGTAGTCTGGTTCCATGGAGTGTCGAAGTACATTGTGTCAGATTGTGATGGACGTCTCATATCCAAGGAGTGGAGAAGGGTGCAGGCATACTTGGGGACCAAGTTGTCCTTTAGCACCGCCTTCCACCCGCATACAGATGGACAGACAGAAAGGGCGAATCAGACGATGGAGGATCTACTCTGTCTTTGCATAGTAGAGCACAACGAGCCATGAGAACAACTGTTGCCATTAGTCAAGTTTTCTTACAATAACAGCTATAAGGCCAACATTAAGTTAGCACCATGCGAGGCATTGCATGGAACGCGTTGCCGAACTCCGTTGACTTAGGCTCAAGATGAAGACCCAAAATCCTTAGGAGTGTCTTATATTAATAATACTACGGTAGCGATCTGACAAATCAAGGAGGGAATGTGGGAAGCTTAGAGCCGACAAGCCAAATATTATGATTCACGATACCGACCGGTGGAGTTTAGCATGTGAGAAATGGTATTTTTGAAAATCAATCCCATGCATAATATCTCCCAGTTGAGGAAGCAAAGGAAACTAGACCCCCGCTATCTGGGCCCCTATCAGGTGATAGAGCGTGTTGGCCCTATTGCCGATCGATTAGCCCTGTCCGTAGAGTTGGGAAATCTCCATGACATATTTCATGTCTTATCCTTGAGGTGAGTCTTCTGCCAACTAGAACAGTACCTTCCTACACCACCCACACAACTACAGTCAGATAGATCCATCCAGCTTGAACCGGTTAGAATAGTAGATCATAAAGTGAAGAATCTGTGTAACAAGATTATTCTGATGGTCATGATATTATAGTCGAATCATGAACAAGACGAGTATACTTGGGAACCTGAAGCGCTCATCCAAGAAAAACACCCAGAACTCTTTCCCCAGGTATGTTACTTTTCCCTCTACTTTAATCAAATTTTCGAGGACAAAATTCCTTTTATTTTTATTGGATTGTAACATCATGACTTTTATTAGTCCATCAGAACCCTAGTGGGCCCAATAAAAGTGACCCAAAGCTCTACCCGTAGCCCATACCTGGGTAGGAGGTAACCCTAGACCGGGAGATAGAGCTAGAAAACTCCAATTTAAGTTATATCAGTTCCTGTGGACTCATATAGTCAATACGAGTGCGTTGGAACTCATTTCGTTGAAGCCTGAGGTCATATGTTGTATATGACCATTTCTCGTAGAACGTCGCGAAAATGAGATTTTTGAATATCGAGCTAGAGAACTCCGATCTGAGTTCTGTTGGCTCCTATGGCTTCGTATAGTCGATACGAATGCATTGGAACTCGTTACATTATAATTCGAAGTCTAACGACGGATATGCGCATTTTGAACGTTTTAACGCGCTGCGACACACAAATTTTGGATATTTAGCAAACGAACTCTTATTCTACCCCAATCAGTGACATTGGATTCGTATGGTCAATACAAAGTCAACCAAGTTCGTCTTGGTCAATTTCAAGGACAAGTAGTCAACCCGTGGTCAAACCGAGCGTTGTCGTGCACTGAAAAGCATGCGCACACAAATTATGACACGACACCCCAACTTTGAATCGACCCCGATGACTTGGACCCACCTTGACTTTGACCAATATGGGGGAACCACCCTAAGGTTGACTTTGGTCAAACCCCATAAAATTCCATTTTTTGGAAAATTTTTCTCAAAGAAGTGGGCACCTCCTCTCCTTTGCTAGTTAAGGGCTTGGCCTTCCTCACCTTTCGATCCACCCAAACCAACAAAGGGTTGGTAGGTGGGCCTTTAGCAAAAGCCCACCACCCCTTCTCTCCCTCCTTTTTCCTCTTCTTAAGAACCAAGGCCCAAGCCCACCAAATCCTTCCCCCTTGGATGGTTGCGACCTAGGTACCTAGAATATTGCCACCTGGCATGATCAAGTGGGAGACGAGGGGAGGAGCACCTCCTCCCTCTCGGGTTAGTCCCACATCGGGGAGGTGAGGGGTGGCCACCCACCCCAAGCCTATAAAAGGTCATACCCACAGTTCTCCTCCTCACTCACCTCAGGCAAGCCTAAACCCATAACCAAAATCCCGGGTCCATAACCAAAATCCCGGGTCGCTGGAAAACCATGATCCAGAAAACCATTACCTTATTCCTCCACCACCATTAATGACGGCTCAGCTAGGGTCTTCCCAAGCTCCCCCAGCCCAGGTGGAAAGCTTCTCCCTCCTCCTTCCCTAACCTTTTGAAATTCTGCGTGCGCCTCCCGGCTGCCGGAGCGCCGTCGACACCACCTAGCACCACCCGAGCTAAGCTTCTTCCTCCTCCTTCCCTATCAAATGAATATGAACTCTACTTTCCTCAATGAAGACATAAAAGAGGTAGTATATGTAGAACAACCTCCAAGTTTTTTACATTCCTCTCACCCTAGCCATGTATATCATCAAAAGAAAGTATTACATGGTCTCAAATAGGCACCTAGAGTCTAGTATGAGACCCTGTCTACCTTTCTCATTGAAAATAAATATTCAAGGGGAAAGATAGATAAAATATTATTCTTAAGGGAAGTTAAAGATAAGATTCTGCCAGTGCAGATCTATATAGATGATGTTATATTTGGATCTATAGATGATAGTCTTTGCAAAAGGTTTGTTAACCTTATGTAAGGAAAATTTGAAATGGGCAGCATGGGACAGCTAAAATACTTCTTAGGAGTCCAAGTGAAACAATCTGTTGGGTACATTGGAAAATGTGTACCAGATTTGAAGAAGCCTCACCTTACTCAATGATATGCATCAAGGTGTATTTGATGTTGTTTTGAGTTTATATGTGCAGGTTAAGAAAATGCAAGAATGCAGGAAAAGTTTCTAAGTCCATGATTCGACACCAGAAAAAGCTATGTCGACACTTATGAAGGCTTGTGTCGACAATGGAGAAAAGCTGTGTCGACAACTGGAGTCAATTGTGTCGACACTTGGAAAGGCTGTGTCGACACCAGAAGAAACTGTGTCGACACACAGAGGCAAAGTCGACACACAGAAAAGCTTAGTTGACAGCAACTGTGTCGACACACAGAGGCAGTGTCGACACACAGAAGACTTTGTCCACATCAACTGTGTCAACACAAAGGACTTGTGTCTACACATAGCAGAGTTTTAACAAAGTTGATTTTTGTGAAGAGAAGAAGTGACTGTGTTGACACACAGAACTAATGCTGACACATTCTACAGAAGCTGTGTTGGATCCCTAGTTGATTTGGGCTAGGTTCACTGACTTAGGATGTGACCCATCATGTATAGTCTGGGTCAAGTTTGTGTCTTAGAGTCTAGGACTGCCCTCTATCTCAACTTCAGATGGACCAGCCTTCTTCAAGACCATCAGGAACTCCAGATCTATCAGTTTTTCAGACTAAGTGAAATGAGTTCGACGTTCGTCGAACTCAGCTCGACGAAGGAAGTTGTGCGCTCGACGATCGTGAGACAATTCACAGTGCTGAGCTCGATGAACTTTGTTCTTTGCTCGACGAACACCAGGTTCTACTTCTAGCATTCTCAGGACTACTTCAGAATTTCTCTAAGTCCAGCTCCATGCTTCGGTCGACGAATTATATTCTGAGCTCGACGAACTTGGACCTCAAGTTCACAGCTTCTCAGGTCGACGAATGCTAATCTGTACTCGACGATTTTTTTGTGCTCAGAGAATCTGTGTCGACACTTAGGGCTTGTGTCGACACCAGACGATTTGTGTCGACATCCAGGATTTCAGTCGACACCAGCGTGTGTCGACACCAGAGGAGTTGTGTCGACACATAGACCAATCTGTCGACACCAGAGGAGTTGTGTCGACACCAAGATCAATGTGTCAACACCAATTTGTGTCGACACAGCATTTCAGCAGATGCAGAGTATTTCGTCCAAGTCCAGAACTTTTCTCAGCTCGACGAATTTGGTTCTCTACTCAACGAATAATGTTTGTCTGATATCGTAGATTGTCTATTCAACGAATGAAGACTGTCAGCTCGACGAACTCAGCTCAGCTCGACGAACCCAGCTCAGCTCGAGGAACTCAGCTTAGCTCGACGAATTCAAGACTCAGCTCGATGAATTCTGTTCTTCGGTCGACGATTCCAGACTAGGTCTTCTTCCGTTCCCGTCTCATCTCATGGCGCTGATTCCTGGACAATTAATGGCAGTTCTTCACAGTATACTACCGTTAGGATGTGCAGTTAATTCTGGATTATCTCATGCCATTTTCCCATGGAAACAGTTGGGGAAATAATTAATTGCTGCTTCCTTTCCAGGCCGTCTGTCATTACTACTCGACATTCAAAAATTCGAACGCTGTCCATGACAGATAGAGATATACAGAAACCAGAAGATATACAAAAAATACAGAACACCAGACAATAACAAGAAGAGACAGACAGTGATTCAGACAACACAAGAAAAAAGAATTCATTCTTGTCCCAGAGAGAAATTGATCTAGAAGAAGAAGAAGAACATTACATCAATATCAAGAGTCTTCTTCATCTGCTTTTACTCAGGAGAACTTCAAAACAATACTTTCATATCAGTTGCAAGAAGTTCCTGAAGAATTTCTCTGGACCTGGAATTCTAGGTCTTTGAAGACCTATCACCCTGAAGCAGTGCTCCAGTATTCTTCCAGATCCATTCTACATCTTAGGGGGAGCAAAGCTGCTAAACAACATTCCACAAGTCTTCTCATTTGACTTGAGAAAGAGAAGACCTCATCACCCTCTCACTCCACCTCTGTACAGGGTTTAATTCCCTTCAAAATTATTCTGGTTGCAAGTCTCCTACCAAAAGACTTGAGGGTTTGATTTTTGGGAACTTGATCAAAACCCCATTGGTGCCAGGACACCTGATCAACCCCTTCCTGCAGTGGATTCCTACCAGGGTGGTAGAAGAGTGGACTACCCATATTTGTGGAACCACTATAAAATTCTTGTGTCGTCTGGTTGCATTCTTTTCCTTTTTGTTTTCTGGCCTTGCTCTGTGATTGTGCTGTAATTAGTCCATTGCTGCTTTCTGGTTTATTGTATTTGCTGCACACTCACACACACACACCTAAAATACAACAGCAGTTGTAATAGATTTTAAAATCACCATATACTCTATTCACCCCCCTCTAGAGTATATCAGATCTAGCTGCACTTTCAATTGGTATCAAAGCGAGGTTGGTTAAACATACCATACCTGATTGGTTGTACAGGCTAACACCTGAACCCAAAGATCCCTTAGTTAGATCTCTTTGGTTTTATTCTGTTATTAGATTTTGTTCTCACAGACATGGCCCAAAACAAGAATTATACAAGCATCAGACCTCCAGTGTGCAACCTTAACAAGTTTGCCATCTGGAAGGCAAGAATCAGATTATATATGAACTACATTGATGAGGATATTTTCTCTGTCATCTCAACAGGTGTTCCTCCAGCTCCTACAACTTTTGCCAGCACATCAACTAATCTGAGTGCAGTACCACCTCCAGACAACACTGAAGCCTATAAGAAAGCCAAGATGGCTGATGCAAAGGCTATGAATATTCTGGCCCAAACAATGTCATATGACATATTTCAGAAGGTGGATGAGTGCACCTCAGCCAAGGCCATTTGGGACTCTCTCAATCAAATGGTAGCAGGCTCAGCTGATGAAAGAAAGGATAGGAGATCCAGTCTCATTTCTCTCTATGAGAATTTCAAAAAGGATGAGACAGAATCAGTGACTGAGATGTACAATAGATTAAGTTCAATCATTAGTGAAATCAAGACTCTTGATAAGGACATCACCTTAACTGAGGTGAATGACAAGATATTGATGTGTTTCCCCAGTTCATGGGACTCCAGAATCTGGCCAATTAAAGAAGCTAGAAGCCTCAATGAGATCTCAACAGAATCTCTGCTAGGCAAGCTGAAGTCATATGAGCAGCTTGTCAAATCAAGAGAGGCAGCAGAACAGAAGGCAACTATCCCAGTTAGGAAGGAGCACAGCTTGTCCCTCAAAGCTTCTGAAGACAGTGAAACATCTACCTCCAATGAAGAGTTAATGAGCCTCTTTGCCAAAAGATTCTACAAAATGGCAGGAAAAGATTTTAGAAGAAAATCATCCAGGCAGGATGATAAACCCAAATATGACAAGACACCAACTAAGGAGGTTGTGTGTTTTGGATGCAGAAAGCCTGGGCACTATATCTCAGAATGCCCAGAGAATCAGAAAAAGGACAAGGGTAGGGACAAGGATTCCAGAAGAAAACAAAGCAGCAGACCCTCCTCCAACAAGTATAAAAGGAAGTACAAAGGATTTGTTGCTGAGTCCTGGAGTGACACAGAAGAGGAAACATCCTCCTCCAGCTCCAGTGAAGAAGAGGAAGAAGCCAGATCCAAGGAGGCGTGCCTAATGGCAATAGATGCCTCCAGAAGCAACTGTGGATCAGAAGAGGATTCTGAAGATGAAGGTGCCTCAGACTCAGAGGCTGATCAGGTGATTTCTAGTTTTGATTTTAATTCTGACTTGTTTAAAGTAGAATTTAAAACTATGTGCATGGATTTAATAAACTCAGAAAAAGAGATAAAAACCCTGAGAACTAGACTAGAAAATCTAGAATCTGCCAGCACAGAGAACATAAAACTAACTGACCAATTGACTCTAGCTAATGAACAAATAATCAAATTAAAATCTGAATTATGTGAGGCAAAACAACTTGAGCAATCTCTCAATGGGAGAAGCCTCAAGCTGATGGATATCACAAGCACAGTAAATGCCAGATTAAATGGCAGGCTGGGCTTGGGTGCTTCATCAGGTTTACCCCCCATAATAAAGAAGAATATACTTTCCACTCCCATAAAGTTTATCACTGCTAAAGGTAAAGAGAAACTAACTGAAAAACCCAAATCATAAAACAAGTCAAATCCCCTAGACAATAGCAACAGAAAACAGAAGAAAGCTGTTAAAAACCAAGTTCAGCAGAATTCGTCGAACTTAGATCGACGAAATCCTGCAAGATCGTCGAACCCCGATCGACAAACGAGGAACGCAAACCTCAGGAATAATTATTCATCTTACTGCGATCGACGAACTGTATATGGTTCGTCGAGCAGAGGTCAACGAACGTGGGACGCAGAAAATGACCATGGTCATTCTCTGAGTGGAGGTCGACGATCTCATCCCCATTTGTCGAACTCTGGTCGACAAACTTACAATAATTCATCGATCCCAGAACGACCAAATATAAATAATTTCTCCTATAGAAACTTTAAAACAGCTAACAAGACATTTAATCTAGTAGCTGATTGGATAATTCCACCTAGGAGATATCACCCTCTAGGGTATAAGTCTCAACCTGCATTATCAGTCATTTCTAGCTTTACTTTTCAGCCAAACCAAGGACCCAAGGTAAACTGGGTCAAGAACAATTGAGCTTTGTTTTTTGATGCAGGTACAGGTGAAGAACTGTCCAAGGCTAAGTCAGACATGGTACCTGGACAGTAGCTGCTCCAAGCACATGACTAGCAGCAAAGCAAATCTCTCCAACTATAAGTCCAAGCTAGGACCAAAGGTGATATTTGGAGACTCAAAGAGTGGTCAGTCAGAAGGATATGGAAGAGTAAGCATTGGAGCAGTGACCTTCAAAAAGGTGACATATGTAAGAGGACTGAAACATAACCTTATATCCAAAAGTCAATTATGTGATGAAGGTTATCAGGTATATTTCAACTCTACCTCTTGTTCTATTATAAATGATAAAAAGCAAACTGTTTTAATTGGACTTAGACAAGGAAACATATATGTAGTAGATTTCATTTCTGCCACAACTGACATTTGTTTACTCAATATCACTAGTAACCAAAATGAGCTATGGCACAAAAGGCTAGGACATGTAAACCTTAATAACATATCTAGGTTATCTAAAGACAACCTTGTTAGAGGTTTACCTTCTGGCCCCGACAAGAACGAAAGCCTATGCAGGGCTTGTCAACTAGGCAAGCAAACTAAAACTATCTTCAAATCCATTAATAAAAATGATTCACCTAGGATATTGTATCTGCTTCATGTGGATCTTTTTGGACCCATTGCAGTACAAAGCCTAGGAGGGAAGTCTTACACCTTAGTTATTGTTGATGATTTCTCCAGATTCAGTTGGGTAGCCTTCCTGAGAGCTAAGTCAGATACATTCAAAGTTCTTACAGATTTTCTCAGGACCATGTAGATTGAGTTCTCTACTCATGTTGCATTGATCAGAAGTGATCATGACACAGAGTTTGAGTCTCTTCTTATGCATGAGTTCTGTGAGAAGGAAGGTATCAGGCAGTGCTTCTCAGCTCCTAGAACTCCCCAACAAAATGAGGTTGCTGAAAGGAAAAATAGGACACTCATTGAATTTGCAGGTACATTGTTAGCAGATGCCTACATGCCTCTATCCTATTGGGCAGAAGCTGTACACACAGCCAACTATGTCCTGAACAGATGTCTTATACATAAGCTAAAACACAAGACCCCCTATGAATTACTTAAAGAAAAGAAACCTAAAATCACTTACTTTAAAGTTTTTGGTTGCATATGTTACATCCACACTAATAACAAAAGATACATCAGAAAATTTGAGGCTAAGGCTGAAGAAGGGATTTTTCTAGGATATTCCCAAGTAAGCAAGGCCTATAGGGTTTTCAATAAATCATCTCTTAAAATTGAAGAATCTGTCCATGTGTCTTTTGATGAAGCTAACATGTCTTATAAGGAGAAAGACATTTCTACCAATAGTCCTTTGCAGGTTTCACCAATGTGTGAGTCTATGGATGGACTAAACCTTACCCGAGAGGTTCCAACTCATCCCACTCCACAGGCTGCTGAAGATAGTGAAGAAGAAATCCAAGAGGAAGTAACTGAACTTCCATCAACAGCCAATACCAATCCTCAAGAGGAATTATTTGCAGAAGTTGTTGCTCAACCAACTCCACAAACTGATCTTATCACACTTAGAGATCACCCCAGATCTCAAGTGATTGGGGACATTTCAGTTGGTGTACAAACAAGACATCAGCTCAATCAAGACTTGATGCATGCCTGTTTTCTCTCTCAAATTGAACCTCTCACCATCCATGAAGCTGAGCAAGATCCCCACTGGATTCTTGCAATGCAAGGGGAACTAAATCAATTTGAGAGATGTAGAGTTTGGGATTTGGTTCCAAGACACCATAACTACCCAGTTATTGGAACCAAATGGGTCTATAGGAACAAATTAGATGCACAAGGGAACATAGTAAGGAACAAGGCTAGACTGGTTGCCCAAGGATATAGGCAAGAAGAAGGAATAGAATATGACCAAACCTTTGCCCCTGTTGCAAGGTTGGAGGCCATTAGAATATTCCTAGCCTATGCATCATACAAAAAATTCAAGGTATTCCAGATGGATGTTAAGAGTGCCTTTATTAATGGTGTACTTCAAGAAGAGGTTTATGTAGAACAACCTCCAGGTTTTATCTCTCTAACTCAACCCTCTTACGTTTACATATTGCATAAAGCTCTCTATGGTTTAAAGCAAGCTCCAAGAGCTTGGTATGAGACCCTAGCTAGCTTTCTTTTAGAGCATAAATTTACAAGAGGAACCATAGATAAAACCCTTTTCACTAGACATCATAAGGACCAAATCTTATTGGTACAAATATATGTGGATGACATTATTTTTGGGTCTACTGATCCCAAATTGTGCCAGAGGTTTGCTGACCTCATGCATTCCAAATTTGAGATGAGTAGCACCAGGACCGTCAAGGTCACTCCCCACCCTGACTCTGAAGAGGTCATTCCCCCTACCAAATCTCTTCCCACTCCTCATGCACCTAGATTGCCTCCACCTCAACATCAATCTCCGCCGCCTAATCTTACGCATATGCCTACACCTCCAGTTTCCCCCACTGAAACACATATTCCCTCACCTCCTCAATCCCCTCTTCCACCACACCTTTCCACTATTCCCTCCTACACCATACCCAATGAACCACAACCTGTTCTACCTCCCTTATCTCCTCCACATATTCTTCCTTCCTCCTATACTATTCTTTCTCCACCTATGGACTCTTCCACCATTCCCTCCATCATCTCTCTTCTGACTCCTCTTATTAAATCACTCATCACATAGGCCATTACACCTCTGGTGAATTCAATTGATTCTTTATCTGCCCAACTCTCAGCCCTCTCTGCTGCCCCCTCTTCAATCAGGGGCCTGGCTCCAGGTTCTCCTGAACCCAGGCAGGCGGAGATGCTCCATGATGAAGCTGGTGCAGCAGCTGCAGAAGTAAATACAGTTGATACAGATACAGATACTACAGATATAGTTGATTCAGTGCTTGATAATGCACTTGCAGTTACAGATACATCAATAGATTTTATTCAATTCATGGACACTAACAGTAGCTTTGATGAGTCAGTAGATTCAATAACAACTGCTGGTGATTTCCTTATAAATCCCACAGTTAATTTATCTGAGATATTTCAGATCTTTGATCCTGTATATATGAAGCTTCCTTCAGTAGAGATTGCTAAGCCATATTTGGCTATTGTCCAGTATACCTCTCCAGCAAATCCAGCAGTTGCCAGGCAACTTTGTGCATCCTTTGCTGCTCCGTCTGCTGTTCCAACTCCTGTGTCTATTCCAGACCTCTGCCCTATCCCAGATTTTGTCATGGATGACTCTCCCATGCCTGATCTGGATGAGCTCATTCTGGCAGACATTGAGGAAGAGAACAAGGCAGCAGCTATAAGTTCTATCTCTACTGCTGTTGTACCTTCACCCTCTGAACCTTCTATTCCCCCACCAGACAAACCTCTTACCATTCCCGATGCCACTCTGAGGAAGCTGAATGCTTTGTATGATAACCCTCAGAGTTCAAATTCTGATGATGATGATGATGAATCAGATGAGGAGGCTGCTAAAAAGAGAAAGAAGTAGCTCTCTAAGAAAAGGAAGGCTCCTCCTCCTCCTGCCCCCAAGCCTAATCCCACTGCAGACACTCCATATTATATTCTGCATAATGTTGCTCCTTACAAAGGGATGCCTGCATGGATGTGGTTATCTAAGAACCAGCAAAAAGAGAGGAAGAGGAGTAGGAGATACTCTCCTACCCCAGTGCATAGATACAGAAAGGATCCTCCTCCTCCTCCTCCTCCAGCAGCAGGTGCCTCTGGCTCAAGCTCTCAGAGATCTGCTCCTATTCAAACCTATCAGAGACAAATAAGGAGATCCTCTAGTAGTAGTCAACCAAGGCCACCATCTCCAGGTAGTCAACACCATCAACAACAACAACAGCAGCCCCAAGAATCTAAGAAACATGAAGCTGAAAGGCCCTATTCTCCTCCTGAAGATCCAGAAACAGCCAATACAGCCAGAATGGCAAGATTCCAAGAAATCATTGGCTTATCTCTAATCATCAAAGCTAAAGCTGAAGGCAAGGACACAACAGGCTTAACCACTATGTCTCAGTATAGGAGAGATGAACTAAAAAGATTTGGGAAAGCAAACAAGCTACTCAATGTTGATGAAAACATGAATCTTCACCCAGAAGCAGTTGTCCCCAGAGCCACTTCACTGAACATTATAGGGGCAGCTGACATGACTATGACCAAGGCTCAAGCTTCAGATCCCAATAGGGAAATCATTTTCAAGAAGCCATGAGATAAAGCACCAGAAGTCAAGCCAAAATAGAAGAAATCAGAGAAGTAATTTTGTGTTTTCTTTTCATTTCTGCTTCTGTTTCAGTCTATATTTTGCATTAAAACAAAGCCAGTATGTATATATATATCTGTTGCATGTATTGTAAATTCTCTGCCAGATATATCTCTTAATTTTGCTTTGTTTTTCTGTTTACTCTTTGCTTGGAGTTTCTGTTAGTGACCTCACCCAAATAGGGGGAGATTGTTGGATCCCTAGTTGATTTGGGCTAGGTTCACTGACTTAGGATGTGACCCATCATGTATAGTCTGGGTCAAGTTTGTGTCTTAGAGTCTAGGACTGTCCTCTATCTCAACTTCAGATGGACCAGCCTTCTTCAAGACCATCAGGAACTCCAGATCTATCAGTTTTTCAGACTAAGTGAAATGAGTTCGACGTTCGTCGAACTCAGCTCGACGAAGGAAGTTGTGCGCTCGACGAACGTGAGACAATTCGTAGTGTTGAGCTCGACGAACTTTGTTCTTTGCTCGACGAACACCAGGTTCTACTTCTAACATTCTCAGGACTACTTCAGAATTTCTCTAAGTCCAGCTCCATGCTTCGGTCGACGAATTATATTCTGAGCTCGACGAACTTGGACCTCAAGTTCACAGCTTCTCAGGTCGACGAATGCTAATCTGTACTCGACGATTTTTTTGTGCTCAGATAATCTGTGTCGACACTTAGGGCTTGTGTCGACACCAGACGATTTGTGTCGACACCCAGGATTTCAGTCGACACCAGCGTGTGTCGACACCAGAGGAGTTGTGTCGACACCTAGACCAATCTGTCGACACCAGAGGAGTTGTGTCGAGACCAAGATCAATCTGTCGACACCAAATTGTGTCGACACAGCATTTCAGCAGATGCAGAGTATTTCGTCCAAGTCCAGAACTTTTCTCAGCTCGACGAATTTGGTTCTCTGCTCAACGAATAATGTTTGTCTGATATCGAAGATTGTCTATTCAACGAATGAAGACTGTCAGCTAGACGAACTCAGCTCAGCTCGACGAACCTAGCTCAGCTCGACGAACTCATCTTAGCTCGACGAATTTAAGACTCAGCTCGACGAATTCTGTTCTTCGGTCGACGATTCCAGACTAGGTATTCTTCCGTTCCCGTCTCATCTCATGGCGCTGATTCCTGGACAATTAATGGCAGTTCTTCACAGTATACTACTGTTAGGATGCGCAGTTAATTCTGGATTATCTCATGTCATTTTCTCATGGAAATAGTTTGGGAAATAATTAATTGCTGCTTCCTTTCCAGTCCGTCTGTCATTACTGCTCGACATTCAAAAATTCGAACGATCTCCATGATAGATAGAGATATACAGAAACCAGAAGATATACAAAAAATACAGAACACCAGACAATAACAAGAAGAGACAGACGATGATTCAGACAACACAAGAAAAAGAATTCATTCTTGTCCCAGAGAGAAATTGATCTAGAAGAAGAAGAAGAACATTACATCAATATCAAGAGTCTTCTTCATCTGCTTTTACTCAGGAGAACTTCAAAACAATACTTTCATATCAGTTGCAAGATATTCCTGAAGAATTTCTCTGGACCTGGAATTCTAGGTCTTTGAAGACCTATCACCCTGAAGCAGTGCTCCAGTATTCTTCCAGATCAATTCTACATCTTAGGGGGAGCAAAGCTGCTAAACAACATTCCACAAGTCTTCTCATTTGACTTGAGAAAGAGAAGACCTCATCACCCTCTCACTCCACCACTGTACAGGGTTTTAATTCCCTTCAAAATTATTCTGGTTGCAAGTCTCCTACCAAAAGACTTGAGGGTTTGGTTTTTGGGAACCTGATCAAAACCCCATTGGTGCCAGGACACCTGATCAACCCCTTCCTGCAGTGGATTCCTACCAGGGTGGTAGAAGAGTGGACTACCCAGATTTGGGGAACCACTACAAAATTCTTGTGTCGTCTGGTTGCTTTATATTCCTTTTTGTTTTCTGGCCTTGCTCTGTGATTGTGCTATGATTAGTCCATTGCTGCTTTCTGGTTTATTGTATTTGCTGCACACTCACACACACACACCTAAAATACAACAGCAGTTGTAATAGATTTTAAAATCACCATATACTCTATTCACCCCCCCTCTAGAGTATATCAGATCTAGCTGCACTTTCAAGCTGTGTCGATAAGCAGTGTCAACACCAAGGAAGCTGTGTCAACACCACCAAGGCTTGTGTTGACACTTAGTCTACTTGTGTCTACACAAGATGAAGTTCAGTCTCGACACTTTGCTGACAGATACAGAGTTTCAAGAAGTGACTGGAAGACTTGATAGCTATCATAACCAACCGGTCTACTGAAGCTGTCAGAGCTGTCAGAAGTTCGTTAGAAACCGGATCAGCCGGTTACCATAGAGAAAGTCGATATAAAGACATTCTCTATCAACAGATGAGATACATAGAGATAATTTGAGAAAAACAACATACGAAAAAACAGAAGAAGATTTTCAACAGAAGATCTAAGAAGACATTCTCTAGTGGTGTTCTACTCAGAGTTTGTCAAGAGAATTCAAAGAAGAATTCAGAAGAATCTTCTGAAGAATTTGGAGAGAGAGAGCTCCATCTATTCAACTGAAGAAAGGGACTTACATCAACAAGTCTCTTAAGTGCAGATTCTGAACCAGTCTGCCAAGAAGAATTCAGATTGATTTCTGAATTTCAAGAAAGAAGCTGATTGAAGATCGAATTCAAAGGAGATCAACCCTACTGTGTTAAGATTTAAGAAGCTTTGAAGAAAGCTAAGACAGGTTGATCTCTATCATCAGATTTGTTCAAGAACTAATCAAGAAACCTTCCATCCTTTCTCTCTCAACCAGGGTGGTGGTAGATTTATAATTAACATCTATTTTCTGTACGATCCTTTTAAGATCTGAGTTGTAAGACTGATTTATAAAGGCTGAGTTGTAGGAGAGTAAGTTCTCTGAGTTGTAGGACTTGTTGAAGGCTGAGGTAGGGCTGAGAGCCTGCGTTGTAGGAGATTTTCATCTCTGAGTTATAGGCCTTGTTGAAGGCTGAGGTAGGGCAGATTGCCTGAGCTGTAGGAGTGTGGACTCACTCTGAGTTGTAGGAGCCTTGTTTGGGTTCTGAGTTGTAAGATCTGTGGATCTGAGGAGAAGGAAAGAAGTTAGGCCGAATCTAGCACACTTCTAGATAGGCGAAGGGGGAAAGTGGATGTACCCAGACCTTGAGGAAGCACTATAAATCAGTGTGCAATCTGTGATTGTGTGTGGTATTATTATTTCTATGCTGTGATAGCTTTAGAACTATCTATTTTTGTTAATTAACTGAATTAAAAGTTCTACCTTAGAAGGAAAAGGAATTGCACCTATTCACCCCCCCCCCCCCCATCTAGGTGTTTAGGAACCAATTCTTTCAAGTGGTATCAGAGGGAGGTTCCTCAAAGAAAGACTTAACAGTCTGAGTAAGATCTGTAAGGCAGAATTAAGTTAAAGAAGATAGGTTCAGGAGAAAACCATAAAGAGCTTGGTTCAATGAAGTTGCCTATCTGCAGGAAGGAAATCTTTAGAATATGAAAGGAAATGGTCAGACTATTTATGGAGGCATCTGATCCAAGAATTTATATAACAGTCCAGGAAGGACCATATATTCCAATGAAGGTTTCTGTCCTTGATGCTAATCAAAGGACTCCTAAGGATTTTTCAGAAATGACTAAGGATGAGATCATCTTGGCTACAATGGATAAAAGAGCACAGAATATTATAGTGAGTGCCATAGATGACTCAACATTACAGAATCTGATTCACTACAAAACCTCCAAGGAGATGTGGGACACATTGGTTATCTACATGGAGGGTTCTGAAGAGGTTAGGCAAGATAGAAAGTTTATGCTTAATCAAGAATATGAGAGTTTCAGACAAGCTAAGTCTGATAGCATAAGTGCATGTTATAAGAAGTTGTACAGAATTGTAAATGAAATAATGTCCTATGGAAGAATCTTCAGTACATATGAGCTGAATGACAAATTCCTTAGGTCTTTGACTAAGGATTGGGATACAATGATCTGTGCCATAAGGGAAGTGGCCAGACTGGCAGAAATATCACCTCCAACACTGTTTGGCAAATTGTTGTCTTATGAGATGCAACTGTTGGCCAAAAAGGAGGAAGATAAAAATACAAAGGTTGACTCTAGAGAAAAGTCAGTGGCCTTCAAGGTAGAAGCTACAAGGAAGAATAGGAGGATGTCTCCATCTTGTCCTAAGAAATCTGCAGAAGTGAACTCAGAAAATTTTGATAATCACAGTTCAGACAGCAGTAATTCTGATGAAAACTTTGCTGCTTTCACAAGACAATTTCAGAGATTGTTAAAGAAGAAGCAGTGGAGATCTAAGCCATCCTCATCCCAGTCCAAGGAAGACTATTATCAGAAGAGGAAATCATCCAGGAAGGAAAGGAGTGGGACAAAGCCTAGCAAGTCAACTACATCAAAGATTATTTGCTATTGCTGCAACAGACCTGGACATATTGTGGCTGACTGCCCAGACAAAAGGAAGGAGTCTGTTTATAAAAAGAAGTCTCAGCACAAGAGCAAGAAGGAGAAATCCTTGGTAGCTAAGAAAGAGAAAAGTTGGACAGATTAATCAACTTCAGAGTCTGAATCTGAGGCTGAGGCCTATATTTGTTTGTTTGTAACAGAAGAAGAGGATGAGTTCTTGAAATTACTGGACTCTATCTATGAGCAAGAAGACCATCAGTGCAAAGGACTGATGGCTATATCTGAAGAAGACCAGTATCAGGATCAACCTGGTCCCAGTAAGGCAAAAAGTTTATCTATAGATTCTGATTTCTACAATGGGTCAGAATCAGATGCATCTGCATCAAGAGATGTGGATGGGTCTGAATCTGAAGAAGATATTAATCAACTTATAGATGAATATGGGGATTTATTGCAGGCACTCAAGAGAAGCAAAAAACCTGGCCAAAAATCAGGCTACGGAAATTGCAGCTCTTAATTTGGCTGCATCTGATTCAGATAAGCTGCTGGATCAGAAGATGAATGAGATTGCCAAGCTAAAAAACATAACTGTTATTTAGATGGGTACAATCACATTCAAAAATGATCAGATCAAAAGTCTGGAAAACAGACTTCAGAAAGAGAAGGAAATAGTGGCTAGTTTCTCAAAGCCAAAATCTGTCCTACCCTTAATTGATGACTTTGTATCTCAAAAGAGTAAGGCAGGATTAGGTTTTAAGGGAACTGCATGGGCTGTACAGTCCAATAATAAACGCAAAGCCCCAGCACAAAACAAAAGATCTGTTGTCAACAATACAACTAAGATTGTACCTAAAAAGATGTATAATAAGTATGAGTGCTGGTACTGTGGAAAGATAGGCCATTATGTCTTAGACTGTTGGCACAATACCAGTATCAGGAAAGATAGCAGTCTACCTGTTAGAAGAGCTGCAAGCAGATTTGTCAAGTTTCAGGCTAACTTGAACCACGGCCCCAAAAGTTATTTGGGTTCTAAGGTTAAGTAATATTTGTTGCAGGTGAGTCCAAGTTGCCATGCCCCTATATGGTACTTGGACAGTGGATGTTCCAGGCACATGATTGGAACAAGAGGATTGCTGAAGGACTACTCACCAATATTGAATGGGCCTAAAGTAATCTTTGGTGGTTCTGAAAAAGGCGTCATCAAAGGGTTTGGTAACATTTCTAACAACTTAATCACTATCATTCAAGTAGCTTAGGTGAAGGGTTTGAAACACAACCTAATAAGCATACGCCAGCTGAGTGATCTTGGATATGAAATTTCAGTTGTCAATAATGGGTATCATATCAAGAGGTCAAGTGATCAAAAAGTCATATTGACTGGCTATAGAAATAGAAATGTGTATTGCCTAAACTTTGAGAGTGAGAATAGAAATTCTCCTATATGTCTTGTGGTTGATGAGAAAGTCTCTCATTATGTCAAATGGAACAAAGGCTGGCTCATCTTAACTACAAGACTATTGGCCATGTAATACTCCAAAATTTGAGAGAGCGTCGACCAGCGTTTTCTGACCAAGTTTGGTTTCTGGCAGGGGGCACACGGCCTGGGACACGGGCGTGTCTCAGGGCGTGTCGAGCCCGTATCGATGATCGGTCCGGGAGTCGACGATTTTCGCTAGACGATGTGTCGAGACAAGGCATACTTCCTAGGATACGGGTGTGTCCAAGGCCGTGTCAGTCGAGTGTCGAGAGTCCACTCGACGAAATCCACTCGACGAGTGTCGAGTGTTGAGACTGGGGCACACAGCCTGTGACACGGGCGTGTCACAGGGAGTGTCCCGCATGGTCGACTATCTGCGCTCGACGTTTTTCCGAGGTGTCGACACAAAGGCTGTCGACGAGTGTCGAGACTTCGCACACGGCGTGGGACACGGGCGTGTCCCAGGCCGTGTCCTTCTCGGGTTATTTTCGGGGCTGTGTCGATGGAGGCACACGGTCGACCACACGGCCGTGTCAGTCGGGACACGGGCATGTCAGGATGAACACGGGCATGTCGGATGCCCGTGTGTTGTTCTAGGTGCGTCGATTTGTGATGGCGAATGGGGAACACGGCCCTGGACACGTGTGTGTGCCAGGCCATGTTCGACCCAGGTGTTTTATTTTTCAGATGGATCGTGGCCATTCTTTCCCTTATTTTGGGATCTGATGGTCCAGGACTGCTCTTGGGGAGTTAAGTCCGAGAATAGGGTTGGAAACCCTCATTCTTTTCCAAGCTTTCTCTTACTAAATTCTAGAGAGAATGGAGAGCAAGGAAGAAGGTGAAGGAGGGTTTGGGCTGTAGGAGAGGCTGCGGTGCTCCAAATCGCGAGCCGAGTCCAGATCCGTGGAGGCTAGAGCTTTGCGAAGGTTTTCATCCGGCTATTTTGCCATTGTTAGGAAGAGGAGTCGGAAGGTAACGACACGTCTCCTCTCGGTTTTAGGATGCATGCCTTAGCATCATTTTTCTTTTCTATTTTTGGGCACCAAACACTCAAATTAGAGGGGTTTGGGTCGCCGAGGTTCAAGAGGAACCTCCGGGTCGATTGAGTCCATCCACGACATGTTTTGCATTAGAGATCCGCTCCGTTAGTGGATTAGGCATGGTGGGTGAAGCCGTAGTCGCGACCGTTAGTCTGACTCGGTGAGGTTGCATACGAACTTTAAGGATTCGTAGAGATTCCGTTGCGGCAAGATGCCGTTTGTGATGTGGTGATGTTTTCCCCTTTTTCTCAAGTGAGTACGTGTAGTCGGAACCGGACAAGGTTATCTCCTCAATGACGGTAGATGGTTTCCTTGGTGGACAAGGTTAGCTCCGCATTGGTGGTAGATGGTTTCCTTGGTGCGCGGGAATGCTGCAGTACAAATGAGGGACTAGGGTGGAATTATCTTGGTTTGTGATATGCCAAGGTATGGCTGTGTATCCGTGGTCGGCTGGCTATCCTGTGACGTACACGTCATGTGTGGAAAGTGTCCCTGCGAGACTAGTCCCCTTCTGTGAGACTGACGAGAATGCCAAGCATGGGGGCATGCCCGGGCAATGAGGCCATGAGCGGGTGGGGTCCGGCAAGGCTTCTTAGAATCAGTCAGTTTGTGTTTGTTGGAATACTGACAAGAGACGTCAGAGCTTGCAGACAAGCCTGGGTCTAAGACCTTGAGCGGGTGGGGCCTAGGCAAGAGTTCCATGTGGCGGCTTGTGTGCCGTTGGGGGGAATTGTGTCTCCCTTTTTGTTTGCGGCTTTATGCCAATCGGGAAACGATGAGTACCCAAATGATGTGATGATGTGCTAGATGCAAACGCTATAGGGTGCCTTGGGTGAAACCCGGGTGTTGCATACATGTTGCATAAGTACGCCCCTTTTTATATTATATATTCAACCCGTAGAGAACGTGTATGATGTTTGAGACATCCAAGCTTGTTCTTAATGCACTTTTTGTTTATATTTATATATTGCATACGAAGTGCTGACTTGCAGGTTGGAGGGTTCCCCGGGGTCCGTTAGGGGCGGCCGGGAGGAGATGTGTTTGTTACACAGTTTGAGGTCAGCCTTTGATGACCCACGTTACTAATAATTTTACAGGGCAAGGATCGCAAGCAGGAGCTAGCTCGCCGGCCAGAAATGCCTAAGCCTCATGAAGTGTTAACTTGTGTAGTAGCTCTACTCATTATGGCAGTGTATGTTTTGATGCTCATGTTGTCCGGCTTGCATGCCGAGGTAGACTAGGAGTGCTTGTGCACTTTCATGACTATTGTATTAATTGAGTTTGAACTCTCTTATGTTGTAAGGCCATAAGGCCATTCTTTTTTTTACTCTTATATTGGTGGATAACTTCTAGTCTTGTTTGTGTTTCCGTTGTGTTGTGCAAAGAGTTTTGAGTGTAGGTAGTTAAATCATCTTATAATACTAAAGTTGTGGTGTCCGTATGTTGTGGGGCCCCGGCCGGACCCATATTATACGGTCATTAAAGGGGAGGTGTTACAGTTTGGTATCAAAGCCAGGTTAGATTCAAGGTCAATGCGTAGAGAAGTTATCCACATAAGAGTAACGTGGGACCATGACTGTCCTTAGGTTTAAGTCTTGAGTTTAGAGACTGATTCCTTGTTTCTTATTTTCTTGAAGAGTGCAAGCAACGAGTCGGGAACGTCGAGAGCAAGAGAAGAACTCTTGGCGAGCAGTGCCACTGCTCCAGGTCTTTTGGGCACGGGTGTAAACCCGGCCATTTTCTGCCGCATGCTTGCAGAAGCGATGGTGGCAGCCCAAGCTGCAGCGGCAGCTCAGGTAGTAACCCCTGCTACACCGGACACAGCGACGGCCGTGCCAGGCGGAGAAGCCAGGCAAGTGGAGCCTTTGGCGGAAAGGGTGGTTGTCGGACATGGAGACCGGCACATGAAGTATTTCCTGAGCTTCCATCCCCCGTCGTTCAAGGGAGTTGGTACGGCAACGAATGCGGAGGATTGGTGGGTTCGCATTCAAGTGCTTTTGAGGGTGGCAGAGATGCCAGAAGAAAAGAAATCTGAGTATGCGGCGTTCATGTTGGAAGGAGACGCCAAGTTGTGGTGGGTGAGCCATAGTGGCCGCCAGTTCCCTGGACGCACCCCGTTGATGGAGGAATTTGGGGATGCATTTCTAAAGAGGTACATTCCAGTTTCTACACGGTTGGCCCTTTAGAGGCAGTTTCTGCACTTAATGCAGCGAGACAAGACGGTGGACGAGTATGTGCAGGAGTTCACCCGTTTGGGTCGTTACGCGGGAACGACGATGGCAGATGATGTAGAGAGGGATAATCTCTTCTATCAGGGGCTGAGGGAGAATCTGAGGCAACCCCTCATTTCAATGAAGAGAGCTGGTTTCAATGAGTTAGTTGAGGCTGCCAGGATATTGGAGAGTGATCTGGAGCGAACCCAGCATCGTAAGGGTTTCACTCCCAAGCAAGGGGAAGGGAAGCCTCCCCAATCTCAGGGAAAGTCTGAAGGGAGTACGTGGAGGAAGAAGCCTCACACTTCCAGATCCGGTGAGAAGAGCAAGTGTACGCCTGGAGGTTCTCACTCTAGGGGACCGCCGATGTGCTACAACTGCGGTAAGGTGGGGCACATAGCTCGTGTTTGTCCTAAAGGAGGAGCGGAGCAAGAGGCAAGGCAGGAGCAGACTGTACGCTCCGGCCCTAGTGACGCGGAGAAAGGGAAGTTGGCGGAGTCAAGCGCTTCTCGGTTCCAACCGGTGCAACCAAGGGCCTACAACCTTGGACAGCAAGAAGCGATCCGCCAAACCGATGTGGTGACAGGTATGAAGAAAATTTAAGTTTAAATTTTGTGCTTCATACTTTTAGACTTTTTGTGATGGCTATGTTGTAGTCTTCGTTTTAGTTTCCGGATACCCCACTAGAGTATTGTTCGATACGGGAGCATCGCACTCCTTTCTCGCGGAGAGCTTCATCCGGAGAATAGGAGTTGAGTCTTTCTCGCCGGACGCGGAGCTGAAAGTGCGCATGTCTAATGGGTCATCCATGACCACCGGGGCCAAAGGGCGCATCTGTTGGGAGCTGGACGGAGTTGACTTCATTTTGGTAGCAGAGATTTTGCCTTTGGTTGAGTTCGATGTCATTTTGGGCATGGACTGGCTTGCAGATCAGCGCGCCAGTATTGATTGCCTATCTAAGGTAGTAACCCTAAAGAGCAAAGGGCAGGCATAGGTCAAATTTGAGGGCCTTTGTGGAGTGGCCTATTCCCTGATTTCGGCTATGCAATTGATGCGGGCAGTTAACAGGGTGGTGTAGCGCTTGTAGCGTTATTGGAGGTTCGTCTCTCTCACCTATCTATAGAGGAAGTGCCCGTAGTGGCAGAGTTCAAGGATGTGTTTCCGGATGAACTTCCTGGAGCGCCTCCTCGACGGGAGATCGATTTCTCGATCGAGTTAGTGCCGGAGGCTAGGCCGGTGTCACGTACTCTGTTTAGGATGGCACCAAAGGAGTTGGTTGAACTCAAAGTACAGCTACAGGAACTATTGGAGCAAGGGTATATCAGACCCAGTTCTTCGCCGTAGAGCGCGCCGGTGTTGTTTGTAAAGAAGAAAGACGGTAGCATGCGGCTATGCATAGACTACCGAGAGCTGAATAAACTGACCGTTAAGAATAAGTATATGATTCCTCGGATAGACGACTTGTTCGACCAGTTGGTGGGGTCGGTGGTGTACTCAAAATTGGACTTGAAGTCAGGCTACTATCAGTTGCGAATTCGGGATGAGGACATACCCAAGATTGCTTTTGGTACAAGGTACGGACACTCTGTGTTTACGGTGATGCCGTTCGGGTTGACGAATGCGCCATCTGTGTTCATGGACCTTATGAATCGTGTATTTCGGGAATACTTGGATTCTTTTGTGGTTGTCTTCATCGATGACATCTTAGTGTATTCCAAATCTGAAGTGGAGCATGAGACCCACTTGAGAGTGGTCTTGCAAGTGTTAAGGGAGAATCAATTGTATGCAAAGTTCTCCAATTGCGAGTTCTGGTTAGAGAAGGTGGCATTTTTGAGCCACGTGATTAGTGGGGATGGGGTGGCAGTGGATCCAACAAAATTGGAAGCCATTAGAGATTGGCCAATCTTGAGGACAGTGGCGGAAGTCCGAAGTTTTCTTGGACTAGCCGGGTATTATAGGAGATTTGTGGAGAATTTTTTGCGGATAGCTCTACCCCTCACCTCACTCACTCGTAAAGATCATAAGTTTGTGTGGACTCAAGAGTGCAGTCAAGCATTTGAAGCACTGAAGGAGAGACTGATGATGGCTCCAATCCTAAGTCTACCGCAAGGGACCGAAGGATTTCAGATCTTCAGTGACGCATCGGGATGCGGTTTGGGTTGCATTTTGGTGCAACATGGCAAGGTGATAGCTTTTGGGTCTAGACAGCTGAAGCCTCATGAGAGGAATTATCCCGTCCATGACTTGGAGTTGGCGGCGGTAATTTTTGCGTTGAAAATATGGCGATATTATGTGTACGGTGCAAAGGTGGAGATCTTCACGGATCATAAAAGCCTGAAGTATCTCTTGGATCAAAAGAACTTGAACATGCGACAACGCAGGTGGGTTGCGTTTCTTGGAGACTACGAGATGGCGATTCAGTATACGCCAGTTAAAGCCAATGTGGTAGCGGATGCCTTGAGTAGAAATTACTCGGGGCAAGGGAATTGGATCAAAGCTCATGATGAGCGGTTTGTACGGGAATGGGAGTCCCTTGGTTTGGAATGTGTTGGGAGAGGCGAGTCCAGCGTGGCTCGGCTGAACTGGATTGAAATACAGAACGACTTGTCCGATCGCATTCGGGAAGTGACTCGTTTGGATGTGGAGTTTCAACCTTTTGTGTTGGAGGCTCAAAAGGGCGAGAGCAGCGCCTGGGAGATGATTGATGGGATTCTGAGGAAGGACGGAAGGGTTTGTATACCGCAGTTCGGCAAACTCCGCGAGGAGTTGATGTTTGAGGCTCACTTCACAAAGTACTCCATTCACCCAGGCAGTACAAAATGTACTTGGATATGAAGAAATCCTTTTGGTGGCCGGGGCTGAAGCGGGACGTAGCTTTGTATGTGAATCGTTGCCAAACTTGTGCCTTGGTGAAGGCCGAATGTCAGAAACCGGGCGGGTTCCTGAAGCCCCTTCCAAGCCCTGAGTGGAAATTTGATGACATCTCCATGGATTTTGTTCATGGGTTGCCTAGATCGCGGCAGGGTAATGATGCTATTTGGGTGATCGTGGATCGCTTAACCAAGGTGGCCCACTTCATCCCAAATCGGAAGGATGACAGCATGGAGAAGCTGGTGGATTTGTATGTTCGCAACATTGTGCGACTGCATGGGATTCCTAAGAGCATAGTCAGCGATCGAGATGGACTGTTTACGTCCAAGGACTGGAGATTGGTTCAGAAGAGTTTGGGCATGAAGCTAAAGTTTAGTACGGTTTTCCATCCTCAAACGGACGGGCAAACCGAAAGAACAAACCGTACTATGGAGGATATGCTGAGAATGTGCATTCTTGACTTCGGTAAGAAATGGGAGGATCACCTCTTCATGGTGGAATTCGCGTACAATAACAGTTATCAAGCAAGTATAAAAATGGTGCCATACGAAGCTTTGTATGGGAGGCGGTGTCGAACACCAATGTCTTGGGAAGAGGCGGGAGACACCAAAATTTTGGGAAAGGAGGTGGTAGTTGACGCTTGTGAGTTGGTACGGACCATCCAAGAGTGTATGAAGGTGGCGCAAGACCGGCAAGCAAAATACTTTAATGCTCGTCACAGGAAGTTGGAATTTGCGGTAGGTGATTGGGTCTATTTGAAGATCAAGCCGTTCAAAGGCGTCTCACGGATTCACCGACTCAAGAAGTTGAGTCCAAGGTTTTTGGGGCCTTTCGAAGTTGTTGAACAGGTGGGAGAAGCAGCCTATCAGTTGGCGTTGTCCGCGGAGCTGAGTGGATTGCATGACGTCTTCCATGTCTCCATCTTGAGGAAAGCCTTGGTGGAGGCTAGTGTGGTGATCGAGCCGGCGTCGGTGCCGATTGAGGAAGACTTGAGGACACGGGTCCTAATAATTGCTTTAGAGGATTCGGAGACTCGGCAGTTGCGGAGTAAAGAGGTTAAACTCGTGAAAGTCCGATGGGACAACTGCGGTCGTGAGGAGTTTTTGTGGAGCGACAACAAGCCATGCTAGAAGAGTATCCAGAGCTCTTCAATTCAGGTACCATTTAAATTATGTTCCCTTTTGCCTTGTAATTTCGGGACGAAATTCTCTTAAGGGGGGGGGAGAGTTATAACGCACCAAAATTTGAGAGAGGGTCGACCAGCATTTTCTGACCAAGTTTGGTTTCTGGAAGGGGGCACACGGTCTGGGACACGGGCGTGTCCCAGGGCGTGTCGGGCTCTAGTCGACGTTTTGGTCGAGAGGTCGACAGATTTTCGCTCGACGATGTGTCGAGACAAGGCACACGGCCTGAGATACGGGCGTGTATCAGGGCGTGTCGAGCCCGTATCGATGATCGGTCCGGGAGTCGACGATTTTTGCTCGACGATGTGTCGAGACAAGGCACACGGCCTAGGACACGGGCATGTCCAAGGCCGTGTCAGTTGAGTGTCGAGAGTCCACTCGACGAAATTCACTCGATGAGTGTCGAGTGTCGAGACTGGGGCACACGGCCTGTGACACGGGCGTGTCACAGGGCATGTCCTGCATGGTCGACGATCTTCGCTCGACATTTTTCCGCGGTGTCGACACAAAGGCTGTCGACGAGTGTCGAGACTTCGCACACGGCTTGGGACACGGGC
Organism: Platanthera guangdongensis; assembly: GCA_039583875.1. NCBI lineage: Eukaryota > Viridiplantae > Streptophyta > Magnoliopsida > Asparagales > Orchidaceae > Platanthera > Platanthera guangdongensis. Next base: position 54,359,129 of record CM077150.1, read on the forward strand.
GTGTCCCAGGCCGTGTCCTTCTCAGGTTGATTTCGGGGCTGTGTCGATGGAGGCACGCGGCCGACCACACGGCCGTGTCAGTCGGGACACGGGCGTGTCAGGTAAAACACGGGTGTGTCGGATGCCCGTGTGTTGTTCCAGGCGTGTCGATTTGTGACGGCGAATGGGGGACAGGGCCGTGACACGGGCATGTGCCAGGCCATGTTCGGCCCAGGTGTTTTATTTTTCAGACGGATCGTGGCCATTCTTTCCCTTATTTTGGGATCTGATGGTCTAGAACTTCTCTTGGGGAGTTAAGTCCGAGAATAGGGTTGGAAACCCTCATTATTCTCCAAGCTTTCTCTTACTAAATTCTAGAGAGAAGGGAGAGCAAGGAAGAAGGTGAAGGAGGGTTTGGGTTGAAGGAGAGGCTGCGGTGCTCCAAATCGCGAGCCGAGTCCAGATCCGTGGAGGCTAGAGCTTTGCGAAGGTTTTCATTCGGCTATTTTGCCATGGCTAGGAAGAGGAGTCGGAAGGTAACGACACTTCTCCTCTCGGTTTTAGGATGCATGCCTTAGCATCATTTTTCTTTTCTAGTTTTGGGCATCAAACACTCAAATGAGAGGGGTTTGGGTCACCAAGGTTCAAGAGGAACCTCCGGGTCGATTGAGTCCGCCCCCGGCATGTTTTGCATTAGAGATCCGCTCCGTTAGTGGATTAGGCATGGTGGGTGAAGCCGTAGTCGCGACTGTTAGTCCGACTCGGTGATCTTGCATACGAACTTTAAGGATTTGTAGAGATTCCGTTGCGGCAAGATGCCGTTTGTGATGTGGTGATGTTTTCCCCTTTTTCTCAAGTGAGTACGTGTAGTCGGAACCGGACAAGGTTAGCTCCTCAATGGCGGTAGATGGTTTCCTTGGTGGACAAGGTTAGCTCCGCATTGGTGGTAGATGGTTTCCTTGGTGCGCGGGAACGCTGCAGTACAAATGAGGGACTAGGGTGGAATTGTCTTGGTTTGTGATGTGCCAAGGAGTGGTTGTGTCTCCATGGTCGGCTGGCTATCCCGTGGCGTACACATCATGTGTGGAGAGTGTCCCGACGAGACTAGTCCCCTTCTGTGAGACTGACGAGAATGCCAAGCATGGGGGCAAGCCCGGGCAATGAGGCCATGAGCGGGTGGGGTCCGGCAAGGAATCTTAGAATCGGTCAGTTTGTGTTTGTTGGAATCCTAACAAGAGACGTCAGAGCCTGCAGGTAAGCCCGGGTCTAAGACCTTGAGCAGGTGGGGCCTAGGCAAGAGTTCCATGTGGCGGCTTGTGTGTCATTGGGGGGGAATTGTGTCTCCCTTTTTGATTGCGGCTTTATGCCAATGGGGAAACGATGAGTACCCAAATGATGTGATGATGTGCTAGATGAATACACTATAGGGTGCCTTGGGTGAAACCCGGGTGTTGCATACATGTTGCATAAGTAGGCCCCTTTTTATATTATATGTTCAACCCGTAGAGAACGTGTATGATGTTTGAGACATCCAAGCTTGTTCTTAATGCACTTCTTGTTTATATTTATATATTGCATACGAAGTGCTGACTTGCAGGTTGGAGGGTTCCCCGGGGTCCGTTAGGGGCGGCTGGGAGGAGGTGTGTTTGTTACACAGTTTGAGGTCAGCCTTTGCTGACCCGCATTAGTAATAATTTTATAGGGCAAGGATCGCAAGCAGGAGCTAGCTCGCCGGACAGAAAGGCCTAAGCCTCATAGAGTGTTAACTTGTGTAGTAGCTCTACTCATTATGGCAGTGTATGTTTTGATGCTCATGTTGTCCGACTTGCATGCCGAGGTAGAATAGGAGTGCTTGTGCACTTTCATGACTGTTGTATTAATTGAGTTTGAACTCTCTTATATTGTAAGGTCATAAGGCCATTCTTTGTTTTACTCTTATAGTGGTCGATAACTTCTAGTCTTGTTTGTGTTTCCGCTGTGTTGTGCAAAGAGTTTTGAGTGTAGGTAGTTATATCATCTTATAATACTAAAGCTGTGGCGTCCGTATGTTGTGGGGCCCCGGCCAGACCCATATTATACGATCATTACAGGGGAGGTGTTACAGGCCAACTCTTTAGTAAAGAGTTAGTGAGGAATGGTCCTCAAGTTAAGTGCTTTAAGGATGAGATATGCTCAGCATGTCAAAAAGGCAAGCAGACCAGATCCTCCTTTCATAGCCTAGAAACCAAAGACTCAGTGAGGTGCTTATACCTCTTGCATATGGATTTATTTGGTCCTATGCCAATTCATAGTCTAGGTAGGAAGGTCTACACTTTTGTGGTTGTAGATGACTATTCTAGATTTTCATGGGTATTCTTTCTGAGGCAGAAATCTAAAACCCCAAATGTCTTCTGCAATTTTTTTAAACAAATTCAGAATGAATTAGATAGTTCAGTGGTCAAAATCAGAAGTCACCATGGAACTGAATTCCAATCTGAATGTATTACAAGGTTGTGTGAAGAATTTGAGATTCATCAGAAATTCTCCTCACCTAAAACACCTTGGCAAAATGACATTGCTGAAACAAAGAATAGGACATTGATTGAGTCTGGAAGAACACTATTGAGTGACACTACTCTCCCAGAATATTTCTAGGCTGAGGCAGTAAACACTACATGCCATGTGCTCAATAGGGCTTCCATCACCAAAAGCCACAAAAAGACACCCTATGAGGTTATGAAAGGCAGAAAACCAAACTTATCCTATTTTAGGATCTTTGGTTGCAAGTGCTATGTGCTTAATAATGACAAGTCTCACTTAACTAAGTTTGCTGTCAAATCTCAAGATGAGATATTTCACTACTAGAAAACAGGCTTTTGGCCAGGGCAAATTGCCCTGGCAAAAAGTCCAAAACCGTGGCTAAAACCCTTTAGCCACGGTCTATCCACGGGAAAAATCCGTGACTAAAGTCGGCGTGGCTAAAAAGTTTAAGCCACGGATTGGCCGTAGCAAATACTATTAGCCATGAAAAGAACTGATGTGGCTAATATCTTGACTTTTAGCCACGGTTTTAATCCCTGACTAAAAGTGAACTCATCATTTTTTAAAAACTATTTGCCACGGTTACAAGCCGTGGCAAATAGTAATTTAAGTTTTTTTTAAAAAAACACATTCAATACTCTAATGACTTTTAGTCCACAAAAGGTAATTTGTCATCACAGAGAACCTGAGACAAATTGAAGAACTACTATAGTTTCAAGTTTTATGTGATAAGATGTTAATAGCCAGAATGGAAAAAAAATCAGAAAAAGATTAAACATCTCACAAAGCAGATATCATAAACTAGGCAAGAAATTAACAAATATCACTATGAGAAATTCATCACCGTATCATTATCCTAACTACTTAGGAGACAAGTTTTCTCCATTTGTTCGACGACTTCCATTCCACATTTCGCGTTGTGAAGGGCAGGCCAATCAACAACCAGTAAGAAAAACCATATGAATCCTAACACAAATATCACAGTCAGTAGCTCAACAATCCACTTGATCACAATACATAGGAGTCCTTTCTCACGGTAATAATTGTATAGCCTCTCAAAGAATAGATCCAAATCAGCAATTGGTTCGGATTTCAGTCCTTCGCCACTAAGAAGATCTGATAGGCTCTCAACATCGGAACCATGCAACCTTCTATAGTCAGATAGCTCTATTACTGGTGGCTCATCTCTGAGCAAATTAATGTTCACTGAAGATTCATTTCTCAATTGCCATTTCAATATCATAGAACGAAGAAACCCCTTTTGGTCACTAGACATCATTCCCGAAATGTTAGGCTAAACACCAGCAACCAGCCCATGCCACTAAATGTTCATCTGAAACCAGGAAAAGTAATTGGTTAATTAGAAATAATATGACATAATTACATCTAAATAGTGTGCCGGTGAGGGCATTGGATGAAACTGCCAAGCACAATTTTGAGAAATCTGAAGAAACTCAGAATGCCTATAAATAAGGGGAAGAATTTTTGTTCTACAAGATAAACTTCATATTTAAAAATAACTTTTAGCATTGATATAACCATAATAACCTATGTTTCGAGTGCTGCATCGAGTATCTCCACTCGTTAATAATCTTTTGGTTTAAAGCTAGAGATAGTTTGAGGATTGTTTAGAAGATAAAAGTCCAATGTACCCCAGAATTATAATGATATTTCTAATGTCATTTTTGGCACTCAGATGTTTTTCCCAACTTTCAGAGCTGGCTATAAGGCTTGTGAAGGGAGATCTGAGAAATAGTCGTGGAGGATGGAAAAAATTGAAGATCAATAAGTTTTATGGAGATCTTAGATACTAAAAGATGCAAATTGAAGAGTGCATACACGAGAAGAAACTTCATCTAAATGAATAAGCTAAAAGTATGAGGATGCAATCAGAATTTCCAAAAGGGTCCTGTATTTTTTGTATTCACAGCATACAAACACATTATTCACATCCATGTTACTTAATTCTTCACACTCCTATCGCAAAAGTTTTAATTTCCCGCCACGGTTCCTTAATGTAACTACCTCAATAAATAAAAAAACTAGAAATGCAATAGAGAAATACCAAGTATAACATGTTTTGCAAGAAATTAGAAGAAGATAAAAAGGTAAATCCCCCCCCCCCCCCCCCCCCCGCCCATCACAACACCCATATTTGAAGAACATAAGCCGATCAATTGTGTTTTTTCCCAAGATATTACCACAATAAGTGAATGGAATCAACATGAAAACACAATGTAGGCCATAAAGTTATTGCCATGCTGACAATAAAAAGAATTGATGGCTGAGTATTTCTCTGACTCTTAACTATTTCCATCTTATAAACATATAACAAAATTTCACTATGACATGCAAAAACATATTGCATGAATTATGACAGCATTAGAAAATAAAATTTTATAACTACTGTGAAATCATTAAGTCATATGAAACTCACCAGAATTGTCTAGCAAAATTTAAGCCTTCTGGAAACCAAGCTGCAGCTTCTGGTAAATAAGCAAGAATACGAGTAAGCAAGTAGAGCTAAAAATTATGCGTAAGTAAGATTTCAAAATGAGGGATCATACAGAAATTTACTTTCTTCAAAAGAATGATGACGGTGGGGAGAGTAAAAGAGAACAGGCGCATACAGCAAATGATCTACAGACCAGAAATCCACTTTTCTAATAAGTTCTAATCAATGAGCTGAAAGAAAAAAAGAGGAAGAAAATGGCTAAGACGCAAATGGAGGTAAAAAAATAACCACATCTAATAAAATACTCACAGACGAAGGAAGGCAGCTGTATTCTTGAATGAAAGGTGATGGAGACGGTAACATGACGAGCGATGACAGATAACTCTGATCCATGATGCGAGACAGCATCCTGTAGCCCCAGCTCCCAAAAACATCGCAACAATCCAAACAAATCGATCACTACACCAAACAATTTACAATATATTCGAATTCATCAGCTTAAATGGAATTTTCCAAAATAAAATGAAGAGGAAATAAGTAAATCCAGCTCACGAATCAGTAATGGTTTGGAAAATCTAGAGCTAGAAACATAAAAATTGGGATCCGATGAACTGAATTCTACAAATTCTACCCTAAACTATTGAATTAAAACGAAACAAAAACGTACCACCGGCCAATCATCAACAAATGTCCTTCCAGTCAGAACAATAGTAAGCCGGCCGACACAGCAAAAATCCGGCGAAGTAGATCAAGAGAGAGAAGGGGGCGTTCGTATTTTATTGAAACCAAAGAAACAATAAAGATGATGCCGAGTTGCCTGCGACTTATAGCCAAGAGAATAGAGATCGGTTAGAAGCAGTTCAAAATTTTGGGGAGGAGAGAAGGCCTTGCCGATGATGCCAGTGGAAACAGAGAGAAGGCGGAGTATTGGGGAGAGGGAGACATGTGCTGCTGTGAAGCTTCTTCGCGAGGGGCTGTGGAGATGGCGGGGTATCAGGGAGACGATGGAAGGCAGGAATGAAATGAAGAAATGATTTAGGGTTGCGAAGTTTTGTATATAACGCATTTAGTTTTATTTTAAACCTTTGATTATCGGATAGAGGGTCAGGATTTATGTGATGAATTTTAAATTCATGGTCTTTATATAGATAATTTTTATAAACTATATAATAGTACTTGTTTAGCCACGATTTCGTCAAAGCCGTGGCTAATAGTTTAGTTTTTTGCCACGAATTTGTTATCCGTGGCTAATACTTAATTATTAGCCACGAAATATGAACCGTGGATAATACTTAACTATTAGCCACGAATTTTGACCCTGGCAAAAAAAGTGTAGCTAATACTCATTTTTCTAGTAGTGTTTGTTGGGTACAACAACAATAGTAAGGCTTATAGGGTCTACAATTTGGCTACTCAAGTTGTAGAAGAGTCAGTTCATGCCATATTTGATGAATCTAAACTTATTAACAGTAAGTTGCCTAGTAATTCTTGTAGCTCCACAGGTATATAGCAGAAGATAGACCAGCTTACTATCAGAGAAGATCCAACTACAAAGAAGGATGAGGAAAATGGTAGTTGCTGTCCACGGGGAGTACAAGACACTCAAGAGGAAAATGAAGACCATGAGGTGCAGCATAATGAAGAGATTGAAGAAGGTCAAACTGCTGATGGATTACCTCCAGCAGTTAGACATTTAAAGGATCATCCTGCACACCAGATCATTGGTGATCCAAGATATGGAGTACAAACAAGAAGCAGGAACATAAACACAGTTCTTTGCTCAAGCTTCTTATCTCAACTGGAACCCAAGAGATTTGAAGAAGCTATTCAAGACCCATATTGGATTGATGTTATGCAGGAGGAGTTAAATCAATTCAGAAGGTGCAAGGTCTGGGAGTTGGTTCAAAAACCAAAGGGCCACAATGTCATAGGGACAAAGTGGATTTATAGAAACAAGCTTGATGAGAGTGGGGTCATAGTGAAGAACAAGGCAAGACTAGTTGCCAAAGGATACAGGCAGGAAGAGGGCATAGACTTTGATCAGACTTTTGCTCCAGTGGAAAGGTTGGAAGCAATCAGGCTATTCCTAGCCTATGCAGCATATCAAGGCTTCAAAGTGTTCCAAATGGATGTTAAGTCAGCATTCTTAAATGGAGACTTAAAAGAGGAGGTCTATGTAGAACAGCCCTCAGGTTTTGTTGATCCACTCAAACCTAATTATGTTTATAAACTTAGGAAAGCTTTATATGAGTTGAAACAGGCCCCAAGGGCTTGGTATGAAACCCTGTCTACTTTCCTCATTGAGAACAAATTCTCAAGGGGGAAAATAGACAAGACTCTATTCCTTAGAGAATCCAAAGGAAAGATCATCGTAGTCCAAATTTATGTTGATGACATAATATTTGGTTCTGCTGAAAATAACCTTTGTAGGAAGTTTGCAAAACTTATGCAAGGGAAGTTTGAGATGAGCAGTATGGGAGAACTTAAGTTCTTCTTGGGACTCTAAGTAAGACAGACTGATGATGGTCTGTCCATATCCTAGTCTAAGTTCACCCAGGAGTTAATTAAGAAGTATGGTATGGAGTCATCCACTACCATGAGAACTCCAATGGAGACAAGTATGTCTCTAAGCAAAGATTATGCAGGGAAACCTGTAGATGAGAATTTGTATAGAGAGATAGTTGGCTCACTCCTTTATCTAACTGCTAGTAGACCAGACATCATGTATGCTACATGTGTTTGTGCTAGGTACCAATCTTGCCCTAAAGAATCTCATTATACTGCTATCAAAAGGATTTTGAGATATCTTAAGGGCAGACCTAATCTAGGCCTTTGGTATCCTATGAATAGAGATTTTCTACTAATGGGCTCTTCAGATGCAGACTTTGCAGGTTGCAAAGTAGATAGGAAAAGCACAACAGGCACCTGTTAATTTCTAGGAGGAAGATTGGTGTCATGGAGCTGTAAGAAGCAGACTAGTGTGGTCATTTCCACAGCTGAGTCTGAGTATATTGCTGCAGGATGTTGCTGTGTACAAATGTTGTGGATACAACATCAGTTAGAAGATTATGGTATTCAGGTAAGTAGAACTCCATTATTATATGATTCTACTAGCGCTATTTCTATTGCTCATAATCAAGTTTCTCATAGTAGAATAAAGCATATAGAAATAAGATACCATTTTTTTAGAGATCATGTAGAGAAAGAAGATATTTCTTTAGATTTTGTTAATACAGATTTACAAATGCTGACATGTTCACTAAGCCATTAGATGAAACTAAATTCAATAATTTCAAAATTGAATTAGGAATGTTGAACATAAATTAGTTTAACAAATCTGGCTAAGTAAAATTGTGTCGACACAAAAAGTTGTCTGTGTCGACATATAGTAGTTGGTGTCGACATTCCAGGAAAGTGATGTCGAGACATCTAGAAAATCGGTGTCGACACTCCAGGGAAGTGGTGTCGACACATCTAGAAAAAAAAAGGTGTTGACTCTTTAGAGAAGTTGTGTCGACACATGCAGAAGTTGTGTCGACACTTACAATCAACACACAGATTTCATCGAGCGCAGAATCAACTGATCATCGAGTACAGAATCGACACATATCATCGAGCGTAGATTCAACAACACTTCGTCGACCTCAAATTGTCGACTTCACGGGCTCTTCGTCGAACGCGACCATGACAAATAGAATTGGTGTCGACACATAGAAGTCAACACTTCTGTCAAGACCTTGCAAGTCTGTGTCGACACATTTCAACTGTGTCGACACATTAAGAGAATTTTTGACGTGCCTTTTGAACTTCATTATTTAGAAGGGTATAAATAGGTCAAAAACATATTCTGTCGACACACTCTCCATATTTTCGAGAACAAAATCTTGTGTCGACAAATTCTCTCTTCTCAATCCATGATTTTTTCTCAATCCCAATGGCGCCAAAGCTTGAAGATAACGTCAACGAAGGCTTTGAGTTGGTTCGCAATGCTTTTAATAATGCGGAACCCGAGATTAAAACAGTAGTTACCCTAATTGCAGAAAATGGTTTTGAATTTCTGGTATCCGAACCTACAAAGATATGGAAGAAAGAAATACTGGAATTCTATGGCGCAGCTACTTTAGATTCGACTGGACTTAAGATCAAATCTACAGTTCAAGGAGCTAAATTTAAAATTAACTTGAAGAGCTTGAGGAAAACTCTTCTCCTCCCAAGATCTCAAGAAGAAGAAGAAGTACCCACATTCAAGACTAGGGAAGCACTTCAGTGGTGTGGATTGGATCCCACCATGAAGATTGGATTTGCAATGAACAGGAAAGGGATGAATCTGCAAGGAAAATTCCTTTCTGAATAAAAGGGCATTGCAAACTGCTCCACAACCTGCTCCAGCCACAGATTATATCTCTTTGTTGGTATCCTTGCAAGTAAAGTTAGATGAACAAAGGATAGTCATGGAGAAATATATGGATGAGACCCATAAAGATTTGCAATTCTCCTTGGCTCAAGATATCAAATCCATAAGAATTGAAGTAAATCAGAACAATTACAGGAAGAATTAGCTACTGTACAAACAGCTATTAAGACTTCACAAAAGATCATTTCTGATTAGATATTGAAATTAAGGTCATTTTATAAAGATGGTGTTAATTATCTCGATGAATAAGTAAGATTTCAGAAAGATGGCCTCAGAGAACATATTGAAAGAGAAGTCATAAAGGGGGAGAGAGTGTTAGTCAAAGCAGGCTCAGATCATGCTAAATGGATATCTAATAGCATCAGAGCCACCTTTGGATATCCACCCCTATGTGATGATGATAATGTCGCTGAGTCAGGTGTGCAACCTGCTTATTTTGAAGGTGCTCAACCAGAAGTTGCTCAGGTCATTTACCCTCCAGCAGATTTTGATATGATTCAGCAAGAAGTACAGTCACTGTACAGCCCTACTGTAACCCCCTGATTTTCCGACAATTATTTAATTCTCTTGTTAATGTCATAATGACGTAAGGGGCGTTATGTAACGTGGTGTTGACGGCGCGTCGTCGTTAGTGCGTTTTCGCGACTATTCGATCGAGTCGGCCAAATTCGCGAATCCTTGCCGAAAATGGAAAATTTTACATTGGAAAATTAAATTGATTAATTTCTGACATGCTCGTCAAGTTTCGTCGCGATCAGAGCGATATTCGAGCCTCGGTGAATTTCCGAAGTTTTGTAAAATTTATGTTCGTCGTAGACTTTGAGGATTTATATTTCAAGAACGGCTCGTCGGGTTTTGGTTTTGACTTCGCCGTTGTGTTCGTAGCGTCCGTGTTCGCCTAAGGCGTGAGTTTCGTTTAATTTGGTACTTGTTTGGGCCTCCGTTTTGATCTCGTAGTTTACTTATTCAAAAATATATACATATGAATATTTTAATATTAAAGTATTATTCAAAAATGAAAAATACTATTCATATATATAGTTTAATCATAAGGATAGATTTGCAAAAAAATTGTTAAATATGCAAACGAATTCTTCATTTACTCGAGTGACTTGTTCATTTACTCGAGTGATTTGTTCACTTACTCGAGTGATCTGTTACACTTAATCGAGTGATCTGTTGCACTTACACGAGTCATCTGTTCTATATACACGAGTGGGTCACCGTCCAAGCGCTGCAGTACTTCTTTTTCTGCTCTCGAGTACTCAGGTTCCTCTCGAGTATATCTTTATATCTACTCGAGTAGATTTGTTATATACTCGAGTACTGTTTATACATACTCGAGTACTGATATTTTTATACTCGAGTACTTTTTTTATATACTCGAGTGACTGTTCCTGCTTACTCGAGTAGTCTATTTTTCTACCTCTCGAGTACCTGTAATCTTGTTCCCGAGTAGCCCGTTATAGTTTACGTTTGAGTGTCCGTTTTGAAAGTCAAAACGATGTCGTATCGAAAAATGGTTAACATAAAATTTGTTCGTCTCGACGAGATATATAACTTTCATGTTGAGCACTTTTCGATTTGAGGTCATCCTAAAACTCTATTTCGTCTTCCGCGCACTCGCTCGTAGATCGTCCGTTCTAAGACAAAAAAATTTATAAATATATATACGTTTATATATATATATATAAATCTTATCTTATAATAGTTAAAAACAAACAGAAGACTTCTTCTTCTTCTCCTGGCCGAACCAGAGCGTCGTGACGAATAGCTCTAAGTCGGGAATCTTCTGGTGGCCGCCGGCGGAGCTCCGGTGCTCGAGATTTCCAACCGATCGTAGGTCTGGAAATCTCTCGTCGAGAGCTACACTATCGTGGTAATTTTTTTCTCATTCCATAGAGTTTTCTCGTTATGGTTTTTCGGCCCTAACCTCTATTTCGGCCATTTTCGTTCAGATTTCGACTCCTAACGTCTTCTTTTTCCCCGATCTGCGACGTGTGGTGATTCGGAGAATTTTTCTGGTGATAACGAGGCAAGTGGTGTTCTTGCTCTCCCTCTTGCTCCTATATTCTAAATTTTTTTGCTACAATTATTTGAGGTTATCATGTTTCAATTATTTAGAAACTTGTCCTGAAATTATAATTATCTTCATCTTTCCCTTGGATTTCAACTTGTTGTCCCTAAAACCATAACCCCAAAATTTTAGTCCGTAGAATTGGTAAACGAATCGGTTGTCGTGCTGTTGTAACCATCGAGTCATCTTTATCATTGTGACACCTTGTACGTTCCATTTTTTTTGATTAAGCTTCACCTGCTCGACCTTGACATGCTCTTTTGCAGTCCACTTTATTGGTTAACCTTGAGCCTATGATGAATAAAAAGGAACTCTGCTTGTATAATTTTGTAAATAAAGAAACACAGATAAACTGTGCGCTTTGGGTTCCTCCCTCAGCATAGTATTTAATACTCAGATGAACTGTGCGCATTGGGGTCCTCCCTCGGCATAGTGTTTAATACTCAGATGAACTGTGCGTGTTGGGGTCCTCCCTCGGCATAGTGCTTAATGCTCAGAGAGACTGTGCGCGTTGGGGTTTCTCCCTCGACATAGTAATTATTAATGAAAGATAAAACTTCTGTGGCTGGTGCTGGTTCTGACTTATTAATGTGTTTAGCCTTTCTTGCCCCGCTAGCTTTACTGTTGCTTACTTTTACTCTGCTGACCGTTTTGTTGCAGTCATTTTTCATTCTCATTCACTTTGAGGTTTGTGTAGTCTGCTTTTACTCTTGCACTACTTGCGACTTGTTTCTGAGGTGTTCTTCTTTTGAATGCCTCAGGATCAGAGCTGTAGCAGGTTTGGCTGACAGTGTTGGGTTACTGGTGCTGCTGGTGTCTGCGGCCGTTTGATTCCACCTCTGAGCTTGAGGTAGTTGTCTTTGTTCAGACTTGTCATATTTTACTATGGGTTCGTGTCAGTTGTTGATGCCCATAGACCTTGACTTTTCTGTGATGAACTACTTGCTGCTGTTACTGCTGTTATTTTTTACCTGATTCTTCTTGCTTTCTGGGAAGGATTTATGTAGGATGCATTTAGTTATTTTAAAATATACAAAACTGCATTTCCGGAATATTGGCATGGTATGACTTCAACTGCTAAATCTACTACTTTTAAGCGTATAAAAGATTTTTATATATCTCTAGTAAATGTAGAAGTCACATCATCATTTCATGACACTGGACCATCACTCCCACGTAGGATAACAAATGAGCTAACTCAGTACTTTCCGCCGCGTAAAAGATGTATATTTTCACCTATGGACAGTAGTCCACCCGACCGAGGGACACGGTCATCAACTCTATTAATTTATATGCATTGTTTTTAACTAAAAGTTATAAATCTTTTACTTAAAGTAAATGTGAGGACTGGATTCCTGAGCGTCGGCAGTTGTCCCCTACTTGGCGTGGCATCACGGTGCGTAGTTTCTCTACTCTAACGTATTTTTGAATACGGAGAAAATACGGGTCGTGACAGTTGGTATCAGAGGGAGGTTTTGCAAGAGGGTTGGTTGGTTTGGCAAGGTAGTCGAACAACTTTCCCTTCAGCAAAACTCTAATCGTATCATTTCATTGCATACACACACCGATATGTCATCACTAGATCTTGATGGAAGCTCGAACACTACACTCATGACATGATAAGAAGTATACGGGCCATATTATGTAGTATGTGATGCATAATATGTGTTTGTATATGGATCCACCATAGGTGGCAACATGTGACGGTTATGTAGTATGGGATGCATAACCATCATCACATGGATGTCCATTAGCACGTTTACTTTTCTTCGTTACATACAATATTATGTAGTATGAGATGCATAACATTGTATGTGTACGCCGCTCATAACATGCACTAAGGCTTTTTTAGAATGCATAGCACTGCATACATAACATACCATTGCATAAGCACACGTGCCAAGTTAAAGATCTGCACGATGACATATGTACACCCATGATTTGAGATGAAAATTAAACATTTATGCATTCATATTATAGGCACAAGTTAGAAGCATAACATCATTTTATGATTTCCCAGAGCAAGGTAACAGCAAGAGAAAGTGTTTGTTCGTTCCTGATCGGGTATTCGAGTTTTCTAGCTTCAGTGTCGTAAGCTAGGACCTTGATAAGTTTTTTGTTCGTATTGGTAAAATATGAACCCGAAACAGTTTGCTAAGGCAATATCTTCCCAGTTTGTGATGTCTTAGGCAAGGTTTGACTAGATATCCCTTTATTCTGTAGAATGCCACCTAAACGTGTTGCGACGAGGTCGACTCCCTAGTCAGAGGGTGAGTCTTCTGGTGCCCAGAGCGAAGCGGTGATCGAAGCGCTGCGGTAAAGTAATGAGGCCCTGTCAAAGCAGATGGTGGACGTGCAGTCTCAGATACAATCGTTGTTGGCTATCATCACCGGTCAGCAGACTAGAGCCCAGGACCCTGATGTGGACCAAACTATTCCTACTCCCCCTACTGCTCTAGTTCCCCCAGTCGTAATGCCGCCTGAGATGAAATTCATTTCTCACTTCCAGCGACTAGGACCTCCTTCGTATGATGGTAGAGCAGTCTTTATGGCATTGGATGACTGGATCATTGCCATGGAAGAAATGTTTTCCTACTCTGGTGTATCCTCCGATCAGAAGGTGATGATTGCGGCGTATCAGCTTAAGGGTCTTGCGAAGAGTTGGTGGATCAGATAAAAAGAGAACCTTTCTGATGGGTGCTCGTGGGAGTCATTCAAGGTTATATTACTGAAGAAGTTCTTACCATCGGTCGAGCGAGACTATCTAATGAACAACTTTTTACACCTGAAGCATAGGAAACTCACTGTTAGTGAGTACGAGGTCGAGTTTAGCAAACTCAGTCGTTTTGCCCCAGATCTAGTACTATCCGAAGAAGGCAGAGTAAAGCGTTTCCTGGGCGGTTTGAGGTATGACATCCAGCAGTTGGCTAGCGCGTACAAGTCTGAGACCTTTGCAGAAGTAATCGAAGCTGCCTTAAAGGTTGAGGCGATAGAGAATGCGAAGAATCGGGGATTGCATGCAAAGAAGGACAAGAGGAAACCTGACGATGGAGGAAGTGTTGGGTACATTGAAAAATTTGTACCAGATTTGAAGAAGCCTTACCTTACTCAATGATATGCATCAAGGTGTATTTGATGTGTTTTGAGTTTATATGTGCGGGTTAAGTAAATGCAGGAATGCAGGAAAATTTCTAAGTCCATGTGTCGACACCTAGAGAAGCAGTGTCGACACCTATAAAGGCTTTTGTCGACACTGGAGATAAGCGGTGTCGACACTTGGAGTAGATTGTGTCGACACTTGGAAAGGCTATGTCGACACCAGAAGCATTTGTGTCGACACCAAGAGGCTATGTCGACACACAGAGAAGTAAAGTCGACATCAACTGTATCAACACCAAAAGTTAGTGTCGACACACAGGAATACTTAGTCGACATCAAATGTGTTGACACCAATAGGCAGTGTCGACACACAGAAGTATTTGTCAACATGAACTGTGTCGACACATAGGACTTGTGTCGACACACAGCAAATCTTCAACAAAGTTAAAGTAAAGAAGTACTTGTGTCGACATAAAGGAGATGTGTCGACACACAGCAAGCTTCAACAAAGTTAAAGTAAAGAAGTCCTTGTGTTGACACAAAGGAGATGTGTCGACACATACCAAGTTCCAACAAAGTTAAAAAAAGAAGTACTTGTGTCAACACAAAGGAGATGTGTCGACATACAGCAAGTTTTAACAAAGTTAAAAAAAAGAAGGCTTGTGTCGACATACAGAATCAGTGTCGACACATTCTAAAGAAGCTGTGTCGAGAAGCTGTTACAACAACAAAAGGAGTTGTGTCGACACCACCAAGGCATGTGTCGACACTTAGTCCACTTATGTCGACACTTAGTCTACTTGTGTCGACATATAATGAAGATCAGACTCGACACTTTCAGACAGATACAGTATTTTCAAGAAGTGACTGAATGACTTAATAGCTGTCATTTCTAACCGGTCAATCACAACTGTCAAAGCTGTCAGAAGGTTGTTAGAAACCGGATCAGCCGGTTACCATGGAGGAAGACTATATAAAGGATTTCTCCTTCAACAGAAAGTGATCGTAATAATTAAAGAGAAGATTGAAGATCTACACAGAGATCTAACAACATAAAAAGAAGAAGACCTTTAACAGAAGATCTAAGAAGTTGGAGAGAGAGAGCTCCATCTAAGAAGAGCAGTGCTGAACCAGGCTGCCAAGAAAGATTCAGATTGAGATCTGAATCTCAAGTCAGAAGCTGATTGAAGATCAACTTCTCAAGAGTTTAACCCTACTGAGTTCAGATTCAAGAAGCTTTGAAGAAAGCTAAAAGAGATTGTGCTCTACCATCAAGTTCTTCTAAGAACTCATCAAGAAGCCATCCATCCCTTCTCTCTCTATCTGGGTGGTGGTTAATTACTTAGTTAAATCAAATTTTTGTAGGATCTTTATAGATCTGAGAATGTGAGCCTATTATATAAAGGTTGAGTGTAGGAGAGTAAATTCTCTGAGTGGTAGGCCTTGTTGAAGGCTGAGGCAGGGCTGTGAGCCTGAGTTGTAGGAGACTGTGATCTCTGAGTGTAGGCCTTATTGAAGGCTGAGGTATGGCAGATTGCCTGAGTTGTAGGAGCCTTGTTTGGGGTTTTGAGTTGTAAGATCTGAGAATCTGAGGTGAAGTGCAGAAGTTAGGCCGAATCTAGTACAATGCTAGATAGGCGAATGGGGAAAGTAGATGTACCCAGACCTTGGGGAACCACTATAAAAACTGTGTGCACTCTGTGATTGATTGTTTCTGTGATTATTGTGCTGTGTTAGCAGTAGAATTTATAGTTTATTATTAGTTAAATGAACAACTTTTCTGCCTTAAAAGAAAAACAGGAATTACACCTATTCACCCCCCCCCCCCTCTAGGTGGTTAGACACTAATTCTTTCAAGTGGTATCAAAGTGAGGTTGATCAAAGAAGGACTTAACAGTCTGAGTGAAATCCATAAGGCAGATTCAAGAATCAAGAAAATGGGTTCAGGGGAAAATCATAAGGAACTAGTGTTTATGAAATTACCCATATGCAGAAAGGAGAATTTTGGCATCTGGAAAGAAAGGGTCAGGCTGTTTATAGAGGCTTCTGATCCAAGGATCTGTATTACAGTCAAGGAAGGTCCTTATATTCGAATGAAGATTTCAATTCTGGATGCAAACCAAAGAATTCCAAAGGATTTCTCAGAAATGACTAAGGATGAGATCATCCTAGCAACTATGGATAAGAGAGACCAGAATATCATAGTTAGTGCCATAGATGATGCAACCTTTCAAAATTTGATTCACTGCAAGACCTCCAAGGAAATGTGGGATACTTTAATAGTCTACATGGAGGGATCTAAAGAAGTAAGACAAGATAGAAAATTTATGATAAATCAAGAATATGAAAGTTTCAGACAAAGAAAGTCTGACAGTATAACTGAGTGTTATAAAAAGTTCTATAGAATAGTTAATGAGATGATGTCATATGGAAGAATCTTCAGTACCTATGAACTGAATGATAAATTCCTAAGATCCTTGACAAAGGATTGGGATACTAAGATTTGTGCCATTAGGGAAGTGGACAAACTTGCAGATATCTCTCCACCAACCTTGTTTGGAAAACTACTGTCATATGAAATGAAGCTAATGACAAGAAAGAGAAAGAGAAAAGTGCAAGAGTGGAGCATAGAGAAAAGTTTGTGGCCTTCAAGGTTGAAGCCACTAAGAAAAATAGGAGGATGTCCCCATCACCTCCTAAGATTGTTGATGAAACTGCTTCAGATAATTCAGACAATCAGAATTCAGACAGCAGTGACTCAGATGAAGATTTTACAGCATTTACAAGACAGTTTTAGAGATTCCTAAAGAAGAAGCAGTGGAAGTCTAAGCCTTCCACATCTCAGCCTAAGGATGAGTATTATCAAAAGAGGAAGTCATCCGGGAAGGAAAGGAGCAGGTCAAAGCCAAGAAAATCTATAATATTCAAGATAGTTTGATACTGCTGTAATAGGCCTGGACATGTTGTGGCTGAGTGTCCAGATAAAAGAAAAGAGACTGCAGATAAAAAGAAGAGTCAACATCAGAGCAAGAAGGAGAAATCTTTTGTTGCTAAGAAGGAGAAGAGCTGACAGACCAATCTACTTTAGAGTCAAAATTTGAAGTTGAGGCCTACATTGGCCCATATACAGTAGATGAAGAAGAAGAATTTCTCCAGGTGCTGAACTCTATATATGAACAAGAAGACCATCAGTGCAAGTGACTGATGGCTGTGTCAGAAGAAGACAAATTCCAGGATCAGCCTGGTCCTACTAAGGTACAATGTCTTTCTAGAAATTCAGATTGTAGTACTGAGTCAGAGTCAGCAACATCTGCATCAAGTGATGTGGATGGGTCTGAGTCTGAAGGTGATATTCATCAGCTGATAGATGAATATGGAGACTTGCTGCAGGCACTTAAGAAGAGCAAAAACCTGGCCAAAAATCTGGCTAAGGAAATTGCAGATCTTAAGGTGGCTGCATCTGAGTCAGAGAAATTGCTGGATCATAAGTTGAATGAGATAGCTAGACTGAAAAACATTACTGTTATTCAGATGGGTACTATCATATTCAAGAATGATCAGATTAGAAATCTGGAGGTTATACTTTAGAAAGAGAAAGAGATTGTAGCTAGTTTTTCTAAACCTAAATCAATATTACCCTTGATTGATGAGTTTGTACCTCAAAAGGGTAAGGCTTTGTTGGGGTTTAAGAAAACTGCATGGACTGCTAAGTCTAAATCTAAAGGAAAATCCCCAGCACAAAACAAGAAGCCTGCTGTAGACAATTCAGCTAGGGTTATACCTAAACAAAGGTACAACAAGTTTGAGTGCTGGTGTTGTGGTAAGATAGGCCACTTTGCCTTAGATTGTTGGCACAATTCCAGTGTCAAGGAGAGTAGCAATCTGCCTGCTAGAAGAGCTACAGGTAGATTTGTTAAAGTTCAGACTAACTTGCACCAAGGACCCAAAAGTTATTTGGGTTCTAAGGTTAAGTAATCTGTGCTGCAGGTGAGTCCAAGTTACCATGCCCCTATATGGTACTTGGACAGTGGATGTTCCAGTCACATGACTGGAACAAGGGGGTTGCTGAAGGAGTACACATCTATCATGGATGGCCCTAAAGTAACCTTTGGTGGTTCTGAAAAAGGAATCATTAAAGGTTTTGGTAACATTTCTAGTAACCTGATTACCATCACTCAAGTGGCATATGTGAAAGGTTTGAAACACAACCTTATAAGCATAAGTCAGCTGAGTGATTTAGGATATGACATTTCATTTATTAAGAATGGATGTCATATCAAAAGGTCAAGTGATCAAAAGGTCATATTGACAGGATATAGAAAGAGAAATGTTTATTGTCTTAACTTTGTGTGTGTGAACAATGTTTCTCCTATTTATCTTGTAGCTGATGAGAGAGTCTCACATTGTGTTAAATGGCACAAGAGGCTGGCCCATCTTAACTACAAGACAATTGGCCAACTCTTTAGCAAAGAGTTAGTGAGGAATGGTCCTCAAGTTAAGTGTATAAAGGATGGGATATGCTCAACTTGTCAAAAAGGCAAGCAAACCAAATCCTCCTTTGATAGCCTTGAAAGCAATGATTCAGTGAGGTGTCTATACCTCTTACATATGGATCTATTTGGTCCTGTGCCAGTTCATAGTCTAGGTAGGAAGGTCTACACTTTTGTGGTGGTAGATGACTATTCTAGATATTCCTGGGTGTTTTTTCTAAGACAAAATTCTGAAACCCCAAGTGTCTTATATAGTTTTGTTAAACAAATTCAGAATGAGTTGGACAGTACAGTGGTCAAAATCAGAAGTGACCATGGCACTGAATTTCAGTCTGAAAGTATGACAAGACTGTGTGAAGAATTTGGGATTTTTCAAGAATTTTCTTCACCTAGAACACCACAGCAAAATGTTATTGCTGAAAGGAAGAATAGAACACTTATAGAGGCTGGTAGAACTCTATTGAGTGACACTTCTCTCCTAGAATATTTCTGGGCTGAGGCAGTAAGCACTGCATGTCATGTGATCAATAGGGCTACTATCACCAAGAGACACAAAAAGACTCCCTATGAGATGGTGAAGGGCAAAAAACCAAACTTATCCTATTTTAGGATCTTTGGTTGCAAGTTCTATATACTTAACAATGACAAGTCTTATCTAACTAAGTTTGCTGCCAAATCCCAGGATGGGATCTTTGTTGGGTACAACAACAATAGTAAGGCTTATAGGGTCTACAACTTGATTAGTCAAGTTGTAGAAGAGTCTGTACATGTAGTCTTTGATGAAACAAGACTGATTAACTGTGAGTTGTCAAGTAGTGCTTGCAGTTCTACAGGTATAAATGATAGAATGGGTAAGCTTACCATTACAGAAGATTCTACTGCAAATCAGGAAGTGGAAAATGGTGGCTGCTGTCCAGGGGGAGTACAAGACTCTCCAAATGCTGATGAAAACCAAGAGGTGTAGCATAATGAAGAGGTTGGAGGTGTACAACCTGAAGATAGACTACCTCCAGCTAATAGACACTTAAAAGATCATCCAGCAAATCAGATAATTGGTGATCCAAGATAAGGAGTGCAAATAAGAAGCAGGAATCTGAGCACAGTTCTTTGCTCCAGCTTCATATCACAAGTGGAACCAAAGAAATTTGAAGAAGCTGTTCTAGACCCACATTGGATTGATGTCATGCAAGAGGAGCTGAATCAGTTCAGAAGATGCAAGGTCTGGAAGTTAGTTCCTAAACCAAAAGACCATAATATTATTGGAACAAAGTGGATCTTTAGGAAAAATTGGATGAAAATGGGATCATTATGAAGAATAAAGCAAGACTTATTGCAAAAGGATATAGGTAGTAAGAAGGTATTGACTTTGATCAAACCTTTGCCCCAGTAGTAAGACTGGAAGAAATTAGGATGTTCCTTGTTTATGCAACATATCAAGGTTTCAAGGTATTCCAAATGGATGTAAAATCAGCATTCCTAAATGGAAATCTAAAGGAAGAAGTCTATGTAGAGCAGCCCTCAGGTTTTGTTGATCCTCTCAAACCTGATTATGTTTATAGACTTAGGAAAGCATTGTATGGGTTGAAACAAGCCCCAAGGGCTTGGCATGAAACCCTGTCTAGTTTCCTCATTGAGAACAAATTCTCAAGGGGGAAAATAGACAAGACTCTATTCCTTAGGGAATCTAAAGGAAAGATTATCCTAGTCCAAATATATGTTGATGACATAATATTTGGGTCTACCGAAAGTAATCTTTGCAGAAAGTTTGCAAAACTTATGCAAGGAAAATTTGAAATGAGCAGTATGGGAGAACTTAAGTTTTTCTTGGGTCTCCAAGTAAGAAAGACTTAAGATGGCTTGTCCATAACTCAGTCTAAGTTCACCCTGGAGTTAATAAAGAAGTATGTTATGGAATCATCAACTACCATGAGAACTCCTATGGGGTCAAGTGTGTCTCTAAGCAAAGATGATGCAGGGAAACCTGTAGATGAAACTTTGTATAGAGGGATAGTTGGCTCCCTCCTATATCTGACTGCTAGTAGACCAGATATTATGTATGTTATATGTGTATGTGCTAGGTACCAATCATGCCCTAAAAAATCTCATCTGACTGCAGTCAAAAGAATTTTGAGATATCTTAAGGGCACACCTTATCTAGGCCTTTGGTACCCTAGGAATGGAGATTTTCTACTGACAGGCTATTCAGATGCAGATTTTGCAGGTTGCAAGGAAGATAGAAAAAGTACTACATGCACCTGTCAATTTCTAGGTGGAAGACTAGTGTCTTGGAGCAGTAAGAAGCAGACCAGTGTGGCAATCTCCACAGCTGAGTCAGAATATGTTACTGCAGGAAGCAGCTGTGCACAAATTTTGTGGATTCAGCACCAGCTAGAAGACTATGGTATTCAAGTAAGTAGAACACCTTTGCTTTGTGATTCTACAAGTGCAATTTCTATTGCTAATAATCTTGTTTCACATAGTAGGACTAAACATATAGAAATTAGATACCATTTTCTTAGAGAACATGTAGAGAAAGAGGACGTCTCACTAGAATATATCAAACAGATTATCAAATTGTTGATATGTTTACTAAGTCTCTAGATGAAACTAAATTCAATAAGTTTAAAATTGAATTAGGAATGTTAAACTTAGAATAGTTTAATAAAATTGGCTAAGTAAAATTGTGTCGACACAAGCAGTTGTTTGTGTCGACACATAGAAGTGGTGTCGACATTCCAGAGAAATGATGTCGACACATCTAGAAAATTAGTGTCGACACTTCAGAGAAGTAGTGTCGAGACATCCAGAGTAGGTGTCGACACATCCAGAGATGGTGTCAACACTTAGGTTCAATACAGATTTCGTCGAGTGGAGTATCGACTAATCGTCGAACGCAGATGTATAAGTGTCGACACATAAGTTCTGTCAACTATATTGGTGTCGACACATAGTAGTCAACACCGTTGTCGAGACTTAAGTAGTCAGTGTCGACACTTTTCAACAGTGTCGACACATTTAGAGGATTTTGACGTGCCTTTTCACCTTCGTTTTTAGAAAGGTATAAATAGGTTCTCAACATTGTCTGTCGACACGCTCTCCATAGTTTCGAGACAAAACCTTTGTGTCGACAACTCTCTCATCTAAATTCAAGATTTCTCTAAACCCTAATGGCGCCAAAGATCGAAGAGAATGTCAATGAAGGATATGAGCTAGTACGCAATGCATTTGACCATGCGGAACCAGAGATTAAGGATGTTGTAACCCTAATTACTGAGAATGGGTTGAAATTTCTAGTTTCTGAGCCAACCAAGATTTGGAAAAAGGAAATCCTAGAATTTTATGGCACTGCAACTTTAGATTCGACTGAATTAAAGATCAAATCAATAGTTCAGGGAGCTAAAGTCAAACTTACTTTGAAAAGTTTGAGAAGAACTCTTCAACTAACAAGAATTCAAGAAGAGGAAGATGTACCTGCATCTAAGACAAGGGAAGCACTTCAATGGTGTGGATTGGATCCCACCTTGAAGATTGGAGCTGCCATGAACAGAAAAGGAATGAATCAGCAAGGCAAATTTCTTTCAGAAATAGTTGGCAAAGTCATCCTCTGCAAGCCAGGGGGACATGATAGAATTTCTGCCTACATGTTCAACCTGATGACAAGGATCATCTACAGACTCAACACTGACTGGTCAGCAGTGCAGTTTGAAAAGATTAAGGAGAGTATTCAGAAGCCCAATCTAGGAAGGATTATGAGTCTGTACTTAGCTTGAACTATTCCAGAAGTTATGGCTCAAGCAGCTGCTTCTAAAATTAATCATATGAGGAGGATGGACATTAGGAATATCTCAAGACGGGATAGGGTGTTAACTAAGGACATGCCTACTCCAGAGAAGGAAACACCTCCACAGAGGAAGTAGAAGCAAGCCAAAAAGGCTCCTGAACCTTCCAGTAGTTCAGAGGAGCAAGCAGCTTCCAGTTCTCATGAGGAAGAAGCAGATAATGCTGGAAGTTCACCAGTTAGAAATGAAGATGCACAGAGGCAGGGGGAGCAACCATCTGCTAGCCCCATTCACCTGGATCCACTCCAGGGGGAGTCTCAACATGAGGAAGAGCCTACTCACTTGGACATTGAAATGGCAACACAAACAATTCTTGAGGTAATCAGTGAAGTAAATCAACCAAATTTCAATAATGAAGATGAAATGCTAACTGAATATTTGATTGATGTTGACCAGCCAACTCAATTAAACAGTCAAGCTCAAGATGTTGTAATGGAGGATACATCTGCTATTGCTGATGTTCCAGAGATGAGAGTATCTTCAGTTCCTTCCCAACAAGAATTTACCCTAGATGAGTTGTTCACTGCTATGGAACAAGGGACTCAAGGGGAGAAAGGAGATTTTGAGAGGGAGCATGTTACTCTTGAGGAAGTACAGGCTATCCTTGACGGGGAGCATGTGAGGTCTCAAGGGCAGACTGCAAGGACTGAAATTGAGGAGCAAAGGACTCAGGGGGAGCTACCTAAGACTGCACAAGACTTGCCTCCTAGTCCAAAGGATAGAGAAGATATAGCCAGTACCTCTGATTCTGAGGATGCAGCTGAGGTTCAAGCTAAGAAAAGGAAGCTCATGGTCTTCAAGAGAAGGAGTCAAAGCTACAAGAAGACACTACAAACAGTTGCTCCACAGCCTGCCACAATACCTGATTATAGTTCTTTGTTAATATCCATGCAAGTGAAGTTGGATGAGCAAAGGATTGCAATGGAGAAGTATATGGATGAGAGACACAAATATTTACAATTTTCCTTGGCACAAGACATCAAATCCATCAGATTTGAGGTGAATCAAAATAAGAAGGAGATGACTGATTGTTTCCGCAAAGGTGGAAATGCTGTGGTTTACCTAACTACACATCAAGAGAAAATCAAGACACAAGTGGATGATATAGCTCTTAAGCAAGGCTATGTACTAGAAAATCAGATTAGGATGAATGATAATCTGACTGCATCCCATAATGCAATTGTTACAGAACTGAAAAATGTTGCAACAGCCCAGCCTGCTGATAAGTCTAAAGCCAAGCCAGAGTTTGATAAGGAGAAGTTTGATAAGGACTTCCAGGAAGGAATCACTGCTGTCAAAATAGCTATTGAGCTATCTCAAAAGACTATTTCAGGACTGCTGCTAAAGTTAAAGGAATTTTATAAGGATGGAGTTAATTTTCTGGATGAACAAATAAGATTTAAAAAGGATGACCTTAGAGATCATGTGGCCAGAGAAGTCATAAAGCGGGAGAGAGTATTAATCAAAGCTGGATCTGATCATGCTAAATTGATTTGTAACATCATCAGAGCCATACTTGGATATCCACCCCTTTGTGATGATGACAATGTGACTGAATCTGGAATAAATCCTGCTATTTTTGGAGGTGAGCAAGCTGAAGTTGCTCAAGTAATCTATCCTCCAGCAGATTTTGAGATGATACATCATGAAGTACAATCTATGTACAGTCCTCCTGAAGGAAATAAAAATATTATTCTTGAGAAAGTAGACAAGCCAGTGCCTGAGGAAGTTTTGACCAAAGAGCAAGAAGCTCTATTGTCCAAGAAGAGATTCAGAGAATAAGCAGAGTTAAAGCCAGATTTTGAGCAGTGGAGCCCAACATCTAGGAATATCATCCTGACTGCTTGGAAAGCTGTGAAGGACAATACCCTAGATAGGGGTAAATGGTACTCTTCACAAGAATGACAAAAGCATGAGGCCAGGAAAGAAGCCATAGTTGAGTATAGAAGAAAGGCAAAACTAGGGAAGCTACCTCCTAGTGCTCAGGAGCCTAGCAAATATTTCCCTAAGCCCTTTCATTATTTTGAAAGACAAAAAATAAGGGCTGAAGAACTGAAGAAAAAGATCTAAAAGGCAAGAAGCCAGCTGATGACACTAATGTTCCTGTACAAGCTAAAGTACAATCAGGCAAAAAGAATTGTCATCAAGGAGCCAGAGCAGCCTTAGATTAGTTTTACTAGATTTTATAACATTGTAATCTTTTGTGTTAAAATCTATGTAAACTTTTGTTAAAGAAACTATTGGAAGTTGAAACAAAATTATAATGAATGCTCATTGTGTTAGCATCTTTATTCTGTGATGAAATATCTTTTATGTTTTGTTTTAAGAATTTACCCTGTCATATAATGTTGTTATACATCATAATGTGTATTTGTTATGTATGGTGTATATCATTGACTAAGGGTTATGACTTCTCCAAATAGGGGGAGATTGTTGGGTACATTGAAAAATGTGTACCAGATTTGAAGAAGCCTCACCCTACTCAATGATATGCATCAAGGTGTATTTAATGTGTTTTGAGTTTATATGTGCAGGTTAAGTAAATGCAGGAATGCAGGAATGCAGGAAAATTTCTAAGTCCATGTGTCGACACCTAGAGAAGCAGTGTCGACACCTATGAAGGCTTTTGTCGACACTGGAGATAAGCTGTGTCGACACTTGGAGTAGATTGTGTCGACACTTGGAAAGGCTGTGTCGACACCAGAAGCATTTGTGTCGACACCAACAGGCTGTGTCGACACACAGAGAAGTAAAGTCGACATCAACTGTATCAACACCAAAAGTTAGTGTCGACACACAGGAATACTTAGTCGACATCAAATGTGTCGACACCAAGAGGCAGTGTCGACCCACAGAAGTATTTGTCAACATCAACTGTGTCGACACACAGGACTTGTGTCGACACAAAGGAGATGTGTCGACACACAGCAAGCTTCAACAAAGTTAAAGTAAAGAAGTACTTGTGTCGACACAAAGGAGATGTGTCGACACACAGCAAGTTCCAACAAAGTTAAAGAAAAGAAGTACTTGTATCGACACAAAGGAGATGTGTCGACACACAACTAGTTTTAACAAAGTTAAAGAAAAGAAGGCTTGTGTCGACATACAGAATCAGTGTCGACACATTCTAAAGAAGTTGTGTCGAGAAGCTGTTATAACAACAAAAGGAGTTGTGTCGACACCATCAAGGCATGTGTCGACACTTAGTCCACTTGTGTCGACACTTAGTCTACTTGTGTCGACACTTAATGAAGATCAGACTCGATACTTTCAGACAGAGACAGTATTTTCAAGAAGTGACTGGATGACTTGACAGCTGCCATTTCTAACCGGTCATTCACAACTGTCAAAGCTGTCAGAAGGTTGTTAGAAACCAGATCAGCCGGTTACCATGGAGGAAGACTATATAAAGGCTTTCTCCTTCAACAGAAAGTGATCGTAATAATTAAAGAGAAGATTGAAGATCTACACAGAGATCTAACAACACAAAAAAAGAAGACCTTCGACAGAAGATCTAAGAAGTTGGAGAGAGAGAGAGCTCCATCTAAGAAGAGCAGTGCTGAACCAGGCTGCCAAGAAAGATTCAGATTGAGATCTGAATCTCAAGTCAGAAGCTGATTGAAGATCAATTTCTCAAGAGTTCAACCCTACTGAGTTCATATTCAAGAAGCTTTGAAGAAAGCTAAGAGAGATTGTGCTCTGCCATCAAGTTCTTCCAAGAACTCATTAAGAAGCCATCCATCCCTTCTCTCTCTATCTGGGTGGTGGTTAATTACTTAGTTAAATCAAATTTTTGTAGGATCTTTATAGATCTGAGATTGTAAGCCTATTATATAAAGGCTGAGTGTAGGAGAGTAAATTCTCTGAGTGCTAGGCCTTGTTGAAGGCTGAGGTAGGGCTGTGAGACTGAGTTGTAGGAAACTGTGATCTCTGAGTGTAGGCCTTGTTGAAGGCTGAGGCAGGGAAGATTGCCTGAGTTGTAGGAGCCTTGTTTGGGGTTCTGAGTTGTAAGATCTGAGGATCTGAGGTGAAGTGCATAAGTTAGGCCGAATCTAGTATACTGCTAGATAGGCGAAGGGAGAAAGTGGATGTACCCAGACCTTGGGGAACCACTATAAAAACTGTGTGCACTCTGTGATTGATTATTTCTGTGATTGTTGTGCTGTGTTAGCAGTAGAATTTGCAGTTTATTATTAGTTAACTGAACAGCTTTTCTTCCTTAAAAGAAAAACAGGAATTACACCTATTCACCCCCCCCCCTCTAGGTGGTTAGGCACAAATTCTTTCAGGAAGTGCTAGGGCATCTGGCCCTGTAACGAAGAAGGATAGAAGGGAAGCGTGTAGCTTCTGTGGTAAGCCCGGACATCCTTTTGATAAGTGCTTTAAGATACTCGATGCGCAGAAGCTGTCTCAGGTACACGCGATCCAGGATGCTCCAAAAGGAGGTCCGGTCTGTTCTTACTGCCAGAGGAGTGGGCATGATGTGGCTCGTTGTCGCAAGAAGGCTGGTGCCTGTTTTCTCTACGGACAGAAAGGAAACATGAAGGCTAATTACCCACAGAGCCAGCTTGCGCTGCAAGCAATTCCGTTGCAGACTCTGTCGCCGCCCCCGCCTCTCATGGACAAGGGAAAAGGAAAGTTGAATGTGTTGACCAAGGAGGAAGCCCAATCATCGACTTAAGTGATCTCAGGTTAGTCTCTGACTCGGCTAGTAATCTCTTTTGTAGATTTATAGTTTCCACATATTAGTTGCGCGCGCTATGTGTTTAGGTGAATTTAAGGTGAAGAATAAGTGGGCGCGCGTTTTGTTCGATTCGGGTGCTACTCACTCCTTTGTGGCGAAGAGTTTTATAGACCATCATCGCTGGGTTCTCGACCAGTTAGACACCTCCATAAATGTGAAATTTCCTTCAGGAGAAGTGGTGAGGTCAAATCAGGGTATCCAAAAATGCCCCATCTCCCTAGGTGGTTTTCTAGCATTTGCGGATCTGAAGGTGCTAGATTTGGTAGACTTCGACGTGATTTTGGGCATGGACTGGCTGTCCCGCTACGATGCTGTCATTCAGTGCTAGCACAAGCTCTTGGATTTTAAAGGTGACAATGGCCAACTCATGAGTGTGTATGGTTTGCCGCATCAGGAATCTCCGATCATTTCTGCGGTACGTGCTCGCAAATTTCTAGTGTCTGGCTGTGATTCTTTTCTTGTCTCTGTTTCTGTTCTGGGAGCTGCATCGGTTGAGCCTCGGGTTGAGAAAGTTTCTGTGGTGCGTGAGTTTCCAGATGTTTTTCCTGTTAGTCTTCCTGGACATCCTCCTGAGAGAGAGGTAGAGTTTGTTATAGACCTCGAGCCAGACACTCGCCCTATTGCAAAGGCACCGTACCGCATGGCGCCGCGTGTGTTAGAGGAGCTGCGTACTCAACTGAATGAGTTATTGCAGTACGGTTTTATTAGACCCAGTTCTTCCCCCTGGGGTGCACCAGTACTCTTCGTGAAGAAAAAGGATGGAACGATGACGCTATGCATTGATTATCGAGAGCTAAACAAGGTGACAATTAAGAACAGATATCCATTGCCTAGGATCGATGATTTGTTCGATCAGTTGCGAGGTAGCTCCGTGTTCTCGAAGATTGACCTCCGTTCAGGTTACCATCAGTTAAGAATCCGGGAGTCCGACATTCCGCGAACTGCTTTTCATTCTCGATATGGTCACTTTGAATTTCTGGTAATGTCTTTTGGCTTAACGAACGCACCGTCAGCTTTTATGGACATGATGAACAAGGTGTTCAATGATTTTCTGGATAAGTTTGTGGTGGTATTCATTGACGATGTCCTAGTATATTCCAGAAATGCAGATGAGCACGCCTTGCACTTGCGCTTTGTCTTGTCTACTCTGAGGGAGCACAAGCTGTATGCGAAGCTTAGCAAGTGCGAGTTTTGGTTGTCTCAGGTGTCATTCCTAAGACATATTATAGGTAATGACGGAATCTCAGTGGACCCCGCGAAGATAACCGCAGTCTTGGATTGGATGGGACCTACATCGCCTAAGGAGATAAGGAGCTTCTTAGGGTTGGCAGGTTACAATAGAAGATTTGTGGAAGGATTCTCTGTTCTCTCTGCGCCTTTGACCCGACTTACGCAAAAGAGCGCAGCTTTTGTTTGGAGCAATGCCTGTGAGGAAGCTTTTCAAGAGCTTAAGAGGAGATTGTGTTCTGCTCCAATGTTGGCATTGTCGGTGGAAGGAGTAGAGTATGTTGTTTATGTGGATGCCTAGCTAGTTGGACTCGGTTGCGTGTTGATGCAGGATGGCAAAGTGATTGCATATGGATCGAGACAATTGAAGGTGCATGAAAAGAATTACCCTACGCATGACCTAGAATTTACTGCCGTCATTTATGCCTTGAAGTTGTGGAGACATCTTCTGTATGGAGTGTCGTGCAAAATTTATTCGGACCACAAAAGTTTGAAATATGTCTTCACTCAGAAGGAGTTGAATTTGCGCAAGCGTCGATGGTTAGAGTATGTTGCGGACTACGAAGTCGATATCCTTTATCATCCCGGCAATGCTAATGTAGTGGCAGATGCGTTGAGCCGGAAGTCCGCACATGTCTTTAACCTCTCGGTGCAATCCCTTGTTAAAGAGTTTTTACTCATGGACATAACCGTATGGAATAGCGCTTCGCCGAGTAGCTTAGAGGTGGTTGAGCCTTCGTGGATTACTCTCATTAGGCAACATCAGAAAGACGATCCTGATTTACAGCACCTCCGCAGTAGGACTGAGAAAGGGGAGTTGCCTGACTTTTCGATTGACGACGTGGGCACCCTAAAGTACCGTGGCAGATACTGTATTCCCGCTGTTGGGAACATCCGATCAAGAATATGCAGTGAAGCGCATGGTTCAAGTGTTGCTTATCATCCTGGCTCCACGAAAATGTATAGAGATTTGAAGCAGATTGTTTGGTGGTCAGGCATGAAGAATGACATCACAAGATTTGTATCTAAATGTTATACCTGTCAGCGTGTCAAAGCTGATCATAGAAGGTCGGGTGGTAAGTTAACGCCTTTAGATATACCGACTTGGAAATGGGAGAGTTTATCCATGGATTTCATTTCTGGTTTGCTGAGATCTCCCTGAGGGCATGATGCAGTGTGGGTTATCGTGGACAGACTAACCAAGTGTGCCCACTTTGTGCCTTTCAAGATTGTTTATTCCATGGAAACGATAGCTGAGCTTTATCTGAACGAAGTTATCAGACTGCATGGTGTACCTACGAGTATTGTGTCAAACCGAGACTCCTGATTCATGTCTGGTTTCTGGCAGAGCTTGCAAGGAGCTCTAGGTACTGACCTTAGGCATTCTACTGCCTATCATCCTCAGACAAATGGTCAGACGGAGAGAGTGAATCAGATCTTGGAGGATATGATTAGATGTTATATTCTAGACCTTGGTGGGGCATAGGATAAACGCCTCGGATTGATGGAGTTCGCGTACAATAACAGTTATCAGGAGAGTTTGCAGATGGCGCCCTTTGAAGCTTTATATGGAAGGCATTGTCGAACTCCCCTGTTTTGGGCTGAAGTAGGTGAGAAGCCCTTGCTCGGTCCGGAAGTGCCGGAGGATATGAGTACTTCAGTAAAGTATATTCGTGAAAAGCTGAGGATAGCTCAGGAGCGATACGAGAAATATGCAAATCAGCGCAGAATTGATCTGGAGTTTGCAGTTGGGGACTTGGTGTTTCTGAAGGTCTCTCCGATGCCAGGTGTTAAAAGATTCGGAAGGAACCATAAGCTAGATCCCAGGTATGTGAGACCTTTTCAGATTCTAGTGCGCATTGGAGTTTCTGCCTATAGACTGGAATTGCCTAATTCTTTCACTGGTGTTCACGACGTATTTCACGTGAGCCAGTTACGAAAGTGTGTTCATAGTGATCGGCATGTACTTGACTCAGTGCCCTATTTGTAGCCTAATCTCTCGTATATCGAAGAGCCTGTCCGTATTTTCGAGACGCAAGATCGTGTGCTAAGAAAGAAAACAATTCTGATGGTTAAAGTTCTTTGGCGAAATCGGGATGCTAAGGGTGCAACATGGGAATTGGAATCCGCAATGAGGGAATCTCATCCTCAGCTGTTCTCCTAGTCTTCCCCGGTTAGTATTCTTGTTTAAAGAATTCCTCTGTCGTGTCTCTTCCTCTGCCCTCTTGTTTCATTTCGTGTTCCAAGTTTCAGGACGAAACTTCCTTTTTGGAGGGGTGACTGTAACGCCCCTGATTTTCCAACAATGATTTAATTCTCTTGTTAACGTCATAATGACGTAAAGGTCGTTACGTAACGTGGTGTTGACGGCGCGTCGCCGTTAGTGCGTTTTCACGACTATTCGATCGAGTCGGCCAAATTCGAGAATCCTTGCCGAAAATGTAAAATTTTACATTAGAAAATTAAATTGATTAATTTCTGACATGCTCGTCAAGTTTCGTCGCGATTCGAGCGATATTCGAGCCTCGGCGAATTTCCGAAGTTTTGTAAAATTTATGTTCGTCGTAGACTTTGAGGATTTATATTTCAAGAAAGGCTCGTTGGATTTTGGTTTTGACTTCGCCGTTGTGTTCGTAGCGTCCGTGTTCGCCTACGACGTGAGTTTCGTTTAATTTGGCGCGTGTTTGGGTCTCCGTTTTGATCTCGTAGTTTCCTTATTCAAAAATATATACATATGAATATTTTAATATTAAAGTACTATTCAAAAATGAAAAACACTATTCCTTTGTATAGTTTAATCATAAGGATAGATTTGCAAAAAAATTGTTAAATATGCAAAGGAATCCTTCATTCACTCGAGTGATTTGTTCATTTACTCGAGTGATTTGTTCACTTACTCGAGTGATCTGTTGCACTTACTCGAGTGATCTGTTGCACTTACATGAGTCATCTGTTCTATATACACGAGTGGGTCACAGTTCAAGCTCTCGAGTACTTCTTTTTCTGCTCTCGAGTACTCAGGTTCCTCTCAAGTATATTTTTATATCTACACGAGTAGATTTGTTATATACTCGAGTACTGTTTATACATACTCGAGTAGTGATATTTTTATACTCGAGTACTTTTTTTTATATACTCGAGTAGCCTATTTTTCTACCTCTCGAGTACCTGTAATCTTGTTCCCGAGTAGCCCGTTATATTTTAGGTTTGAGTGCCATTTTGAAAGTCAAAACGATGTCGCATCGAAAAATTGTTACATAAAATTTGTTCGTCTCGACGAGTTCTATAACTTTCATGCTGAACACTTTTCGATTTGAGGTCATCCTAAAACTCTATTTATTTCGTCTTCCGCGCACTCGCTCGTAGATCGTCCGTTCTAAGACAAAAAATTTTATAAATATATATACGTTATATATATATATATATATATATATATATATATATATATATATATATATAATCTTATCTTATGATAGTTAAAAACAAACAGAGGACTTCTTCTTCTCCTGGCCGAACCAGAGCGTCGTGACGAAGAGCTCTAAGTCGGGAATCTTCCGGTGGCCGCCGACGGAGCTCCGATGCTCGAGATTTCCAACCGATCGTAGATCTGGAAAGCTCTCGTCGAGAGCTACGTTATCGTGGTAATTTTTTTCTCATTCCTTGAGTTTTCTCATTAGGGTTTTTCGGCCCTAACCTCTATTTCGGCCATTTTCGTTCAGATTTCGACTCCTAACGTCTTGTTTTGCCCCGATCTGCGACGTGGGGTGATTCAGAGAATTGTTCCGGTGATAACGAGGCAAGTGGTGTTCATGCTCTCCCTCTTGCTCCTATATTCTAAATTTTTTTTGCTACAATTATTTGAGGTTATCATGTTTCAATTATTTAGAAACTTGTCCTAAAATTATAATTCTCTTCCTCTTTCCCTTGGATTTCGACTTGTTGTCCCTAAAACCATAACCCCAAAATTTTAGTCCGTAGAATTGGTAAACGAATTGGTTGTCGTGCTGTTGTAACCATCGAGTCATCTTTATCATTGTGACACCTTGTACTTTCCGTTATTTTTGATTAAGCTTCACCTGCTCGACCTTGACATGCTTTTTTGCAGTCCACTTTGTTGGTTAACCTTGAGTCTGTGATGAATAAAAAGGAACTCTGCTTGTATAATTTTGTAACTAAAGAAACACAGATGAACTGTGCGCGTTGAGTTCCTCCCTCGGCATAGTATTTAATACTCAAATGAACTGTGCGCATTGGGGTCCTCCCTCGGCATAGTGTTTAATACTCAGATGAACTGTGCGCGTTGGGGTCCTTCCTCGGCATAGTGCTTAATGCTCAGAGAGACTGTGCGTGTTGGGGTTTCTCCCTCGGCATAGTAATTATTAATGAAAGATTTAACTTCCGTGGCTGGTGCTGGTTCTGTCTTGTTAATGTGTTTAGCCTTTCTTGCCCGACTAGCTTTACTGTTGCTTACTTTTACTCGGCTGACCATTTTGTTGCAGTCGTTTTTCATTCTCCTTCACTTTGAGGTTTGTGTAGTCTGCTTTTACTCTTGCACTACTTGTGACTTGTTTCTGAGGTATTCTTCTTTTGAATGCCTCAGGATCAGATTTGTAGCAGGTTTGACCGATAGTGTTGGGTTACTGGTGTTGCTGGTGTCTGCGGCCGTTTGATTTCACCTCTGAGCTTGAGGTAGTTGTCTTTGTTCAGACTTGTCAGATTTTACTTTGGGTTCGTGTCAGTTGTTGACGCCCATAGACCTTGACTTTTCTGTGATGGACTACTTGCTGCTGTTACTGCTGTTACTTTTTACCTGATTGTTCTTGCTTTCTTGGAAGGATTTATGTTAGGATGCATTTAGTTATTTTAAAGTATACAAAACTGCATTTCCGGAATATTGGCATGGCATGACTTCAACTGCTAAATCTACTACTTTTAAGCGTACAAAAGATTTCTATATATCTCTAATAAATGTAGAAGTTACATCATCATTTCATGACACTGGACCCTCACTCCCACGTAGGATATCAAATGAGCTAACTCAGTACTTTCCGCCGCGTAAAAGATGTATATTTTCTCACCTATGGACAGTAGTCCACCCGACCGAGGGACACGGTCATTAACTCTATTAATTTATATGCATTGTTTTTAACTAAAAGTTATAAATCTTTTACTTCAAGTAAATGGGAGGACTGGATGCCTGAGCGTCGGCAGTTGTCCCATGCTTGGCGTGGCATCACGGTGCGTAGTTTCTCTACTCTGACATATTTTTGAATATGGAGAAAATGCGGGTCGTGACACTTACATAGGGTACTAAAACTGTTATCATTGAGAAAGTTGAAATGTAAGAGGCAGCTTTGAATAAGGAGCAAGAAACTCAACTTTCAATGAAAAGATTCAGAGAACATGCTGAGTTGAATCCTGATTTTGAGCAGTGGAGTCCTGATAATACGGTTTGCAGTCAATTTTATTAGGATATTTTCGGGGTTTTAAAACAAATCATGTCTTGTAAAGTACTTGTTTTGATTCCCCTTTGTATATATTTTTGTCGCTAATGCATTTTTTTCTGCTTTTTGCAGGTTTTCACGGCTTTCAGCCGAATTTTGCTGTGACACGCCCCAAGGTCACGCCCTACCAGGGCGTGTACCTAGGGCGTGTACCCAGAGGAATGAAGCAATTGGTCCGAAACTGCATTCCGTGGAAACTTAGTGTACACGCCCTCGGTCACGCCCGTGTCACATCCGACACGGGTGTGTACTAGAGGCGTGTCCCCAGGTTCCGAGGAATCGCCGCAGCACGCTCGTTTTTCCCGCTCCACCGTCGCACCGAAAGTGTCACGCCCCAGGGTCACGCCTGACCCGGGCGTGACATATGGGCGTGTACTTCAGCAATTCCGCCCGTCACCTCCAGCATTCAATTTCAGCTCAACAAAGTCACGTCGCAAAGAACACGCCCCAGGTACACGCCCTACCAGGGCGTGACTTGTGGGCGTGTACCTCAACTACTTCGTCAGAATTCAATTCCTGCCCGAAAAAGTCGCGCCGAATGTGTCACGCCCCAGGGTCACGCCCGACCAGGGCGTGACAGGGGGGCGTGACCCGACCCGAAAAATTCTATAAATAGAGCCCAACTCTAAGGGTTCAGGGACACCTTTTGCTTTGGGAGGGGAGGTTCTGTCCTTTGTATTTCTGAACTTTTTAAGCATGTCTTTCCATTTTTAGTTCTTAGTTGTAGCTTTATGCTTTCCCTGTAGTAGTTCCTAGCTTCGTTCTGTAGTATAATGTTAATGATAGCGTAGTTTACCTTTCCATGCACTTGTAATCGCTGGTTTTCATGTTGTAAGATCCCTGTTTCTATGAATAAAAAGTGTTGTTTTCTTTTACGTTTCTGCTCCGTTTTCATTATTCTTCTTCTACTCATCCCCCCTCTTCCTCCTCACCATGATTAACTAATCCTCCATGTACTCGATCTTAATGATCCGAGGTTCGAGTGATTAGGTTATGATGCTTTGAATCTTACCTTTTCTTTTTAGGGTTTAGCTTTGAATTACTCTTGATTTATCATGGGTTGGAGGTATATCATCGATATATACTCTCCACCTTGCTTTCATTCTAGGCTAGCCGAGGGGCCAAAAGTTTGAAATGAGCACTCAAGAGTAAAGGGAGTTGTTCGCACCCCTCGAGAGAGGCAGACGTTCAAATCTCCCGGATTGGAGTAAAATCCAATAGCGGGGTTCACCGCGTAAAGCGAGTTTTAGGCCTCCGATTTAGGCGAGAGTCGGTCGGACCTTCCTAAACTTAGTTAGGCACGGCCTTCGAGAGAAGCGTGTCAATATTCATGGAACCTCTACGGTCAAGGACCTTTACCCTAATTAGCTTAGGTTTATTTATCGTATTTTTCTAACCACTCTTGCCGAGGTGATTTCTGATCGAGTGCATTTTCCCCTTCATCGTTACTAAGCTTAAGTTAATCGCTCTTTTAGCTCTCTTTAACTTTTCATGCAAGTAGCTCTCTTTCATTGCAAGTAGTTCTCTTCCTTTAGCACGTTTAGCTTTCTTCTAAAAAATCTTAATTTTTCCGTCGATAAAATAATAGATTTCGTGTGAGTAAGCTTACTCAACTGTTCCCGGATTTCAATACGACACTTGTGTCCCCTAGCTGCATTTCGATAGGTATACTTGCCTTGATGAATTGTTAGTTTGGTTATTTTTTCCTTGCAGATATCCAAGAGACAATCAAGTTTTTGGCGCCGTTGCCGGGGAGGAAACGCTCGTTGATAAATTGAAAACGCGAATATATTAATTTTATCACTTCTCTTTCTCACCCTCCTTCTTAAAATTTTTCCGCCTACTCACTTGAGTTAAATGGCTGGATTTTCTTTAAGCAAGTGTGCGTATTTTTAATTTTTCCGCCTACTCACTTGAGTTTATTGGCTGGATTTATTTCTAGCAAGTGTGCGTAGTTTTATTTTTCCGCCTACTCACTTGAGTTAATTGGCAGGCTTTATTTCAGTAGAGTGTGTTTACTTTCTGTAGAGTGGGTGTGTTTTAATTTTCTGTCGAGTGCGTGAGTGTAGCTTTTATTTTCCGCCTACTCGCTCAGAGTTAAATGGCTGGATTTTAATTACCGCCGACTTAATAGAAACACACATCACAAATTTTTCTACACCACCTAATTCTCTCGAAAAGGGCAAAGTGGCTCTAAATGCCACTATCTTGTCTAGTACCTTGCGAACCCTTCACCGGGTAGCCCTTGGGAAGTTCGGGAGTTAAAACATAAAAAATCTATTTCAAAAAAAAAAATTTCGAACTTCATTAGCTCTTTTATTTTCTAGTCTTTCTTCTCCTCTCTTCTTCTAGTGTATGACCCGCGGAAGTCCGTCGGTTACTTTGGACCTGGACCACGAAATTGAGCGTACTCTTCGGAGAAGATCGCGATTTCAAGGCCCTACTACCCAAGTGCCGGTTGAGGATTCCGAGTCATTTTCTACCTTAAGAATGGCAGAACCCAACGTGGAGGAAGTCGTGCAAAGGCCTATGTCCTATTATGCACGACCGAATCTCGAGGGTACAGAATCTAGTATAGTTCGCCCTGCAATAGCAAATAATAATTTCGAACTGAAGCCTAGCATAATTCAAATGGTGCAGCAGTATGTGCAATTTGACGGGCTTCAAGATGAAGATCCGAACGCACACCTAGCTAGCTTTCTTGAGATTTGTGACACCTTCAAGATAAATGGTGTCACAAATGATGCTATTAGGCTAAGATTATTTCCTTTCTCTCTTAGAATTAAGGCTAAGCAGTGGCTGAACACCCTTCCTAAAAATAGCATAACTACTTGGACGCAATTAACTGAAAAATTTTTGGCCAAGTATTTTCCACCTGCTAAAACTGCAAAACTTAGGAATGACATTTCTGCCTTTGGACAAATAGACTCTGAGACCCTTTACGAAACCTGGGAAAGATTTAAAGAATTATTAAGACGATGCCCACATCACGCTCTGCCTGTATGGTTGCAAGTGCAGACGTTCTATAATGGGCTAAATCAAAGCACGAAGCAAATGATAGACGCAACTTCTGGCGGTACTTTAAACCATAAGACCCCGGAAGCAGCTCTTGAGCTGTTTGAAGACATGGCCATGAACACTTACCAGTGGAATGTGCCTAGGTCCCGCCCAAACAAACCTGCAGGTCTCTTTGAAGTGGACAATGTCTCCCAACTCGCACTGCAAGTTGAAATATTAAGCAAAAAATTACGGAGATGACTGCCCTCCGCCCCTCAGGTATGGGAATCTGCAACTCCTCCCGCCGAACATTTGGATTATGTAAATAATATGCCTAGAACTGCTTTTAATAATTTTTCTGCTGCGAATTATCATCCTCCTGGTTTTAATTTTCCGAATAGTTATAATCCTGCGTTAAGAAATCATCCGAATTTTTCGTGGAGCAATCCATTGAATGCTCTGCGCCCGCCACCGCAAAGTGATTTTTCTGCACCACCACCACCTCCTCAAAGTTTTCCAAAACCTCCAAATTTGGAGGAAATGTTTTCAAAATACATGAATGCTAATGACGCTACGATTAGAACCTTAACCGGAAGTGTTAAAAATTTAGAAAATCAGGTAGGACAGCTCGCTAAAATGATTTCTGAGCGACCCGTAGGGTCTCTTCCTTCCAATACCGAGCCCAACCCGAGAGAGCAAGCGAAAGCTATAACTCTTCGGAGTGGGAAGAAAGTTCCTGGTATGGTAAGTGAAGAACCCGAGGCAAGCTCCGCTCCCGCTTTAAAAAATCAAAGCTCCGTTCCCGTCTTAAAAATTCCACCCTCTGCCGAAGAAAGTATCACTCCTATTTTAGAACAACAACTCACTCCACCACCCACCTTTAAAAACAATCCATCCCCTCCATACCCTTCCGAACTTAATAAACAACGACAGGATGATCAATACACCCGTTTTTTAAAAATGTTTAAACAAATCCACATAAATCTGCCTTTCCACGAAGCCATATCCCAGATGCCTAAGTACGCAAAATACCTTAAGGACCTCCTAACCAACAAGAAGAAGTTAGAGAACCTTTCTCATGTCACCTTAAATGCCGCGTGCTCGGCGGTTTTGACAAACGGATTACCGAAGAAAATCAGTGACCCGGGTAGTTTCTCTATCCCGTGTGTCTTTGGTGATCTCTTTGTCAAACACGCTTTAGCCGACTTAGGTGCGAGTATTAATCTTATGCCCTCTCGTTGTTTAAAAAGTTAGGAATTGGTAGTCTCAACCCCACACGCATGAGTATCCAGCTAGCCGACAGGTCAGTCAAATACCCGTTAGGAATAGTGGAGGACGTCCTAGTCAAAGTTGACAAGTTCATCTTCCCGGTGGACTTTGTCATTTTGGACATCGAAGAAGACATCGAGGTTCCCCTGATCCTTGGCCGACCCTTCCTTGCCACCTCCCGAGCTATCATTGACGTAAGCAATGGTAAGCTCTTCCTTCGAGTGGGCAACGATGAGGTAACTTTCTCTATCACCCCTCGATGAAGAACACACTAGCTAATGATGACTCCTGTTTTTTCATGGATACCGTAAGTGAAGAATCCTTCTCTCCCACCTCTGATTTTGAAAAAGAATTTTCCAATTTTTGTTCCTCTCCTTCTCTTCCAACTGAATCTCTACACCTAAGTGAAGAATCCTCCACCCGCCCCTCTGATTTTGAAAAAGAATTTTTTGATTTCTGTTCCTCTTCTACTTTTCCAACTGAATCGTTGCACGAAGCCGCCATGGCCGCTAGCAACACCCCTTTTAATTTTACATATAAAAAAGTGTACGAGGACATAGTTTTTGAAAAAGAACAAATTTCCAAAACCTCGTATGATGACCCCCCTACCTTGGAACTGAAAGAACTACCAGAGCACCTTCGATACGCTTTCTTAGAAAAGGACTCCAAGCTGCCTGTCATAATTTCGGCCTACCTCACGGATGCACAAAAGGATAAACTTCTTTCAATTTTACAAAAGCATCGCCAAGCTATTGCTTGGCAGATATCTGATATTAAGGGCATAAGTCCATCTTTCTGCACTCATAAAATCTTAATGGAAGATAATTCACGTAACTCTATACAACCTCAGCGCCGTATAAACCCAAACATGAAAGACGTAGTTAAGGGCGAGGTTATGAAATTGTTAGACGCAGGAATTATCTATCCTATATCCGACAGTAAGTGGGTTAGCCCAGTACAGGTAGTACCAAAGAAGGGAGGGATAACGGTCGTAAGTAATGAAAATAATGAATTAATCCCGACTCGGACGGTGACCGGATGGCGAATGTGTATAGATTACCGTAAGTTGAATGACGCCACCCGCAAGGATCACTTCCCCTTGCCGTTCATTGATCAAATTTTAGAACGACTTTCCGGACATAGCTTTTATTGTTTTCTCGATG
Source organism: Platanthera guangdongensis (assembly GCA_039583875.1). Lineage (NCBI taxonomy): Eukaryota > Viridiplantae > Streptophyta > Magnoliopsida > Asparagales > Orchidaceae > Platanthera > Platanthera guangdongensis. Next base: position 54,398,906 of record CM077150.1, read on the forward strand.
GCCTCTCGGGGTATCTTCAAATCCCCATCTCCCCCGAGGACCAGGAGAAAACTACGTTTACTTGTCCCTTCGGCACCTTCGCCTACCGAAGAATGTCGTTTGGATTGTGCAATGCGCCAGCTACATTCCAACGATGTATGCTCGCCATCTTTGACAAGTACGTAGAAAGCATTATGGAAGTTTTCATGGATGATTTCTCCGTGTTCGGGAATTCCTTCGATAGTTGCTTAGAGAACCTTGAAAAAGTCTTAGAGCGATGCGAAGAAACTAACCTCGCCCTAAATTGGGAAAAATGTCATTTTATGGTGAGGGAAGGGTTAGTTTTGGGACATAAAATTTCTGAAAGGGGTATTGAAGTAGACGTTGCGAAAATAGAAGTTATCGAGAAACTGCCGCCACCTACGAACATAAAAGCCATAAGAAGTTTCCTGGGTCATGCGGGTTTCTACCGCCGCTTCATAAAGGACTTTTCCAAAATCACCAAGCCCCTTACCCATCTCTTAGAAAAAGACGCCCCATTCATCTTTGATGACCTCTGTCTAGCTGCCTTCAATTTAATAAAAGAAAAATTAGTTAATGCGCCAATCATGATAGCTCCGGTGTGGGATCTTCCATTTGAGATAATGTGTGATGCGAGTAGTTATGCGGTGGGAGCCGTACTAGGTCAACGTATTTCCAAAAACTTCCACCCCATTTATTACGCTAGTAAAACACTCACATCTGCATAGGAAAATTACACCACAACCTAGAAGGAGCTCTTAGCTGTAGTATTCGCATTTGACAAATTTCGCCCTTATATTACTCTTTCGAAAATTATTGTTTTTACGGATCACTCGGCCCTCAAATATCTTCTCTCTAAAACGGATGCCAAGCCTCGCTTGATTTGCTGGGTCTTACTCCTTCAGGAGTTTGACTTAGAGATCCGTGATAATCGAGGTGCCGAGAACTTGGCCGCCGACCACCTTTCGCGCCTAGACAACCCGTTTATAGAACAATTAGACGAAAATTCTTTTCATTACTATTTCCCTGATGAGAAGCTGTTCATAATTAACACATCTACTTCTCCTTGGTTTGCCCGCATCGCCAACTATCTAGTGGCCAGTGTGCTCCCAAAAGAGTTTTCATCTCAGCAAAAGAAGAAATTCTTTTCTGAGCTAAAAAACTATTTTTGGGAGGACCCGCATCTTTTCAGAATTTGTGCCGACCAAGTGATCAGGAGGTGTGTTTCTTTCGATGAAGGATTAGATATTATTAAACATTTGCATGAAGGACCGACAGGTGGGCACTATCAAGCTGCTCGCACCGCTCACAAAGTGTTAAGCGCGGGTTTTTACTGGCCCACCCTGTTTAAAGACGCGCATGCCTTTGTGAGTAGGTGTGATAGTTGCCAACGGTCGGGGAATATTTCGAATAAAAATGAAATGCCACAAAATTATTTCCTAGAGTGCGAAGTTTTCGACCTCTGGGGGATTGATTTTGTCGGCCCTTTTCCTTCTAGCTTCGGTAATAAGTACATTTTCGTTGCCGTTGATTATGTTTCACGTTGGGCCGAAGCCCAAGCTCTTCCTACGAATGACGCCCGAGTCGTAGTTAATTTCCTAAAAAAATTATTTTCTCGATTCGGTACGCCGCGCGCTATCGTTAGTGATAGGGGTTCCCATTTCTGGAACGCGCAATTTTCAAAAATCCTAACTAAATATGGCGTTACTCATAAGCTTTCCACTGCCTATCACCCCCAAACTAACGGACAAGTCGAAGTAGTGAATAGAGAAATAAAACGAATTTTAGAAAAGACTGTTTCCACATCTAGAAAAGACTGGTCAGCCAAATTAGACGATGCTCTATGGGCCTACCGAACAGCGTACAAAACCGCCCTCGGATGTACGCCATATCGGTTGGTTTATGGAAAATCGTGTCATTTACCCGTAGAGTTAGAACACCGCACCTTTTGGGCCTTACGATTTTTAAACTTCGATCCCCACTCCGTCGGCGATTTCAGAAAATTTCAACTTAACGAACTCGACGAGTGGCACTCTTACGCGTATGAAAATAATAGACTTTATAAAGAGCGGACGAAGCGTTTACACGATCGACATCTTAGGCACCCAAAAATCTTTAAGCTGGGCGACCAAGTGCTTCTTTATAATTCTCGTTTACGTTTATTCCCGGGTAAATTAAAATCACGTTAGTCTGGGCCTTTTACTGTTTTAGAAGTCTTTTCTTATGGTACTGTTTTAATTTCCCACCCTGATAAGGGTACTTTCAAATTGAATGGTCAGCGTCTTAAACTGTATTTCTGTGATGATGTCAGTCTAAACCCTGTTAACTCTATCTTTCCAGTCCTGACATTTGATTAAACTTAACTTTCTTTTTCTCATAAACTTTGAACTTTATTCGAACTTTAGTTTTGAACAATATTTGGGACAATTTTATTTTGATGCGTCGAGCTCAAACGACGCTTTAAACAAAGGGCGCTCTTGGGAGGCAACCCAAGTTATCTTTTTCTGTTTTCTTTATTTTACAATTTTTGCCCCGAATGGCTCCGGCAAGCTGAAACTTCTGCGATCGCCTGCTCCACCGGTTCTGATTCCATGACAAAGTCCACAAGACGACGTTTCCTGACGATCCACAGCGCACGCATGGAGGAACGACATCACTCAGCTTTCCCTGCCACATAAAACCGGGGAAGTACCTGTTTTTCAATTCTGTCTTTCATTTCTGTACTTTACTTTTCTCTCGTTCTCCGACCTCCTTCTCCATTGAGGACAATGTAGATTTTAAGCTTGGGGGATGAGTTCCTCCTTTTTGCTTTTTGTAAATATCCAAAAAAATCCAAAAAATTCAAAAAAAATATGTATATATATAGCTGCATTTTGGTATTTTAGCTGCATTTTGGTATTTCAATAAGTACCCCATGTTTATGTTTTGTTTTTCTCAAACTTCTTTATAAACAACGCAGTTAATTATAATTTTTCTAATCATTTTTTTTAATCATATCTCACAAGTAAAATGTTGGCCATGCTGTGTTTCTAATTCACGGTAGCATGTGAAGGTAAAATATTTCTCTAAAACGTGCATTTCTATTATGGTTTTCCGTTCTTTATTTTCTTTACTTTCTCTAAAAATTTATCATCCACTATTTTCTTTTTCGTCTTTAGATAATTTTTGTAAGAACAAATTTTGAATAACGTAGTAGATATGAACGATCCAAGTCACATATTATTTTTATTTTCAAGATAATTTCATCAATCTTCTTTTATTATCCCGAACTTGCTTTTTGAAATTTATCGACTCTATGTTTTAAATAAATTTTAAAAAAAAAGCGTGAAAATGATTTAGGCCATTTTTGTTTACATTTGAGCTTTCCTGCCAACCTAAACTCTTTTACCACTAGTTAGCCGTTTTTGAGCCTTTTTTCCAAATTCATTTGATAAACTCCACACAGCATTTCATTTTCACCAAAGCCCAAATTCCTACCTATCTAATCACGCTAATTTTTTTTGATAGGAAATTTTGTGTTATCTTTGGAGAAATTGTTGAAAAAGGTGTACTCAAAAGCAATAAATTAAAAAAAAGAAAAAAAATGAATGAAAATAATAATAAAAAAAAGAGATAAATAATCATAAAGAGAAAAAAATAAATTTATTTATACATATTTTGTTTAAAATAAATTTATTTTTTTTGAAACTCGTTGTTTTGGTTTAGTGTGATTTTTAAGCCTCCATGTTTATATTTGAATTCCACTCCTATTCATATTCCTAAACCAAACGTTTCGGTCCTATTAAGTCCTTTTGATTCACGCCCTTTTTTAATTTTATTTAACAACTAAGAAAAGAAGAAAAGTAAATCAGTTTTAGTTTTGGATTTAAAATTAGATTTTTGTTATTTAATTGATATAATTATAATGCATTGCTTGGATCTAGTAATAACTCAATACGTTCTTTTCATTGTCATTGTCTTGCTCAAATCTATTTAAAGAATTTCGTCAAAATTCTGGATGATTTATTTTTATTAAGTAAAATTTATAAAAGTTAAACCATACCTAAATAATTGTTTTAGATTTACGTTTTACATTCTCCCTGCCAAGAATTTCGCATAGTACTTGTGTGAGTATGATTAAAACTTTTTGAATTAGTCACTTTTTATGATTAGCTAGTCTTTATATCTTTGCTTGGGGACAAGCAAAACTTAAGCTTGGGGGAATTTGATAATACGGTTTGCAGTCAATTTTATTAGGATATTTTCGGGGTTTTAAAGCAAATCATGTCTTGTAAAGTACTTGTTTTGATTCCCCTTTGTATATATTTTTGTTGCTAATGCATTTTTTTCTGCTTTTTGCAGGTTTTCACGGCTTTCAGCCGAATTTTGATGTGACACGCCCCAAGGTCACGCCCTACCAGGGCGTGTACCTAGGGCGTGTACCCAGAGGAATGAAGCAATTGGTCCGAAACTGCATTCCGTGGAAACTTAGTGTACACGCCCTCGGTCACGCCCGTGTCACATCCGACACGGGCGTGTACTAGAGGCGTGTCCCCAGGTTCCGAGGAATCGCCGCAGCGCGCTCGTTTTTCCCGCTCCACCGTCGCACCGAAAGTGTCACGCCCGAGGGTCACGCCTGACCCGGGCGTGACATATGGGCGTGTACTTCAACAATTCCGCCCGTCACCTCCAGCATTCAATTTCAGCTCAACAAAGTCACGCCGCAAAGAACACGCCCCAGGTACACGCCCTACCAGGGCGTGACTTGTGGGCGTGTACCTTAACTACTTCGTCAGAATTCAATTCCTGCCCGAAAAAGGCGCGCCGAATGTGTCACGCCCCAGGGTCACGCCCGACCAGGGCGTGACAGGGGGGCGTGACCCGACCCGAAAAATTCTATAAATAGAGCCCAACTCTAAGGGTTCAGGGACACCTTTTGCTTTGGGAGGGGAGGTTCTGTCCTTTGTATTTCTGAACTTTTTAAGCATGTCTTTCCATTTTTAGTTCTTAGTTGTAGCTTTATGCTTTCCCTGTAGTAGTTCCTAGCTTCGTTCTGTAGTATAATGTTAATGATAGCGTAGTTTACCTTTCCATGCACTTGTAATCGTTGGTTTTCATGTTGTAAGATCCCTATTTCTATTAATAAAAAGTGTTGTTTTCTTTTACGTTTCTGCTCCGTTTTCATTATTCTTCTTCTACTCATCCCCCCTCTTCCTCCTCACCATGATTAACTAATCCTCCATGTACTCGATCTTAATGATCCGAGGTTCGAGTGATTAGGTTATGATGCTTTGAATCTTACCTTTTCTTTTTAGGGTTTAGCTTTGAATTACTCTTGATTTATCATGGGTTGGAGGTATATCATCGATATATACTCTCCACCTTGCTTTCATTCTGGGCTAGCCGAGAGGCCGAAAGTTTGAAATGAGCACTCAAGAGTAAAGGGAGTTGTTCGCACCCCTCGAGAGAGGCAGACGTTCAAATCTCCCGGATTGGAGTAAAATCCAATAGCGGGGTTCACCGCGTAAAGCGAGTTTTAGGCCTCCGATTTAGGCGAGAGTCGGTCGGACCTTCCTAAACTCAGTTAGGTACGGCCTTCGAGAGAAGCGTGTCAATATTCATGGAACCTCCACGGTCAAGGACCTTTACCCTAATTAGCTTAGGTTTATTTATCGTATTTTTCTAACCACTCTTGCCGAGGTGATTTCTGATCGAGTGCATTTTCCCCTTCATTGTTACTAAGCTTAAGTTAATCGCTCTTTTAGCTCTCTTTAACTTTTCATGCAAGTAGCTCTCTTTCATTGCAAGTAGTTCTCTTCCTTTAGCACGTTTAGCTTTCTTCTAAAAAAACTTAATTTTTCCGTCGATAAAATAATAGATTTCGTGTGAGTAAGCTTACTCAACTGTTCCCGGATTTCAATACGACACTTGTGTCCCCTAGCTGCATTTCGATAGGTATACTTGCCTTGATGAATTGTTAGTTTGGTTATTTTCTCCTTGCAGATATCCAAGAGACAATCAAGTCCTACTTCTAGGAATATTATCTTGACTGCCTGGAAAGCTGTGAAGGACCAGACCCATGAAAGGGGAAAATGGTACACATAGCAAGAATGGAACAAGCATGAAGCTAGGCAGGAAACCATTCTACAATATAGAAGAAAGGCAAAAGCTGGGAAGCTACCTCCTAATGCTCAGGAGCCTAGCAAGTACTTCCCAAAGCCTTTTCATTATTTTGAAAGGCAAAGAATAAGGGCTAAAGAACAAAAGAAGAAAGATCTAAAGGGCAAAAAGCCAGCTGAAGATACTGAAGCTCCAGTACAAGCCAAGATTCAGTCAGGCAAAGACATAGTTCTCAAGGAGCCTGATCAGCCTTAGAATAGATTGAACTAGATTTTACAACATTGTAATCTTTAGTTTAAAGAATCTATGAAAACTATTTTTAATAAACTTTTGAAAGTTTGAACAAAACAATGCTTAATGCTCATTATGTTTGCATCATTATTCAGTGATGACATTTTATACATGTTTTGTTTATAAGTTACCTTGTCATGTAATGTTTTTATACATCATAATGTGTATTTATTATGAATGGTGTATATCATTGACTAAGGGTTATGACTTCTCCAAATTGGGGGAGATTATTGGGTACATTGGAAATTGTGTACCAGATTTGAAGAAGCCTCACCTTACTCAATGATATGCATCAAGGTGTATTTGATGTTGTTTTGAGTTTATATGTGCAGGTTAAGAAAATGCAGGAATGCAGGAAAAGTTTCTAAGTCCATGAGTCGACACCAGAAAAAACTGTGTCGACACATATGAAGGCTTGTGTCGATACTGGAGAAAAGCTGTGTCGACACATGGAGTCAATTGTGTCGACACTTGGAAAGGCTGTGTCGACAACAGAAGAAATTGTGTTGACATACAGAGGTAGAGTCGACACACAGAAAAGCTTAGTCTACAGCAACTGTGTCGACACATAGAAGACTTTGTCGACATCAACTGTGTTGACATACAGGACTTGTGTCAACACATAGCAGAGTTTCAACAAAGTTGATTTTTGTGACGAGAAGAAGTGACTGTGTCGACACACAGAACTAGTGTCGACACATTCTACAGAAGTTGTGTCGAGAAGCAGTGTCAACACCAAGGAAGCTGTGTCGACACCACCAAGGCTTGTATCGACACTTAGTCTACTTATGTCGACACAAGATGAAGTTCAGTCTCGACACTTTGCCGACAGATACAGAGTTTCAAGAAGTGACTGGAAGACTTGACAGCTTCCATAACCAACCGGTCTACTGAAGCTGTCAGAGCTGTCAGAAGTTTGTTAGAAACCGGATCAGCCGGTTACCATGGAGAAAGTCTACATAAAGACATTCTCTATCAATAGATTAGATACATAGAGATAATTTGAGAAAAACAACACACGAAAAAACAGAAGAATATTTTCAACAGAAGATCTAAGTACACATTCTATAGTGGTGATCTACTTAGAGTTTGTCAAGAGAATTCAAAGAAGAATTCAGAAGAATCTTCAGAAGAATTTGGAGAGAGAGAGCTCCATCTATTAAAGTGAAGAAAGGGACTTACATCAACAAGTCTCTTAAGTGCAGATTCTGAACCAGTCTGCCAAGAAGAATTCAGATTGATTTCTGAATTTCAAGAAAGAAGCTGATTGAAGATCGACTTAAAAGGATATCAACCCTACTGTGTTCAGATTCAAGAAGCTTTGAAGAAAGCAAAGACAGGTTGATCTCTATCATCAGATTTGTTCAAGAACTGATCAAGAAACCTTCCATCCTTTCTCTCTCAACCAGGGTGGTGGTAATTTATAATTAACATCTATTTTCTGTAGGATCTTTTTAAGATCTGAGTTGTAAGCCTGATTTATAAAGGCTGCATTGTAGGAGAGTAAGTTCTCTCAGTGGTAGGCCTTGTTGAAGGCTGAGGTAGGGCTGAGAGCTTGAGTTATAGGAGATTTTCATCTCTTAATTGTAGGCCTTATTGAAGTCTGAGGTAGGGCAGATTGCTTGAGCTGTAGGAGTGTGGACTCACTCTGAGTTGTAGGAGCCTTGTTTGGGTTCTGAGATGTAAGATCTGTGGATCTGAGGAGAAGGAAAGAAGTTAGGCCGAATCTAGCACACTGCTAGATAGGCGAAGGGGGAAAGTGGATGTACCCAGACCTTGGGGAACCACTATAAATCAGTGTGCAATCTGTGATTGTGTGTGGTATTATTATTTTTGTAATGTGATAGCTGTGGAACTATCTGTTTTTGTTAATTAACTGAATTAAAAGTTCTGCCTTAGAAGGAAAAGGAATTGCACCTATTCACCCCCATCTATGTGTTTAGGAACCAATTCTTTCACAATCCAAAGATGACATATTCATTTCTCAGCCTAAATTGACAAAAGAGCTCATTAAGAAGTTTGGAATGGAGAGTGCAACCTCTATGAGGACTCCAATATATTTCTCGATAAGGATGAAAAAGGGAAACGTTTTAATGGAACCATTTATAGAAGTATCATTGCATCCCTGCTCTACTTAACTGCAAGTAGACCAAACATCATGTTTTTCACATGTGTTTGTGCAAATTATCAATTAAATCATTTGGAATTTCAATACTCCTCTATTAGGAGGATTTTAAAATACCTCAAGGGTTATTCATGTGGTGCATTTCTTTTTCCACTTCTGAAATTTTCTTATTCACTCATTCCTTAACTCTTTCATAATCCTGGTCACAAACAATTTTATGCTCTTCCTTTGATTGTCCATCATAATTTGTGGTTGAGCCAGAAGTGAATCATAGGGTTTTGCATTTAGTGGTAGAGTTAAGGCTTGTGACTCTTCTTCAATTGGTCTGTAAGAGGGACCAATATATGGCTGATAACTTTCATACAGACAATCGGGAGTTGATTTCTGTGACGGGATTCTGTTAGTGTCTGGTTTTTCTAGCACACCTTTTCCCTTCCATAGGACTAGCTCAGTCCTTGTAGGTATGTATTCTTCAGATGTTTCTTGAGTAGGAGGGATTGCACGTATACATTTTTCCACCTTACTGATAACTTTGTCCACTACTTCTATGTCCAAGTTACCTTGGGTAGAGTCTTGCAGATCAGACTCCCCCTCTATCTCCTTAGTTGATTCTACCACTTCAATTTGTTGGGCAGAGTCTTCTTAGACCAGATCCGACTCAACTGTATCTATGATATTAGTCTCTTGGTGGCTTGCTTCTTCCACAATTTCAGTGTGAAGGGTGGATACTTCTTGGTGATGTTCTACTAGCACTTCAGTCGTAGTGTGTCATGGAGCAAGCTCCTGATGACCTTCTTGAAAGAATTAGTGCCTAACCACCTAGAGGGGTGGGGGTGAATAGGTGTAATTCCTGTTTTTCTTTTAAGGCAGCAAATCAATTCAGTTATTTACATAGCAGCAGTAAATGTTACAGTTAACACAGCACAGATTCACAAAAATATCATAACACAGATTGCACATAGATTTTTATAGTAGTTCCCCAAGGTTTGGGTACATCCACTTTCCCCCTTCGCCTATCTAGCAGTGTGCTAGATTCGGCCTAACTTCTTCACTTCACCTCAGATCCTCAGATCTTACAACTCAGAACCCCTAACAAGGCTCCTACAACTCAGGCAATCTGCCCTACCTCAGCCTACACAAGGCCTACAACTCAAAGATATCAATCTCCTACAACTTAGGCTCACAGCCCTACCTCAGCCTTCAACAAGGCCTACCATTCAGAGAATATGTTCTCCTACACTCGGCCTGTATAAAATAGGCTTACAACTCAGATCTAGAATAGATCCTATAGAAAATAGAGTTTACAAAGTGTTTTACCCACCACCCAGGTAGAGAGAGAAGGGATGGATGGATTCTTGATCAGTTCTTGGAAGAACCTGATGGAAGAGCACAACCTCTATTAGCTTTCTTCAAAGCTTCTTGAATCTGAACTCAGTAGGGTTTAACTCTTGAGAAGTTGATCTTCAATCAGCTTCTGACTTGAGAATCAGATCTCAACCTGAATCTTTCTTGGCAGCCTGGTTCAGCAACTGCTCTTCTTAGATGGAGCTCTCTCTCTCCAACTTCTTAGATCTTCTGTCGAAGGTCTTCTTCTTTTTGTGTTGTTAGATATCTGTGTAGATCTTCAAACTTCTGTAATTGTACTGATCACCACTTCTGTTGAAGGAGCAAGGCTTTATATAGTCTTCCTCCATGGTAACCGGCTGATCCGGTTTCTAACAAACATCTGACAGCTTTGACAGTTGCAGTAGACCGGTTAGAAATGGAAGCTGTAAAGTCATCCAGTCACTTCTTGAAATACTGTCTCTGTATGAAAGTGTCGAGACTAATCTTCATCATGTGTCGACACAAGTAGACCAAGTGTCGACACAAGTGGACTAAGTGTCGACACATGCCTTGGTGGTGTCAACACAACTCCTTTTGTTGTTGTAACAGCTTCTCGACACAGCTTTTTTAGAATGTGTCGACACTGATTCTGTGTGTCGACACAAGCCTTCTTTTCATTAACTTTGTTGAAAACTTGCTGTGTGTCGACACATCTCCTTTGTGTCGACAAAAGTACTTCTTTACTTTAACTTTATTGAAACTTGTTGTATGTCGACACATCTCCTTTGTGTCGACACAAGTACTTCTTTACTTTAACTTTGTTGAAGTTGTGTTGTGTGTCGACACAAGTCCTGTGTGTCGACACAGTTGATGTTGACAAATACTTCTGTGAGTCGACACTGCCTCTTGGTGTCGACATATTTGATGTCGACTAAGTATTCCTATGTGTCGACACTAACTTTTGGTGTCGACACAGTTGATGTCGACTTTACTTCTCTGTGTGTCGACACAGCCTCTTGGTGTCGACACAAATGCTTCTGGTGTCGACACAGCCTTTCCAAGTGTCGACACAATCTACTCCAAGTGTCGACACAGCTTTTCTCCAGTGTCGACACTGACTTTTATAAGTGTCGACACAGCTTCTCTAGGTGTCAACACATGGACTTAGAAATTTTTCTGCATTCCTGTATTTACTTAACCTGCGCATATAAACTCAAAATACATCAAATACACCTTGATGCATATCATTGAGTAGGGTGAGGCTTCTTCAAATCTGGGACACATTTTCCAATGTTTTCCCATATACCAATCGGTACGGTGTACAATCGATAGCGGTCTTGTATGCGGTCCGATAAGCACAAAGTGCATCGTCAAGATTAACCGACCAATCCTTTCTATTTGTAGAAACCGTTTTTTCTAATATTTGTTTGATCTCACGGTTTACTACTTCTACTTGGCCACTAGTTTGAGGGTGATAGGGGGTAGCAAACCTATGTGTAACGCCATATTTAGATAAAACTTTGGCAAATTGTGCGTTACAAAAGTGAGTTCCCCTATCACTCACTATTGCCCGCGGTGCTCCAAATCGTGATAAGAGTTTTTTGAGAAATTGGGACACAACTCGGGCATCATTGGCGGGATGGGCTTGTGCTTCCGCCCACCGTGACACGTAGTCAAACGCTACCAAAATATAACGATTTCCAAAGGAAGTGGGTAGCGGGCCGACAAAGTCGATTCTCCATAAATCAAAAACCTCAATTTCTAAAAATGAATTTAAAGGCATTTCATGGTGGCGGGAAATATTACCTGAGCATTGGCAATGTTCACAACAACTTACATGTGCGTGAGCATCTTTGATGATGCTCGGCCAATAGAAGCCCGCCTCAAGTACTTTTCGCGTCGTCCGATTTGCTTTATAGTGCTCGCCGGCGGGTCCCTCATGACAATGTTTCAATATTTAGGTGCCCTCCTCATGAGAAACACATCTCCGCACTACTTGGTCCGCGCAAACTCGAAAAAGAAACGGATCCTCTCAAAAATATTTTTTCAAATCAGAAAAGAATTTCTACTTTTCTTGATAAGAAAAACCTTTTGGGAGAAATCTTGCAGCAAGAAAGTTTGCAAAATCGGCGAACCAAGGGGTGGGGAGAGTCATTACCTTATATAAAGCGGGGAGGCGCTCCTCGGGAAGTGCATCATCGATGTCCTCTTTGGTAAGCTCCTCCAAGTTGGGATTCTCCAACCTGGAAAGGTGATCCGCCGCCAAATTCTCCGCTGCTCTTTTGTCCCGGATCTCCAAGTCAAATTCTTGAAGAAGTAATATCCACCTAATCAATCTAGGGTTTGCATCTGTTTTGGTTAGTAGATATAGCAAGGCCGAATGATCGGTAAAAGCAATGATTTGGACAAAGTGAGATAAGAACGAAATTTATCAAAAGCAAAAATAACGGCAAGAAGTTCTTTCTTGGTGGTTGTGTAATTTTCTTGTGTTGTGGTTAGTGTTTTGCTCACATTATAGATATGATGAAAATTCATATTGATGCGTTGTCCTAAGACCGCACCAACGGTAAAACGACTAGCATCGCACATGATTTCAAAAGGTAGATCCCAATTGGAACCTATCACGATAGGTGCGTTTATTAATTTTTCTTTTATAATAGAAAAAGCTTGCAAACAATTGTGATCAAAAATAAATGGTGCATCTTTTTCTAAAAGGTGAGTGTGGGGCTTGCTTATTTTGGAAAAATCTTTAATAAACCGACGATAGAAACCGACATGCCCAAGAAAACTATGAATGGCCTTAACGTTTGAAAAAGGAGGTAGTTTTTCTATTATTTCTATTTTGTCTTTATCTACCTCTATGCCTTTGCTTGAAATTTTATGGCCTAAAACCAAACCTTCCCGTACCATAAAATGACACTTCTCCCAATTTAATACTAAATTGGTGTCCTCACATATTTGAAGCACACATGAGAGGTTTTCTAAACATAAATCGAATGAATCTCCAAAGACGGAGAAGTCGTCCATGAAGACTTCCATTATATCCTCCACTAGCTCGTCAAAAATCGCTAGCATACAACTTATAAAAGTTGTCGGTGCATTGCATAAACAAAAAGTCATCCTCCGATAGGAGAAGGTGTCGAATGGACAAGTGAAGGTTGTTTTCTCTTGATCCTCGGGTGCAATTGGGATTTGGAAATATCTCGAGAGACCATCAAGAAAATAAGAAAAAAAATGACCGGATAGCCGTTCCAGGATTTGGTCAATGAACGGTAAAAGAAAATGATCCTTTCGGGTTGCATCATTTAATTTGCGATAGTCGATGCAAACCCGCCATCCAGTAACAGTTCTAGTAGGGATTAATTCGTTTTTATCGTTTGACAATACCGTTAATCCTCCTTTCTTGGGCACCACTTGGACCAGACTATCCGAAGTGCTATCCGAAATTGGATAGATGATGCCCGCGTCTAATAATTTAATAACCTCCGTCTTAACTACCTCCTTCATATTAGGATTTAGCCGGCGTTGAGGTTGAATAGTTTTATGAAAATTTTCTTCTAGCCAAATTTTGTGCGTACAAAAGGAGAGATTAATCTCTTTTAGGTCCGTAATTTTCCACACAATCGTGCGGCGATGTCGTTTTAGAACATTTAATAATTTGAATTTTTCTTCATAGGATAAGTACGCTGACACAATAACGGGAAGTTTTGAACCCTTCGCTAGAAATAAATATTCTATATGATCTGACAATTGTTTTAGATCTAAGGTTGGAGGTTCATCGTAAGAGGTTTTTAATCAATCACTCCCTAATTCTAGAAGTTCAAAAATAGGCTCATTTGTGTCCGATTGATTATCACTAATTTCATGAGAAATGAGATCTAAAGTTTCAAAATTTTCGTCATGATCAATAGGGGAATAAAGGTTTTCAGAAAAAAAAATGGAGTCTCATCCGAAGAAGCCTCCAAAAAGAAACATGAGTCATCGTTAGCAAGCGTATTTTTCATAGATGATTTGATAGTAAAGGTAACTTCTTCATCTCCGAGTCTAAGGAGAAGTTTACCGTTACTAACATCTATAATAGCGCACGAGGTGGCGAGAAAAGGGCGACCGAGAATAAGTGGAACCTCGGTGTCCTCTTCTATGTCAAGGATGACAAAATTTACTGGAGAGATAAATTTGTCAACTTTGACAAGCACATTCACAATAATACCCATAGGGTATTTAATAGACCGATCCGCCAATTGGATACTCATTTATGTTGGATTAGGCTCTCCTAATCCCAATTTTTTGAATAACGAATAAGGCATTAAATTAATCGAGGCGCCTAGATCGGCCAACACATGTTTCACTAATAAATCGCCAAATAGACAAGGAATAGAGAAACTACCCGGATCGGTTAGTTTCTTAGGCAATTTATTAAGTAAAACCGCCGAACATTCTGCGTTCAAGTGAACTGTGGAAATTTCCTCAAGTCTCTTTTTATTTCTTAAAAGATCCTTGAGGTATTTTGTCTACTTCGACATTTGCGCTATGGCTTCGTAAAATGATAAATTAATATTGATTTGCTTAAATAATTCTACAAATTTACCGAAATGATCATCCACCCGGTCTTTCTTTAATTTAGACGGATAGGGAAGAGGCGGTTGACATTCTTTAATTTTATTTTCATTAAAAACCTTAGGAGGATGAGAGGATGTAGAAATTGTTACCTCTTGTTCAACCGGATTTGAAGAAGTGTGTACCTCCTTCCCGCTCCATAGCGTGATAGCCTTCGCTTGCTCCTTTGCAGTGGGATCCGTATTGCCCGGTAATGCTCCTTGTTGGCAATCAGAGAGCATCTTTGCTATTTGCCCAATTTGGTTCTCCAAACTACGAAGAGATTCGGTGATATTCCAGATATTGACATCATTTATAGTGGTATATTTGGTGAACAACTCCTCGAGATTTGGAGCTTTTGGAGCCTGTGGTGGAAAATAACCGGGTGGAATTGTGTTCGATGGGCGAGCTGCGTTCCCTGGATTACTCTAAGAGAAGTTGGGCTGGTTCCTTAAACCCGGGTGATAGGTGTTACCAAAATTATTACCTGAATTATAAGGTGTCCGATTCGGATTATCCATGTAATCCAAATGTTCGGCAATGGTGGAAGGTTCCCAATATTGGGGTTCACAGGTAGGTGTAGACGAGGAAGTAGACATCTCGGCTATTTGTTTTTGTATTTGCTCAACCTGGAGAGATAAACTTGAAACCATATCGATTTCATACATCCAAGTCGGTTTAGGTGGACGAGACCGGGGTGTACTCCATTGATACGTATTCATGGCCATACCTTCTATAAGTTCTTGGGCGGCCGCCGGTGTTTTGTTGTTTAACGTTCCACCGGCGGCTGCATCAATATGTTGCCTCGTTTGTTGATTGAGGCCATTATAGAAGGTTTGGATCTACAACCAATCAGGGATTGCTTGATGCGGACAACGGAGAAGCAATTCCTTAAATCGCTCCCAAGTATCATATAACGTTTCAGTATCAACTTGGGAGAAATATGTAATATCATTACGCAACTTGGCAGTATTTGCGGGCGGAAAATACTTCGTGAGAAATTTTTCCATCATCTTGACCCAAGTAGTGATGGATCCTCTTGGCAAAGAGGCCAACCACTGTTTAGATTTGGTGCGCAATGTGAAAGGGAAAAGCCTTAACCGGATAGCATCATCTGAAACCCCATTAATTTTAAAAGCGTCACATATTTTTTAAAAAGTTAGAAATATGTGCGTTGGGATCCTCATCTTAAAGCCCATCAAATTGTACATATTGTTGTACCATTTGGATGATGCTTGGATTCAAATCAAAGTTATTGTTCGCAATAGCGGGATGATCAATACTTGATTGAGCATTATCCAAATTTGGTCGAGCATAATAAGACATACTTTGTTGATCGGACATATTTGGATTTGAGTTACCCGAATTAGAAGAAAATTGAAAAGGTGAAGAAGAAGTAGAAGTAGAAGTAGAAGAAGAAGGTCACCGATGGATTTCTCAACCAAGTCTGGAGAATTGAGATCGTGGAGTCTTAGACGTCGTAGTAAGCTTTGCTCGATCTCCGGATCCAAATCAAATAAATTTGACGGATTCCTTCTGGTCATACATCAAAATAAAACAAAATATTTTTTTTATTTTGATTTTTTTAAAACAAAACGAAAATGATAAAACTAATAGATCCTTGATTTCAAAATATCAACAAAGAAAAAGTCACCGGCAACGACGCCAAAAACTTCATGAAGATTTTATATAGTTTTAAATTATATCCAAACTATAATCTCGAAATAGGCAAGTGCACCTATCAAAATATAGTATAGGAAATGTCGTATTTAAACTCAGGGACCGTTGAGTACTTGTACTGACAAGGAAGAGCTATTATTTTATCGATCGGAAATTGCTTTTGCGAAAAAGAAAACGTTAAACTAAGAGGAGAAATACGATGATAGGAAAGCTAGCACTTGATCTAGAATCCCTTTGGGTTAGAATAAATTTCCATGAAATGAAAATAAATACAAGCATCTAAATTATAACTTCGACCGCGGAGGTTCCATTGCTATGAAGCGCCTCTCTCGAGAATACGCATTCGACTAACCTTAGGTTGATCGATTAAGACCTCTCGGTCAGTCGAAAAACCTAAGCTTGCTTTAGGCGGTGAACCTCACTAATGGAATTGACTCCAATGCGGAAGAATTTTGCCTTCCTCTCTCGAGGGGTGCATGAAACTCTCTTTATCCTTTAGTGAACTACTCGTATCCAGGACCTCTCGGTAAATCTAGGATACGGATCTAAGATTAAATAAATATAATTTGCAACTTATGAATTCGATGAAATAAAAATCAAAGATAAATCAAAGTACATAAAAATAGAGAGCTTGATAATTTGAGATAAAAAAGAAGAAATTTATTCCATTCCAAAGTTCATCATGATCAAGTGCTATTTGGAAATTAGCTACTCATCATGATACGAGAGTTACATGAAAGGTTGAAGAGAGACATGATTAAAAAAACTTGAAATAAAGTGTTACACTATGAATTTAGAATGCAAGAAATACAATAAAGAAAATAGAACTAAGCTCCCAAAGTCTCCTCCTCAGCTTTTAGAATTGCCTGGAATTTATAGGCAAGTTTGTTGGATGGTCACGCCCCTAGGTCACGCCCGTGACCTAGGGCGTGTCGTGTTCGGAACCGTCGTATTCAAGTCTTCGGAACATTGGCGCGTAACCGCCAAAAATCATTAATTGCGGGTCACGCCCCTAGGTCACGTCCGTGACCTAGGGCGTGTCTTTTTGGTTGCTGAAAATGGCGGGAAGCAGAAATGGCGGGAATAACTCCTGTCGTTGTAGGAAGGGTCATGCCCATGGTCACGCCCGTGACTAAGGGCGTGTATGGCGAATACCGCCAGGCCTTAAAACTGTTGTATTAACTTGGCACGCCGGGATTTCACGACTCGCAATCACGCCCGTGACCAATATTTCACGCCCGTGCCAGGGTGTGTAAATTTAATCCGACGTGGATTGGAGGCCTAGATCATCATCTGCATGTCACGCCTGGTTGACACGCCCGGGTCAGCATGGACACGCCCATGAACAATGGGCGTGTACTTTTGAATTGACTAGTGAGCTCTGGAGCACACGCCGGGGTCATGCCTAGATGTCATGCCTGTGACCTGGTGGTCACGCCCGTGTCCGGGTCGTGTACTTTGCAATTTTTTCGGCTTTGTCAAGATTTGTCTCCTGATCAATCCTATAAACTCCAAATTGAAATTTGCAGCCTAGATTGACCCTAAAATAAGAAATTAAAGAAATTAGATAATAAAATCATAAAATGTATTTTTAAACTAATTAATTATTAAATAAAAAATATATAAAAATATGGATAAAATTAGAGTTATCAGGTTATCTCCCACCGGGTCATGGGTAGAGTTTGGGCCACTTTTATTGGGCCGACTATGGCTCTGGTGGCCCAATAAAAGTCAGGATGTTACAGAAGACTCATATAAGTATCAACATTAAAGAGATTTTTCTTTTCATACATTTCTATCTCTTTCTTCCTCTAGGAAGACGTGGTTGAATACTGAGAAGTGTCTTTTCCTTCTTCCCTAGCTTTCCTGATCTGTGAAAGTGCTATTATCTCCTTGAATCTGGCCATTCTAAAATTAGGATCCACTTCAGGATCATATGCTGGAGACAGTGTCCTTTCTAGACTTGATTTTTTAGCTAACTTTCTTCAGATGTCTACTATTGACTATTTTGCCTCTTATGTTGTTGTTGTTTGCTTCTTTGGGAGCTGTGCTGCTATCTGCTACTGCTGTAAGATGGTCTGAAATGATAAGTTGTAGACCTTTGAACTTGAGAGATATTTCCTGTTGATCCTGCTACAGGAGGAGGAGGAGGAGGACCTCTCCTGAATTGTGGTGGTGGAGATTATCTTGTACTCTTCTTCCTTGCTTTCATCTCATTCTTTAAATACCTCATCCAGTGAGGAGTGTTTGGATTGAGATTAATGTTGTGCAGAATGTAATAGGTGGTGTCAGCAGTAGGACAGGGTCTAGGAGCAACCCTGGTGGAACCTTCTTCTTAAGTTTCCTCTTTTTAGAACTAGAATCTTCTGAGTCATCTGACTCTTCATCATCATCAGATTCATTCGTTGTCTACTTGTATCTATCATCTCAGCCTATAGCTGTTCAGCTATATATTCTTCTTCAGCCTGAGGCTGTGCTTGAACTTCTGGCTCTATAATTTTTGTATCTATGTCCTCAAACATGAATTCATCATGATTAGGCATGAGGGATTCAACCCAGCCAAAAGTTGGAGGTGAGATAGCTTTTGGCTCTGTATCAGTTATTTGCTCTATAATATTCTCATTAACTACAAAACGTGCCCTTAGTTCTTCCAAAACTACAAGACTTATTGGTGCTGTGAGCAGACTATAGCTTTAGAATAATTATCAAAAGATGGTAAGGTGGTGCTATAAACTGTATCAAAAGAATAAAGTAGTGAAGAAATATCAACTGTGGGATTAATGACACAATCACCAACAGTGATGATTTCTGGAATGAAAAAGTGTGTTGTTTCTTCTGATGTTCAAACTGGAAGCATTTCTGTATTTACTTCTACAACTTCATTAACTGCTGCAGCTGGAGTTGTTGCTGGAGCTTCTTCATTGAACATCTCTCCTTGCCTGGATTCAGAGATGCCTGATCCCAGGCCCCTAGAAGAGGGGACAGTGGAGAAAGAAGTTAGCTGTGAAGAAAGGAGATTGATGGAAGCAGCAAGTGGAGCAATAGCCTTAGCTATGAGTTTCTTGAGTGTAGGGGTAATAAGCTTAAGAATGTTTGCTGATATGGAAGAGGATGGCATGGAGCAGGTTGGACAGATGGTGAATGTTTGTGGAATTGAGGGTGTTGGAATGTCAGGTGGAATGTTGGAGGTTGAGACATCAGGGAAGATAGTATCTTCCTAAATATGTGAATGAGGTGGAGATGTATGTATTTGAGGTGAAAGAGATGGAGTGTGTTGAGGAGATGGAGATGAAGGTAGATCAAAAGTTGGAGATGACAGTAGTGGAGATTTGTCATCAACATTTGATGCTAGATGTGATGGTAGAGGTGATTGAGGAGGTGGAGATGGTGTTTCCTCAGGAATGTGGATTGGTGAGTGTGGAGATGGTGGTCTGGATGGTGATACAGAAGGGATAGAAGTAGAAGGTGTGTCTGTGATGATAGTGGATGGTTGTTGAAAAGTAGTAACATCAACAAATGGAGGTGATGAAGGAAATATAGAATGCTGTGGAGATGGAGGAGGAGCAGAAGCTTCTTCAGGGGTTGAGAGAGTGGCTGTTTCAGCCCTTGTGTCCTATGAAGCTATCCTGGAAGAGGAATCACTGGAGGGCTTTGGGATAACCCTATCCATCTCCCAAAGAGGGCAGAGGTAAGCCTCTTAGAGGCGTTGATGAAAATAGTCTAGGATACCAAAAGTTCTGGAACCTTTGCCTATAAGAAGATTCCCAGAACTCTACCAAAACTAACATCCTTCTTACTAATCTTCTTCTTAATCAAATCAAACATAACCTCACCCCAGTTTACTAATTTTTGATTAACCAGGGAAATCATCAGAAGGAATTGGTGCCTGGTGTAACACCCCAGTTTTCAAACCTGGAGTCGCTGGAAGCTAACGCCCGGCGGTCGAGAGACTGTTGGCGGTAGGTCATTGAGCTCGACATTGGATCTAGTGCACATGATCATGGGATCCAGTGCGCATGACCACTGGTCATGCGCCACTGATCGTGTGCTCTATTCTCCATTTTTCTGAGTTCTGCCTGGATCAAAGGCATGACCATTAGACTTAGTGCGCACGACCACTGGTCGTGCGCCACTGCTCGTACACGTTGATTCCAGCTGTTCTAGAGTTCTACCAGTGAGGATCGTACGATCATGGGATTCAGTGTGCACGACCACTGGTCGTGCGCCACTGATCGTGCGGACGGGTGCAGGTCCGTCATTTTATTTCATGGCCGTCTGATCCTTCCTTAAATCCGATCCAAGGGCCCAGGATCTTCCGCCCAAATGATTATATTAGGGCTGAGAGCCCCTCCCATTCATTTTCTTCTCATTTGGAGTGTTGGAACACCCTATTACTAATTTGGGTCAGGATCACTATGTCTCTAGAAACCTTTGCTTGACCTCCTGTATAGCTTAAAAGGTCAATTAGAATTAAGTCTAAGGGTTAGAAGTCTAGGTTTGGAAGCTGCCCTGAAGACCAAGTTTTTCTGTCTGGAGACTAAGTCTGATCGTCGAGCTCAGCACGACGATTCGTCGAACTCCGATCGACGATCGTCTAGCTCCACTTCGACAGATCGTCGAACTCCATTCGACGATCGCTGAGCTCAACTTCATAATATCGTCGAACTCCATTCGACGATCGGTGAGCTCAGGTCGATGATTTTGACTCTGCCTTGGATCTTTATCTCTGAGCTCAGTTCGACGATCTTTGAGCTCAGATCGACGATTATTTTGCTGCTGTGT
This sequence comes from Platanthera guangdongensis, assembly GCA_039583875.1. Lineage (NCBI taxonomy): Eukaryota > Viridiplantae > Streptophyta > Magnoliopsida > Asparagales > Orchidaceae > Platanthera > Platanthera guangdongensis. The sequence continues at coordinate 54,419,805 of CM077150.1, forward strand.
ATTTCCAGATCGCTGAGCTCAGCTCGACGATAGCAGAGCTCAGTTCGACGATTTCAGATAACTTCCAGAATTCAAATTCAAATCAGTTAGGAGTTATTCTGTAATTAATTCAGAGATTTGCTAGCCGTTTTCATTCAATTCTGGACCAAGTTTCAAGGGATTTTTCAAGGAATAATTCTGTGGACTTTCCTCAAGAAGAGATTATGCAATTAAGGATGCAATCAATGCAGACCAACGGCTATCCTTGACAGAGAATGATATTCTATTCAAGACCAGAGAATAAAAGAGAGAATGTTTTTGAATCTCTAAGAAGAACAAGAAGAAGAACACACACAATACAGATTACAGAGACTCATTCAAAATCTTCTGTCAAAAAAAAAGAATTCTGAAAGAACACTCATCAAAGGAGATCAAGCTTTCTCAAAATCCTCAGATCTCTTTAGTTTTCAAAGTGTTCAAGGCCAACATATTCCAGACTCCAGACACTCAACATTTCAGTCCCTTTTGCTGAAATCATCCATTGCTGGAGTTCAATATTTGAAGGCCTATCACCCTTAGCAAAGCTTTTCTTCCTGAAGATTTCAAGGATTCAGGGGGAGCTTTGACATCAATCCACATAGTCTTCTCAGTTGTTTGAGAAAGAGAAGACTTCCATCAATCTCTCACCCCCACTCTGTAAAGGGTTTTTCAAACTCCCTTCAAAAGTTTGAACCTGGTTTTTGATCACCTTGTCAAAAGCTCATTGGTGGCAAGACACCTGATCAAAAAATCTGCTTTGGTTTTTGAGCACCTTATCAAAAGCTCATTGGTGCCCAGGACACCTGATCAACTCATCCTGCAGTGGATTCCTACCTAAGGTGGTAGAAGAGTGGATGTACCCAAGTTTGGGGAACCACTATATTTCCTTGTGTCCTCTGGTTCTGCTTGCTTTCATTTTTGTTTCTGGCCTTGATTTTCTCTGTGCTTAGTTTTTGCTTAGCTTAGTGCTGTAGTTAGATTCATTATTGCTTCCCTGCTCACACATATTACAACAATAGTTGTAAAAGTTTGTAAAAGTTTTTAAAGCACCATATACTCTATTCACCCCCCCTCTAGAGTATATCAGATCTAGTTCCCCTTTCAATTGGTATCAAAGCGAGGTTGGTTAAACATATCATACCTGATTGGTTGTACAGGCTAACACCTGAACCCAAAGATCCCAAACTAGATCTGTTTTTCTTTTGTAGTGTATTATTAGATTGTGTTTTCACAAATCATGGCCCAAAACAAAGATTATGCTAGCACCAGACCTCCAGTGTGCAATCTTTCCAAGTTTGCACTTTGGAAAGCAAGGATTAGACTTTACATGAATTCCATTGACGAAGATATTTTTAATTCTGTTTTGACAGTGTGTCCAAGACCCCCAGAGAGCACAAGTACAAATGCTGTTCCACCTCCATCAGGAATAGATGCTGACATCAAAAAATGGAAAGTAGCTGATGCCAAGGCTATGAACATCCTAGCCCAGACAATGTCAGATGACATATTTCAAAAGGTAGCTGAATGTACTTCAGCCAAGGAAATTTGGTATAGACTCTCAGAAATAGTCTCAGGCTCAGCTGATGAGAGAAAGGACAGAAGATCCCATCTCATCTCCCAATATGAGAACTTCAAGAAGGGAGAGACTGAGTCAGTGGGAGACATGTACAACAGACTGAGTCTAATTGTCAGTGAACTAAGGACATTGGACAAAGAAATCTCTCTAACAGAACTTAATGACAAGATCCTGATGTGCTTCCCCAGCACTTGGGATTCAAGAATCTGGCCAATTAAGGATGCCAGAAGTCTGAATGAGATCACCACTGAAGCTTTGTTGGGTAAGCTCAAATCTTATGAGCTACTCATCAATAATAGAGAGGAAGAACAGAAGGCTGCTTCACCAGCCACAAGGAAAGAGAAGACCATAGCCTTTAAGGCAACTGAGGATCTGCCTGAAGATAAAGCTACAGGCAATGATGAACTACTCAGCTTGTTGGCCAAAAGATTCTACAAGATGGCCAGAAAGGACTTCAGAAGAAGATCATACAAGGAGCAGGACAAGCCAAGGTATGACAAGTCCATTAGCAACAATAAAGACATTATTTGCTTTGGTTGCAGGAAACCAGCGCACATAGTTCCTGACTGTCCAGAGAACAAGAACAAGTACAGAAGGGACAGAAAAGAAAGAAGAAAGGAGAAAGACTCCAAAAGGAATGGAAGTGGCAAACCTTCTTCAAGCAAAAATAAGCATACAAGAAAAGGGTTTGTTGCTGAATCCTGGAGTGAGACAGAAGAGGAGTCAGAAGCCTCTTCTAGCTCAAGTGATGATGAGGATGATGCAGAAGAAAAGGAGTTCTGCATGATGGCAATCAATGCCTCACAACACAATTCAGAGGAAGAAGAGTCAGAGTCAGACTCAGAGACTCAACCTGAAGAAGATCAGGTAATTAGCTCTTTTGATTTTAGTTCAGAAGATTTTAAATCTGAATTTAAAGCACTGTGTTTAGACCTGCTAAAGTCTGAGAAAGAGATTATCTCCCTCAGAAATCAACTATCTGAACACAATGTTTTAAAGTCAGAAAACCTCAAACTCTCTCAGGAGTTGGAGAACTGTAGGGAACAGATAGCTACACTGAAAAGTGAGCTCTCTGAGGCCAAGAAGCTTGAAGAATCCCTTAATGGGAGAAGCATCAAGCTGATGGACATCACAAGCACAGTGAACTCTAGATTTAACAGTACACTGGGCTTGGGTGCCTCATCCAGCCAACCTATTGTTCTAACAACTCCCATCAAGTTTATTTCTGACAAGGGAAAGGGAGTTGTAGAGGTTGCTAGGAAAAATTCTGATCTGCCTCAGAAAACTAAGTCCCAGCAGAAATTGTCGAACGTAGATCGACGATCGCCGAATGAAGATCGACGATCGCCGAACGCAGCTCGACGATCTCAGGCAAAATCGTCGAACGCAGATCGACGATCTCAGCCAAAGTCGTCGAACGCAGGTCAACGATCTCATATACCTGACCTCAGCCATAGTCGACCGTCGAACGGAGCTCGACGATCTGACCCAAGATCGTCGACCGGAGCTTGACGATCTGACCCAAGATCGTCGAACGCAGCTCCAAGATCGTCGAACAGAGGTCAGAGCTCTGGAAACCTGTTCAAAAGCAAATCAAAATTGAATCCTAAGGGTTCTTCATCCCAAATCTATAACCCTTATACTGAATGGATTTTACCTCCAAGGAGATATCATCCTGAAGGATATAAGAGTCAACCTGGGATGTCTTTCATTTCTGAATTTAGAGGTTATCAACCTAGGCCCAAGGTAAACTGGGTCAAAAACAAATGAATTGTCTTATGTGCAGGTGAAGACCTATCCAACATCTAACCAGCAATAGTACTTGGATAGTGGGTGCTCTAAGCACATGACAGGGAACAAGGACAACCTCACATCCTTCAGAGCCAAGCTTGGACCCAAAGTTATCTTTGGTGACTCCAACTTTGGACAGACTAAAGGATATGGTGCAGTCCAGATTGGTTCAGTAACCTTCAAGAAGGTAGCATATGTGGAAGGACTGAAGCACAACCTAATTAGCATCAGTCAGCTGTGTGATGAAGGCTACCAGGTGACCTTCAGCAAAACCTTATGCAAAATCAAGTCAGAGGACAACACAACTGTGTTGACAGGTAAAAGGAAAAGTAACATCTACCTAGTAGACTTTCTTTCAACCAATGTAGATATCTGCTTGTTTAATTCAGTCTGTAGACCAAATGTTTTATGGCATAAGAGATTAGGACACCTAAACCTTAGAACTATTGCTAGGCTATCCAAGGACAACCTTGTTAGAGGACTCCCTTCTGGCCCCTACAAGAAGGAAGGACTCTGCAAGGCTTGTCAATTAGGCAAGCAAACTAAAAACAGTTTTAAGTCACTTAATAAGAGTGATTCACCTAGGATATTGTATCTGTTACACATGGATCTTTTTGGACCCATCACAGTACAAAGCCTAGGAGGGAAATCCTACACTTTAGTAGTTGTAGATGACTTCTCTAGATTCACTTGGGTGTTCTTTCTAAGGAAGAAGTCTGATAACTTTAAGTGTCTGACAGAGTTTCTCAAATGTATACAGATTGAGTTCAATACTCACATTGCCCTGATCAGAAGTGATCATGGGACAGAGTTTGATTCTCTTCTTATGCAAGAGTTCTGTCAGAGTGAAGGGATCAAGCATACTTTCTCAGCTCCTAGAACTCCTCAACAAAATGGGGTAGCTGAAAGGAAAAATAGAACCCTTATTAAATCTGCCACTACATTGTTGTCAGATGCTCATCTACCTCTATCCTTTTGGGCAGAGGCAGTGAACACCTCCAACTATGTGTTGAACAGAAGTCTGATACATAAACTAAAGGGAAAGACTCCCTATGAATTACTCAAAGGGAAGAAACCTAAAGTTGACTATTTTAGAGTATTTGGTTGTATTTGCTACATTCACAATAATGACAAGAAATATTTAGCAAAATTTCAAGCCAAAGCTGATGAAGGAGTGTTTCTGGGATACTCCATGATCAGCAAGGCCTATAGGGTCTATAACAAATCATCTTTGAAAATTGAGGAATCTGTTCACATTTCTTTTGATGAAGCTAACATGTCTTTTAAGGAGAAGAATTCTTCTACCATAGAACCTTTGCAGGAACATTCTCTAGTTGAAGATATGAACAAGTTACAGGTTACTCAAGAGGATGAAAGCAGTGAAGATGAAGGGAATGCTCAACATATTGAAGCACAACTTGAAGAGCCAGTTGTTGTACCATAAGAGGAAACAACAACACAGGTTGGTGAACAATCAACACCCCCTGTTGATTTAGTAACATCAAGAGATCATCCAATTTCCCAAATAATTGGAGAAATCTCAGCTGGTGTGCAAACCAGAAATCAGGTCAACCAAAACCTGTTGCACACCTGCTTCCTATCTCAAATTGAACCTCAGTCCATTCAAGATGCAGAGCAAGATCCACACTGGATCATTGCAATGCAAGAGGAGTTGCATCAATTTGAGAGGAACAAAGTATGAGAACTAGTGCCAAAGCCTAAGGATCATTCCATTGTTGGAACAAAATGGGTATTCAGAAACAAACTGGATGATCAAGGAGTAATTATAAGGAACAAGGCAAGGCTAGTTGCTCAGGGATACTCTCAAGAAGAAGGAATCGACTACGACCAGACCTTTGCACCAGTTGCAAGATTGGAAGCCATCAGAATTTTTCTAGCTTATGCAGCTCACAAAGGCTTCAAAGTCTATCAGATGGATGTCAAAAGTGCTTTCTTAAATGGAGACATCAAAGAGGAAGTTTATGTCAGACAACCTCCAGGTTTTATCTCTCCAACTTATCCTGATTATGTTTTTAGATTAAATAAAGCATTATATGGTCTCAAGCAAGCTCCTAGAGCATGGTATGAGACCCTAGCATGCTTTCTTTTGGAAAATGGTTTTATAAGGGGTAGAGTAGACCAAACTCTTTTTATTAGAACCCATAAGTCCCATACCCTACTAGTACAAATTTATGTAGACGATATCATTTTTGGTTCTACTGACTCAAAATTGTGCAGAAGGTTCTCTAACCTAATGCATTCTAAATTTGAGATGAGTAGCATGGGTGAGCTATCCTTCTTCCTAGGATTGCAAGTCAAGCAACATGCTGAAGGCATCTTTATTTCTCAAACCAAATATGCAAATGAACTGGTTAAGAAATTTGGTATGCCTGAGGCATCTTGTATGAAAACACTCATGCCTACTAATGCTGTATTGGATGCTGATGAACATGGGAAACCTGTTGATCAGACAACATATAGAGCAATGATTGGCTCTTTACTGTATCTTACAGCTAGTAGACCAGATATAATGTTTGCTACATGTATATGTGCTAGGTTCCAAGTAAGCCCTAGAGAGTCACACCTCACTTTAGTAAAGAGGATTCTCAGGTATGTTAAAAGTTGTCCAAATCTAGGTCTCTGGTATCCAAAAGATTTAGCATTTGATTTAACTGGATTCTCAGATGCTGATTATGCTGGATGCAGAATTGACAGGAAAAGCACCAGTGGAACTTGTCAGTTCCTTGGTGACAGACTTGTCTCTTGGTTTTGTAAGAAACAAATATCTGTGTCAACTTCAACTACTGAAGCTGAATATATGGCTGCATGCAGTTGTTGTTTACTAATATTGTGGATTCAAAATCAACTCCTAGACTATGGTTATAACTTAGAGAAGTCTAAAATCTTTTGTGATAACACAAGTGCTATTTCCATAGCTCAAAATCCAGTCCTCCATAGTAGGACAAAACACATAGAGATTAGGCATCATTTCTTAAGAGATAATGTTGAAAAGAATAAAATTGAATTACAATATATCCCAACTGATTTACAAAGGGGAGATATTTTCACCAAGCCTTTGGATGAAAAGAAACACACCTTCTTCCTAAATCAGTTAGGAATGTTAGATGGAGGAAGTCTTAAATAATATCCAAGATTTTGAAAGCTTAAAAATTGACCAAGACTAGGCAAAATTTCTGATTTTTCTTAGTGTCTAGCATTTCTCTGATCTCTGAACTGCGCTCGACGATTTCCCCTAAGATCATCGAACGGAGATCGACGATTTCCAAAATCATCGAACTGAGTTCAGCGCCTCTCAGATAGTTTGAACTATCTCTTCCGGTCAACGATCGTCGAACGGCGCTCGACGTTTATGTTCACTGAACGATCGTCGAACGGAGCTCGACGCTCTCCAATATCGTCGAACGGAGATCGACGATGTTGAAAACTCTTCAGATTCCTTTAGTAGCCTCGATCGTCGAACTGAGTTCAACGATCTTTCCATTTCTGCGTCGAACCCTAATATAAAACTCATTTTTCGCCGTCGTTCTCTTTTGCGCTTTCGATTTCTCTGCAAGAATTTTCTTTCCCTCCAAACAGTTCTACGCTTGGTCATTTTGTTTGTTGAGTTTTTGCAGGTACAATGGCTGTGTCAGTTGCTATTCTCGCTGCAATGAAGTTCGATGCTGGGTTTGACATTGATATAGAATCATTCAGCACCACTGACCAGATTTTCCAAGACATACTGGGTTTGTTCAAGGATCAGAATCTAACTGCTCTCATGACCACCAGGATCAAGCTGGCTTCAGATGAGATCAAGGAGTGGGTTTACACTGCTCATAATCAAGACAACAACACTATAGTTGGGTCCATAGCTGGAAATCAGGTACCCTTGACCCCCACAATTTTAACAGAAGTTTTTGGATTGAGAAATGGAGAAGAATCTGCTGAGTTATCAGGAGAAGAGTATTCTGACCTGCTTGCCAGGATGGGTCATCCAGAGGGAAACCCTAGCAAGCTATTCAAGAGGAATCTGTCTGTTGAATACAGGTTCCTGGCAGATGTAGTAGGGAAAGTGCTGCTGGCAAAGCACTCTGCCCATGATACTATATCCAGACATCAGCTCTGTCTCATGGGAGCTCCGGTGGATAAGAAAAATCTGAACTGGGGAGAGGTGTTCTTTGACCTCATCAAGAAGAAAATAAACAAGAGTTTTGTTAATTTTGGAAGAATTCTTGGAGTTTTCCTGCAGACCAGGTGCCCTGCCTTGCTGGTCTCCTCTGGAGTTCACATAAATTCCTCCAAGAGACTCACCTGTGCCCTCTTTGGCAAGTGGGACAGGCAAATAAGCAAGCCTAGCAGGCCCTCCTCCAGTGCTCCTTCAGGCACAAGGACTCCAAGAGTCACTCTCCCACAGGTCTCTGCTCCTGCAGAAGACCTGGCTGCTGCTGTTGCTGCCTCTCCTCCTCCTCCAATTCCATCCCTTCCCTTACCATCCACCATTCCAGCTCCATCCACCATTACCATATCCAGCCCATCTCCAACATCAACTCCATCTCCAGACCCCATTCTACCTCCACCAGAGGACCAATTCAGACCTCTATTCTCCTACCCTCCACCAGATATCACCTCTTCACCATCCATTCCATCCTTCACCCTACTGGATGATTCCTTCATGGATGATTCCCCCTCATCTCCTCCTGAATTACCTTCCTCCTCCACTTCATTCCAAGACCTCCTACATCACATCATTGATCAACCAACATTCACCCCATCCATCTCCATTCCCCTGTCCTCTATATCCACAATCCCAATACCTCAGGCAGCACCTCCAGCAGTGTGCCTTGATCCAGATGTATCTGCATCTAGGCAGGGGGAGATGCCATATGAAGAGACTCTTCATGCTGTTGCTGCTGCTGTTTCTGTGACTGCTGCTCCTCCTCTTGCTGCTGCTGCTGCTGTGCCTCCTACTGCAGTTCTTGCAATAGACCTAAGGTCTTTGCTTTCTGCTTTTGATTCTGCCTACTTCAGCTATCTGCCAGAGAGTAATGCTGTCCAGCCCCCAGAAGACTTATCCAAGGCACTTGTGCCATTCTCTTGCTGTGACCCTAGCATTATCTCTTCTTTTGTACATTCAGTAATTGCTGCTACTGAAGATGTTGCTGCTGCTACTGCTGTTAAAGAAAGGACTGACTTTGCTTCTGAAAATATTGATGCTGCTGCTGTAGATATTCTTGCTGCTGCTGAAGTTCCAACTGCTTCTGATGAGCCAATATCCAAGGATCTTCTGATGACAGAGGCCACTGAAATTGAGCCTGCTGCAATTTTTGATGATGTTTCTGCTATTGTCAGTGAAGTTATTGCTGCTATCAACTCTCCAGTTTCTGTTATTAAGAGTGAATCTGCTGTTTCTGCTGTAAGTGAGACTGTTACTGCTGCTGTCACCTCTCCTGCTGCTGTTGTTGTTTCTGCTTCATCTCCTCCATCTGCTGCTGTCTCTGCTGCTGTCCCTGCTGCTGCTATCTCAACTTCTGCCTCATCTGCTGCTGTTCAGCTAAAGAAAGATCTTATGAAGAAAATAGATGCTTTATATGATGATCAGAGTTCTGAATCTGATGAATTTAAAACAGACTCTGATGATTCATCTGCTACCATTGCTAGGAAAAGGAAGGCAAGGAGCAAGACTATGAAAAGGGTTCCTCCTGCTAAAATCAAAGATAACAATGACATTCCTTACTACATTCTGCATAACTGCCCAATCACTGAATATTGGATGCAATATTCTAAAAACCAGCTGAAAGCCATGAAGAAAAAGAGAAGATATGAGAAGGGCTCTTCCCAATTCCAGCACCCTCATCCTCCTCCACCACCTCCTCCTGATGCAGGTGCAGGTGGAAGCTCTGCAAGTCAACCCCCAGCTAGACGCCAGGCTCCCTATCAACCTCATGCCAGATCCTATCAAAGGGAAAGCCAATCCAGGGGTTCATATTCTAGGAGAGGAGGATACAGGGGTAATCAGAGAGATATTCAAGTTTATTCCAAAGGGTATTCCAGGCAGCACCCATATTCTAGGGGAGGACATGTTTCATCTGATACATCATCAGGTCCTTTCCCCTATAAGCTAAAAGAGACTGTGTCTGCCAGGCCTCCTCAAGATAATCCTTCCAACAGGTATGAGCCACCTGTACCTTTTGAGGACCCTGAAAATAACCCAGCTGCTTGGACTGCCAGGTTAAAAGAATTGGCTGCACTGGATCAGATTAAGAAGGCCAGAGATCAAGGATTGGATACCTCCAACATTTCTACAATGTCTGAGCAAAGACAAAAAGAATTAGAGAAATATGGTTCCAGTAAATTCTTTGATGCTGAGAGATATATGGAATTGCATCCTGCTGCTGTGGTTCCCAGGCCTACAAAGCAAACTTATTTGGGTGCAGCAGATGACACCAGGTCCAACAAAGAAGCCCTAAACCCTAACAGAGAAATCAAAATGGTTAAAGGCAAAGAGAAGAAGTGACATTGTAAGGTGACAGTTTCTGTGAATTCTGATTATTATCTGGATGATATATATATATCTCTGTGTTTCTGCTTGTCTAGCTGTTGTTTTTCTGCTTAATACTTGTATGTTGTTATTTAAATTTTTCCAAAGTCTGTAAATAGTAATCCTAACCCAAATAGGGGGAGATTGTTGGAACACCCTATTACTAATTTGGGTCAGGATCACTATGTCTCTAGGAACCTTTGCTTGACCTCCTTTATAGCTTAAAAGGTCAATTAGAATTAAGTCTAAGGGTTAGAAGTCTAGGTTTGGAAGCTGCCCTGAAGACCAAGTTTTTCTGTCTGGAGACTAAGTCTGATCGTCGAGCTCAGCACGACGATTCGTCGAACTCCGATCGACGATCATCTAGCTCCACTTCGACAGATCGTCAAACTCCATTCGACGATCGCTGAGCTCAACTTCATAATATCGTCGAACTCCATTCGACGATCGGTGAGCTCAGGTCGACGATTTTGACTCTGCCTTGGATCTTTATCTCTGAGCTCAGTTCGACGATCTTTGAGCTCAGATCGACGATTATTTTGCTGCTGTGTATTTCCAGATCGCTGAGCTCAGCTCGACGATAGCAGAGCTCAGTTCGACGATTTCAGATAACTTCCAGAATTCAAATTCAAATCAGTTAGGAGTTATTCTGCAATTAATTCAGAGATTTGCTAGCCGTTTTCATTCAATTCTGGACCAAGTTTCAAGGGATTTTTCAAGGAATAATTCTGTGGACTTTCCTCAAGAAGAGATTATGCAATTAAGGATGCAATCAATGCAGACCAACGGCTATCCTTGACAGAGAATGATATTCTATTCAGGACCAGAGAATAAAAGAGAGAATGTTTTTGAATCTCTAAGAAGAACAAGAAGAAGAACACACACAATACAGATTACAGAGACTCATTAAAAATCTTCTGTCAAAAAAAAAAGAATTCTGAAGAACACTCATCAAAGGAGATCAAGCTTTCTCAAAATCCTCAGATCTCTTTAGTTTTCAAAGTGTTCAAGGCCAACATATTCCAGACTCCAGACACTCAACATTTCAGTCCCTTTTGCTGAAATCATCCATTGCTGGAGTTCAATATTTGAAGGCCTATCACCCTCAGCAAAGCTTTTCTTCCTGAAGATTTCAAGGATTCAGGGGGAGCTTTGACATCAATCCACATAGTCTTCTCAGTTGTTTGAGAAAGAGAAGACTTCCATCAATCTCTCACCCCCACTCTGTAAAGGGTTTTTCAAACTCCCTTCAAAAGTTTGAACCTGGTTTTTGAGCACCTTGTCAAAAGCTCATTGGTGGCAAGACACCTGATCAAAAAATCTGCTTTGGTTTTTGAGCACCTTATCAAAAGCTCATTGGTGCCCAGGACACCTGATCAACTCATCCTGCAGTGGATTCCTACCTAGGGTGGTAGAAGAGTGGATGTACCCAAGTTTGGGGAACCACTATATTTCCTTGTGTCCTCTGGTTCTGCTTGCTTTCATTTTTGTTTCTGGCCTTGATTTTCTCTGTGCTTAGTTTTTGTTTAGCTTAGTGCTGTAGTTAGATTCATTATTGCTTCCCTGCTCACACATATTACAACAATAGTTGTAAAAGTTTGTAAAAGTTTTTAAAGCACCATATACTCTATTCACCCCCCTCTAGAGTATATCAGATCTAGTTCCCCTTTCATGGAGGGTTGACTTAAGGTTGGTTGAGAGTGAGGAGGAGGAAGGAGAAGCTCTTCCACCGCCATTGACGAAGCTTCATAGCTCCGATCGTCATTCCGAGACCGGATCCGTGGAGAGGGCGTGGAGGCACTCATGTCAATCCGTTCAAAGCAAGGATTTCATGGCTAGGAAGAGAGGTCGTAAGGTAATGACATTTTCTCCTCTCAGTTTCTAGGATGCGTGCATAGCATCTTCTTTCTCTCTTGTTTTGCAAGCTTTTGGGCACCAAATCTCTCAAATGAGAGGGGCTTGGGTCGCCAAGGTTCAAGAGGAACCACTAGGTCGATTGTGTCCGCCCCCAGCATGATTTACATTAGAGATCCGCTCCCTTAGTGGATTAGGCATTGTGGGTGAAGCCGTAATCGCGAACGTTAGTCCAACTCGATGATGTTGCATAGTGAACCTTAAGGATTTTGTAGAAATCCATTGCGACAAGATGTCGTTTGTGATGTATGTGTTTTCCCCATATTTCGAGTGAGTACTCGTAGCCGAAATCGGAGAAGGTTAGCTCCACGTTGGTGGTAGATGGTTTCCTTGGTGCACGGGAACGTTGCAGTACGAATGAAGGATTAGGGTGGGAAAGGCTAGATTGTGATGTGCTAAGGTGCTGCTTTGTCTCCGTGGTCGGCTGGCTATCCCGTGACATGCAAGTCATGTGGGGAGAGTGTCCCGGTGAGACTAGTCCCCTTCTGTGAGACTGACGAGAACACGCCACGCACAGGACAAGACCAGGCAATGAAGCCCACGAGTGGGTGGGGTCCTGCAAGGGTTCTTAGAATCGGTCTGTGTGTGAGACGAAAACTTGACGTGAGAAGTCATGGTTTGCAGGCAAGCCCAGGTCTAAGACTCACGAGCGGGTGGGGCCATGGCAAGATTTTCGTATGGCAGCTTGTATGACGTTAGGGGAATTACAGTACCCTATTGTTTGCGGCTTGACATTGATGGGGAAATTGGAAGTACCCAGCTGATATGTTATGATGATGTGCTAGATGCTTATGCGATAGAGTGCATTGGGTGAAGCCCGGGTTTGCATACATGCTGCATAGTAGGCCCCTTTAATTATATGATCAACATAAAAACATGTTTGTTGTTTGAGAAATCCAAACCTATTTTAAGGCTTTACATGTTTATGTATATGACATACGAAGTGCTGAATTGCAGGTTGGAGGTGTACCCCGAGGTCCATTAGCGGCGACGGGGTGGAGATGTGATGGTTACATAGTAGAGGTCCGCCTTTGCCGACCCACGTCACCCCAAATTTTTATAGGGCAAGGATCACGAGCGGGAGCCAAATGCGCCGGCCGAAAAGGCCTAAGCCTCATGAAGTGATTACCATGCTTACTAGTTGTTTTCTTCTTGAATGTGATGCTCCATGTTTTTTGGTATTTCTGGCTTGCATGTCGAGGTAGCCTCGGGGTGCTTTTACACGTTGATGTTTGACCTTGTGGTCATGGGCTTATTTTTTGTGTAAGGCCTTAAGGCCATTTTGATTCTCCTATTTGGTAGTGGATAACTTCTTATTTTTGTTGGTATGTTTTCGTTGCTTCTTTACTCTTAGTTTTGAGTTGGGTATTTAATATCATCTTTTAAGGCTAAAGCTATGGCGTCCGTATGTTGTGGGGCCCCAGCCGGACCCATATTATATGGTCATTACAGGGGAGGTGTTACAATTTGGTATCAGAGCCAGGTTAGTGTCCAAGGTATTTCTTCGTGGACGAATGTCCTAAACGAAGTGCATTAAGAAGTTATCCACATAGGAGTATTGCGAGACCGTGAGTGTCCTTGTGTCTAGATGTGCAACTAGAAGTAAGCTGAGTTTGCAAGTTTCATGTTGGAGGGTGATGCTAGTTGTGGTAGGTGAGCTATAGCGGTCGCCAGTTTCCTGGACGCACCCCGTCCATTGAAAAGTTTGGGAATGCTTTCTTGAAAAGTACATTCCTGTGTTGACGAGGTTAGCCCTTCCGAGGCAATTCCTGCACTTGGTGCAGCATGTCAAGACAGTGGACGTGTATGGTCAGGAGTTTACTCGGTTGGGCCGTTATGTTGAAAAGACCATGACTGATGATGTGGAGAGGGACAACCTCTTCTACCACGGATTGAGGGAGAATCTGAGAGAACCCCTCATCACCACGAAGAATGCTAGGTTCAAAGAGCTGGTTGAGGCGGCCAGAACACTGGAGAGTGATTTGGAGCGAACCCAACATGATAAGGGTTTCACAACATACTAGGGAGAAGGAAAGCCTTCTCAATCTCAAGGAAGAACTGAAAGGATTAAGTGGAAGAAGAAGTCCCATCCATACAAGAATTCGGAGAATGGAATAATGGCGGAGTCTAGCGCTTCTCATTTCCAACCAGTGCAGCCAAGGGCATATAACCTTGGGAAGCAAGAAGCGACCCACCAACCCGATGTGGTGACATGCTTTGTGTTAGTTTCTGAGTACCCCGTTAAGGTACTGTTTGATACAGGAGCGTCACACTTTGTCCTTGCGGAAAGCTTTATCTGGAGGATTGGAGTTGAGCCATTCTTGGCGGATGCAGAGATAAAGGTGTGCTTTCCCAATGGGTCATCCATGACTATCGGGGCGAAGGGGCGCAGTTGTTGGATTCTGGACGGAGTTGAATTCACGGTGATGGCAACGGTTTTACCGTTGGTGGAGTTCGATGTCATTTTGGGAATAGACTGCCTTGCAGAGCAACGTGCCTGTATTGACTGCCTGTCTAAGGTAATGACCCTGAGAGGTGAAGTGCGGTCAGAAGTTAAGTTTTAGGGCCTAAGTGGAGCGGCCTTTTCCCTCATTTCGGCCATGTAGTTGGTGTGGGCGGTTAACCAGGGGGAGTAGCTCTTGTAGCATTATTGGAGGTTCGCCTTTCCAAGTTATCACTTAGGGAAGTGCCAGTAGTGACGGAGTATGAGGATGTGTTTCCTGTGGAGCTTCCTAGAGCACCTCCTCAACGGGAGATTGATTTCTCATTCGAATTAGTGCCAGAGGCTTGGCCGGTGTCATGTTCCCCTCTTAAGATGGCACCAAAAAGGTTGGTCGAACTCAAAGTATAGTTGTAGGAACTATTGGAGCAAGGGTGTTTTAGACCCAGTTCCCACCGTGGAGCACACCAGTGCTATTCGTGAAAAGGATGGATGGTAGTATGCGGTTGAGCATAGACTATCGAGAGTTGAATAAATTGACTGTCAAGAATAAGTATCTGATTCCTCGGATAGACGACCTATTCGACCAGTTGGTGGGGTCGATGGTGTATTCCAAGTTGGATCTGAAATCAGGGTTCTATCAGTTGCGAATTCGAGACGAGGACATACCCAAGATAGCTTTTGGTATGAGGTATGGTCACTTTGAGTTATCGGTGATGTCGTTGGGTTGACGAACGTGCCATCTGTATTCTTGGACTTAATGAATCGAGTATTTCAGGAGTACTTGGACTCTTTTGTAGTGGTCTTCTTTGACGATATCTTGGTGTACTCCAAGTTGGAGGCCGAGCATGAGACTCACTTGAGAGTGGTCTTGCAAGTGTTGAGAGAGAACCAGCATTATGTAAAGTTCTCGAAGTGCGAGTTCTGGTTGGAGGTGGCTTTTCTGGGCCATGTGATTAGTGGTGATGGGGTAGCGGTGGATCCGGCGAAAGTTGAAGCCATCAGAGATTGGCCAATTTTGATAACCGTGGAGGAAGTCCGAAGTTTTCTTGGACTAGCCGGGTATTATAGAAGGTTTGTGGAAAACGTTTTGCGGATAGCTCTACCCCTCACCTCTCTAACTCGTAAGATCAAAAGTTTATTTGGACTCCAGAGTGCAGTCAGGCATTTGACACTCTAAAGGGGAGGCTAATGACAGCTCCAAACCTAAGCCTTCCTAAAGGGAGTGAAGGATTTCAGATTTTTTTCGTGATTGCATCTGGATGCTATTTGGGTTGCATGTTGGTGCAACACAACAGCGTGATAACTTTTGGATCTAGGCAGCTAAAGTCTCACGAGAGGAATTACCCCGTCCATGATTTGGAGTTGGCGGCGGTAATTTTTTCTTTGAAATTGTGGCGGCACTATGTGTATGGTGCTAGAGTGGAGATCTTCATGGATCACAAGAGCTTGACGTATCTTCTATATCAGAAGGCCTTGAATATGCGGCAACACAGATGGGTCGAGTTCCTTGGAGACTATGAAGTGGCGATTCAGTATACACCAGGCAAAGCCAACGTGGTGGTGGATGCCTTGAGTCGGAAATATTCTGGTCAAGGGAGTTAGATGGAAGCTCATGATGAGCGGTTGATGCGGGACTGGGAGTCCCTTGGCATGGAGTGTGTAGCAAGAGGCGAGTCTTGCGTGGCTCGATTGAATTGGATTGAAATGCAGAATGACATGTCCGATCGTATTCGAGAAGCGACCTGTTTGCATGTGGAGTTCCTGCCATATGTGGTGGAAACTCAAAAGGGCGAGAGTAATTCCTGAGAGTTGATCGATGGGATTCTAAGGAAGGACAGAAGGATTTGTGTATCGCAGTTTGGCAAGCTCAGTGAGGAGTTTATGTTTGAGGCTCACTTCACAAAGTACTCCATTCTCTCGGGCAGTACAAAGATGTCCTTGGATATGAAGAAATCCTTTTGGTGGCCTAGTTTGACGCGGGATATAGCTCTGTACGTGAGTCGGTGCCAAACTTGTGCCTTAGTGAATGCCGAGTGTCAGAAGCCGGGCGGGTTCCTGAAACCTCTTCCTTTTCCCGAGTGGAAATTTGATGACATTTTCATGGATTTGGTACATGGGTTACCTATGTCACAGCATGGTAATGATGCGATTTTGGTGATCGTGGATCGCTTGACCAAAGTGGCTCACTTCATCCCAAATCAGAAAGAGCACAACGTGGAGAAGCTGGTAGAGTTGCATGTTCTCAACATCATGCGACTACATGAAATTCCTAAGAGTATAGTTAGTGATCACGATGGACGGTTCACGTCCAAGGACTGGAAGTTGGTTCAGAAGAGTCAGAGCACGAAGCTCAAGTTCAGTGCGGCTTTCTATCCTCAAACTGATGTGCAAACCAAAAGAACGAACTGTACTATGGAGGATATGCTGAGGATGTGTACTTTTGAATTTAGTAAGAAGTGGGAAGATCACCTCTTCTTGCTAGAGTTCTCTTATAACGACAGTTACCAAGCAAGTATAAAGATGGCGTCATACGAAGCTTTGTATGGGAGGCGGTGTCAAACACCGATGTGTTTGACAGAGGCGGGAGATACCAAACTTTTGGGAAGAAGTGGTAGCTGATGCATGCGAGTTGGTGCAAACCATTCAAAAGCGCATGAAGGTTGCTCAAGATCGGCAAGCAAAATATTTTAATTCTCGCCACAGGAAGGTGGAGTTCACGGTAGGCGACTGGGTCTATCTAAAGATCAAGCCGTTCAAAGGCGTTTCACGAATTCGCCGACTCAAGAAGTTGAGTCCAAGGTTTTGGGACCTTTCGAGGTTATAGAACGGGTGGGAGAAGCAGCGTACTGGTTGGCGTTGTCCATAGAGCTGAGTGGATTACACGTTGTTTTCCATATCTCTGTCTTGAGGAAAGCCTTAGTGGATGCCAGTATGGTGATCGAATCAGCATTGGTGCCGATAAAAGAGGACTTGGGAACGCGAGTTCGTCCAGTTAGTATAGAGAATATAGAAGTTCGGCAGTTGTAGAACAAAGAAGTGAAGCTCGTGAAGGTGCGTTGGGATAACTACAGGCGTGACGAGTTCTCTTGGGAGCGTAAGCAAGCAATGCGCGAGAACTATCCCGAGTTATTTATGTAATGCTGGGTTGAAATAGTAACCGGTATGTACCAACATTGTTTTGAGACGTTGCAATATTGTTTCGGCTGATTTCCTGATTAGAAATGGTTGTTTTATTTGCTGCAATCATTTTCCTGATGTCTTCTTACATGAAGATTAATTTCGGGGACGAAATTCTTGTAATGGGGAGGAGTTGTAACACCCCAGTTTTCAGACCTCGAGTCGCTGGAAGCTAATGCCTGGCGATAGAGAGACCGCTGGTGGTAGGTCGTTGAGCTTGGTATAGGATCAAGTGCGCACGATCATGGGATCCAGTGCGCATTACCACTAGTTGTGCGCCACTGATCGTGCGGTTTATTCTCCATTTTTCCGAGTTCTGCCTGGGTCAAACGCACGACCATTGGACTTAGTGTGCACGACCATTGGTTGTGTGCCAGTGCTGGTGCGCGTTGATGCCAGCTGTTCTAGAGTTCTGCCAGTATGGATCGCATGATCATGGGATTCAGTGCGCACGATAACTCGTCGTGCGCCACTGATCGTGCGGACGGGTGCAGGTCCGTCATTTTATTTCGTGGCCGTCTGATCCTTCCTTAAATCCAATCCAAGGTCCCAGGATCTTCCGCCCAAATGATTATATTGGGGCTCAGAGCCCCTTCCCATTCATTTTATTCTCATTTGGAGGGTTGACTTAGGTTTGGGTGAGAGTGAGGAGGAGGAAGGAGAAGCTCTTCCACTGCCATTGACAAAGCTTCGGAGCTCCGATCGTCATTCCGAGACCGGATCCATGGAGAGGGAGTGGAGGAGCTCATGTCAATCCGTTTAAAGCAAGGATTTCATGATTAGGAAGAGAGGTCGTAGGGTAACGACATTTTCTCCTCTCAGTTTCTAGGATGTGTGTGTATCATCTTCTTTCTCTCTTGTTTTTCAAGCTTTTGGGCACCAAATCTCTCAAATGAGAGGGGCTTGGGTCGCCATGGTTCAAGAGGAACCACCCGATCGATTGTGTCCGTCCCCGACATGATTTGAATTAGAGATCCGCTCCATTAGTGGATTAGGCATTGTGGGTGAAGCTGTAGTCGCGATTGTTAGTCCGACTCGGTGATGTTGCATAGCGAGCCTTAAGGATTTTGTAGAAATCCGTTGCGACAAGATGTCGTTTGTGAGGTATGTGTTTTTCCCCCTATTTCGAGTGAGTACTCATAGCCGGAACTGGACAAGGTTAGCTCCGCATTGTCAGGTAGATGGCTTCCTTGGTGGGCGGGAATTTTGCAATATGAATGAGGGATTAGGGTGGGAAAGGCTAGATTGTGATGTGCTAAGGCGAGGCTTTGTCTCCGTGGTCGGCTGGCTATCCCGTGACGTGCAAGTCATGTGGGGAGAGTGTCCCGGTGAGACTCGTCCCCTTCTGTGAGACTGACGAGAATGCCACGCATAGGACAAGCCTTTACAATGAAGCCCACGAGCGGGTGGGGTCCAGCAAGGGTTCTTAGAATCGGTCTGTGTGTGAGATGAAAACTTGACGTGAGAAGTCAGGGTTTGCAGGCAAGCCCGGGTCTAAGACCCGCGAGTAGGTGGGGCCATGGCAAGATTTCTGTATGGCAGCTTGTATGTCGTTAGGGGAATTGAAGTACCCTTTTTTTGCGGCTTGATGCCGATGGGGAAATTGGAAGTACCCAGCTGATATGTTATGATGATATGCTAGATGCATACGCGATAGGGTGTCTTGGGTGACGCCCGGGTTTGCATACATGCTGCATAGTAGGCCCCTTTAATTATATGTTCAACATAGAAAACATGTTTGTTGTTTGAGACATCCAAACCTATTTTAAAGCTTTACATGTTTATGTATAAGGCATACGAAGTGCTGAATTGCAGGTTGGAGGTGTACCCGGGGGTACGTTAGGGGCGGCCGAGAGATGTGTTGGTTACACAATAGAGGTCGGCCTTTGGTGACCCATGTTACCCCAAATTTTTACAGGGCAAGGATCGCGAGCGGGAGAAAATGCGCCGGCCGAAAGGGTCTAATCCTCATGAAGTGATTACCATGCTTACTAGCTATTTTCTTCTTGACTGTGTTGCTCCATGTTTTTTGGTATTTCCGGCTTGCATGCTGAGGTAGCCTAGGGGTTCTTTTGCACGTTGATGTTTGACCTTGTGGTCATGGGCTTATTTTTTGTGTAAGGCCTTAAGGCCATTTTGATACTACTGTTTTGTAGTGGATAACTTCTTGTTTTTGTTGGTATGTTTCCACTGTTGCTTTACTCTGAGTTTTGATTTGCATAGTTAATATCATATTTTAATGCTAAAGCTGTGACGTCCGTATGTTGTGGTTCCCCGGCCGGACCCATATTATATGGTCATTACAGGGGAGGTGTTACACCTAATTATGTAGTCATGGGCAGAGTGCTTGCCCAAGATTACCATGCCAACAACATATTCCAGGAACTTGTATTCAGCAGACAAGTTTTTTTCAGCAATTTGTTAGGGTTTCCCTGGGAGTGACCCATTATAACTAGCATATCGTCAAACTCTGTGCTAGATAGTTCAATATCGTCTTCCCCATTGATAAATCCAAAAAATTTCAATTAGAATAGTAGGGGAAAGAGAAACCTGGTATCCAGAAATGGGGGTTTTGTAACGCCCCCGGTTTTTTCTTTGTTTTGTTTAATCTTGGATTGACATTACGATGATGCACTTTCGGCCCTTTGCCGTTGTAGAGCGTGGTCTTAGCTCTTTAGGTTCCTGGTTGTAGCCTGTTGGCAAGTTTCCCCAGCTAGCCGGAGTCTGTTTTGGTGACTCGACTGGGCCTCTTAGGGAAATGCCTGTGTTTTGGCTCCGGGAGGTGTTAGGCCGAGTGTGCGATCGTCGGATGTTGTTTTCAACCTCACCGTTGTTTTCGTAGCTTGGTTGTTTAGCTACGGTGCGAGTTTTGGTCGAAATCCGGGATCGTTTGCTTTCGCGTTGTTTCGGCGTTTGTTTGGTTAGCTGTAATGTTTGTTGTGTTGTGCGTGGCCTGATGTAGCCGAGCTAGTAGGCTGGTGCCTTGTCTTTTTGCTAAGGAGTTAGCAGATTTTTTTTTGTGAAAGTTTGGGTGACACGGCCTTGGTCACGCCCGTGACCCAGGGCGTGTCGTGCTCGGGTAGAGCTCCCTTTTCTCTGGTCGGCGAATATTGTTTTGGTCGACGGGTTTTTGTAGGAACACGGCCTGTGACACGGGCGTGTCACAGGGCATGTCCCCCTTTGTCAAGCTGCGCTTGATGGTCGTCAGGCGGTGTTTTAGTGAGAACACAACCGTGTCACGGGCGTGTCGTATCGGACACGGGCGTGACACGTGGCATGTCTCTCTGTTCGACGATCGGCGCTCCACGATCGTCGAGTGGTGTTTGAGTTGGTACACGGCCTGTGACACGGGCGTGTCACAGGGCATGTCACCTGTTTCGTCGAGCTGCGATCGACGATCGTCGAGTGGGTAGGTGTGTGAGTACACGCCCCGTGACACGGGCGTGTCGGGCCGTGTCACGGGCGTGTCGGGGGCGTGTCCCGTGTTTTCGTCGAGTGGAGATCGCCGTTCATCGAGTGTGTAAGTACAAGCCCCGTGACACGGGCATGTCGGGCCGTGTCACGGGCGTGTCTGGGGCGTGTTCCGTACTTTTTTCCTGAGAGCATCTTTTGTTGTCGTGAACCGTTTTTCCTCCTCATTTTCATCGTTCCCAAGTCTGGAGAGCTTCCAGCGGAAGGGTTTTGAGAGGAGGCGGTGGTTGTTTTGGCCGGCGAATTTCGGGAGGGTTAGAGCCCGTTTTTCTCGTGTGATAGCGGATTTGGCTTGCTCTCGGCTAGATCTTCCATTCCATGTAAGTTTTTCTTGATTTAGGGTTGATTCTAGGAGTTGAGAATATCTGATTTCTTTTCTTTTTCCTCAAGTTTCAGTTTTGGTCTTCTAGGTAGCATATCTTGCCGCCGGTGCCAAGCTGTGGTGTTAGCTGTTATTTTTCCTGGAGGTAGAGGCAAGTGGCTCTCCTGCCCTTGCCAAATTAGTCTAACTCTTACTCTGTTTTCTTTTTCCTGTGCAATACTTCTGTTTTCATTATTTTTCCTCCTTAGAAATTAGAATAATAGAATGCCTTTTTTCCTTCATTTCATCCATGGGCTGTTTCTTTGCCTTTTTACATTTAAATCAATGTTCTCTCTTTTGTCCGAGGTTTGGTGTACAGTGGGTAGCTAGAGTTAGGGTGAGGCTGCGGTAGTGGTAGTTTAGGTTTAGTTGCGGTAGCCCCGAGTAGTTAGGATGGTACAGAGGGTTGGGATTAAATTTCCAACTTTCTATTTAGGCTACGGTTTTAATTAAAACTTACGTTTACCCTAAGTGGAAAGCGCCGACAGCGTCGAGTGAGCCGAGTTCACTCAACGCCGTCACCCAGTGTAAGATTTGCTTGTTAAGTATTTCGGCATCAAGTAAGCGGAGCTTACTCACGCCGCGTCGAGTGGGCTCGACATTTCTGTCTTGGGTTCGTGTGTTTCCTTATGGTGGTTAGTGTGACTTTTCCCTTTTTCTAAGGGGTGGTATTGGGTGTTCGGCTAATTTTTGCTCGCCGACTCTTGGGTTGTGGCAGGTGGTGGAGTTTTGGTGGCCTCTGGAGGGGTGGTTTTATGTGGTGAGCTGTGGCCACCGCCTTTTACCCCGGTTTGGGTTGGCGTTTGTGGGACCCTAGTGCTGCCACTGTTTGACCCCTTAGCCCTTTTTGGATCTGGTTTTGGTTACGTATTCAGATCCATGTTTTGACCACTGCCACTCACCCACGTGTTAGGACTGTTAGTCCCTTTCCTGTTTATGTTTTCTCTTTCTTTTGGCAGATATGTATATGTCTTGTTGCTGTTGCAGACTCTTTGTAGGGCATGTTGCTTTTATTGCTCGCACTTGGTGTGCTTTGCTGTGCTTTAGACAGTACTCTTTTCTTACTATCATGCCCTCTCTTTTGCTTATAGCAGTTTGTTGCCGGGTTGGCAAACCCTTCTTTTATTTGCTCATTAATCTAATGCTCTATTTACCTTTTGATTATTTTCTTGCTGAGGTGTTCTTTTCTTGCATGCCTCAGGTCCAGGTTGTAGCCAGTTCTGCGGCTAGTTCTTTTGGAGGGGCTGGTTGGTGGCCTCTTGGGTAGCTGAGATAGCGGATCCCCGATTTTGTGAGGTAGTTCTTTACCTTTCTGTATAGACATACATACTCACCAGTGGGTTCGTGTCAGGTTGTTGGCGCCCACTGGTGGCTTCTTGCGATGCTGGGTATGAACCTAAACTGCTGTTTTTGCCTATTTGTGGTCGTTTACTTGCTTCTGGGAAGGATTTATGCTAGGTTGCATGTTAGATATTTTAAACCCTAAAAGCATTATTATATGTACATCATGCATAACATATTTATAAAACAAAGTCACTATATTTCCTTAGCGTAAAAAGACTATCTTTCATATATATATTATATTCACTTTAGAGTCGTGCATACCATGAGTCGTCCCTCGGGGACACTTATGCTCATTTAGGGTGTCAACTTAATTGAACCAAAGTATTTTTTGCTGCGTATAAATATACTTTTATTGTGGACTAGCTGATCCACCGTGCCGAGGGATACGGCCTTTCAATATAACTGGTTTTCTTTTATAATTATTCAACGATTTTCCTTAAAATCAAAGGTCTGGAGTTTCGCCTGAGCGTGTGCGGTTATCCCCTGCACGACGTGGCATCACGGCACGTGTTTTCTCTTGCTCTGATACGATTTTATCGTTGAGAAAATGCGGGTTGTGACAGTTGGTATCAGAGGGAGGTTGCTTGACAAATGGTCGGGCAACCTTTCCCTTGTTTGCATTAGTGGTTAGCGTCATACCATACACACGCCGATATGTCATCAGCACGTCTTGGCTAAAGCACGAACACTACACTCATGAGCATAAAGAAGTATACGGGGCATATTATGTAGTATGGGATGCATAATATGTGTTTGTATATGGATCCACCATAAGAGGCAACATGTGAGGGTTATGTAGTATGGGATGCATAACCTCACCACATGAATGCGGCTAGCACGTTTTCTTTTTTCGTTGCATGGGAATGTTATGTAGTATGGGATGCATAACATTTTCATGTGTACGCCGCCCATGACATGCATTAAGGTATTTTTAGAATGCATAGCACATCATGCATAGCATAACATTTCATAAGCACAACATGCCAAGCTAAAGATTTGCAAGATGACATATGTACACGCATAGTTTTTGAGTCAAAAAGAATACAAATACATGCATTCATGGTTTAGGCACATGAGTTAGTATGATGGTGGTGAACCATCTTTGGTTAAGCATAACATCATCATGGTAAAAACAACTCCCAAAGCAAGTTTTGCAGTTGAAGTTCATATTTAAGTGTGTATGTCTGTACCGGGAAGTTTTGTTCTAGCTGTTGGGCTAGGTTTTGTCTAAAGCTTGTGCGATTATAGGATGGCGAGACGTCCTGCGACGAGATCGACCCCCCAATCTGAGGGTGAGACGTCAGGAGCGCAGAGCGAGGCGTTGGTAGAAAACCTGCGGCAGAGCAATGAGGCCTTATCGAGACAGGTGGTGGCTATGCAGGCCCAGATTCAGTCCCTTGTGGTAGTGGTGGCGGGACAGGCTCCGAGAGTTCCGGACCCCGCTGAGGGGGTAGCTATTCCTGCCCCTCCTGCTCCTCCCGTGCCTTTGGTTGTGGTGCCCCCGGAGATGGCGTTTATATCCCAGTTTCAGCGGCTGAGACCCCCTACTTATGATGGGCAAGCAGATTTCATGATTTTGGATGACTGGCTGATTACCATTGAGGAGATGTTCTCTTACTCAGGGATTACGGACGATCAGAGAGTGATGCTCGCTGCCTACCAGCTCAAGGGCTTAGCAAAGAATTGGTGGCTGAGGGAGAAAGAAAGCTTGGTGGCAGGATGCTCTTGGGAGTCATTTAAGGTGATGCTGTTGAGTAAGTTTCTGCCTTCAGTCGAGAGGGACCGGCTGATGAATGACTTTCTCCATTTGAAGCAGAGGAAACTCACGGTTAGTGAGTATGAGATTGATTTTAGTAAGTTGAGTTGGTTTGCCCCTGGTCTGGTGAGTGTTGAAGCAGACCGAGTTAAGCGATTTCTTGGTGGACTCAGAAGCGACATTCAGCAGTTAGCGAATGCCTACGGAGCAGTCAGTTATGCCAGCGTGGTTGAAGCTGCCTTGAGAGTTGAGGCCATTGAGAATGCTAAAAATAGAGGCCAGCAGTTGAGGAAGGATAAGCGGAAGGCCGTTGGAGGGAAGAGCCCTCAGGAACATGATGTTGTCTCGAGAAAGAGGAACAAAGAGGTTTGTAGTTTTTGTGGCCGGCCAGGCCACCCCGTTGAGAAGTGTTTCAAAAGGTTAGGAGCGCAGAAGAAGGAACAGGTGCACGCGATTCAGGGTTCTCCCAGAGGAGACTTGGTATGTGCCTTATGTGGAAGGAAGGGGCATGAGGCTGCCCGTTGCTGGTTAAAAGATAAGGTTTGTTTTCAGTGTGGCCAGAAGGGTCATCTCAAGACAAAGTGCCCACAGTTCCAGCCTGCTCTGTAGCCAGTTCCCCTCCAGGCTTTGCCACCGCCTCAGTAATTGGATAAAGGAAAGGGGAAGCTGAATGTGCTTTCGGCAGACGAAGCGCAGACTTCGACCCAGGTTATTTCAGGTTCGACTCCTCCCCTGTCGTTTCGTTATGTTTCCTTTTTGGTTGTAGTTTTCATTTTTGCATTTGTTGCCTTAGATGCGTGCGCTATTTGTAGGACGATTTAAGGTAAAGAACCGCTGGGCGCGCGTTCTCTTCGATTCCGGCGCTACCCACTCGTTTGTGGCTAGAGCCTTCGTGGAGCGGTTCAGTTTGGGCCTAGATCGTGTTGGTGGTGCCTTTTGCGTTAAGTTCCCCTCCGGTGACTCTGTGGTTACGGACCTGGGTGTCCTTGATTGTCTGATTTTGTTGGGGGATTTTCTTAGCCAAGGCAGATCTGAAGGTGATTGACCTGGAGGACTTCGATGTTATTTTGGGCATGGACTGGTTGTCAAGGTACGATGTTGTGATCCAGTGCAAGGGTAAGCGCTTAGACTTCGTCAAAGACAACGGTCAGCCAGGGAGCGTTTATGGGTATTCTCTCCAGGAGTCTCCAGTCATTTCTGCGGTGCGTGCTCGAAAGTTGCTTGATTCTGGCTGTTTTGCCTGTGTGGTCTCTCTGGTAGGGACAGTTGTTCGAGTGCCATGTTTGAAAGAGATTCCTGTGGTATGTGACTTCTCTGATGTGTTTCCTAATGCTCTTCCCGGTCTTCCACCCGATCGAGATGTCGAGTTTGTTATAGATTTGGAGCCAGGCACGCGTCCTATTGCAAAGGCGCCGTACCGGATGGCCCAGCGAGAGCTGGAAGAGTTGTGAATTCAGCTGGATGAGATGATGGCAAAAGGTTTCATAAGGCCAAGTTCTTCACCTTGGGGTGCACCGGTGTTGTTCGTTAAAAAGAAAGATGGGTCGATGAGGCTATGCATCGACTATAGAGAGCTGAACAAGGTCACTATTAAGAACAAGTACCCTTTGCCTCGGATTGACGATTTGTTTGACCAACTGCGTGGTACTGCCTTGTTTTCCAAGATTGATCTTCATTCGGGCTACCACCAGTTGAGGATTCGGGAGTCAGATGTTCCGCGGACGGCGTTCCGCTCTCGTCATGGGCATTTTGAGTTTTTGGTCATGTTATTTGGTTTGACTAATGCGCCCTCAGCTTTTATGGATCTGATGAACAGAGTTTTCAAGGATTTCTTAGATAAGTTTGTGATTGTCTTTATAGACGATGTTTTGGTGTACTCTAGAGATGCGGAGGAGCATGATCGACATTTGCGACTGGTCTTGGCGACTCTGAGAGACCATAAGCTATACGCCAAGCTGAGCAAATGCGAATTTTGGTTGCCTCAAGTTTCTTTTCTCGGCCACGTGGTTAATAAGTAGGGAATATCGGTGGACCCAGAAAAGATCGCTGCTGTTATGGAATGGGCGAGGCCTGTTACTCCCAAAGAGATCAGAAGCTTCTTGGGCTTGGCTGGATATTATAGAAGATTTGTAGAGGGCTTCTCTACCTTGTCTGCGTCGTTGACCAAGTTGACGCAGAAGAATGTAGCCTTCATATGGGATGGCAAATGTGAGGATGCTTTTGAGGAACTAAAAAGAAGGTTATGTTCAGCTCCAATTTTGTCCTTGCCTACTGAAGATAGTGAGTATGATATATATGTGGATGCATTGCATGTCGGACTGGGCTGCGTATTGATGCAGGGCGGGAAGGTGATTGCGTATGAGTCGAGGCAGCTAAAGACTCACGAGAGGAATTACCCTACGCATGACCTGGAGTTTGCAGCTGTGATCTATGCGTTGAAATTGTGGAGGCATTTGCTATATGGCGCGCAATGCAAGATTTTCACGGATCATAAGAGTTTGAAGTATGTCTTCACTCAGAAAGAATTGAATCTACGCCAGCGGCGGTGGTTGGAGTACGTGGCCGACTATGATGTTGAAATCCAGTATCATCCGGGCAAAGCTAATGTGGTGGCCGATGCCCTGAGTCGGAAGTCAGGGAAGATTTTCAATCTCTCCGTCGAGCATCTAGTGGAAGAGTTTCTTTTGATGGACATTTCTGTGGGAAGCTGCGATTCGCAGAGTAGCTTGGCAGTGGCAGAACCTTCATGGATTGTGCTTACGAGACTGCATCAGAAGGATGATCCCGATCTTCTGCATTTGTATCTTCGAGCTGAAAAAGGTGAACTACCATATTTCTCTATAGATGATGCGGGTACCTTGAAGTATCGTGGCAGGTTTTGCATCCCCGTAGTTGGAGATATCCGGGATATGGTGTGCAGAGAAGCCCACGGATCTAGTGTTGCCTACCATCCAGAGTTTACCAAGATGTATCATGATTTAAAGCAGATTGCCTGGTGGTATGGGATGAAGAAGGACATAGCCAGATTTTTTTCAGAGTGTTTCACCTGCAGGCGAGTGAAAGCCGACCATGGGAGGCCTGGTGGCAAGCTGACTCCCTTGGAGATTTCGATGTGGAAGTGGGAGAGTATCTCCATGGATTTCATTATAGGCTTACCGAGATCTCCTAAAGGGCATGATTCAGTTTGGGTGATCGTAGACAGATTGACGAAGTGTGCTCACTTCGTACCATTTAAGATGGTTTATCCGATGAGGAAGATAGCCGAGCTGTTTCTGGATGAGGTTATTAGATTGCATGGTGTACCCGTAAGTATCATATCAGATCGAGACTCCAGGTTTACGTCTCGTTTTTGGAAGAGCCTTCAAGAAGGGTTGGGTACAGATTTGAGATATTCCACGGCTTATCATCCGCAGACCAATGGTCAGACGGAGCGAGTAAATCAGATTGTGGAAGATATGATCCGATGCTATATTCTGGACCATGGAGGAGCGTGGGATGAGCGCTTGCGGGTTATGGAATTTGTGTATAACAACAGTTATCAATAAAGCTTGCAAATGGCTCCTTTTGAAGCTTTGTATGGGAGGCGCTGCAGGACTCCCTTGTTTTGGGCCGAGGTTGGCGAGAGACCTTTTTTTTGGTCCTTAAGCACTCGAGGAAATGGAAACCGCTGTGAAGCTTATTCAGGAAAAGCATCGGATAGCCCAGGAGAGATACAAGAAGAACGCCAACCGGCGTAGATCGGACTTGGAATTTGTTGTGGGGGACTCAGTGTTCCTAAAGGTCTCCCCGTTGATCGGAGTCAAGCGGTTTGGCAAGAACAGGAAGTTGGACCCAAGGTACGTGGGGCCGTTTCCGATTATTGAGCGGATTGGGATATCAGCTTATAGGCTGGCTTTGCCCGCAAATTTCCCTGGCGTGCATGATGTCTTCCACGTCAGTCAGCTGCAGAAATGTGTGATGAATGGCAGGCAGGTTTTGGATTCTGTGCCTCAGTTGGAGCCGAATCTTTCTTATGTGGAGGTGCCTGTCCGCATTCTGGATTCTCAGGTTCGTGCGTTGCGGAAGAAGTCTATTCCTATGGTTAAAGTTTTATGGAGGAATCAGGATGTAGAAAGCGCGACTTAGGAATTGGAGTCGGCTATGAGGGAGGCTCACCCTCATCTGTTTCCCTAATCTTGTGCCGGGTATGTTCTGTTTTATTTATTTACATATAGCCCTTTCCTGGCTCTTTCTCTCTCCTTCTTCATAGGAGTGTTGTGAGTAAAGTTTCGAGGAGAAACTTTCTTTTAGGGGGAGTGGCTGTAACGCCCCCGGTTTTTTCTTTGTTTTGTTTAATCTTGGATTGGCGTTACGATGACGCACTTCCGGCCCTTTGTCATTGTAGAGCGTGGTCTTAGCTCTTTAGGTTCCTGGTTGTAGCTTGTTGGCAAGTTTCCCCAGCTAGTCGGAGTCTGTTTTGGTGACTCGGCTGGGCCTCTTAGGGAAATGCTTGTGTTTTGGCTTCGGGAGGTGTTATCCCGAGTGTGCGATCGTCGGATGTTGTTTTCGACCTCACCGTTATTTTCGTAGCTTGGTTGTTTAGCTACGGTGCGAGTTTTGGTCGAAATCCGGGATCGTTTGCTTTCGCGTTGTTTCGACGTTTGTTTGGTTAGCTGTAATGTTTGTTGTGCTGTGCGTGGCCTGATGTAGCTGAGCTAGTAGGCTGGTGCCTTGTCTTTTTGCTAAGGATTTAGCAGATTTTTTTTTTGTGAAAGTTTGGGTGACACGGCCTGGGTCACGCCCGTGACCCAGGGCGTGTCGTGCTCGGGTGGAGCTCCCTTTTCTCTGGTCGGCAAATTTTTTTTGGTCGACGGGTTTTGTAGGAACACGGCCTGTGACACGGGCGTGTCACAGGGCGTGTCCCCCATTGTCGAGCTGCGCTCGATGGTTGTCAGGCGGTGTTTTAGTGAGAACACGGCCGTGTCACGGGCTTGTCGTATCGGACACGGGCGTGACACGGGGCGTGTCTCTATGTTCGATGATCGGCGCTCCACGATCGTCGAGTGGTGTTTGAGTTGGTACACGGCCTGTGACACGGGCGTGTCACAGGGCGTGTCACCTGTTTCGTCGAGCTGAGATCGACGATCGTCGAGTGGGTAGGTGTGTGAGTACACGCCCCGTGACACGTGCGTGTCGGGCCGTGTCACGGGCGTGTCGGGGCCGCATGTCCCGTGTTTTCGTCGAGTGGAGATCGACGTTCGTCGAGTGTGTAAGTACACGCCTCGTGACACAGGCGT
Source organism: Platanthera guangdongensis (assembly GCA_039583875.1). Classification (NCBI taxonomy): domain Eukaryota; kingdom Viridiplantae; phylum Streptophyta; class Magnoliopsida; order Asparagales; family Orchidaceae; genus Platanthera; species Platanthera guangdongensis. The sequence goes on from CM077150.1 coordinate 54,449,470, forward strand.
GTCGGGCCGTGTCACGGGCGTGTCTGGGGCGTGTTCCGTACTTTTTTCCTGAGAGCATCTTTTGTTGCCGTGAACCATTTTTCCTCCTCATTTTCATTGTTCCCGAGTCTGGAGAGCTTCCAGCGGAAGGGTTTTGAGAGGAGGCGGTGGTTGTTTTGGCCGGCGATTTCGGGAGGGTTAGAGCCCGTTTTTCTCGTGTGATAGCGGATTTGGCTTGCTCTCGGCTAGATCTTCCCTTCCATGTAAGTTTTTCTGTATTTAGGGTTGATTCTAGGAGTTGAGAATATCTGATTTCTTTTCTTTTTCCTCAAGTTTCAGTTTTGGTCTTCTAGGTGGTCGATCTTGCCGCCGGTGCCAAGCTGTGGTGTTAGCTGTTATTTTTCCTGGAGGTAGAGGCAAGTGGCTCTCCTGCCCTTGCCAAATTAGTCTAACTCTTACTCTGTTTTCTTTTTCCTGTGCAATACTTCTGTTTTCATTATTTTTCCTCCTTAGAAATTAGAACAATAGAATGCCTTTTTTCCTTCATTTCATCCATGGGCTCTTTCTTTGCCTTTTTACATTTAAATCAATGTTCTCTCTTTTGTCTGAGGTTTGGTGTACAGTTGGTAGCTAGAGTTAGGGTGAGGCTGCGGTAGTGGTAGTTTAGGTTTAGTTGCGGTAGCCCCGAGTAGTTAGGATGGTACAGAGGGTTGGGATTAAATTTCCAACTTTCTGTTTAGGCTGCGGTTTTAATTAAAAACTTACGTTTACCCTAAGGGGAAAGCGCCGACAGCGTCGAGTGAGCCGAGTTCACTCGACGCCGTCACCCAGCGTAGGATTTGCGGCTAAGTATTTCGGCGTCAAGTAAGCGGAGCTTACTCACGCCGCATCGAGTGGGCTCGACATTTCTGTCTTGGGTTCGTGTGTTTCCTTAGGATGGTTAGTGTGACTTTTCCCTTTCTCTAGGGGGTGGTATTGGGTGTTCGGCTAATTTTTGCTCGCCGACTCTTGGGTTGTGGCAGGTGGTGGCGTTTTGGTGGCCTCTGGAGGGGTGGTTTTATGTGGTGAGCTGTGGCCATCGCCTTTTGCCCCGGTTTGGGTTGGCGTGTGTGGGACCCTAGTGCTGCCACTGTTTGACCCCTTAGCCCTTTTTGGATCTGGTTTTGGTTACGTATTCAGATCCATGTTTTGACCACTGCCACTCACCCACGTGTTAAGACTGTTAGTCCCTTTCCTGTTTATGTTTTCTCTTTCTTTTGGCAGATATATATATGTCTTGTTGCTGTTGCAGACTCTTTGTAGGGCGTGTTGCTTTTATTGCTCGCACTTGGTGTGCTTTGCTGTGCTTTAGACAGTACTCTTTTCTTACTGTCATGCCCTCTCTTTTGCTTATAGCAGTTTGTTGCCGGGTTGGTAAACCCTTCTTTTATTTGCTCATTAATCTAATGCTCTATTTACCTTTTGATTATTTTCTTGCTGAGGTGTTCTTTTCTTGAATGCCTCAGGTTCAGGTTGTAGCCAGTTCTGCGGCTAGTTCTTTTGGAGGGGCTGGTTGGTGGCCTCTTGGGTAGCTGAGATAGCGGATCCCCGATTTTGTGAGGTAGTTCTTTACCTTTCTGTATAGACATACATACTCACCATTGGGTTCGTGTCAGGTTGTTGGCGCCCACTGGTGGCTTCTTGCGATGCTGGGTATGAACTTAAACTGCTGTTTTTGCCTATTTGTGGTTGTTTACTTGATTCTAGGAAGGATTTATGCTATGTTGCATGTTAGTTATTTTAAACCCTAAAAGCATTATTATATGTACATCATGCATAACATATTTATAAAACAAAGACACTATATTTCCTTAGCGTAAAAAGACTATCTTTCATATATATATTATATTCACTTGAGAGTCGTGCATACAATGAGTCGTCCCTCGGGGACACTTACGCTCATTTAGGGTGTCAACTTAATTGAACCAAAGTATTTTCTGCTGCGTATAAATATACTTTTATTGTGGACTAGCTGATCCACCGTGCCGAGGTATACGACCTTTCAATATAACTGGTTTTCTTTTATAATTAATCAACGATTTTCCTTAAAATCAAAGGTATGGAGTTTCGCCTGAGCGTGTGCGGTTATCCCCTGCACGACGTGGCATCACGGCATGTGTTTTCTCTTGCTCTGATACGATTTTATCGTTGAGAAAATGCGGGTTGTGACAGGTTTGATCTGGAAAGGTTGCTGTGAATGCCCATTCCTTGATTTCATGCACTAGAAGTTTGATCCTTAAGATCATGAACTTCTCAACTGTGGAGCCTCAAACAACTAAAGGCTGTTCTTGAAGATTTGATCAGAATGGCTGAATGAATCAAAGACGATGTCAAACCTAGCATCAAATTTCATGCCAGAAAGGGTCGTCGCCGAAATCTCCATGCCTGCAAAAACAAAAGATCAAGTGCACAAGAACTGGAAAGGGCGGGATGGAGTTCGATGAAAACCCTATTATAAGTTTTCAGAAGTTGAAAAGACGAACTCCATTCGACGAAGAATTAAAATCTTCGAACTCAGTTCGATGAAAAATCTCATAAAGAAATAAAAGCGTTGATCTAAGTCTAAAGAGGGGGAAAACAATACGGAGTTCTCCGTTCGACGAAAATATTTTTTGAAACAAACTTCGTCGATCTCCATTCGACGAAATATTTTCTAAATCAAATTTGTCGATCTCTGTTCGACGAAAGAGTTTTGCAAGGGAAGGTTCATCAATCTTCGTTCGACGAATATTCTACGAATATTCTACCGGATTTAGGAACAACATATGTTTCTTTTCATCTAATGTTTGGTGAAAATATCTGCTCTTTGTAAATCAGTAGAGATAAAGATACGTTTAATTTTATTTTTGTCCACATAATCTCCAATGAAATGATGTCTAATTTCTATATGCTTTATCCTACTATGATGCACTGGATTTTGTGCAATAGAAATTGCACTGGTATTATCATTATAGATAGTTGAATTATATAAGTTGAAACCATAATCCAGGAGCTGATTTTGAATCCACAAAATTTGTGAATAACAACTACTTAATGCTATGTATTCAGGTTCAGCAGTTGATGTAGACACAGTGGTTTGTTTTTTGCAAAACCAGGACACAAGCCTATCACCAAGGAACGAACAAGTTCCTGATTTGCTTTTCCTGTCAACTCTACATCCAACAAAGTCAGCATCTGAGAATCCAGATAATTCAAATTTGACTCAGTAGGATACCAGAGTCCTAGATTAGGACAACCCTTTATATATCTTAAAATCCTTTTTAATAAAATAAGATGTGATTCTTTAGGATTGACTTGAAATCTAGCACAAATGTGAGTAGCAAACATAATATCATGTCTACTAGCTGTATGATACAATAAAGACCCAACAATAGCCCTATATGTTTTTTTATCAACTGGTTTGCCCTGTTCATCAGAATCAACTACAACATTAGATGACATGCGTTTTTTATTGGCTGAGGCATCTGTCATCCCAAATCTTTTGAGTAGCTCTTTAGCATATTTTGACTGGGATATAAAGATACCATCAGGGGTTTGCTTCACTTGAAGACCAAGGAAGTATGATAGTTCACCCATGCTACTCATTTCAAACTTTGAATGCATCAGGTCAGAAAACCTTTTGTAAAGTTTGGATTCAGTAGATCCAAATATTATATCATCTTCATAGATTTGGACTAGCAAAATTTTGACTTATGATGTCTAATGAATAAGGTCCTATCTACAATGTCTATAATGAACTTATGCTTTAAAAGAAAGCTAGCTAAGGTTTCATTCCAAGCTCTTGAAGCTTGCTTTAGAACATAAAGAGTTTTATGAAGTTTAAAAACATAAGAGGGATGAGTTGAAGAGATAAAACTTGGAGGATGTTCAACATAAACTTTCTATTTTAGTTCTCCATTGAGGAATGCACTTTTGACATCCATCTGATAGAACTTAACTTTTGATATGCAGCGTATGCAAGAAATTTCCTGATGGCTTCAAGTCTTGTAACATGAGCAAAGGTTTGATCATAATCAATGCCTTCTTCCTGTGAATAACCTTGTGCTACCAATCTTGCTTTGTTCCTCACAATTAATCCTTGAGCATCCAATTTGTTCCTAAAGACCCATTTAGTTCTAATGACTGGGTAGTCTTTGAGTCATGGGACAAAATCCCAAACTCTACACCTCTCAAATTAATTGAGCTCCTCTTGCATTGTAATAATCTAATGGGGATCTTTGTTGGGTATTGTATCCACAATCACCTGGATTTGAGGAAGCCACCTGTCAAGCTAAGATGAATTCACAATGTATTTGATGAAACCTCTTAAGTTGTGCTTGCAGTTATTCCACGCTAAGTGCACACCAATGTAAGGGTGCAGTAGGTCAATATACACGGGTCTGCACGACGTAATCCCTCGTTGAGCAGATCAGTGTGTTGGCCTACGTGTACTCTCTCTATTGGAGTGCACTTACTTTCAAGTACAGGGCTGTAATCTTGCAAGAGCAGACAAGGAGCAAGGATATGTCAAGGAGCTCATCATGGGTGGAAAGACGAAAATTCGTCTAAGTGTAATTCGACGAGAATCACCAAGTGATTCTCGCCGATTCGGCGAGAATCACTAGTGATTCTCGCCGAATCGTCGAGAATCATTAGTGATTCTCGCCGAATCGTCGAGAATCATTAGTGATTCTCGCCAACTCTTTCTGACTGCCTCAAAACGGTGCCAAGTAAGATTCGGCGAGAATCACTAGTGATTCTCGCCAAACCCATCGCAGAGCAGATCCTGAATACCAAGTTATATTCGTTGAGAATCAAAAAGTGATTCGGCGAGAATCACTATTGATTCTCGACGAATCGTCGAGAATCACTAACTGATTCTCGCCGATTCGTCGAGAATCACCTGCGATTCTCGCCGATTTTTACTTAGCGATTTCTCTGGAAGCTGCTGGACCGGATTCTGCCGCTGGACTATTTTGAACCGGATTTCGAGTTTCTACGTGTGGGACCCACAACGGTCATATTGTAAGTGTCTACAGTGTATAAATACACGGGTATTTTTGAACAGTAAAAGGACGGAAAAAGATATACAAAGCTGAGCCGCGACTTGACCTAGTTCGCGATTTTCCGCCGCCGCCTCCGTCGCCGCGCGAGAGTGTAGATCGCCGATCTTGATCGTGGTTTCTTCCAGATCTCCGGTCGATAGAAGCTTAGCTAAGCTCAGCGTCTCAGGTGTCTAACCGGAGATCTCTTGTCTCTCGATTTGTAGATCGGGAAAATCTTCCCCATCCGAATCGATCGAGACGATTGATCCTAGTGTGACCGTTGGTAGACCTAGCTTGCTTCGCTACGAAGTTTGGATCTCAAAGTACAGCAGCCGCACACCGTCGTTGCTGCCGATTCCGAACCAAGCCGCCGCTCGTATTGCCGCCGCCGGTTCCGGGGAGATCCTCTCCAAGAGAGATCTAGGGTTGTAGACTCTTCGTTGACTTCACGAACACGTCGTCGAACGAAGAGGAACACCGTAGTCTCCAAACGAAGTTTGTATCTCGTGTACATTCTAGATTTACTTTTGTTGTAAAGGAACGTTTGTTCCGTGTTGTAAGGGTTGGGTGCAACCCGGTTTGTGGGTGTGTTGACTCCTACGTGTGGAAGGGTTCCTTCCGATAGTGCAAGGATTGGATTTCAATCCTATTGGAGAAGTGACTGAGTCGTCCCTTGTTGGGAGATAGGTCGAAGGGGGGAAAGTGGATGTACCCAAGTCGGGGAACCACTATAAATTGCATATGTATTCTGTGTGCTGTGCTGTTTATTTTTATTGTGCAGGTACAATCTTAAATTCCGCAAAAACGCTGCACGTCACCTATTCCCCCCCCCCCCCCCCCATAGGTGAACATAGTTGACACTAGGTGGACTTTCAAGTGGTATCAGAGGCAGGTTGCTCATCAAAAAGGTTAACACCTTGAGTAGTATCCTGCCACCGGTGTTAGAAGCATGGAGCTGGATTATGAGATATCGCCACTAAGACTTCCCGCATGTACAAAGGAATATTATCCCGTCTGGAGGATGAGGGTGTCATATCACTTGGAGGCCATCGATCCTCGAGCATCTTTCATCCTGGAAGAGGGTCCTTTCATTCCTATGAAGACCTCCTGCTCTGGAAAGAATATCGAAGTGCCCAAGTGCATTGCAGAGATGTCAGAGACGGAACTATCACTCTTTAACTTGGACAAGAGGATTCGTCAAATTATCTTGGATATCTGGTCTGGAGCTTCTCGCTCTAGATTGGAAAAATGTTGGACGGCTAAAACCATGTGGGTGATGATCTCTGAGCTGATGGGGGGGTCAGAGAAAGCTGGAATCTGCTGTCAACCAGAGGATGAAGCCTATGTGGGGGTCCTCACCTCTGAGGATGAAGGCATGGATCTCTCAGACAACATCAGAGCTCCAGTGTCTGTATCAGAGACTGAAGAGGCCAGTGAGGAAAGAAACTCTGATGAGGATGAGACAATGGTCACTGGCTCTAATGACAATAACACAGAAAAGCAGGCAACCTCTTCATCCTGCCCCGTATCTCTTGAAATTTCTGAAGATAGGAACTGCTTTCCTTCAGAAGATTCTGATTCCCTGAAGAGAGCCCTTCAGAAAAGCAACCTACTTGCTGAGGAGCAAGCTCAAGAGATTGCTCGACTAAAGATCTTGTTGGTTCTCCAATTGGCATCCAACAAGGTCAAGGACTCTAAGATCTCAGCTCTAGAGAGTAGTCTAGAGAATGAGAAAAGAATAGTATCAAACTTTTCCAAGGTTGATGCTATAAAGAGAAAGCAAGAAAATGGGTGGATCTCCCGGATTATCAATTCGTGGAGAAATGGGGAAACGGTATTCCGACCCCCCACTCCAAGCACGAAGGCAACTCATCATGCCTTCAGATATGACCACAGGAATAGTCGTGGTCACTGCAAGGGTGATCTGTCCCCATGTGGAGACACCCGTAGTGCAAGGGCCGTCGTGGCCACCCATGAGAGAATACCGAAGGCTCATTCTGAGCCCTTTGTATTCACTGCCACTGCCTCAACTCGGTGTGAATCTGCATGTCCTAGCTCACAGAACACTTCTCACCACCCGAGGACACAGGATATGGAGGTTAGAAGTCATGGTGTAAGTTTTCATGGGGCCTTTGGATGGGGGATGCCTGAAAGGAGGGCACCACCTCCCCGGCCTCATGACACTCGCAACATGCATTCCTTCCACCCTTCCACGTATCACGATGGAAGAGGAAACTTTGTGAGGAGATCATTCCCTATCCCGTTTAGACATAGGACCGTGACTACCTCAGTCACTAGATCAGGTCGGAAACGGCGATACGACATTCACCCGTGTTGGTGCTGTGGCAAAGTGGGACACTTTGCCATCGACTGTTGGCACAACCCCTCTATGCCAAAGGCAAGGGCTTATCCACATTCACGGGACAGAGGTAGTCTTCCTGACAGGTTTTCTGGGGGAAGGCAGTCGAGTGCTTATGCTAACAGAAACCTAGGACCCAATATGATTTGGGTTCCTAAGGTAAAGTAATTCTTTCTTGTAGGGTAGTCTAGGTTCCCGTAAATGTGAGGGGAACTAGACAGTAGGTTTTCCAAGACTGAATTGGAACATGCATCTGGAATAACAGAAGTGATATCTATATAAGCATTCTAACATCGAGCACCTGGTATGTTATAGTCAGAGAGACTAAATGTCAACTCTCATAATCTCAGGTACTTTTGATCAGTTCAAGGACTTGAGTCATATTGTATCCACATTTACATATATATCTATATATATGTATATTTATACTTATGCTTATACATATATGTGTGCACATCTAAGGATAGGTTAACTCGATACATACAAACCGTTTATACATCAATAAAGAGTTAACGAAGATATGTCATTGTGAATCTCGACAACTCACAATTGACATCAAGAAGTGTTTGGAAAAGCCCCGTTCAAACCCAAATAGATTGGCTTTAAGATATATATATATTTATAACTTTTAAATTGACTTGACATCAGAAGAATTCGAAAATGCTGCAATGCCACTTAACTTGAAGATTCCTAGTAAAGAAACCTTTCGATTTCAACTTAGACAAAGAAACCCTTCGATTACAACTTAGACAAATTCCCACCGACTCTTAGCAAAGGGATCCCGTTATAACTTGTTAAACCCTTATTAAAACCTGTCGTTAACGCAAAGAAATCCCGCCGACCTTTCAATTCCACGGGAAACTTACTGCAGCATACTCTTCGAATGAGCAGAAATCCCGCCGACCCTTTATATATTTAGAATCCCGCCGACCCTTCACCTTCCATAGGAATCCCGCCGAAGGAGCAAACTCGCCGAATCCCGCCGAACTTCGCAGGAAACACGCCTAATCCCGCAAAGGTCTTCGCCGAGTCGTCTTCCCGCAAGGTTCCCGCAAATGTCTTCGCCGAGTCGTCTTCCCACAAGTGATTCTCGCCGAAGCCCGCAGGAAAACTCGCCGACTCTCTCCGCAAGGGAAACTCACCGGAAGGGAAGCTCGCCGAATCGGTCTCCATCGAAGGTCTCCCGCCGTATCCCGCTGGATGCTCGTCAAATCGCGCCGGAAACTCGTCGACTGCCGTAAGATTAACCGAAGGACGCTCACTCTGTTCTTGGACGCTCTTCTGGTTTCGATTCTTGCTTCCAGGAATTTCTCCGCGTGCCCTCATCGGGTGTCCCTCGTCTTCATTGCACTAACTCACCGTCTACACCTTTAGGTAATCCCCCCCACCCTTACTTGGACTTGATCACTAGTGTCGCTTCCTTTTTGATTTTTGATTAAGCGTAGAGTAGGGCTTCTCTCCCTAGATCTGCAATGGATCCAAGGACGACTGCTGGGTTGGTCACTGGTTGCGAGCTAGTTCGAACTGGGTTCTCTCATGCCTCTGACGAATTCAGAAACATCATTCTGATGCTGGAAGAGGCTGGGCTCTCATTCGTCCTGGAGCACCCGTGCAAAATCTTAGACAAAGAGGTGCTGGAGTTCTTCGCTACCGCAAGACTCCGGAATGGCGACTCTCTAATCAAAAGCAAGGTGGCTGGGGCGAAGGTCAAGATGTCTGCCAGCAAGCTGACCCGCTTCCTGCAGCTCTCTAGCTCGGAGCACGAGGACTATCTTCAGGAAGAAGACAAAAGCAGGACTCTCTTATTCTGTGGTCTCCCACGAGGAACTCGGTCAATAAAGCGCAAGGATATGAATGAAGAAGGGAAGCTTCTGTCAGACATAATCGGAAAAGTACTCATCTGTAAGCCAGGGTCTCATGATCATATCTCTGCAGACATGTTCAAGATCCTGGTGGCCATTGTCTGCAGAAAAAGGTTCAACTGGGGGGAGCTGTTGTTTGAGAAGATAAAGGACACCCTGCGATCTCCGAGCTTTGGCCGAATCATAAGTCTGTATCTCAATCAGCTGAATGGAGACAAGTATGACATGAGCAAAGGTGTTCCTATACACTACTTAAAGAAAATGGACTCAAGTGTGTTTGACAGATGGGAGAGGCGAATTGGGTCGGCTGCCGTGGAAGAACAAGAGGACATATCTCCAGCAGAAACCCCCAGTGAAATTCCTGATACTTTGACTGCAGGAATTGAGGGGGAGCCTCTACCCACTCAGACTGATATCGTAGCTGACATCTCCCAAATAGCCAGAGATGTTGTGGCAGATATACAAGAAGACAGTGAAGCTGTGCCGGAGAATGAGGAGGCCCTGAACCGGCACGATCAAGGAGCCGAAGCTGATGTACAGGGGACTACTGACCAAGAGTTGGAAGAGGATGCTGATGAAGATGATGTCATGGATGATGAAGGAGAGGATGACGGCAATGAGGGACAAGAAGTATTGGAGACTCAGAATCTCATTGAACCTTCATCTGACAAGCACGCACCTGAAATCATTCCTGAAAACATTGGTGCACGAGTGGAGGGGGAGTCCGAGAAATCTGCAGATGCTGCAAGTATTCCTCCATTAGAGACTGTGCTGGTGTCTAGCTCTACAGGTGCTTCTGCTGAAGAGCAAGGCCAAGAAGTGCCTCAGAATATTCCTCTATGATATGATATAGCCACTCACACCGTGAATATCATTCAGGGCATAGTGGATGAGCTTAAGACCTCTTTTGAAAAAGCTCAAAATAAAATGCTGAAAAGGATTAAGGAATCTGAAAATCTCATGCTCAAGAATATGGTGGAGATCAATCATAAACTTGACGTGATGGAAAAGAAATTTGAAGAAAAGTATACCGCGGCCGGCCAAGCGGTCACTCTTCTCATGGACGGGTTGAAAAAGAACACTGAAACTCTTGTCGTGGTAAATCAGAATGCTCATGTTGTAGCCAACAACATTCAAAAGTTTGACGGTAATATGGTAACTCTCAACGCCAATCAGCAAGCCTTAGTCAATGAATTCTCTAGGACTTCAAAGCATATTGATGAGTCACTGCATTCTTATGCAAACTCCATAGCGATCGAAGCCAAAAAGGGGGAGAAAGAGTATATAGCTAAGATGGCCGAGCTTCAAGAAATCATGATCACAAACTTCGAGCAGTCAAACAAATACGTCTATGACAGCTGCTGGTGGATGCTTCAACAGGCGTTAGGCGTCGTGTTGCCTGAAAATCCTGCGGATATTCATGCTCCTGAGACTTCTACGGCCGCTGAGGGGGTAAGTGCTGCTGAGGGAGTAAGTGCTGCAGATGTTCCCATGAGTGAAGCTGATGCTAGGGCTGTTTCCAAAGCTAAACTGAGGAGCATGTTTGACCAAGAGGCCCTAGCAAAAGCCAGGGGCAAGAGAAAAGCTCAAGAAGGGACCTCCAAGGAGACACTAGCTGAGAAGAGAATCAGACTGAGTGAGGAGGAAGTACGAAACGAAAAGTGGAGTCCAGTTTCAAAGAATATCATCTTGGACACCTTTTGGCTACAAGAAAAAGGAGAACTCAATCGAAACGAAGTATACAACCAGTATGAGTGGGAAATGCAAAAGACGTATGAAGCGAAACGAAACATCTTCTTCAGGAACAACACGGCAGCAGATAAAGTTCCTCCTCCCAGATATTATCCGAAGCCTAAAGAGTATATGGAGAGGCAAAGGAAGAAGTATTTGGCGCAAAAACTCAAGGATGACTTAGCTAAGGAAAAATAGTCAACAATTTATAGCTTGTCATTCTCTCTCAAGAACATTTAATGCTTATTGTTATTATATGAACAATTCTGAGATTATACATGTATATATATATATTGGTATATATATTTGAATTTGTGAATGACTCAAGTCTTGATCTGTTGGCTTATATTCTCTTGTACTGCATGTTTAAATTCTGAATGCTGTTTTTATTATTTGATTAGTGTTATTCATCTTAGCTAGTAGGGTTTTGGCTTCGTCAAATAGGGGGAGATTGTTGGGTATTGTATCCACAATCACCTGGATTTGAGGAAGCCACCTGTCAAGCTAAGATGAATTCACAATGTATTTGATGAAACCTCTTAAGTTGTGCTTGCAGTTATTCCACGCTAAGTGCACACCAATGTCAGGGTGCAGTAGGTCAATATACACGGGTCTGCACGACGTAATCCCTCGTTGAGCAGATCAATGTGTTGGCCTACGTGTACTCTCTCTATTGGAGTGCACTTACTTTCAAGTACAGGGCTGTAATCCTGCAAGAGCAGACAAGGAGCAAGGATAGGTCAAGGAGCTCATCATGGGTGGAAAGACGAAAATTCGTCTAAGTGTAATTCGACGAGAATCACCAAGTGATTCTCGCCGATTCGGCGAGAATCACTAGTGATTCTCGCCGAATCGTCGAGAATCACTAGTGATTCTCGCCGACTCTTTCCGACTGCCTCAAAACGGTGCCAAGTAAGATTCGGCGAGAATCACTAGTGATTCTCGCCGAACCCATCGCAGAGCAGATCCTGAATACCAAGTTATATTCGTTGAGAATCAAAAAGTGATTCGGCGAGAATCACTAGTGATTCTCGACGAATCGTCGAGAATCACTAACTGATTCTCGCCGATTCGTCGAGAATCACCTGCGATTCTCGCCGATTTTTACTTAGCGATTTCTCTGGAAGCTGCTGGACCGGATTCTGCCGCTGGACTATTTTGAACCGGATTTCGAGTTTCTACATGTGGGACCCACAACGGTCATATTGTAAGTGTCTACAGTGTATAAATACATGGGTATTTTTGAACAGTAAAAGGACGGAAAAAGATATACAAAGCTGAGCCGTGACTTGACCTAGTTCGCGATTTTCCGCCGCCGCCTCCGTCGCCGCGCGAGAGTGTAGATCGCCAATCTTGATCGTGGTTTCTTCCAGATCTCCGGTCGATAGAAGCTTAGCTAAGCTCAGCGTCTCACGTGTCTAACCGGAGATCTCTTGTCTCTCGATTTGTAGATCGGGAAAATCTTCCCCATCCGAATCGATCGAGACGATTGATCCTAGTGTGACCGTTGGTAGACCTAGCTTGCTTCGCTACGAAGTTTGGATCTCAAAGTACAGCAGCCGCGCACCGTCGTTGCCGCCGTTTCCGAACCAAGCCGCCGCTCGTATTGCCGCCGCCGATTCCGGGGAGATCCTCTCCAAGAGAGATCTAGGGTTGTAGACTCTTCGTTGACTTCACGAACACGTCGTCGAACGAAGAGGAACACCGTAGTCTCCAAACGAAGTTTGTATCTCGTGTACATTCTAGATTTACTTTTGTTGTAAAAGAACGTTTGTTCCGTGTTGTAAGGGTTGGGTGCAACCCGGTTTGTGGGAGTGTTGACTCCTACGTGTGGAAGGGTTCCTTCCGATAGTGCAAGGATTGGATTTCAATCCTGTTGGAGAAGTGTCCGAGTCGTCCCTTGTTGGGAGATAGGTCGAAGGAGGGAAAGTGGATGTACCCAAGTCGGGGAACCACTATAAATTGCCTGTGTATTCTGTGTGCTGTGCTGTTTATTTTTATTGTGCAGGTACAATCTTAAATTCCGCAAAAACGCTGCACGTCACCTATTCCCCCCCATAGGTGAGCATAGTTGACACTAGGTGGACTTTCAATCTTGCTCTGCATCTTTTATGGATTGAGGCTCAATTTGAGAAATGAAGCAAGCATGCATCAGATCTTGGTTGAGTTGATGTGTTATTTGCACACTAGCTGATATGTCTCCAATCACTTGAGATATGAGATGATCTCTAAGGGTGACAATATCAGCAGGAGGAGTTAGTTCATCAACGCCTTGTGGAATTAATTCCACTTGTGGAATTATATTTGATGTTATGGGTTCAACTATTTCAACACTTTCTTCTTCATTTTTTCATCAATCTGTGGAGATGGATGCAATGTGACCTCTTCGGTAAGGTTTAAATCATCCATCCTCTCATACAGATAGGGTACCTACAAAGAGTCTATGGTAGAAGAATCTTTCTCCTTATAAAACATGTTAGCTTCATCAAAGGATATATGTACAGATTCTTTCATTTTTAATGTCTATTTATTAAATACCCTATAAGCTTTGCTGACTTGGGAATATCCAAGGAAAATTCCCTCTACAACCCTGGCTTCAAATTTTCTTAGGTGTTTCTTGCTATTATTGTGAATATAACATTTGCATCCAAATCTTTAAAGTAATCTACTTTAGGTTGCTTCCCTTTAAGTAATTCATAGGGAGTCTTACCTTTAAGTTTATGTATTAAGTTTCTGTTCAGAACATAATTTTCTGTGCTTACATCCTCTGCGCAAAAGGATAGGGGAAATAAGCATCTGCAAGCAATGTCCAAATAGATAAAATAAGGGTTCTATTTTTCTTTTCAGCTACCCTATTTTATTGAGGAGTTCTACAGCAGAAAAACAATGCCTGATGTCTTTCTTCTAACAGAATTCTTGCTTGAGAAGAGATTCAAACTCGTTGCCATGATCACTTCTGATCAATACAACCTGAGTAGAGTACTTAATCTGTATGTTCTTAAGAAAATTTGCAAGAATTTTAAATTTATCCGACTTATTTCTCAGAAAAAACACCCAAGTGAATCTAGAGAAGTCATCAACAATAACTAGAGTGTATGACTTTCTTCCCAAACTTTGTACAGCAATAGGGCCAAAACGGTCCATATGTAGCAAGTACAAAATCCTGGGTGAATCACTTTTATTAATGGATTTGAAACTATTTTTTGTTTGTTTTCTTAACTGACAAGCCCTGTAGAGTCCTTCCTTCTTATAAGAACCAGAAGGTAGTCCTCTAACAAGTTTGTCCCTAGATAATTTAGCAATGTTTCTAAGGTTTACATGGCCTAGTCTCTTATGGTATAATCATTAGTTGAACTAATTTGGTTAAATAAGAAAATTTATGTATTAACAGATTTGAAATTTACTAATGTTTCCTTGTCTAATTCCAGTTAAAACAGTTTTGTTTTTATCAGAAGTAATAATACAAGAAGACTGTTTAAATGATACCTGATAACCTTCATTGCATAATTGATTTATGGATATTAGGTTATGCTTGAGACCACTTACATATGCTACCTTCCTGAAGGTAACAGCTCTAACTTTGACATTTCCATATCCTTCTGTCTGTCCACAGTTGGAGTCTCCAAATATCACTTTTGGTCCAAGCTTAGCTTTAGTGTCTTTACTTCCTGTCATGTGTTTTGAACAGCCACTATCCAGATACCACTGTTGCTCTGTGGTAGGATAGTTCTTTACCTGTAGAAAATAAGATTAGTCGTTCTTGACCTAGGTAACCTTGGGTCCTTGATTTCTTTCAAATTTATAACTGGAAATATATGAAAATTCAGGTTTATCCTTATAACCTAGTGGATGATATCTCCTAAGGGGAATAATCCACTGAGTAAAAGGATTAATAAAGGTTTTAGTTTTATTAAAATTTTTAAAAGAATTCAAGTTTCTGTTATGAGAAACTTGGTTCGACGAATTGTAATATGTTCGTCAATCTGCGTTCGACGAATGACGATGAGTTCGTCGAGCTCTGTTCACAGAATGGAAGTGTTCATTCTCTGAGCCACATGTTCGTCGATCGTGTTTCGACGAATCATATTGAGTTGGTCGAGCGCAATTATACGAATAGTTATACCTAAAATCTATGTTCATAGTTTGTCGATCTGAGTTCAACGAACCATATTCATTTTATCAAGCCTGGTTCGATAAAATATGTTGAACATAATTTTTGTTAAAATTTTTCATTTTCTTAGGTTGAGTATTATGTAAACTTTCTGTTTCTTTATTACTAACTTCTACCTTTTCTTTACCTTTTTCAGAAACAAATTTTATGGGGGTAGACAATATATTTTTTTGTAAATGAGGAGGCTGATTAGATGAAACTCCCAAGCCCAGCTTGCCATTAAGCCTGACATTCACTGTTCTTGTGATATCCATCAATTGGTAACTTCTCCCATTAAGGGATTCTTCAAATTGCTTAGCCTTATTTAGTTTATCTTCTAAAGATAATATATGTTTATTAGCAGTTTTTAAGTCTTCCTTAAGTTTTAAGTTTTCTGAAGACAAGTTGTCAAATTCAATTACTTTTTCTCTGAGGAGTTTGATTTCCTTCTCAAATTTAATCAAATCATTGCATAATAATTTAAAATTAGTTTTAAATTGATCAAAAGTAAAATCAAAACAGGAGATTACCTGATCTTCTTCTGACATTGATTCATCTTTTGAGTGGTCAGCTTCTGAATCAGCAGCATCAGAGTTACTACAAGATGCATTGATTGCCATCAAGCATATCTCTCTGGCCTTAGCCTCTTCTTTATCCTCACTAGATCTGGTTGAATATTTTGACTCAGATTCACTCCAAGTCTCAGCAACAAATCCTTTCTCCTTCTTTTTGTACTTGATGGAGGAGGGCTTACTGGAATGCTTCCTAGAGTCTTTCTCTTTTCCCTTGTCTTTCTTCTATGTTTCTGGACATTCTGTTAATATGTGTCCAGGTTTCTTGCATCCATAGCAAACTATTTCTTTAGTAAGGGTTTTATCATACCTTTGCTTGTCATCTTTTCAGGAAGATCTTCTTCTGAAATCCGTCCTTGCCATCTTGTAGAATCTCTTAGCCAAGAGACTCAATAGATCTTCATTATATGGAGTGGCTTATACTTCTTCACATGGTTTGAAAGCAATGCTTTGCTCTTTCCTTCCTTATGATGTAGTCCTTTGCTCAGCTTCTCTGATCTTGATGAGCTGTTCATACGACTTGAGCTTTCCCAACAAGGTTTCAGTAGATATCTCATTTAAACTTCTGGCTTACTTTATTGGCCAGATCCTGGAGTCCCATGTGCTAGGGAAGCACATAAGGATTTTGTCATTTATCTCTATTAAAGAGATGTCCTTATTCAGAGATTTCAGCTCATTAGTTCTGAGGCTGAGTCTGTTGTACATGTCTGCAACTGAATTTGACTCTTCCTTCTTGAAGTTCTCATATTGAGAGATCAAGTCTGATCTCCTAACCTTGCTTTCATCAGCAGATCCTGATACCATAGCATTCAGTGTGTCCCAAATGGCCTTTGCTGAATTACATTCAACAACCTTCTAGAATATGTCATCAAACATGGTTTGTGCCAGAATATTCATTGCTTTAACATCAGCAATCTTGGCCTTCTTTTGTCCTTCAGTCAACTCAGGTGGTGGAATAGCGCTTGTGCTTGTAGTTTCCACTGGTAGTGGGGGACCTGTCAAAATATAATTATATATTTCTTCATCAATGAAATTCATATAAAGCATAATCCTTGCCTTACAAATTGCAAACTTATTAAGATTGCACACTGGAGGTCTGGTGCTTGAATACTCCTTATTTTGTACCATAATGTGAAAGATAAACTAGAGTTGATAAGATCAATCAAAGATCTTTTGGTTCAGGTGTTAGCATGTACAATCAAATAACCTTTCCCTCTAATACCAAATGAAAGTGAGGGATTGATCTAACTAACTCTAGAGGGGGGTGAATAAAGTATTTTAAAATTTAACTTTGTTTTTACAGCGGATTAAAATAGATGATACATATATATAAACAAATAAAAGAAGTATCACAGCAAAAATAAAAAATTAAAGCACAACTAGATGACAAAAGGAGTTTATAGTGGTTCCCGAATAAACCTGGGTACAACCACTCTTCTACCACCCTGGTAGGAATCCACTATAGTTTTTTGATCAGGTGCCCTGCCACCATAGGTTTTTGATTAGGTGCCCTGTCACCACAAGATCTATTTTCTAAGGGAGATCTAGAAACCCTTTGAGCTTTCAATCAGGTGCCCAAAAACCAAACCAAGTCTTTTGATCAGGAGACTTGAAAACCAAAAGGTTTAACTTTTGAAGTGGCGTTATAACCCTGTACACAGTGAAAGAAAATAATATATGTTGTCTTCTTTGTCTCAAATCTCTGAGAAGACTAGTGGATTTTGTTGATGTTGTCAAAGCTCCCCCTGAGTTATAGAAATCTGATCAGGAGTGGAAGCTTTGCTTCAGGGTGTAGGCTTTCAAAGATACAAACTTCTTATTCCAATAAATGATTCTGAGAGATTGAGCTTTTGGTCTTAGATTGAATATGTGTTGCTGGACGAAAGGCTTGAAGAAGAATACAATGAACAAGTTGTTTCTTTTTTCTCTGTCTCTTGTTCTCTGATTGCAGATGTTCTCTTTCTTCTTCTCCTTGACTTCTTGATTGTTGATTCTTAATTTAGTGCATCTTGCAATTTTCTGAAAATTTTATTTTTATATTGATTGCTGATTCAACACATTTGAATTTCAAATTCCTTAATATCTTTTGCATCATTTCTGGGAGTTGGAATGGCTGATTTTTGTCTTCAATGTATTTTTCCAACTGTCCCAGTAAATATGGTAGAGTAATAACTCTATGAACTTCATAAATAATGTTGCCAGAAAACGGCTATATTTTTGAGAATATTGGGCATTGATTAACAAAGTATTACTGTATTAATATTTGTAATCAAACTGTTATTGTCGATCTGAGAAACTAAGAAACTGCAGAGAAGATTAGTCGAACAGAACCTGGAAGGAGTTAGTCGAACTCAGTAAAGATTTTGTCGACCTGAGCTCCAAGTTCGTCGAACTGATAATTCTCCTTCGTCGAGTTGAGCTCCAAGATCGTTGAACAGAAAATATACTTGCCAATCTGAGCTCCAAGTTCGTAGAACTGAGAAGGCACTTCATCGAGTTGAGATTCTGAGGAAGGATCAGAGTTCGTCGATCTCAGCTAGGCTTTTGTCGAGCTCAACTCAGAGAAGGAACTCTGAGTTCATCGATCTGATATCGACGATCGTCGAGCTGAGTTCAGCTATCGTCGAACACCTTTTTGTAATCATTAAAACTGCCTTGTCTCTATAGTCTTTTATCTTTGAAGTCTTTTGAAGGTAGGTTTTCAATAATCTAACCTAAAGTGATAGACCTTAACCATCAAAATTAACTTATGACCCTAGGTTATACATGTTGTGTCATCAATCCTAATAGTAGCCTAGCCTAAATCACAAGTAAGGTTCCAACACACTTTTATGGGTCTTTTACTCCTCCGAGGGAGAGGAGAAGTTTTCAGGAGGAGGCCGGCCATTGGAGTGGCTCAGCCCCCTGAATTGGGCTGAAACCAAAAAGTTGGTTTTATTGTCATTAATGGAGTTTTGATGAATTGGGGAGTTACAGGCTTTCTCTCCCAAATTCCTTCTTTAAGGACCTTCACTGGAGCAAGGGCAAGCGTTTCCCCTGATCCTTTCTCAATTCCATTGAGGTTGGTGTAGATGTTGCAGAGGAACCAAAGCTTGATGTCCGAAAATGTTAAGGAGACAAAGCACACGCATTCAAGCCGCAAATCAGGTCCTCCTCTACTCCTTCTTCGTGGGATAGAATCTTAGATCATTTAGGAGAGAAATCTTGCTCAATTGAGCCCGATTGGGAGAGAAAAAAGTCAGATTTTTCTTGGTTTCATTTCCTTGCGGGTTTTCTAGAAACCACCCCTCCGGCAGCCATGCAGCCTTCCGGCGATAGCCACCACCTCAATGGAGGTGGTGGTGGTGGTGGCCTGCCGGGGAGGGGACTGGATGGCCGACAAATAGCTTTGAAAGCTGCTCCAGGATGGGAGTCTGTTGGCTGGAGGTTGAAGATAATGCCTGGGTCGTCCGATTGCAGTCAGTAAGATTATAATTATTATTATTATTATAAAGTGTTATTTAATCCCTTTACTGTGCTCTTTTTAAATCAGAGAAATAAGGTCCTTAGGTGCTGAACCATGAAAAGTAGCCAACATGAAAATTTTAGCCCTTGAAGTCTACTATAATTTAAAATTGACTTCAACCTATTTGGGTAAGTGGTTTGACCACATCACTCAAAATGGTGCAGTCTATACCTAGACTTGATCATAAATTGTTTAGGGTGCCCCCATCAATCCTTACCTCCAAATGAGTTGAAATTTAGAGCATGAGCCACTCATATCTAGATTTATAACATATCCAAAAATGGTAATTTTTGGAAAAACTTTTCTAAAGTCTTTGTAGAAATTTAATAATTAATGTATGAATTATTGAAGGTGCCTAATGATCTCTAAACCCACCAAAATTTTGGTCTCTATCTCTTAGGGTCATGACATGACTATGATAAAAATCTCTGCCCAATTGTATTTGACTTGAATAGGTTTTGGTGAGACTAAAGTATGGCCCTTAAGGGGTTAATTATGGCAAGAGTGAGCTTGGGGCATGGAGGGGCCAATTCTCACCCAAAGGGGTTGGGACTTTGTCTAGAGCCCCAAGAAGAGTTTAAAAACCCTCACATGGAGTTTAGGGTGGATTATGATGGATTTGACCTAGGAACCTAGTTCAAACCCTAAGGTTGAACTTTGGGGATTTGAGGAGGACATGGTGTGATATGTCCATGTATGGACTTATGGATTAGTCCATGTAATCCTACGGTGGTAAATACCCCTAGGAAGTATTTTGATGACATTTAGACATAGACACACAACTTAAACCAATTAAAAATAGTTTAGGCCAATACATTTTATAAAAATTTTGAAGGATCATATTATCTTGGATCTTCATGAGATTTTGGTAGGATTTATTTTATAGTGATATTGATATCTGAAATTTATCATAGGATGTTTAGATAAAAGTAGCTCATACTTGTAGTTATAACCTTCATCTTGCTCCTTGTGATGATTTTGAAGTAACCATGGTTAAACTAACTTAGAATGTTATGAAACTTTGACAATGCTGATTAAATATCATTTAGATGTTCTAGTAAATTATTTGGATTATTTGGGCATTTCCTCTTGGTACTTCATGCGTAAAGTGAACTAGTGCACCTTATTTTGGAAAATAAATTATAAATACAATATCTTGCTGGAAAATTATGTTACCAAGGCAGAGAACTTGTTAGGGCCTAGTAAAGCCTAGAAAATTTGTTATATGTTATTTGGATGAGTTTATAAGAATGTTCCTTCACAAGTGCACTCTAATGGAATTATTTAAAGTATTTTTCTACATGGCTCACTGACCTTGGAATTGCATGAAACATAGTCAGTAGTGTTTGATGATCGTTATAAGGCTCTGGTAATTTTTATATAATTTCTGGACTATGGTTTATGGTACTCCCTTCATTAACTCTAATTATTTGAATTACCTTGAATTAATTACTTAGAGGTTATTACTTTTACAAAAGTCTGTAAAATTTGGTCTTCAGTGATATTTTACTATCATATTGTGTTCATAATTTTTAGGTTGCCATAACTTAAGGAAATCTAGTACTTCGCATTCAAAATTACCCATGGTCTAACTTTGGGAAAATTTAATAAATGCCAAATTTATTAGGAAAATTACAAGTTTCTGGATTTAGGCTAAATGAACCATTATAGACCAACAATAGTTATCTTAGGGACTTTGGATAAAAATTTGGAGTACCTCCTGTCATGTACATCATATAGCTTAGATTGGTCTGCATATAGTAAAATTGTAAAATTGTGATAAAATGAGTAAGGGAATAAGGAGTTAGGGTTAATAGTTTACTGATTTGTGCAGAAGTGAAAATGAGTTCATCATTAGGAGACATGATGTGGAAGTATTGGGTTTGAGTGATGTTAAATGGTGATCGGGATCAACAAAACATCGTCCTTCCTGTGGAGAGAGAAAAAAGTCAAAATGCACTAAGCTTAGATTAAGTATAACATTAAATAGGGTTTATTATGGGTAGATACCAATAATAATAAGTACCTTGTGAAATGGAGTTTTGGGCTTCAGCCCATCGTAGTTCCTAGTTCCCTCGAGAGCCCTTCACTAGGAATGTCTTGGGCAGTGCAAGGTTAACGTAAGTCGTAAGACTAAATGAAATACAAGAGTAATTAGAAATACACTAGGAATCCACTTACACACACAACCCGGTGTTGTGGGAGTTAGGTTGGGTCTCACGAGCAGTAGGCTCGGTGGTTTTGGTGATGGGCAGGTTAGTTCGGCGACCCGATGGCTCGGTAAATATTTGTGACGGACGAGATAGTCCAGGGAGCTTTGGCTCGGTGGGAAATACATTAATATTGCATGTGTATAAAATATAAGGTGGTGGGTCTTCGATATTTGAGAGTCGCCGCACTGACACCAAAACGTTGACTCGGCAAGTGTGGTTTAGCACTTAGCCATATAAAGTCTGGTGCGACAGCCGGCAAGAGTATGCATGAGCTCCTCTTAATGCACTAGCATTGAGGCGTATGTTAGGTCTGACTCGTAGTATTGATACCAATTTAGAGGTGGGTGAGGCCCAACCCACCGCTTCCATTTGCCACTATAGAGGCATCCTGGGAGGTTAAGCTCCAGAAAGGGGGAACTAAAGGTCTGTGTGCACAGAGTCAGGTATGTGTGTTGCAGTTGCATGTTCATACCATAACATACATACATGACATAGCATAACCATTGCATATAACCCTTGACACCTATTGTATAAATTGGTATGAGACTCTTTATACAATAGTCCTTGCAAAACGACCCCTTGGTCTATAGGTTTGTTTGGGCATTCCTATAGGTCATGATTACTTACTTAGTTTACCTTCTTGTACTTTTACTTGCTCACATTGTTCATGATATTCTTATATTTCTTGCCTACTATTTGCTTACTTATACTTGATGTGATTATATACTCATGATAGAGTAGTTATGTCGTCACCTGCTTACTTTTGTTACTCTCCACCTTAAATACCTTCCCTTTCCTTCTCCTCGCTCGGTGCCAAGGATCCATGGGGGAGCGGTAGGGGATGATAGGACTTAGTCTTTTGGAGTAATGGTCGTTGACCAAATCATTTTAGGGGATCGTGGAGCCGAACCAGGAGATGCAGCCTTAAAGGTCGATGCGCTTGGAGACGGGACAGTCTAGCACGGGAGTTCACGCAGCAGGGACAATGAGTCCCAATCATTAGTAGTTACTATAGATTTGCTTCGGCGATGAGTGACTTGTAGTAAGGATCATGATGTATCGGGCATGAACCCTTTATACTAGTACTTGATTTATTGTTATTGTGGACTCTCCCTTCGTGGAGATTTATTTATATTCATGTGATTTTTGGTGGACCAGCATTGAGTTTCATTTTACTCATGTACTTATACTTTTACTCTTCTCTTCTGCGATCGGTATGGCCGGCAGGATCGGCGTTTTGTAGTGACGACCTTCCCGGGTTTGTTGGTGTCAACGCAAAGCGGCGGTTCTGGGCATAAGGCCATGTTAGTTTTGCAAAAAAGATTGGGTCTTACAATAGTCATCAATAATTACTAACGTGGAAATCTTACCTCTTAAACTGTGAATAGGCATAAGGCCGAATAAGTCTATATGAAGTAAGTATAAACTTCTTGAATAATCTTTTTCAACGATACCCTTGAAGGTAGCCATTGTCTGCTTATCCATTTGACATATGTGACACAGACTCTCTTTAAGGCACTTAATGTTGGGGGCATCGCGCACTAAGTTGTGAGAAAATAACAGATTTTTTGTTTTGAAATTAATATGTGCTAATCTCTTGTGTCATTGGTCACAAGGAGACACACTATCTTTTGCAAGAAAATAAATTGGTGTAGAATTGTCTAAGCAAAGAAAATTTAAACAAAAAATATTTCTTCTTCGAGTGCCTGTTAAAACCATCTCCAAATTTGCAGACGACTTTATCAAACACTTGTCCTTTTAGAACTCAACGATGTACCCTTTATCACACAGCTGACTTATGCTTGTAAGATTATGGTGTAATCCCTCAACATAAGACATGTCTGTGAAGGAGACTACTCCGTTGGAGATCATACCACAGCCTTTTGTAGTTCCCCGGTCTGAACCTCAAAAGATGACTTTTGGTCTGTATGTGACTGTGGTATAATCAAGCAATAGGCTTCCTATCCCGGTCATATGCCGAGAGCATCCACTGTCCAAATACAAGATAGGATTTTGGTTGTCCTTTGGACATACTTGCAATGACAAATCACTTTACCTTAGGAACCCAAACATATTTGGGTACTTGGTTCCTGGTCAGCTTAACACCACTAGGAGTTTTAACATTGCGAGTGGTCTGTCTCGCAGGGTTAACTCGTGGAGTTACAAAATTAGTATGGTTAAACCAACAATCTGCGCCAAAATGACCAATTTTTCTGCAACACCAACAGTCAAACATGTTGTAGCTTCTCTTGTATTTTTGCTTTACTTTTTGAACATGAGGTATTATAGGGGCAACATACCTGGAGGTGGAAGCCTCCTGATTACAACATACACGGGGCGTCTGTAACACCCCCGTCCATCGCATGGCATATAACAGAAGGTCTGGCTGGAACCCGACGCCATATACCACAGACAGTCGGAAGGGTTACATAAGAATATCCAAACATTCCAATTAAGACTACTCGTCCTACAGAGAGCATTCTAGAGGAAGCTTTTAAATAGTTGAAAGAACCCAAATCTTAAATCCATAATCATGAATGTCCACATCCACACAACAGGAATGAAACCCAAATACACTGAAAAGGTACATGGCCATATGGCCTTACAATAGTTCACTTAATAAATAGTGTTTTCCATACATCAGCTCGCAGGCCGGCCACACATGACAAAAGTAAAGTACAACTATTCGCTTTGGACTTCTAGGGCCAGAACAACAACATGGGCTCCAGCCCTCTATTTGATACTCGGCTCCGCAGCACCTGCAAGCACATTCCACCGCACGGTGGCAAACAAAGCAACGGTCAGCCAAAAGCCAACCAAATTATAACGACCCCGCCCCTAAGTCGGGACGGCGGTGCTCCTTCCCTGCGTTTCATTAGCCCAGCTAAACAATAAAGTGCAATTATATATTTCTCCACAGGTGTAGGCTCGCACGGCCAAACACTCCGTGCACTCAGGGCACATTAACGGTGAATCCGGTCAATTCCGTGGCTTCACCACCATCCACGCGATGGCAACAACATGAGCATTCAGCCTTTCTGACCACTATCTAAGGCTCCTGACTATGCCAACGGCCAGTCCCCATCTATGGGTCTCTCGCACCGAACCACATAGCCCAGGTCCAATTCCACTTGCCAGTTGCTCATACCGCCTAGTCAGTTTAAGTCCTACGCGCGGGCCAAGCTTCTCTCGGATCCTAACATTTCCAAACATCACATAACCCAGTTATGTTCAAGGCTGGTTCCCAGACGGCCAAGTTAGCAGAACAACGATTCCGCTCAGTTTTCCGGGTGAGCCTTGGAGCTAACCGCCAAGGATCCCTGCTGCAATCTACCACATAGAAACCCGAAAAACCCAAAGCACGGAGTCTTTTCCGGCAAAACATATCAAATACAACATCACTGATCCAGACCAACATGTCCGAGTAGGCTTCACACACAATGCCTATGTCCGTACTTCTATTCCGGACTCTAAATGCAACACAAGGGGGAGTATTCACATCAACCCCAAGGAACCCCACGCACTCACCGCACACTCGCGGGAGGGGGATTCCCTATGCAGAAAGGAAGAGCTTCACATGCTCAAGTAGAGAATCGTTACCCTTGTAGTCCGCTTTGGCTCCATGGAAAAACTACATGGATGGAAGTCTTCGCAACGAACTTTCCTCCACTGATCCGCTCTCAGATTTCAAAACGGTGCTTTGATGCTCCGCTGGCGGCCGGAATCCTCCTTCTTCCTCCTCCTCTCTCTAACACCTTGGAAAGAGAAAGCCTTGGAGATAAATGAAGGATTAACTCCCCTATTCTCGGCCTTAACAGAGCAGGAAACCATCTGGGCCGTTGGATCTTATTTAAAGAAAACGAAAGGCTCAGATCCGCTCAAAATTCTCCAAACCTGGGCCAAACACGGCTTGACACACGGCCGTGTCCCAGGCCGTGTGCCTCGATCCAGGCACGATCGTCGAACACAGAGACTCACACGGGCTCAGACATGCCCGTGTCCCACCTGACACGCCCGTGTCGTGTCTCTCGACACGCCCGTGACTAGGGGGCGTGTCACATATAACCGCCACGGCAACAGACATGACCCAACTGAACACGGGTTGGGACACGGTTAGGCACACGCCCGTGTCAAATGATACGCCCGTGTCATTTAGCAGTGTTACTAGCTGTGTCCTTTCTCGGGATGAAAATGGCTAAAACACCAACCAGACACGGTCTTGGACACGCCCGTGTCCTACGCCGTGTACCCCTATACCGGCACCAAAAATCCCTTTTTACGCGACCAACTCAAATACAACTTTCGGTGCGTTACAAATCTCCCGCACTTAAGGAATTTCTTCCTGAAATTAAGTAAAGGTACACAAATCTAAAAGTTACCTGAGTGGAATAACTCGGGATATTCCTCCAACATAGCTTGCTCTCGCTCCCATGAAAGCTCCTCACGTCCGCAATTACTCCAACGGACTTTAACCATTCGGACTTCCTTGTTGCGGAGTTACTTAACTACAACATCTTCAATACGTAATGGCTTGACCGTTGTTATCAACTCATAATCAACCGGTACTTGTTTGTCCGCAATGATCTGCGAAGGCTCCTGCACTGCCTTACGCAACACCGACACATGGAACACGTCATGTAGCCCACTCAATTCTGCCGCCAGCTTCAATCTATACGCCGCCTCGCCAACACGCTCCAGGATTTCAAATGGTCCAAGGTATCTCAGAGTCAACTTCCTCAAGCGTCGAACCCACGAGACACCCTTGAACGACTTAATTTTTAAGTACACCCAATCGCCAACATTCAACTCCACATTCCAATGTTTGGCGTTATAGTACTTTGACTGTCTGTCCTGAGCGATCTTCAACCGTTCTTGAATTGTCCATATCACTGAGGTGGCATCTTCCACTACTTGACATTTGTAAAGCTTTGACTCGCCCGTCTCCAACCAAGACAATGACACGCGACACTTTCTACCGTACAAGGCCTCGAAAAGCGCCATTCCAATACTTGCCTGAAAGTTGTTGTTGTATGCAAACTCCACCATGTACAGGTGATCTTCCCACTGCATTCCAAAATCTAGGACGCACATGCGAAGAATGTCCTCCATAGTCCTGTTGACCCTCTCGGTCTGACCATCCGCCTGTGGATGAAAGGCTGTGCTGAAACTCAGCTTAGTTCCCAACATACTATGCACCAACCCCCAATCCTTCGACGTAAAGCGTCCATCTCGGTCACTAACAATACTGTGGGGTACACCATGCAATCGTACAATATTCTCCACATAGAGTTTGGCTAACTTTTCCAGCGGATCTTCCTTCCTGATAGGGATAAAGTGCGACACCTTTGTCAACCTATCTACGACCACACAAATGGCATCGTTTCCCTTCTGCGATTTCGGCAAACCATGCACAAAATCCATAGATATGTCGTCGAATTTCCATTCTGGGATATGTAGGGACTTCAAGAAACTTCCGGGCTTCTGGCATTCCGCCTTCACCAGAGCGCAAGTACGGCACTTGGCCACTTAAAGTGCTACATCCTTCTTAATCCTAGACACCAGAATAATTTCTTCATGTCTCTATACATCTTCGTTCTTCCAGGGTGGATTGAGTACTTGGTATGATGATCCTCATACATCAATTCCTCCCGAAGATTATCCGCACTAGGAACGCATAGGCGGCCGTCATTCCTTAGCAACCCATCTTCAACAACAAACTGGGAATTTGACCCATCCAAAGATTCATTCAAGATCTGCTTCATGCTGTTATCCTGAACCAAAGCCCGCCGAACTATATCAGCTAGGTCACACTGCACCTCAGTCCAAAACAGTTTCGCCTCAGCACTAGACTGCTTGTCGATGCAAGATATCTCCAAAGCCTCCAACTCATGGACCAATCTCTCATCATGTACCGATAAGCAGTTGGCCTGCGCCAGAGTACTGCGACTCAACGCATCCGCCATGGCATTTCCCTTCCCTGGCACATAATGTATCTTGAAGGTGTAGTCCCCTAAGAACTCCATCCACCTCCGCTACCTCACGTTCAGATCCTTTTGATCCAACAGGTACTTCAAGCTCTTATGATCGGTGTAAATATCGACCTTCACACCGTACAGATAATTCCTCCAAAGCTTTAGAGCAAATATCACGGCCGCTAACTCTAAGTCGTGGACTGGATAATTTCTCTCATGAGCCTTCAGTTATCGTGAACCATATGCTATCACTCTCCCATGTTGTAGCAGGACACAACCCAAACTACTACCCGAAGCATCACTATAGATCTCGAACCCTTCAGTTCCACTTGGCGAACATAAAATAGGCATCATGGTTAACCGCCGCTTCAATTCTTCAAAAGCCTGTTCGCACTCTAGAGACCACACAAACTTCTTATCCTTCCTTGTCAACGTCGTGAGTGGTAGCGTTATCCGCGAGAAGTTCTCTACGAAGCGCCTGTAGTAGCCAGTAAGCCCCAGAAAGCTTCGGACCTCCACCACTGTAGTCCAAGTAGGCCACTCCCATATCGCCACTATCTTCGCCGGATCCACAGCTATCCCCTCTCCACTAACAACATCACCAAGGAACGCTATCGAGGATAACCAGAATTCACACTTGGAGGACTTAGCATACAACTGATTCCTCCTCAACGTCTCCAACACCATGTTTAGATGTTTGTAGTGATCCTCCTCGTACTACGAGTACACCAGGATATCATCGATAAATACTATCACGAAACGATCCAGGTACTCTCTGAACGTCCTGTTCATCAGATCCATAAACACAGATGGCGCATTGTTCAAACCAAACGACATGATCGTGAACTCGTAATGCCCAAACCGCGTACTGAATGATGTCTTTGGGATGTCGCTCTCCCTTATCCTCAACTGGTAGTAACCGGATTTTAGATCTAAGTTCGAATATACCGTTGACCCAACCAACTGATCAAATAGATCGTCAATCCTCAGGATTGGATATTTGTTCTTTTCCGTAAGCTTGTTCAATTCCTGGTAGTCGATACAAAGCCGCAAGCTCCCATCTTTCTTCTTAACAAAGAGAACTGGTGCGCTCCAAGGCGACGAACTTGGACGCACATAACCATGCTCCAACAACTCCTGCAGTTGCACTTTCAATTCCGCCATCTCTCTTGGCGCTATCTGATACGGAGAGCGTGATACCGGTTTGGCACCCGGTACCAGCTCAATGGTAAAATCAATCTCCCGCTGAGGAGGGGCTCCATGGAGATCATCTGGGAACACATCAGGATATTCAGACATGACTGGAATACTGTCAAAACCTGGCTTAGGCGTCGATGTCTGCACTAATGTGACAACCATCTCTGCCCCAGACCTGGCTTAGGCGTCGAAGTCTGCACTAATGTGACAAACAGCTCTGCCCCACACCGAACTGCCTTAATCACCTGAAGGGCCGACATCAAAATATTACCCGACCTCTTCATGCCCTCAAAAGTAGTCTCCCGATCGGTGTTCAGACCCAACATAACTTCCTTACGGTTGCAATCAATGCATGCACTCTGCTCCAAGAGCTAATCCATACTGAATATTACGTCGAACTCCACTAACGGTAGAACCAATGCCTGAAAATCAAACTCCTGATCCCCAATCCGTATCTTCACAACGCAGACCCTATCCGCACTCATTGAGCACCAATTGGGCAACAACACATCCAATTTGTCTTTTGCCATCGAGGACGGAACCCCGATGCGCGATTTGAATTTTTCGGACAAGAAGGAATGTGATGCTCCCGTATCAAACAGCGCTCTTGCCGGAAACTCAAAGATCAACACAAAGCCTAGTACCAACAAAAGTAAGCCAACAAATACGAAGGTAACAACTATAAAAGTTAAACCACTGTAATATAACTCATACCTCTCACCACGTCCGCTTGCTTTATGGCCTCTTGCAGACCAAGGTTGTAGATTTTAGGCTGGGCTGGAGTATGATGGGACGCGGTTGACTCCACCGCCTTCCCTTTCTCCTCATAAGTCGCTCCAGACTTCCTCTCGGACTTTGAACGCCCGCTCCAACATTCACGAGCAAAATGCCCCATCTTCCCGCAGTTGTAGCAAGCTTCTAGGACTCGACTTGTAGTTCCCCCGACACATCAGCCAAAGGGTCTGAGTTCGAAGTCCTCCGCTTCTTGTTCCATCTGCGGAATCCTGACTTTGAACTAGGCACTTTGAACTATGCCTTCTTTTCTCCTGAGTCCTTCTTCTCTTGAACTTTCTTCGCATCCTTTTCCAAAGACCGGGCCGAGTTGACCAAGGCTAGGAAGCACCGCACCTTAGGCCCAGCAAAGAGTAACTGTATTTCACCACGAAGACCCTCATAAAATCGGTTGGTCTTCCTCTCCTCTTCCGTAAACATAGCCCCAACATACCGACCCAACCGTGTAAACTCATGTAGATACTCGTCCACGCTTCTGGATCCCTGAGTCAACCCAAGAAATTGGTTCTCCATCTCAAGCTTCTGAGCAGAGGGTACAAATCTAGCTAGGAACAATCTTGAAAATTCCTCCATAGACACATCAGCAAGCTGCCTACCCACTAAGAGATGAAACTCCAATTCATCACACCACAGCCTCGCTTCCCCCGCCAAAAGAAAGGTCGCTATGGTGGTCTTCTGCCACTCCTCAGTTAACGCGGATATCAAGACCCTCTTTATCGAAGAGAGCTAGTCCTCAGCTTGAGCTGGCATTCCAGTCCCATCAAACACTGGGTGATGAAAGCCCATTACATACTTGAGCTGATTCTCCGTAGCTCTCCTCGGCTCTACCTGATCAACTACTGCGCCCTCCACCACTCTCGGCTCTGCCGCCCTAACTGGTTCTTGCTCATTCGCAGGAGGTGCGCGATGCATTTGCCCTATAGGTTGGGCATTTATCATTGTAAATACCGCCTCAGCCACCAACCTGATGGTTTCCGCTGAAGGAGGTGTTGTAGGCATGTCTCTCGGTGCACTACTTTCCGCCGATTGCGGATGATCTGACTTACCAGCACTGCTCCTAGCTGCCTATAGTAACAAAGACACACGATTAGATGATAAAAAAATTGCTAAAAGCAATCATTGGAACACTCAAATTCCCCAAAACAAGTGTATTTTTCATTCCTAAGTGGACATTCATGGGTTCTTTTTGATGTTATAACGATGACGCACACACGTGCTCACCACCCCTTAAAAGAATTCTCCCACGAATTCATTTAAGCCTGACCTTAACCAGAAGTCTGATACCAAATTGTAACACCCTCATCCGTCGCATGGCATATAACAGAAGGTCCAGCTGGAACCCGACGCCATATACCACAGACAGTCGGAAGGGTTACATAAGAATATCCAAACATTACAATTAAGACTACTCGTCCTACATATAGTATTCTAGTGGAAGCTTTTAAATAGTTGAAAGAAGCCAAATCTTAAATCCATAATCATGAATGTCCACATCCACACAACAGGAATGAAACCCAAATACACTGAAAAGGTACATGGCCTTATGGCCGTACAATAGTTCACTTAATAAATAGTGTTTTCCATACATCGGCTCGCAGGCCGGTCACACATGACAAAAGTAAAGTACAACTATTCGCTTTGGCCTTCTAGGGCCAGCACAGCAACATGGGCTCCAGCCCGCTATTTGATACTCGGCTCCGCAGCACCTGCAAGCACATTCCACTACACGGTGGCAAACAAAGCAACTGTCAGCCAAAAGCCGACCAAATTATAACGACCCCGCCCCTAAGTCAGGACGACGGTGCTCATTCCCTGCATTTTATTAGCCCAGCCAAACAATAAAGTGCAACTATATATTTCGCCACAGGTGTAGGCTCGCACGGCCAAACACCCCGTGCACTCAGGGCACATTAATGGGGAATCCGGTCAATTCTGTGGCTTCACCACCATCCACGCGATGGCAACAACATGAGCATTCAGCCTTTCTGACCACTGTCTAAGGCTCCCGACTATGCCAACGGCCAGTTCCCATCTATGGGTCTCTCGCACCGAACCACATAGCTCAGGTCCGATTCCACTTGCCCGTTGCTCGTACCTCCTAGTCAGTTTAAGTCCTACGCGCGGGCCAAGCTTCTATCAGATCCTAAAATTTCCAAACATCACATAACCCAGTTATGTTCAAGGTCGGTTCCCTGACCGCCAAGTTAGCAGAACAATGATTCCGCTTAGGTTTCCGGGTGCGCCTTGGAGCTAACCTCCAAGGATCCCTGCTGCAATCTATCGCGTAGAAACCCGAAAAACCCAAAGCACGGAGTCTTCTCCAGCAAAACATATCAAATACAACATCACCGATCTAGACCAACATGTTCGGGTAGGCTTCACACACAATGCCTATGTCCGTACTTCGATTTCGTACTCTAAATACAACACAAGGGGGACTATTCACATCAACCCCAAGGAACACCACACACTCACCGCACACTCACGGGAGCGGGATTCCCTATGCAGAAAGGAAGAGCTTCACATGCTCAATTAGAGAATCGTTACCCTTGTAGTCCGCTTTGGCGCCATGGAAAAACTACACGGATGGAAGTCTTCGTAACAAACTTTCCTCCATCGATCCGCTCTCAGATTTCAAAACGGTGCTCCGATGCTTCGCTGGCGGCTGGAATCCTCCTTCTTCTTCCTCCTCTCTCTAACACCTTGGAAAGAGAAAGCCTTAGAGAGAAATGAAGGATTAACTCACCTATTCCCGGCCTTAACAAAGCAGGAAACCATCTGGGCCGTTAGATCTTATTTAAAGAAAACAAACGGCTCAGATCTGCTAAAAAATCGCCAAACCTAGGCCGAACATGGCTTGGCACACGACCGTGTCCCAGGCTGTGTGCCTTGATCCAGGAATGATCGTCGAACACAGAGACTCACACGGGCTCAGACACGCCCGTGTCCCACCTGACACGCCCGTATCGGGTCTCTCGACACGCCCGTGACCAGGGGCGTGTCATATATAACCTCCACGGCAACGAACACGACCCAACTGAACATGGGTTGGGACACGGTTAGGCACACGCCCGTGTCAAATGACACGCCTGTGTCATTTAGCCGTGTTACTAGCTGTGTCCTTCTCGGGATTAAAACGGCTAAAACACCAGCCAGACACGGTCTTGGACACGCCCGTGTCCTAGGCCGTGTACCCTTATACCGGCAGCAAAAATCCCTTTTTATGCGACCAACTCAAATACATCTTTCGGGGCATTATATCTTCTCTATCTCATTTGCCTTAGGTACAAAAGTTTTGGTTTTTGGTGCACTCTTATAGTTATGTCCATGAATATAAGGACCATAACTCTTGAGTTCAATCTCTTCATAAGGTGCTTTGAAAATACTGACACCATAGTCTCAGGGACGGTTCCATCCCTGGTATCTCTTCTTGGGATCTACATAGGTAGGCCTAGAAAGATGACCATAGGATAACTCAAGGTCAAACTTGTTTGTAGGGAAGATAACCTTCCTAAACGAGGGTTGACCTAGTGGTGCCTTCGCCTTTTATTTGGCACTAGCTTTCATGGCAGCCTTACCTTTACCAGCTTTGTGTCCAAGACCATTACCCTTCTTCGGAGCCAAAAACTCATCAATCAGAGGGAGAATAGTCTTCGGCTTAGAGAAACTCTCAACAAGTTTTCTCTCCACCAAGAGCATTTCTTGTAGCTCATCATGATATTTCTCTTTTAGACTTAATATTTCAGCCGAGCTTTTCAATTCCTCTTGCAAGGAGCGAATTTCACTTCTGATAGGAGTCAATTCTGCAATTTTCTCCCTCAGGATTGTTTCCACTACCTTGAGAGAGCCAATCTCTTTGGCTTGCTTTTTGACTACCTTTCGACATTTGTTAAAAGCCTTCAAAAGGTTCTCATACTGAATTATTAACTCAGACTGGTCCTCTTCAGAAGAATAGCGTTCATGACTATTAGTGGATGTTTCCAATTCTAAGAGCATTGTGTGCGAGTTTACCTTCCCGCGATACTCAAAGTCACCAACTTGCTAGTCTGATTGAGTCATGAGCCCGACGTAGGCTTCTTCATTCTCTGAGCTTGACTCACTTGAGTCACTATCATTGAGAGTCTTGGACTTCTTGATGACGAAGCTCTTTTCTTCTTTTCTTTTGCCCTTGAAGGATCTTTTCTCCTCTTTATTAGAAACCTCCTTCTTTTTATGGGCATTCGACAATCATGTGACATGTCTTGTTGCACAAATATCACACAACGTCAGAGTAAGAAAGTTTGTTCTGTTTAGACTTGTACCTGTCCTCTCGGTTGTAGCTTTTTTTGGAGCGATCACTATCATGATGAGATTTTCTGAAATCAGATGAGGATGACTTATTCTTCATCTGTCTCCTCTTACTGAACAGTTTCTTGAACTGCTTAGATATTAGAGAGAACTCTCAATCCGATAGCTCAGAGCCAGATGTGCTAGGCTCAGAGTCTTCTAGAGTGTCTGGGGCACGAGTCCTTACTGGTGACACAGCTTTGGACTTTCTTGAACCTTCATCGTTTAGAGCTACCGACTTCGCTTTGCTGGAAGTCTGGTTGCTTTTCTCCTCCTTATTTCTGGTGTTCATCTGTCGTTTATAGGAGAGCAATTTCCCAAAGAGGTTCTGAGGGTCAGTATAAGGCAACTTCCCAAACTCCCCGATGGTAACCACTTTAATGCCACATTCCTTTGTCAGGGATCTAAGAAACTTGTCGTTTAGTTCGCCATTAGTGAAATTACGACCATAGTTCCTGAGGCCATTTACAATCTTAAAGAATTTCTTGAAGCTGTCAGGAATACTATCACTTGATCCTTGCTTAAATGCTTTGTATTCCCGATTCAGCAACTATCTACGGTCATCTCTGACTTCTTCTGTTCCTTCCATCATCACAACTAGGCAGTCTCACATTTCTTTGGAAGATTTGCAGTGGAATAGATTTTGAAGCATTGAGCCATCTGTTGCACTTGCGATGATGTTCTTTGCCTTCTTATCCAGAGAGACTAAGGAAATTTCATCCTTAGTGAAGTCCATCATCTTATTGGGGATCATGACTTCAGGATTCAGAGCTGATGGTG
The DNA here is from genome assembly GCA_039583875.1 of Platanthera guangdongensis. Lineage (NCBI taxonomy): Eukaryota > Viridiplantae > Streptophyta > Magnoliopsida > Asparagales > Orchidaceae > Platanthera > Platanthera guangdongensis. Next base: position 54,483,971 of record CM077150.1, read on the forward strand.
GAGTTGGTATGTAGGGTCCTTCTTCCATAATCTGGAATATTCTATGATCAGCAGCTTCCATGAAGAACCTTACTCATTCTTTCCACATGGGAAAGTTTTCTTTTGTGCATACTGATAGCTTCATAGAAGACATGTCTTTACTTCTTTCCATGGTTACTAGACAGAATCTCTTGATGCTAGAACAATGATTTTGTTCAAGGTATTAACCTTATATTGAACAAAATGCTCCTCTGATACCAATTGAAAGTGTCTAGCATCTACCTAAATCACCTAGAGGGGGGGTGAATAAGTGATGTTTGTGTCTTTTCGGGGAATAAAAATTACTTAGAAAATTATGAACACAAACACCGTGATTTATAGTGGTTCCCCGAGTTAGGTACGTCCACTTTCCCGCCTCGCCTATCTACCATGAAGGGCTAGATTCGGTTACTTCACCAATCTCAAATTTCCACAATCTTACACCTTGGAGCCTCAACTCCCAGAGACGATGCTCCTACCACTCGATCCATAACCAGATCTATGACTCGATCCACAAATGGTTTTACCACTCGATCCACAAACGGATCTACCACTCGATCCACAAATGGATCTACCACTCGGATAAAAATCTCCTACAAAAGTAAATGAATATTACACAATAATATTACAATCAAACTTATACTAGATTTGAAATCTTCAATCTGTCATTCTTCGAGAATAGTAGATCTTGAAATCGGTTGGAGAACACAGAATATGAAAACGTTGAAGATCTTGAATCTTGGCTTGAATCTTAGATTGACTCGATCTGGAGAAGTATAGATCTGTAGAGAGAGTAGTAATCCAGTTGTGTATGTCGAAGAAGATGAATCGTGCGCAGTAGTTTGTCGGCGACCGATCGAAAGGTAACGATGCGTACAAGAGAGGAGTCGATCGATTTCAGAAATTGGAATGTTTTCTAGGTTTGAATTGAGAGAAATAACACGATTAGATTGAAATGAGATGTCCCCTAGGTATTTATGGAGATCTCCTTGCTAGTGGTATCAAGAACCTTTCCAAAAATGAAACCTAGACAGCATTGTGCATGGCCAACCGAACCTGAACCAGAGTTTTGAAAACAAATTCAGAAAATGACCTAAGTCAAATTCGTCGAGTATCGCCGAGTATCACTAGTATACTCGCTGAATGGTTCTTGATATACGACGAATAAAACATAGAAGAAATTAGCTCAGGCCGACAAATCACTCAATGCCAAGGTGGAGACCATACTCAACAAATTCGACGAGTATCAGTTGGTATACTTGACGAATTCGTCGAGTATCGGCTAGCTCACTCGACGCACTCGATGCTTGGCCAAGTGATATACGGCGAAGGAGACTTCGAAAAATCTATAGAAGTAGCATCGAATGGACTCGACGAATTCATCATCTATCGTATAGTATATTCGACGAATTCAGCGAGTATCATTAGAAACATTCGACGAATTCGACGATATACACGATGAGACTCGACGAATTTTACTTTGCAGATTTTCCAATTCTAAGAGAATTTGCCCTAAGTACAAATGATGAATTCTACGAGTGTTGGAAGGAATATACGACGAATTCGACAAGTATCAACGAGTATAATTGACGAATTCGACGTGTATTCCTAACCATACTCGACGAATTGTACTTAGACAAATTACTGTCATTCTGATTCCAAGCCTTGTTCCTTCCTTAAACCTTCTCCTGTATTTGGCATAGAAGTACACCCTAATAGAGAGATTACACATGAGTTAACACCTTGGCCTACACAATGAAGGATTACATTATATAGTCCTGTGTTTACTGAGCCACTGTAATCTGACATTGATGTGTACTTAGGAATGGATACCTGCAAGCACATAACTCAAAAGGCAACATCAAATACAATCACAATTCATCTTAGCTTAACTAGACACTTCTTCATATCCAAGTTATTGTGGATACAATACCCAATACTCCACCGTAGTGAGAGATTGATTGTTGTATTTAGCTAGTGTTGGGTGTCAAGCATGTATCATGCTCATTGTACTAGATAGCTCCAAAAAAAATTATAGAGCTGAAGGTTCAGTTGCAAGATCTACTCGAACAAGGTTATGTATGCCCAAGTTCATCCACTTAGGGTGCACCAGTCCTCTTTAAGAAGAAGAAGGATGGAAGCTTGCTTTTATGCATTGATTGCCATGAACTAAATAAGCTGATTGAGAAGAACAAATATCTGATTTTGAGAATAGACTACTTATTCTATCAGATAGTTGGGTCGACTATGTATTTAAAACTAGACTTGAAGTTTTATTACTACTAGTTGAAGATGAATGATGGTGACATCCCCAAAATGGAGTTCAGTACTTGTTACGGGCACTACGAGTTAACGGTAATGTCATTCGGCCTCTTGAATGAACCATCGATATTCATAGACTTGATGAATAGAATGTTCTGGGAGTATTTGGACTGACTCATAACATCATCATCGATGACATATTGGTTTACTCGCATAATGAAGAGGCGTATATAGGTCACCTACGCATAGTTTTGAGCACCTTGAGGAGGAATCAGTAGTATGACAAGTTCTCCAAGTATGCACTTTGTCTATCTTCAGTGGCATTCCTTATCCATGTGGTTAGTGGAGAGGGTATCATAGTGGATCTATCAAATATAGTGGCAATCTAAGAGTGCCCTGTGTTGAAAAAGTGGTGGAAGTTCAAAGCTTCTTGGGACTTGCTAGCTACTAAAGGAACTTCTTCAAAAACTTCTTGAGGATCTCACTTCCTCTCACTAGATTGACTAAGAAGGAGTAGAAGTTTGTTAGTCTCCAGAGTGTATGCGAGCTTTTGAGGAGCTAAAGAGCACTCTGACCACTGTGCCCATTTTATGTTCGCCATGTGGTATAAAAGGCTACGAAGTATGTCATGACATCTCAGGAAGCAACTTTGCTTGCGTTCCTGACCAATTTGGGATGGTGATTGCATTTGTCTTCCGCTAATTGAAAGTACATGAGAGAAACTACCTAGTCCAATACTTGGAGTTGGTGACCGTAGTGTTCACTCTTAAACTATGACAACAATACTTGTATGTCATAGAGATCGACGTATTAATAGACCATAAGAGACTGAAATACCCGTTAAATCAGAAGGAGTTGAATATACGACAAAGAAGATTGATTGAGTTTCTTAAAAACTACACCTTCGAAATTCATTACACTCGCAGAAAGGAAAATGTTGTTGTAGATACTTTGAGCAGGAGGGTTCCTATGCAAACAAATTGGATTTTGTTGCATGATGACTGTCTAATCAGTGATCTGGAGTTCCTTGAGATCACTTGTGTCAATAGGAGGATAATGGATATGGCATGGTTGAACTGGACAGAGGTTCAATACGACCTTTTGGATTAAGTATGATAGGCTTTGGAGCTTTGACAAGAGCGTGAAGCATTATGTTGAAGAGATCGTGGATGGTTCAAACACTGAGTTCTCCTTCGAAGATGGTCTACTTTGAAAGGGTAACAGATTATGCATCCCTAGTTTTAGAAAACTACGAAAGGATTTGATGTCGAATCTCACTTTATACAGTGTTCGATTCACTAGGGGATCACAAAAAAGTGTATGGATATGAAGAGTCTCTTCTGGTGGTCGGGCTTGAAGAAACACATTACCTTCTCTATGTCAAGGTGTCACAGTTGTACATTAGTGAAGGTAGGATGTCAAATGCTCGGTGGATTTCTGAAATATTTTCCAATTCCAGAATGGAAGTTTTGCAATATCTATATATTTTGTATACGGATTATTGAGGTCGCAACGTGGAAGAAACACCATTTGGGTGATAGAAAATCTTTTTAACAAAGGCATCTCACTTCATTTCGAACTGGAAGGATGACTCTGTAGAGAAGTTAGCAAAGTTATATATTGATAACGTCATATGATATTATGACTTTGCCCATAGCATCGTGATTGATCGTGATGGGCGTTCCCCATATCATAACATTCCACTAGCTATTAATTACCAAGATAAAGCCTAACATGATCTTCCTCCCACCAATAGATGAGCATATCAAGAGTACCAATAGTGATATGGAATATGTGCTTCGAATGTGTGTCGTGAACTTCAAAAAGCAATGGGAGGAGCACCTCTATATGATTGAATTTTCCTACAATAATATATTCCAAGTGAGCATTCGATCAAATGGAGCCCTTTGAGGCCCTATATGGTAGGAAGTGTCTTACACTTCTATCTTGGTAGAAATGATTTACATGAAGTTGTTAAAGTGGATAGAGGTTGAAGAGGAAAATACGTCGATTCAGGCAATATAGGAGTGGATGCTAATTACCCAGGATAAACAAGTAATGTACTATAATGCAATGCACCAAAAATTGAGTTTGTCATTGGTGATTAGGTTTACTTGATGATAATGCCATTCATGGGGGTATCAAGGATAAGTTAATTGAGAAATCTAAGTACAAGGTACCTTGGTCAGTTTGAGGTTACAGAGCACATTAGTGAAGCTGCCTACCAACTTGCTCTATCTTTGAAGCTGGGCGACCTACATGATGTATTCCACTTATATGTATTATGAAATGTGGTGGAAGAGGATACTCACATTATTTTAGTCGACAAGATTCCAGTTGATGGTCGGCTAATGATGAAAGTCATGCCCATTCATATCAAAGACACTGAAGTCTGACAATAGCAAAATAAATTTATCAAAATTTTCAAGATTCGATGGGATAATTGCATATGCGAGAAGCTCTCGTGTCAGTGAGAGTAAACCATGCTTGGGGAATACCCTGAGCGATTTCCCTAAGGAACAATTTAGTTTTGTGTACTTTCCTATTCTTTAAATTTCAGGACAAAACATATGTAAGGAGCTTAAGAGCCTTAAAGATGTCCCATGGAGGTTTGGAATTAATTGGGTATGATTATGAGGACTTTTGGAGCCTTTCAGGGTGTACACGGCCTGGGACATGGTTGTGCCCCTAGCCGTGTCAATAATTCTAAAGGCTAGGAGAAGCAGAAAAGTGGATACGACCTAGTATATAGGCATGTGCATGGCCATGTTCCATCTTTTATAGCCTATTTAAAGACAATGATGGTCATAGCTTGTTGGCATAAATAAGTGTGTAGCCCTGTCAATGGACATGCTCTAGAATATGGCCATGTACATAGCAGTGTACAGCCTCTGGTTAAAGACTTGTGAGTTTTCTGTCTGAAGACCTATACGACCTGACATATGGATGTGTGTATACTCGTGTAGATTGACATAACGTGGGATAAAGGCATGTTCACGTGTGCAGCTCCTGGTTATTAAGTTAAGTGACATGTCTTGGCATATCATCGTGTGCCTAGATGTTTTCAGGACCAGAACTCAATTTCAATATGAAATATGGGACTTTGGATGAGGTCATCTAAGATATAAGGGTTGAGATCAACCAGGTTGGGAAAGAGGGGAGTTGACCTCATTTCAATTTTAAGTTTTTCACTCTAAGGGTGATAAATAAGAGAGGCAAGGAGGAGAAAGAGGAAGGAGATCCCGCCATTAGAGGAACTCTGAAGCCAAAGTGAAATCAAGAGTTGAGTTTGAATTCATGGAGAGGAACCAATTGAGGTCATTTCTAATTGGATAAATCTTTGATTCATGACGCCAAAGTGAAATCTAAAGGTAACAATCCTTCTTACAGATTGCAGGATGTTTTTTTTGTAATTCATATTTTAATATGCTTGCATAAGAAGAGTCTCCTTCCCATATGAATCCCATGTTGATTATGTTTGTCCATGATATATATTTATTGGAAAAAACCCCAAAGATTTAACATAACAAATTATTTATAAGTGATTTTACTTTATAGAAAAATTATCCATGTTGTATAGTGAGAGTAATATTGTCATTAGAAGTACTACGAAGTCAATCCCAATCAATGTGAGAAGAAGGCAAGCTGAAAATAGGAAGAAAATCTGTCAAGTTAAAGATGTGTCGATTAGAAATTGGTGCAATGTTGAATGGAAGTAGATGTATCTCCGACTGGATTTCGATGCATTCTCTGCATTAAAATTGACGTCTCTTCAAAGCAGAAATCGATGCATACGTCAATAATTAATCGATGTAACATCAAATATTCAATACAGTTGAAATATTCTTATTCTAAAAAAGAATTTGATGCTCCTTCTATTAGAACTTTACGTAGCGACGAAATACATCCAGAAAGAAAATTACAGAAGATTTGTTTCGTGTTATTTGAAGAATTTGATTAAGGAATTCTTTTGAAACTTAAAGAGCTATTACAAGAGTTTCTTTGGAAAGAAATTTCGAAATAATTTGTTGGGAACAATGCCTACAATGTTCCTGATTTGAAGTAGTTCTCATAATATAGATGAATACATTTGTATTTGATGTGTGTGTTTCTTGTTGTGATTAAATCTGGTAAATATTAGTACAAGCCCAACATAGGGCTAGACTTAGTGTCATCTGACATGGTCTTGCCAAGATAATCCCTCATTGTGCAAGACACCATGTCGACCTAAGTTTTAGACTATGTTAGACCTGATATTTACTCTTAAAGAGCCAAATAAACAAAGTCTAAAAGGTTCTGTAATGAAAAAAAGTGTGTGTTAAAAGAAAGAAAGACTTGGTAAATCGCATAGAAGGGTCAAGTGCATCTGGCTAGAAGAACCATAAAGACAAAATTTTGTTAAGTATAAATTCAACAGGAGATTAGGGAGATCATACAGAACTATTAAAATAGTTCATGCTGATGCACTTAGAATGCAAAGTCTGTGAAGATTTGAATTTAGATCAAGACATTCGTACAAAAGAATTAATGCATTTGTGTAGATAATAACTTACATAAAACTGTTGTAAAGATTCATCTACATTACCTACGTAATCCAATAGATAGCTCTAAGTGATTCGATTAGAAGCTCCTTAAAGATCAAGGCTATGGTGAAGTCACGAAGGAAGAATATTCTGGCTAAGCTATCTCGACTAAATCATTTAGAACAGATGGGGAGACAGAAGGTTTGTATATAAAACTTTCCTAAGTCTAGATTCGACCTGATGCTCTCTATTTGACTTGAAGAAGTAAGGTTTACATGGAAAAGTATTCTTAGTCCATATTTGGCTGAAAGGAGCCTTGAAAAGGATTTCGACTTGAAGAATATGGATGAATATGCATAATGCAAAGATTCATCGTGATATTAAGGTATTCGACTGAATGTAAATAAGGTTCGACTTGATTGCACTATCAAGAAAAATGAGCAACTTTGACTAGTAGTCCATCATTTGAGCAGAAGTGGTCCTAAAGGAGAAATTCGATTGAACATGAACAATTAGACTAGATATCAATTCGAATAACGTGCATGCCTGGATTCAAATTAAAGCACTATTTTTTGGCTTAAAGTAAATTAATGTCAAAGCAAAAAGGGCCAATCAGTTCTGTCCTTTATAGAAAAAGATTTATAACAAAAGATGTCCTAGATTCAACTGTTGGAGTTTTGTGCATATAAAATAAAGCAGACATGAACAGGAAACCCTAATCGATTGAAGAAAGTTTGAGCTTTTCAGCCACTAACTTTTTGAATCAGTTTTTTTGCATCCAGAAGCTCAAGTTTTTGAGAAGGAAAAATAAAAAAGAAAATCATTTTCTTCTAAAGTATTAGAATCAATTCATGTTGTTGAAGTCAATTCAAGACTAATATATATTAGCAAGAAGAAGGTCCTCTAGAACTGCAAAGTATATTACTTTCTCTAAAGAAGTTTTCACGCAAGCCTTATGTTGGAAGATTTGTAAAAAAGTAATCAAGAACAACTAGTTGAGTCTATAAAAAGTTTTGCAACAAAACTTGTTAAAAGCAATATGATCTCTATGAGATCTAAGTTGGAGGATACTTTGTGATTTTAGATAGGAGACTTTGTCTCTGAGGTGTTGGGTCTTTGTGACCTGAGTTAGGAGTTCAGTTTATGCCTCTGAGGTAGAAGATTTTGTCTTTGGGGTAGGATCCTATGTGGATCTTAAGTAGGGTCCTAGTGACCCGAGGTAGGAGGCTAGTCAATGCCTTTGAGGTAGGAGACTTGGTCTCTGAGTTATATGATCTGCGGATCAAAGATCTTATTAAAGTTTTGTCGAAGCTAGATTAGCAAAGAGGGAAAGTGGATGTACCCAACTTAGGAAACCACCATAAATTTCTTTGTGCTTGTACTTTGTTTGGATTGTGCTGTGTCTTAACTTTTAATTTTCGCAAAATAACTTAAAAGGCCAAAAACTATCCACCCTTAAGTGTGTAGCGTCATTCCTTTAGTTTCTAGTGGAATTAGAGGGAGGTTGTTAAAGAAGAAGATTAACAACTTAAACAGATCTTACCCTGGGGATAATAGTCTACTCACAACCTCTATTCGACAAAATTTTAAGGAGTCAGGCTGATTGATGATGCCAATCAGGCATTCATAGAATATTGCAATCAATAAGGGGCGGATAAAGATGTTTATAGAAACATGTAATCCAATAACTTCTAGCTTCAACAATAGTGAATGGTAGAATGACTCTCATCCAGCTAAAAAAGGGATAAGAGCAAAATTATCTAGTTTAGACAGTGAGTCTGAATAAGGAAACTATTATGGGCTCATGGCTATAATGGATGATGAAAGGCAGTATGATCCATATACTATATAAGTATGCATAAGTGTTGGTAAAATTATCCTCAATGTTCTATGATTTGGAGAAGTACATCTCTCAATTTTAATTACATCTTGTATTTTGTCATGACCCGTCTCGACAGAAGTCAGAGTGCGCTTCGGGCGGGCCATAATGCCATAGGCATGGGCGAAAAGAAAACCATGTCTACTAAGGCGGATGCAGAGAACACTGAAAATAGTTTTAAAGTAGTTATTTTTGGGAAAAACATGTTTTTTTTATTATGCGGAAGCTTTCAAAGTTTTAAATGCATATGTATTTTGTAAAATTCATGTTTTACAGGCTACTACTATAATTTTCATGTCATTATGACGCAACAGAGAGTGCACATGCATTATATTCAGATTCTAGTACATAAATATTTATATAACCTAGCAGTTGTCCATGATATCAGAGAAAATGGCTGATTGTAATTATTACATAAAAGACTTATTTGACAGAAAAAGAAAGGTAAACATAGAACCTGAAACCTGAAGCAGACTGCGCTCGAGGACCTGGCAGAGCTGACATGAAAGCTAAGGCAATTCCAAAACACAAAGGAAAAGCCACAGAACATTGAAATATTGAGCAAAGTAAAGTACAGAATGGTACTAGAAGCAGAAAAGTACGAGTACCAGATTCTCATGAAGCAAAACTATCCGGGACAAACAAACAAAAAGCTAAACAGATCAAGTTAGTTAATTAGACTACTTTGGAGAATAGCCTAAAATTATTCATGTAATAGGTTGTAAGCTGTGATCGATGATGGGTGTAGGTGCTATAGCGGACTCACGTGGCTCACGATCAGATCTGAGTGTAAGTCTTATCGAAAAAGTAATCCTTCTTGTCGTGACCATGCTAACAGACAGATGCTATAGCGGACGCACATAGCTATTCTCCGAAGTAGTCTATATACAGAATGAGCAAGGCATTTTTCCAGATTCTCATTGGTGTTCAATTCTTCCTAAGTGGGGGAGAATGTAACAACCCATTTTTAACATATATAATAATAATTATATTAAAATAAAACCTAATCTAATTCCTACCTAACCCGAGCCACCCCCCCTCCCCCCTCATTCTTTTATTCCCGCAGCCCGATCCTATCTCTGTTCTTATCCCATCCGCTCCTGCTGACTCGCGCATCCCGCCGGCTCCCGCATCCAGCCGATTTCTGCCTCCCGTCTCCAGCTAGCCGCACGCAGGTCATCACCGCCTCCTCCTGATCCAGGCGCTGCCTCCTCCGGCTTCTCCCCCTCTTTCTTTGGTCGACAGCTTCCCCCCCCCCCTCCGATGCTAGGGCTAGCGGCCTCCTGCTCCTCTAGAGGCCGACTGCTCCCTTATCTCTTTCTCATAGGGTCGGCAACGCCTCCTCTTCGTCGATCAGCAAAGGCAGCCACCTCCCCTTCCCTCGGTAGCCCTCTTCCTCTCCGATTGGGCCGATTTTGCAAGAAGAGCGCCTAAGGTTTTCTTCCCTCTCTTCTTTGGGCCCAGATTTGGTTCCTATTGCATCATTCATCGCTCCTTAACGGTTCGTGAAGCAAATCCCTCTCCGAATTAGGGTTTCCCCTAACCCAAGTATCGCCAACTCCCTGCTTCTACGTGGTATCTCTTCGCCCCTCACCTTTGAGGGAGGTAAATTTCTTAGCCCTCTCCTATCTGAGGCTGCGATAATTTATTGTGTGTGCTAGCATTAGAGTTTTTGATATCTCATTGTCGCATATGCTTGTGTTTCAGCAGGTCTGATATCAAGTTTTCCGATTTTGCTTGTGCCTCAATTTGGTCTCCTCCGTCAGCTTCAGCTTCTTTGAGACAAGTAGAGATCACCTCTCTCTTGCAAACATTGAACTTAATTGTTTTGTCTGATCATATATTTATATGAATTAACCTTTGATAGCTTGTTTTGTTAGTTAAATTTAGGCATTGAATCATTTATTATACTTGTTCCTAGTTTGAGGTTCACGCGATAGAATTAGCACGAGTCGTGAATTTAAATAATGATATTTGAGTAAGAGACAAGTTAGTGAATGATAGTTAATTGGATATTCAATTTGAGGATTTACATTTTTTTTATGAATAAATTGAGGACATTAAGCTTGAGTACGAGCATTAATAGATTTGAATGATCATTGTTAAGACTCCTGATTACGGATTTAAAGATGGTTTAGTTATGTCACGCTCGTACCGTACACACTTTTGAATTGGAAAATCACATTTATAACAAATTATGGATAACAAATATATGTTTGATGATTTGATATCATGCTCGGTAGTGAACACATGTTTTTCTCGGAAGATAACTGTGCCCTAGAAATTGTTAACCTAGGCGAATTTTTGACATCTCCGATCCAATACACTTCAAATTACCTTTGCTTTTTACTCGAAAAATTTTCCGATCTCTGATGTCTGTCTGGTTTCTGATGTCTGTCTGGTTTCTGATGTCTGTCTGGTTTCTGATGTCTGTCTGATTGTAAGACTCGAGTAAAAAACTTATTTCCAATATGATCTTTCTCGTTGACGTGAATCTGTATCACGATCTGAAGTTTCCTCTCATAATATTGTCATAAAATAATATGATAAATAATCTCGTATGAAACACAAAAACAAATCCGTGGTTGTATACGAGTCCTTGAACTATAGCGTCTAACTGGGCATCTGTCTGTTGGCATGGTCACAGCAAGCAGTATTACTTTTCCGATAAGACTTGCACTCAGATCTGATCGTGAGCCATGTGCGTCCGCTATAGCACCTACACCCTTCATCGATCACAGCTTACAACCTATTACATGAATAATTTTAGGCTATTCTCCGAAGTAGTCTAATTAACTAACTTGATCTATTTAGCTTTTTGTTTGTTTGTCCCGGATAGTTTTGCTTCATGAGAATTTGGTACTCATACTTTTCTGCTTCTAGTACCGTTCTGTACTTTACTTTGCTCATTCTGTTTATTTCAATGTTCTGAGGCTTTTCCTTTGTGTTTTGGAATTGCCTTAGCTTTCATATCAGCTCCGCCAGGTCCTCGAGCCCAGTCTGCTTCAAGTTTCAGGTTCTATGTTTTCCTTTCTTCTTCTGTCAAATAAGTCTTTTATGTAATAATTGCAATCAGCCATTTTCTCTGATATCATGGACAACTGCTAGGCTATATAAATATTTATGTACTAGAATCTAAATATAATGCATGTGCACTCTCTGTTGTATCATAATGACATGAAAATTATAGTAGTAGCCTGTAAAACATGAATTTTACAAAATACATATGCATTTAAAACTTTGAAAGCTTCCGCATAATTAAAAAAACGTGTTTTCCCAAACATAACTACTTTAAAACTATTTTCAATGTTTTCTGCATCCGTCTTAGCAGACATGGTTTTCTTTTCGCCCATGCCTGTGGCATCACGGCCCGCCCGAAGCGCACTCTGACATATCTCGAGACGGGTCGTGACAGTTGGTTTCGGAGCCAGGTTTGTTTTAAAAGATAAAGTATTTTGTAATTATCAAATATTTTGAACTTTATTATAAAATAAATAAATAAATATATATAAGCATACATCATTGCTTCACTCAGCTTGTCATTATTTGTTATTCGCGGCTGAAACACGCACACACTCACTCATAAACTTGAGTAGTATACACACGAATGTTAAGGGGTTATGGGCAAACTTAACATTTTTGTGCATATGAATTTCCACTAGGATATACACCGCTTGCGAATATTAAATTGTATGGGCGGTTTAATATTTTCAAGTGCGCTGGCATTAGAGTCCTAATATGCATGACATGTTAAGTGATATAGGCCTTAACATGGCATGTGTATCCATTCATTTGCATGCATATCATAAATCATTGCACGAGTGTTAAGCCAAGAACAACAATAATGATTGTACACACATGGATTTACTATCTGCTTGACATCGCACATATTCACATTGTTGCACTTGCATGATTATTGCCTAGAGTTGTCCAATGAAAATGTTGTAATTATTACATAATTTACGTACTTGACACTAGAGAATGTGTTAATCTCTAAATTCAACACCCCAATATTCGTAATTAGTCCTTCCTGTTTCGCGCGTCTGTCAATCTTATATGGTCATCCTGTATCCCCTTCCTAGTTAGCTTCTGAGTGTCAGTGAGAAATGAGTTTCTTTTTGTGAATTGCTCCGCTGTATTTCTTCAGCGTTGATTTGTGTTCTTCCATCTCTGTGATTATTCGCTTCGTGCAAGAACTTTTCTCGCTCTCGGATTCTCGAGTCTTAACTTTCAATTTTGAGCTAACTGAAGCAATTTTTGTGCTCCTTGAAGTCGATCTTTCGCGTCTATCCGAGCCCTCTATGACTAAAGAGTTCTCCTGTGAACTTGAATCCGATCTTAGTAAGCCTCTGCGCTTGTTCTCCTCTCGGTTTCTTTGTATTCATAGTTAACTTCTATGCCTTGTAGATTCCGGCTGTATCACCGTGGCGCCATGGGTCCTCCATGGGTTGCTGGTGGGCCGAGCGACGCTAGGGTTCCTCCCTAGGTCGTTACTATAAAGTGCCTTGATCTGCAAACCTTGTTGGATGAATGTCGTCTGAATCTTCGTTCTTTTTGACCCTATTTAGAGTTTCTCAGGGAAGTTTCGGGACGAAACTTCCTAAGTGGGGGAGAATGTAACAATCCATTAATAATTATATTTAAATAAAACCTAATCTAATTCCTACCTAACTCGAGCCCCCCCCCCCCCCCTCGTTCTTTTATTCCCGCAGCCCGATCCCGTCTCTATTCTTATCCCATCCGCTCCTGCTGACTCCCGCATCCCACTGGCTCCCGCATCCAGCCGATTGCTGCCTCCGGTCTCCATCCAGCCGCATGCAGTTCGTCGCCGCCTCTTCCTGCTCCGGGAGCCACCTCCTCCGGCTTCTCCCCCTCTTGCTTTGGTCGACAGCTTCCCCCCCCCCCTCCGATGCTAGGGCTGGCGGCCTCCTGCTCCTCCAGAGGCCGACTGCTCCCTTCCCTCTTTCTCCTAGGGTCGGCAAGGCCTCCTCTTCGTCGATCAGCGAAGGCAGCCGCCTCCCCTTCCCTCGGCAGCCCTCTTCCTCTACGATTGGGCTGATTTTGCAAGAAGAGCGCCTAGGGTTTTCTTCCCTCTCTTCTTTGGGCCCGGATTTGGTACCTATTGCATCGTTCGTCGCTCCTTGACGGTTCGTGAAGCAAATCCCTCTCCGAATTAGGGTTTCCCCTAACCTAAGTATCGTCAAGTCCCTGCTTCTACGTGGTATCTCTTCTCCCCTCACCTATGAGGGAGGTAAATTTCTTAGCCCTCTCCTATCTGAGTCTGCGATAATTTATTGTGGGTGCTAGCATTAGAGTTTTTGATATCTCATTGTCGCATATGCTTGTGCTTCAGCAGGTCTGATATCAAGTTTTCCGATTTCGCTTGTGCCGCAATTAGGTCTCCTCCGTCAGCTTCAGCTTCTTTGAGGCAAGTAGAGATCACCTCTCTCTTGCAAACATTGAACTTAATTATTTTGTCTGATCTTATGTTTATATGAATTAACGTTTGATAGCTTGTTTTGTTAGTTAAATTTAGGCATTGAATCATTTATTATACTTGTTCCTAGTTGGAGGTTCACGCGATAGAATTAGCATGAGTCGTGAATGTAAATAATGATATTTGAGTAAGAGACGAGTTAGTGAATGATAGTTAATTGGATATTCAATTTGAGGATTTACATTTTGTTTGATGAATAAATTGAGGACATTAAGGTTGAGTACGAGCATTAATAGATTTGAATGATCATTGTTAAGACTCCTGGTTAGGGATTTAAAGATGGTTGAGTTATGTCACGCTCGTAGCGTACACACTTTTGAATTGGAAAAATCACATTTATAACAAATTATGGATAATAAATATGTGTTTGATGATTTGATATCATGCTCGGTAGTGAACATATGTTTTTCTTGGAAGATAACTGTGCCCTAGAAATTATTAACCTAGGCGAATTTTTGACATCTCCGATCCAATACACTTCAACTTACCTTTGCTTTTTACTCGAAAAATTTTACGGTCTCTGATGTCTGTCTGGTTTCTGATGTCTGTCTGGTTTCTGATGTCTGTCTGATTGTAAGACTCGAGTAAAAAACTTATTTCCAATCTGATCTTTCTCGTTGAAGTGAATCTGTATCACGATCTGAAGTTTCCTCTCATAATATTGTCATAAAATAATATGATAAATAATCTCGTATGAAACACAAAAAACAAATCCGTGGTTGTAAGCGAATCCTTGAACTGTAGCGTCTAACTGGGCATCTCTCTGTTGGCATGGTCACGGCAAGCAGGATTACTTTTCCGATAAGACTTACACTCAGATCTGATCGTGAGCCATGTGCGTCCGCTATAGCACCTACACCTTTCATTGATCACAGCTTACAACCTATTACATGAATAATTTTAGGCTATTCTCCGAAGTAGTCTAATTAACTTACTTGATCTGTTTAGCTTTTTGATCATACTGCTCATTCTGTTTACTAATTATATTAGACTATTCTGTATATAGACTACTTCGGAGAATAACCATGTGCGTCCTCTATTGCATCTGTCTATTGGCATGGTCACGGCAAGCAGGATTACTTTTCCGATAAGACTTGCACTCAGATCTGATCGTGAGCCATATGCGTCCGCTATAGCACCTACACCCTTCATCGATCACAGCTTACAACCTATTACATGTATAATTTTAGGCTATTCTCTGAAGTAGTCTAATTAACTAACTTGATCTGTTTAGCTTTTTGTTTGTTTGTCCTGGATAGTTTTGCTTCATGAGAATCTAGTACTCATACTTTTCTGCTTCTAGTACTTTTCTGTACTTTATTTTCCTCAATATTTCAATGTTCTGAGGCTTTTCCTTTGTGTTTTGGAATTGCCTTAGCTTTCATGTCAGCTCCGCCAGGTCCTCGAGCACAGTCTGCTTCAAGTTTCAGGTTCTATGTTTACCTTTCTTTTTCTATCAAATAAGTCCTTTATGTAATAATTGCAATCAGCCATTTTCTCTGATATCATGGACAACTGCTAGGCTATATAAATATTTATGTACTAGAATCTGAATATAACGCATGTGCACTCTCTGTTGCACCATAATGACATGAAAATTATAGTGGTAGCCTGTAAAACATGAATTTTACAAAATACATATGCATTTAAAACTTTGAAAGCTTCCGCATAATAAAAAAAACATGTTTTCCCAAAAATAACTACTTTAAAACTATTTTCAGTGTTCTCTACATCCGCCTTAGCAGACATGGTTTTCTTTTCGCCCATGCCTGTGGCATCACGGCCCGCCCGAAGCGCACTCTGACTTCTGTCGAGACGGGTCGTGACAAAATACAAGATGTAATTAAAATTGAGAGATGTACTTCTCCAAATCATAGAACATTGAGGATAATTTTACCAACACTTATGCATACATATGTAGTATATGGATCATACTGCCTTTCATCATCCTATTTTCATATTACACAAAGGAAAAGCCTCATAACCCACAGGTCCCAGGATCGAAACCTGGCTCTGATACCAACTGCCATGACCCGTCTCGACAGAAGTCAGAGTGCACTTCGGGCGGGCCGTGATGCGACAGGCATGGCTGAAAAGAAAACCATGTCTGCTAAGCCAGATGCAGAGAACACTTAAAATAGTTTTAAAGTAGTTATTTTTGGGGAAAACATGTTTTTTTTATTATGCGGAAGCTTTCAAAGTTTTAAATGCATATGTATTTTGTAAAATTCATGTTTTACAGGCTACTACTATAATTTTCATGTCATTATGATGCAATAGAGAGTACACATGCATTATATTCAGATTCTAGTACATAAATATTTACATAGCCTAGCAGTTGTCCATGATATCAGAGAAAATGACTGATTGCAATTATTACATAAAAGTCTTATTTGACAGAAAAAGAAAGGTAAACATAGAACCTAAAACTTGAAGCAGACTGTGCTCGAGGACCTGGCGGAGCTGACATGAAAGCTAAGGCAATTCCAAAACACAAAGGAAAAGCCTCAGAACATTGAAATAAACAGAATGAGCAAAGTAAAGTACAGAACGGTAATAGAAGCAGAAAAGTATGAGTACCAGATTCTCATGAATGAAAAGTTACCCGAGCACATGGCTATTCTCCGAAGTAGTCTATATCTGAAAAGTAATTAGACTATCCGCCGCAGTAGTCTAATTACACTAACTTGATCTGTGTAGGTGCTATAGCGAACGCACATGGCTATTCTCGGAAGTAGTCTATATCATATGTTAAAAATGGGTTGTTACATATTTGATGTAAATTTGTTGAGATATATATATGTTTAATATTTCATACTGCAAGTTAATATTATTAGGTTAGAAGATCGGTTTAGACCATAAGTGAACTTGATTATAACTCTGAAAGGTGTAAGTGCAATATAGTTAACTTCAAGACTATACCATTTTGATGAGTAAAGAAGACACAATGATACTATTGTGATAGAAGGTGATACGTTCGAAATAGGTATACGTAAATTACGCAAGTGCACGTGTCAGATCATGTAATAAAATGAGAATAGAGATTGTTCCCATGAGGAAGTGACTAATCTAACGCTTGCAAGTACTAACTCAACCTTTTCATTAATTAAATTTAATTAATTAGGGATTTTGTTGAATTGATTTAAAAATACTACTAAAATAAAATGATACTATTCTACGAGAATAACTTTTTATCAATATGGAGAAATAGTCTTGTATTTTGATTTACTATGTTTATTGCGAAGAATGATTTAGAATAATGGCTTATGAAAATATTTGATTAGTTTATCTTGCAGTGATTTTAAAGTAGAACTTTGTATCTATTGATACCAAAAACCATTATATTCTTACTTTCCCTTGTTTTCTCTAACTAAGGTGAAATGAATAATAATAAAAAAACTAATGTTGCTAGCATGAAAGTGACATTTCATTCTTCCTTTGCTTGCTATGTTGAATTTATGATGCACTTACATCTCTCCTCCCTCGGACCTTGAAATGCAGTAAAATACAAAAACTTTGTTTAAGAAAACCCACGTCACTCCTCTCTTGAATCTCACAACATAGAAAGAAAATCTTCACCAAAATACTAACATCTCTCCTCTCTCGAATCTTGAAGCGCAATACGTGATGAAGAACCAAAATTTCATTAAAAATCATAAACCAACAAAGATAAATCAATAAAAATTCATAGGATTTAAAAGAATTTCATCATCACAACATACATAGTACTTTCATCATACAAGACTAAGGAAAATTAGTTATTGCTTGAGGAAAACAACACGTAATTTAAATGATCTTACAAGACATGTTGATTAAAATCAAATGTCGCGGGAATTCTATGCCAGATTTCTTCTTTCTCCTCTAGTTGTTCCTCCTCCCAATTGATGATGAATCCCCCTGCCTATGATGGCCGAAATCCCCTATAAATATCCTCCTTGTGCTGGCCAAAATTCCCTAAATCAGCCCCTCTAATTTGATTCAAACGTGAGATCTCAAAATCTTTTTCCTTTTATCTAAATTTTCCTCTTTAATGGAAAAATATTTGGAATAGAATATGATTGCTTTTCTAGTAGTAATACACTATTTTAAGATGATATTTTGCTCTTTTATTTCATGCCAAAACAAAACAAGACTCCTCATATTCGAATTTGTAAATGACGCCAAATTCTGAATTTAAATTTTGAATTTTTAGATTCCAGCATGTTGCAACAACACTGCATTAACTTTTCAGGATTTTGTGTTGTTTTGTCTCAACTTCAAATTCTCCAGTACTTCTGCAATAAAAACATAAGATAATGATATTATTAAGAACTTTAACCAAATATAAATTTAATCTCATTTTATTAGATTTTTAACCCATTTTTCTTAATTATATCAACCATAAAGTCCATGAAAGTGGACTAAAATAACTTCTTTTTAAGAAGTTTTAGAAGGCTCCACACAACACGGTCATTGTGTTAGCAATAGAAGGAGCAATTTTCCAGCACAATATACAATATCGTTTTGTCAGAAGTATTCACAAAATGATATCGTCTTTATTGCGATATTACTATTGTGTTCTCTAGAAAGGCAGAATTTCAAAGTTAGTTGAGGTTCCAAAAGTAAATGTCGCATCAATCGCCTCTATAAAGTGTATTGGCGTGATGTGATCAAAGTTTTGACCATTTGAGAAGTCATAGGTATAAAAGTGAAGAAAGGGTCATCAAACACTAATGCTCAAAAGCTTTGACAATGGAAAATAATCCAGAGTTTTCATAAAGTGAAGCTATCCCCAAAAAGGCAATAGAACAATGCATCAAGCTTTTCTGCAGAAGAAGAAGCTGAGAAAGTCAAGTTTCAATGAAAAGAAATCTCTCATCTCCTGAGAGAAAGAAGACTTCCTCATACAACATACTTTGGCACTAATCTAGTTTTAAAGGCAAATCCATAGATTGATGTAGTGTTATTATAAAAGAAGGCTTTTTCTCTGGAAATCATAAGAAGACTGAGAATAAAATCTTTGTTGAATCAATTTCTATAATCTTTTTATAAACTATTATTGTATAAGATCTCTAAGATCTGAGTTGTAGGAGTGAGATCACTCTGAGTGTCGAACTGTGTTGTCAGCCTAAGTGTAGGGCTGTATAGAAGGCCTGAGTGTAGGACTCTGTTATGATTCTAAGGTAGGATCTTGTATAGATCTGAGTAGGATTCAAGGAGTGAATCTGAGGTAGGAGACCAGCTGGGTCTCTGAGTTGTGGGAGTTCTTGCACTCTGAGGTGGGGTTGTGGACAGCCTGAGGTAGGACTTTGATGAAGCTAAGGTAGGGTCTTCCTGAAGAGCTGAGGTAGGATTTCGAGGAATCTGAGGTATAAGATCTTTGATTTGAGAATTAGGAGGAGTTTGCCAAGTCTAGCACACTGTTAGATAGATGGTGAGGGATAATGGATGTACCAATATTCTTGAGAACCACTATAAATTCCTATGTGTTTTCTATGTGTTGTCATTTATGCTTTAAGTTTTACAATAGATTATCTTAAAGTTTTAAAAGTCCCAAATATAGCTAAGTACATATTCACCCCCTGTAGGTGTTTTAGACTACCCATATTCTATCAAGTGGTATCAGAGGGTGGTTGGTTGAAAAAGACTTAACAATCTAACTAAGTTCCCAAAAGGGGTCCTTAGTTTAAAAACCATGACTTCTAGCGAAGGGTATAAGGACAAGAGTTTCAAGAATCTCCCTATATATAGAAAAGAAAATTTTGGCACCAGAAATTAGAGGGTCAAATTATTTATGAAAGCTTCAAACCCAAGAGTATGCATCACAATTGAGGAGGGGCCTTTCTTCCCCATAAAGGCCTCCTCTATAAATACAAATCAGCAAGTACCCAAGCTATATTCTAAAATGACTAGGGATGAAGTTATTCTGGCCAACATGGATAAGAGGGACAAGAACATTATTTTAAGTGTCATAGATGACTCTACCTTACAAAACCTTATCCACCGCCAAACTGCCAAGGAGATGTTAGAGATTCTTATTATGTACATGGAGGGTACGAAAGAAATTTAAGATGACATAAAATCCCTTCTAAACTAAGAGAATGAGGCTTTCAAGAAGGGGAACAAGGATTCCATTGCTGAATGCTATGAGAAATTTTTCAAAACTGTAATTGATGTGAAGACTTATGGCAAATTCTTCACATTCTTTAAGCTTAATGATAAACTCTTGAGGTACCTAACCAGAGAATGAGATAACAAGATTTGTGTTATCAGGGAGAAGGGGAATCTGACCAACATTCCTCCCTATACTCTTTATTGGAAGCATTGTCTTATGAGATGCAACTTAATTTAAGAAAGGAGGAGGATGTTGCTGTCAGGTCATATTCCTAGGAAAAGTCAGTGGCCTTCCAGGATGAAGGCATAAGAAGAAGCAATGAGAGAATTCCCTCTCCACCAATAGGGGTTGCTGAATCAGAGACCTCTATATCTAACACCTCAGAAGCTAAGCTGACTGATGGAGAATTTGTAGCCTTCTCCAAGCAGTTCAAGAGGATGCTAGCAAGTAGAAAACAATGAAAGAACAAACCTTCTTCCTCCTCTAGCTTTAAAGAGGACTACAACAATCCAGCCAGCTGTAAGAAGGACCCCAAGGGGGGAAGGTATGTTTCAAAACAAAACAAACATAATTTTGACATCATTTGCTATTACTATAATAGGACTGCGCATGTTATTGCTGACTATTCAGTCAAGAGAAAATAGAGAGGTTGCAGGTGAAAAGAAGCACTACAAAGGAAACAAATCTGAGAAGGCCTTCTTAGCTAAGAAGGAAAAGACTTGGAGTGAAAGTGATTCCGACTCATCCAATTCAAAATATAATTTCTTCCTTTATAACTTTTCAAAAATTAACTACAAAATTTGAAAACATAAAAATACAAAATATGCTTCCATTTGCTTTTCCATTTTTTACAAAAAAAACATATTTTGTTATAATTGCAATATTTTTCTTGGATGATTACATTTATCTTTTTTAGATTGCTTGCAATGTTTAATTTTCATTTCAAGTTCCTTGTAACACTATCATCATTATGTTGTGAACAATATCTTTTCAAATGCAGTGAAATCTACTATAGTGCACTTGTGTAAGACCATATTAGCATTTCTCCAAGTATGAGTATTGTTTTATGTTTGATAATGTTTATTTTACCTGCGCACTTTTGATATTCTACATGTGTCGTCAATCTTAATCTTGCATGATTGTGTAGTGTATTATCTTAATATATTAAAATTCTTAAATAATTTACCTACACACCTTTGAATTTGTTTAATGCAAATTTTTTGTTCATTCACTCCTTTATTTTGAAAATTGGTTAAAAAATATAAAATTGTTATTATTTCTGCAATAAGTGAATTCGAAGCTCTTAGTAAACAATGAAAAACACTTATAAACCTGATAAGGAAAACTCCACCTAGTACTACTCACCCTCCTGATATGTCTTAAAAAGCATTGTGAGGTTGACCACCTTGGAAAAGAATTGTAAAGTGTCTTCTAGCAAAAAAATAATTACCACCTTTTGTACATCGGATCACAAAATAAAATAAAATTAAAATTAAAAAAATAAATGTGATCCCACAAGCAGTACTTTGCTTCCTGATAAGTCTTAAACAGCATTATGTACAAAGCACCTTGGGAGTTGTACTTGCTATTAATGCGTATTGAATTTGGGTGAAAGTAAAATTATTTATGCAATTTAATGCTAAGTGTATTTTGTTATACATGTCATGTGTTTTTGATTCACTCACTTCTATACTTTATCAAAACACAACTTTGTTACACATCATTATCCTACATAACACTTCTACTCATGAGAATTGGACCCTAACACACGACTATACATGTTCTCTACAATCTTTAGTAAATATATTATATATTAATGCATGACCTCTACATCATTTCAAGTATATTTGACTTGAAAATTTCTTAATATTGTAAATTCCTATCTTACTTATATAATTGGATCATGCTTTGAAAATTATGTTGTTATAGCATCTCCGCGTTATTACCTCAAAACACGAACTTTCTAAACTACAACTTGACTTTCAAGCATGCTTGATCTTTCAAAATGATGTGTTTTCTTTCGCGATACTCAGTAGGCATTTATTTCCATTGCATTAATACTTAAAAGCTCGATCATGTCACATAAATTAACTACTAGTAACTTATATTTATCAACTAGTGGTATCATGACATTATTCTCTACAAAACAAAACTCTCTTTGCCAAAATACTCTACCCACCCTCTGTTGATAATATCAAAAGGGGGAGAATAAAATGGAAGAAATATATCATGTACTGGGTGTACAAACTTGGAAGCATCTATGTAGGGAGTATCCTTCAAGGGGGAGTACACACATAATGCTTATCAATTACTATAAACACAAACACTTTATTTTCATGCTTTATTTTTTCATAAAGATTTGTTATTATTAAAAGGGAGAGTTTTTGCAATATGCATTCTGCATCTCTTAGTTTTAGAATAATAAGTCTCGGTTTGTATTTGATCTTACTTGTTGTGTGTTTATAATGGGCAAGAACTATAGTTTCAGTACCCTTGGAAGACAAGTCAAAAGGATAAAGATGGAACAATTTTTTGTTATTGCTGCCAGGTGGAATCAATACAACTGGCGCTAACACTAGTAATCTGTAAGAAAAGGGAAGATGCATAAACATCTAGTACTACCGATGGGCATTAGATCAACTACTCGCATTAGTACCTGTGATAGAAAAGGAAAGTTGTCAAGAAAGTAAAGTTTGCCGGACTTGGAAGGATGCTACTGAAAAGGAAAGTGCTACCGCTGAGCGGTATCACTAATATCGAGCGGTATCTCTTTGAAAGTTCATTTTTGGAAGAAAAAGTTATCAGAAATGCTAATTTGCAATGATTATAAAGTTGCCTAAAATGATGATGAAAAGTTGACAAAAATGGTTGTTGATCAGAGATGGAAAGGTTGTCTACATTGTTTATTTTCAAAGACGAGGAAGTTTCCTGAAGTATCTATCATTAGGCGGTAGTTGTACCATTTGTGTTAGCTCTGGTTCCTATATAAAGAGCAGACCTCCTCCTTTCAGAGACACGTGAGGGAGACGAGATGGTGATCACGACTGAAGCCAAAACTCTTGTACTTTTATGAGAGCCTCCTCCTTAGTGTCAAAAGCTCCACTCAATTCTTGTGAAGGACACAAACTCGAAGAAATATTGACCACACATATTCTCTGTCGAGTCCATCATATTGAGGGAGTTTTTTTATTATTGTTATATTTTCTTTATTTTTTTGAGTGTTGTAAATTCACCGTAGGTATGGGCGACTGATTCTTGCGAGACTTAGGGAGAAAATTTGTTCAGTATGGATGTCGATTTTCTGGGAGGATTCTGTAATTTGTTGTATGTTTTGGCGACTAGGTCGAGAGCAGATCTAGGGAGCGGTACGAGGTTATATCTTGAAGAGATATGTTAGAACCAACTGATCCTTAGGAGAAGGGTTGGTATAGACAAGGAAATGAAAATTGCTTGGTGTGGATGTCGGTTTTCTATTTTTGCCTCAATCCCAAGAATGATTGGGATCACAGTTTTGCAATCATAACTTCTGCAATAAAATATTATTTTTCACTTTTTGTATGTTTACAATCTTTTTATTCTATGTTTAAAAGAAATAGAATCTTTTGTTACTAACACCCGTGGTATCGATACTGCTGACTGCTGACGATAGAAATAGAAAATTAGAATCTAACTAAATCATTTCCTTAACTTGAATATTATTTAAAAATCCTTTTTCACCCCCTCTAAGGGCGCTATAAGATCCAACATCTTTCAGTCCAATGCTCTTAAATGAAGTTTTTGATTACTTTCCCATTTGGCATACATGATATGTGCCATCTTGACACACTTCCATTTAGAACCATCTCTCACTAAATCTTCTATTAGCAGTTTATTAATAATCTTATAATTTAGTTAGCTAGTTTTTTGTGTCATTGCGCATAGAGTGATATTCTATCATTTACTACAAAATATATAGGAGTGGAAGAATATAAACATAAGAAATTTAAATAATAAATATTTTCACTCATAATAACAGTCAATATTATCTTAGAATCAATACATCTTTTTATCAAGCACTTATCCTTGTAGAATTTAACAACATAACCTAAGTCACAAAATTAGTTTATACTTATAAGATTATGTTGCAACACTTCCACATAAGCCACCTTATCAAAGAGACCATGTCATTGGTGATCACACTTTAGGATTTTGTTATACCTCTATCTGATCCACCAAAAATGACCAGGGTCCATCATCAATAGAGATAAACTCACCGAGTAGGCTTCTAGTTCTAGTCTTATGCCTGAAACACTCACTATCCAAATACCATATTGGATTTTTTTAATGGTCTTTGGACAACACTGCAAAACAGATCGCTTCTCCTTAGGTACCCATGTAGGTTTGGGTCCTTGGTTTTTATTATCTCTTATTACAAAAAATTTAATTGTTATATTATTAGATAGCTTCAAATGATTTGCTCTAGGCACTATTGGGTTGAACCAACAATCTAGTGAAAATGGAAGGTCTTACCACAACACCGACAATCATATTTGTTGTATCTCCTCTTCTAGTTTAATTTAGAAGCATGTTGAAGACCAGAAAAGAAGCATCCAGTGATCTTGATATTTCTACTTTTGCCACAATGACTGTGTGCTTGATTAGAATGAAGTAGCATAATCATACTAGTTCTCTTGGCAATAATCTTTTGAATTTCAACCTTTTCCTTGCCTTTTCTTGATGGCATAGTTGTGCCAATTTCAAATGATCCTTGATTCTCCATTTGGATTTTCTTCTTGGATGCTTTAAGGGCACTATGTCCAATGTCCACCTTATTCCTATTAGCGGAACACTCATTAAATAGATATCCTTAATTAAGGTCAAAATCATAAGGGTTAGTTGGCTGGACCACCTTTTTGAATATTATTTTATCTTTTAAGGCTTTGCTATTATTAGTTTCTTTAGAATATCCCACAGCACTTTTGTATTGTACTGAAAACTATCTTTGATGGGCATCACAATTTATGGTTTTGAGAAACTTACTACAAACTTCCTTTCAACATAAAACTTTCCCTTAAGTTCTTTGACAGTTATTTCTTTTTGATTTAACAGTATAGCTTGTACTTCACACTTCCTTTGAAGTATTATGAGTTCATGATTTTTATTGAGTAATTCTTTTTTTTCATCAAGCTCTGATCTCAGGGGCTTAAGAATCTTTAATTCTTTAACCCGAGATTCACCAATTTGGTGCTTCTTTTAGTGCTTCTAGAATGGTGCCGAACTTAACAACTGGGTTAGTGGCACTATCACAGTCAGTTTCACTGCAATATTTAGAAGATGTGTCTCCTTTTGACTCTGAGTTTGAGAGAGATAGTTTAGCTCTTATTGAAAGAATTTGGGTAGTCTAAAACCCCTAGGGGTGAATATGTTCTTAGTTGTATTTGGGCCTTTTAAAACTTTAAGCTAATCTACTGTAAAAATTAAAGCCTAAACCATAACACACAGAAAGCACCCATGAATTTAGCAGTGAACTAAATTCCACAATCCCTCACCACCTATGTAGCCGTGTGCTAGACTCGGCAAACTCCTCCAACTTCTTAGATCAAAGATCTTACGCCTTAGATTCCTCATAATCCTACCTCAGATATTAAGCAAGACCCTACCTCAGACTTCTGCAAAGTCCTACCTCAAGCTATACACAGCCCTACATCAGAGAATAAGCACACTTATAGCTCGAAAACCTAACTGGTCTCATATGTCAAATTCACTCCTTGAATCCTACCTTAGATCTACAATAGGTCCTACCTCAAAATCACATCAGAGTCTTGCACTTAGTCCTTCTATACAACCATATACGCAAGCTGACATCATAACGCTACACTCAGAGTGATCTTACTCCTACAACTCAGACCTCAGAGAGATCTTATACAACAATAGTTTATAAAAAGATTGCAGAAATTGACATAACAAAGATTTTACTTTAGTAACTTTGAGTCTTCCTATGCTTTCTAGAGAGAAAGCCTTCTTCAGCAATAATACTGTATTAATCTATGGATTGGCCTTTAAAACTAGATCAGTAATGAAGTATGTTGTATAGGGAATTATTCTTGCTCTCAGGAGATGAGAACTTTCCTTTCGTTGAAGCTTGACTTTCTAAGCTTCTTCATCTTTAGAAAAGCTTGATGCACGGTTCTTTTATCTTTTTACAGTTAGCTTTACTTTTCTAAGAACTCAGAATTATTTTTCCATTGCCAAAGCTTCTAAGCATTGAGCTTTCATGACCCTCTCTTGAATTTTACACATTTGACTTCTCAAACGGTTGAAACTTCGATCACATCAGCCAAAACTCTTTACAGAGGTGATTATTGTGACATTTGCTTTCAACACATCCGCTAACTTTGAAATCCCACCTTTCTAGATATCACAACGGTAATATCCAAATAAAGACGAAATTGTTTTGTGAATACTTCCCACAAAACGGTATTGTACTTAGCGCCAAAAAATTGCACCTTTTGTTACTGACACAATGTTCATGTTGTGTGGAGCCTTCTATCACAATGATATCATTGCGTCTTCTTTACTCATCAAAATAGTATAATCCTGAACTTAACTATACAACACTTGGACCATTTTAGAGTTATAATCAAGTTCACATATGGTCTAAACTGGTATCCTGACCTACTAATTTGACTTACAATGTGAAATATTGAACCTACATATATCTCAGAAGATTTACATCAAATATAAGATGTACTTATTATTGATAGATGTACTTATCATTGAGAGATGTAATCCTTCAAATATTGGAATATTGAGGACAATTTTCCCAACAATCTCCGCCTATTTGAAAAAGTCAAAACTATGATCAATGATAAGATACATTGATTGGGCTTAAAGTATCTTTATTTAAATTAGTATTTTAATGTTTAATTAATTAAATAATGTTCGTTTTATTTTAATTTTAATCTAAAACATTTTATTTTCTGATTTCCGGTTAAATTAGGTTGTAAATAACAGTTTGAAACGAACTAACTGGTTCGGGAGTGAATTTGGAGCAAAATTGAAGAAAAGTAAAATTACACACCCTGGTCACGTGCATGTACTTGGTGTGTGACTGTCGGTCATGCCCCAAACCCTCGTATTGTGTCCATTTATCACAATGCACAAGATTTGAATTAGGACCATAAGTCAATGGTATACACATGAATGTATTTAATATATGTTCAAGTTCATTGTATGCAGTTATACTCAGTTACATTGATTTGACATGTAGTCAGAGTCACAATGACAATTGGACTCAAGACAGGTTACTAGACAGGCAGAAAATCTACTAAGTTCAGAAGTATTGAGTGAACTTACTTCAATCAATGCCAAAAGTCTAAAAGCATTGACAGAACTACATGCATTCAAAGATACAGTGTTGCTGACAAGAAATCTGTCTAAGTATAGAAGCATTGAGTGAAGGCAGTTCACTCAATGTCTACTCATTAAGAAATTGTACAAGTATAGAAGCATTGAGTGAAGACGGGCCACTCAATGCCTCATCAAGAAATCTGTCTGAGGATAGAAGTGTTGATTGAAGGAAGTACACTCAACGCCTACTCAACAGGATTTATGTCTAAGTACAGAAGCATTGAGTGAAGACGGGTCACTCAACGCCTCATTAAGAAGTCAGGCTAAGTCAGAAAGCGTTGAGTGTGGAAGCTTCACTCAACGCCTTCATATAAACAAATTTAAACCAAATCCAGAAGTTTTGAGTGATGAAGGCTCACTCAACGCCTGAAGATGCAGAATTCTGCTAAGTCTTTCTGTATTGAGTGACAAGCCTTCACTCAATGCCTGTGCAGATTGTTTGGATATTACTAAGTCCAGAAGTATTGAGTCTTGTTGACATCATCAAGAATTCAAATGTTGTGGTCTTTGCATGCTAGGTAACAAAATGTGTCGCTTGCCTTTAGTACAACATTTGATGCAAAATAAGTGTTGCAGTTACCAACTCCGGCTGGCCCATATTGCACAAAGAGCCGTTGAACGGCGAGATACAAAAACAGAGACTTGAGAAAGAAGAAAAGAGCTGTTGAGATAGAGCTTTTCAGTTATCTTCTTCCTATCGATGAAGTTGATGTTTTCCAAGAACTTGCTCATACAGTTTGTTTGTGAATCACAGACAGAGTTGGTTGTTGAAGAAATAAATCGCTGAAGAATCATTTTGCATTAAAGAGAAAGATCAGAAAATATTTTTCTGAGTTCAAAGGAGAAGCATAGCAAAAGTTAGCTGGTTGAAGAAACAGAGAAATGAAGAATCAGTTTGTCTTCAACAGCAAGATTAAACAGTTCTCTTTCTGAGTAAGAAGAAGAAGCAGAGCAAAGACAAGTTGTTGGTGTTCTTCAAGGCCACTACACTCAACTCTACTACATAGAAGGCTTGAAGAAACAATACTCTGCAGTGACTTCTCAGCACAAGCAGAACAAACTTGAAGATCGACCATCTTATTGTTATGAAGAAGATAGGACCGAGCATTCTCAGTTTATGAAGAAGAAGACTCAGAGAATAACTTCTCTGGAGTGAAAGTTAGGGCCGAGTTTACTCAGTCCAGTAAGGTAGTCTTAGAGAATCATTTCTCTAGAGTCATATATCATTAACACCTTACTCTTTCTATAGGATCTTAATTGATCTGAGCTGTAAGCCTAAGATATAAAGGCCGAGTTATAGGATCTTGTTGTGGATTTGAGGTAGGGCATGCGTGTCCGAGGTTGGAGATATATTCCCTGAGGTAGGATTCTATTGAGAATTTGAGGTAGTGCATTTGGCCTAAGGTAGGATCTGAATCAGATCTGAGTTATAGGAGAGTTATACACTCTGATTATAGGGATATCCTCCTAGCCCGAGTTGTATGACTTTTGATTAAGTCTGAGGTAGGTGATCTAAAGGATCACAAAGCTGTAGGAGATATTATCTCTGAGTTGTAGGTCTTTGGCCTGAGGTAGGACTTGAAGCAAGTCTGAGAGATCCTGCGGGATCTATGTTGTAAGCTCTTTGAGCCGAGATTTGGAGAAGATTGCCCTGTATAGCACACTGTTAGAAAGGTGAGAGGAAAAGTGGATATACCCATACATTGGGGAACCACTATAAATACTAGTGTGCTGATATGTGTTCTTGATAACAATCTAAATAAACTAACTCACAACACAACAAATTAGAAAGTAGTCATAAAGACTAGGAAACCTATTCACCCCTAGGTGTATAGTTATTCTTGAATCAAAGACTTTCAAGTGGTATTAGAGGGAGGTTATTCAAAAGGACTTAACAATCGAAACAAATCTACAAAAGTAGCTGAAGATTTGCTCCATGGGTTCCGGTGAGAACTACAAGTAGTTGAGCTCCATGAAGCTACATATCTGTAGAAAGGAAATTTTGGGATTTAGGAAGATAGGGTTAGGCTATTCATGGAAGCCTCAAAACAAAGGATTTTCATCACAATCTAAGAGGGACCCTTCATTCCCATGAAGATCTCTGTCTTGGATGCCAAGGTCCAAACTCCTAAGAAGTACACTAAGATGATCAAGGATGAGGATATCCTGGAAACCATGGACAAGAGGGAATAAAATATCATTGTCAGTACCATAAATTACTCTACCTTCCAGAACCTTGTACATTGTAAGACAGCCAAGGAAATGTGGGACTCCTTCATTGTCTACATGGAAGGGATTGGGGAAGTGAGGGATGACAGGAAATCCCTCCTGAATCAACAATATGAAGCATTCAAGCAAGGGAAGAAGGATTCCATAGCTGAATACTATGAGTAGTTCTTCATAAGAGTGAACAATCTGATAACCTATGACAGTCAGTTCACTAATTATGAGCTGAATGACAAATTCTTGAGATACATAAACAAAGAATGAGATATCAAGATTTGTGTTAGCAGAGAAGTTGGAAACTTGGCCAACACATTGCCTCAGAATCTGTTTGGGAAGCTGTTATCCCATGAGATGCACCTGAACTCCAGGAAGGCTAAAGAGGATGCTGCCAGATCTCTTGACAAAGAAAAGACTGTGGCCTTCAGAGCTAAAGCGACAGGAAGAATCAGGGAAAAGACTCATCCACGAAGGAGAGTTGTAGAGACAGAAAGCTCAGATCCCATCTCCCCTGGAAATGAGCTATCAGATGGAGAACTGACACTATTCTCCAAGTAGTTCAAGAAGTTTGTGAGTAGGAGGAGATAATAGAAGAACAAAGGCTCTTCTAGCTCCACCTCAAAGAAACCTTACTCCAGCAAGGACAAGTCCAGAAATGACCCATCTGGGGAAATGTATGATTCCAAACAGAAAAAACATGTTAAGACTAATGTTGTTTGCTACTATTGCAACAAGAGTGGACATGTCATTTCTAACTATCCAGTTAAGTGGAAGGAGCATATGAATTTTGAAGGAAAAAAGCATCACAGGGACAAGAAGTTTTAAAAGAGATTCTTGGCCAAAAAGAAAGTCAACCTATCAGACAGTGATTCTGAGTCTTCAGAATCAGATGAAGAGGACGCCTACATTAGTCTCATGTCCATTGAAGAAGGGGCTGATCATATTGCTACCCCATCTGACATAAGGGCATCACTGTCCTCTGTTGACAGTGATTTTGAAGAGGATGAGAAATTTAGTCTCTTGTCTCTATCAGAAGAAAATCAGGACAGTGTTATTCCTAATGAGGTACACTTTATCCCTAGGTATCCCACTATCTATGAGTCTGGATCAGACTCTGATGCATCGAATTCCTCCAATGGGGATGAGGGATCAGATTCTGAAGAAGATGTTAATAAATTAATTGGCAGTTATGGTGTGATTTTGGATGCTTTGAAGAAGAGCAAAAGGCTTATCAAGAGACAAGTTGAGGAGATTGTCTCCCTAAAATAAGTTTCTTGCCTGCAGTCTGAGTCAGCACCCTTATTAGCTTAGATAAGGAGGAAAGTTAGCCAACTAAAGACAATCTCAATATCCAAATTGGTATCATTAGCCAGAAGAACAAGATCATCTTAGATCTTGAAGAGAAGCTCCTTGAGATAAATATTGAGGCTGAATTCTCTAAGCCCAAGACTATGTTATCACTAATTGACTCCTTTACCTCTCAAAATGATAAGAGAGATTTGGGGTTTATGTGGAACTTTAGAGCTACCCATTCCAAATGGAAAGTTAAAGCTCTTATAGTGCCTCAGACCACCATTCACAAGGTAATCCTCCCTTCTAACAGGTATGATCTGGACAACATGTATGGTCACTGGAAGAATGAGAAATCTTCTTGTAATAATTCAAATGTATCTTATAATGGAAGGAGGAAGGGCATGTGTGTGAGTGCACTGTAGGCTCCACGTAAGGAAATCCAAATGGCTCATCATGGACCATTTGTGTTTGGTGCTTCAGCCCCCACACTCATGGATAAGACAGTGACCTACTCTCAGGTTCCTCCAGCAAACACCTTGACTAAGGGTAAGTCAGTTAGATTCACATGGCAGTTTCTGAAGCCATCAACTCAATGTTCTCTACAAAGATGACATCTATTGGTGCTACTCAGAATATGCCATGTGCATCCACTCACAGACTATCTTTCAGTCAGATACTTGCTGAAAGAAATAAGAAAAATACTACTGCTCTCCCCTCCTTGACAGACAACTATTGATAACTTGCACTCTTCAAAGGCTATTCAGAAGAGGAGATATAACATTCATGAGTGTCGTTGTTGTGGTAAAGTGGGTCACTTTGCCATAGATTGTTGGCACAATCCTAGTGTGCCAAGGGCGAGGGTGAGTCTTTTTGTTAGCACTGCTGCAAGTAGACATGTGCATTTTCAAGCTAACATGAACCTAGGACCCAATCCCTTTTGGGTTCCTAAGGTAAACTAATCTGCGTTTGCAAGGTAATCCAAGTACCAATACAATGCTAATATTGAACTTGGATAGTGGATGTTCCAGGCATATGTCTGGAACAAGGAGCCATCTTAAGAAATTATAATGGTTGAAGCAAGCCCCTAAGACATGGTTGCAGAGAAGATAATAAAATCTCATTTGGCACATGTCAATTTCTAAGAAGAAGACTTGTATATTGGAGCGCAAGAAGCAAGTGTTGCAATCTCAACAGTTATATCGAAAAAAATACCAGTTGGTAGTTGTTGTGCACAACTGCTGTCGATCCAGCATCAGCTTCAGGACTACAATCCCAAGCTAAGTATAACTCCTATGTTTTGTGATTCTACTAGTGCAATCTTTATTGCTAGGAATCTTATATCTCATAGCAGTACTAAGCACATAGAAATTAGGTATTAGTTTATTAGAGAGCATGTGGAAAGTGAGGACATCAGTCTTGAGTTTGTCCTTATAGACAAATAGATGGCTGATATCTTCACGAAACCACTAGATGAAGTCAAGTTCAATACCTTCAAATTTGAATTGGGTATGATGAACTTAGTATAGCTTCAGTATCTCTTCATGGATTTTAGTTGCAGGTAGTATTAATCCCTACATGATAACAAAGAAGATATGGTCTAAGTGTCAAAACGTCGAATATGCTGAGTCTCAGTGTTCAGGCGTCAAGTGCGTTGAGATAACATCAGACATCGAGTGCGCTGAGTCTAAGTGTCCAGGTGTTGAGTGCGTTGAGTGCGTCGAGTCCACTCAACACATACTCCCGGGGACATCTAATTGCGGCTATCTCACAAGATTAATCTCAACCGATGATTTCCTCCTAATTATCATGTCAGGTACGCGCCTTTCCGCAGTCTCAAATAAGAGGTCAGAATAAATAGAAGTGTGTGTGCATAGAATAAAATACATTATTCCTATCCCTTTCATCTTTTTGTCTCCCTACAATGAGTGCTCGAGAATTCTACAGTATTCCAAAGCACACCACTAGATCAGTCTTGAGAAAAGATCTGAATCTCAAAGGAAAGTTTCTGGCAAATTTAGTTGGGAGCTCTGATCTGCAAGATAGATTCCCATGACATAGATGGACTTAAAGATGTTTGACTGTTGGGATAGAAATTTGTTGCCACATTAACAGACTAGTGAGAAGAATAAAAGAAGGTTGTACTCATCACAGAGGAAAGCATGGGAAGCAGCTCTTCTAAGAGCAGTAAGGAAGAGGCACTTGATCCTCGGCTGTCTGATTCTTCTAAGGAAACAAGAAGAGATATGAGTGCTCAGGTTTCAATATCTTCTGAACATGCAACAAAAAATATCCAAGTCAGTGTCTCCCAATCAGAGAACATTCCAGCAGAGGTAGTTGAAATGGTGACTGAAAGTATTGTGGATAGGATCTATGAAAATATTGAGGGGGATACTGATAAGCTAGATGTTCCTGTTGAGGGGGAGCAAGTTTAGTCTGGTATGCTAGACAAGCTTCACTTTTTCCCTAGAGAATCTCCAAAACAGAATAAATCAGAAGAATACTACTGAAGATCAGAATGTCCCTATAGACAATACTGAGGTTGAGGGGGAGACTACCCACATGGTTGCACCTGCTGTGGGAGAGCCAGTGCAATCATTTTGAAAGTGCAGCTAGATCTGATATACTCTAGAGGGGGTGAATAGAGTATATGGTGCTTTGAAACTTTTTACAACAATTGTTGTAATAAGAGTGAGCAGGGAAGCAGTATTAAATCTAATCACAGAACTAAGTTAATGAAAAGCTAATCACAGAAAAATCAAGGCCAGAAACAAACATAAACACAAGCAAAACCAGAAGACACAAGGAATTATAGTGGTTCCCCTAAACTTGGGTACATCCACTCTTCTACCACCCTAGGTAGGAATCCACTGCAGGATGAGTTGATCAGGTGTCCTGGGCACCAATGAGCTTTTGATAAGGTGCTCAAAAACCAAAGCAGATTTTTTGATCAGGTGTCTTGCCACCAATGAGATTTTGACAAGGTGCTCAAAAACCAAGCTCAAACTTTTGAAGGGAGTTTGAGAAACCCTTTATAGAGAGGGGGTGAGAGAGTGATGGAAGTCTTCTCTTTCTCAAACAACTGAGAAGACTATGTGGATTGTTGATGTCAAAGCTCCCCCTGAATCCTTGAGATCTTCAGGAAGAAAAAGCTTTGCTGAGGGTGATAGGCCTTCAAAGATTGAACTCCAGCAATACATGATTTCAGCAATAGCTGAAATGTTGAATGTCTGGAGTCTTGAAAAATATTGGCCTTGAACACTTTGAAACTAAAGAGATCTGAAGATTTCTGAAAAGATTGATCTCCTTGGATGAGTGTTCTTGAGAAGTCTTTGAGACAGAAGATTTTGTTGAAGATTATTGATGTCTGTCTGTGTGTCTGTGTATCTCTCTTGGTAATTCAAAAAAGAATTCTCTCTTTTATTCTCTGGTACTGAACAAAAACATTCTCTGAGAAGAATAGTCGTTGGCCAGCATTAATTGCATCCTTAATTGCAAAATCTCTTCTGGAGGAAAGTCCACAGAAATATTCCTTGAAAAATCATTTGAAACTTGGTCCAGAAATGAATGAAAACGGCTAGGAAATCTCTGAATTAATTGCAGAATAATGCCTTAACTGATTTGAATTTGAATCTAGAAACATCCTTGAAGTTATCTGAAATCGTCGAACTGAGCTCTGCTATCGTCGAACTGAGCTCAGCGATCTAGAAATACACAGCAGCAAAATATCGTCGATCTGAGCTCAAAGATCGTCGAATTGAGATCAGAGATAGAAATCCAAAGCTGAGTCAAGATCGTCGAACTGAGCTCACCGATCGTCGAACGGAGTTCGACGATATAATGAAGTTGAGCTCAGCGATCGTCGAATGGAGTTCGACGATCTGTCGAAGTTGAGCTAGACGATCGTCGATCGGAGTTCGACGAATCGTCGTGCTGAGCTCGACGATATGACTTAGTCTCCAAAACAGAAAATCTTGGTCTTCAGGGCAGCTTCCAAACCTAGACTTCTAACCCTTAGACTCAATTCTAATTGACCTATTGAGCTATACAGGAGGTCATGCATTGATTCCTAGAGACATAGTGATCCTGACCCAAATTAATAATAGGGTGTTCCAACAATCTCCCCCTATTTGGGTTAGGATTACTATTTACAGACTTTGGAAAAAAAATTTAAATAACATACAAGCAGCAAAACAGAAAAGCAACACGCTAGACATTGCAGAACCACAAAGATATATAACATCCAGATAATCAGAAATCACAGAGAATGTCACCTTACATTATCATTTCTTTTCTTTGCCCTTAACAAGTTTGATCTCTCTATTAGGATTGAGGGCTTCTTTGTTTGATCTGGTATCATCTGCTGCACCTAAATATGTTTGCTTTTTAGGCCTGGGAACTACAGCTTCAGGATGTAATTCCATATACCTGTCAGAATCAAAGAACTTGCTTGATGCATATCTTTCTAGCTCTTTCTGTCTCTGTTCAGACATTGTTCAGATATTAGATGAATCTTTTCCTTGCTCTCTAGAATTTTTGATCTGATCCAGTGCAACTAGTTCCTTTAATCTTGCAGTCCAAGCAGTTGGATTATTCTCAGGATCCTCAAAAGGTACAGGTGGCTCATATCTGTTAGAGGGATTGTCTTGAGAAGGCCTGGAAGACACAGTTTCTTTCAGCTTATAGGGAAAAGGACCAGATGTTGTATCAGTTGAAGTTTGTCATTCCCTGGAATATGGGTGTTGCCTTGAGTACCCTTTGGAGTAGACTTGGAGATCTCTTTGATTTCCTCTGTATACTCCTCTCCTTGATTGAGATCCCCTGGATTGGCTTCCCCTATTATAAGATCTAGCATGAGGCTGATAGGGGCCTGACTTCTGGCTGGGGGTTGAGCTGCAGAGCTTCCACCTGCACCTGCATCAGGAGGAGGTGGTGGAGGAGGATGAGAGTGTCGGAATTGAGAGGAACCCTTTTCATATTTTCTCTTCTTTTTCATTGCCTTCAGCTGATTCTTAGAGTACTGCATCCAGTGCTCAGTGATAGGGCAGTCATGAAGAATGTAGTATGGAATATCATTGTTGTCTTTGACCTTAGCAGGAGGTACTCTCTTCATAGCTTTGCTCCTTGCCTTTCTTTTCCTGGCAATGGTAGCAGAAGAGTCATCAGAGTCTGTTCTAAATTCATCACTTTCAGAACTCTGGTCATCATAAAGAGCATCAATTTTCTTCATTAAGTCCTTCTTGAGCTGTACAGAAGCAGATGAGGCAACAGATGGTGTAGCAGCAGGTGTTGAAGTAGTAACAACAGTAGATACAGTAGAGGTAGTAACAACAGCAGCAGCAACTATGGGCTCTGGAGAGGTGACAGCAGCAGCAACAGTCTCACTAACAACAGCATCAACAGGAGGAATATCATCAAAAACTGCAGAAGGCTCAAATTTAGGTGCCTTTGACATAAGAATTTCCTTGGAAATTGGTTCAACAGTAATAACAGAAACTTCAGCAGCAGTATCAACATTTTCAGCAGCAGTAGAGGCAACAATATCAGAAGCAACAATAATGCTTTCTTCAGAAGAAGCAGCAGCATACACTGAATTGACAAAGGAGGTGATAATGCTTGGGTCACAGCAAGAAAATGGCACAAGTGCCTTGGATAGATCCTCTGGATGCTGGACAGCATTGACCTCTAGCAGACAGCTGAAGTAAAACTGATCAAAGCTTGATAGCAAAGACCTGAGGTCTATTGCAAGGACTGCAGCAGGAGGAATTTGTGCTTGAGGCACAGCAACAGCAGCAAGAGCAGAAGCTGAAGAAGCAGCAATAACAGCAGCAGTAGCATGAAGGCTCACTTCATAGGGCATCTCCCCCTGCCTAGATTCAGATAAGTTTGGATCAAGGCACACTATTGTAGGTGCTGCCTGAGGGAAGAGGGAAGAGAGCCTGGCAGAGAGAGCTGCCACTGACAGGTGTAGTGGAGCCAAGGAGGTCTCCAACAGAAGAGAGAGCCTGGGGGCAAGCAACTCATACAACCTGTCAGCAAGGGCTGGAAGGTCTACTTGCTCAAGGGTGACTGGAGCAGAGGTAGAAGATAGAGGAGCAGCTGATGGTGAGGGTAGTGGAGAGCTAGTGAATGGTGAAAGGGATGGCTGAGGTGTTGGTAAGGTGGAAATGGAGGGCAGTGGGATGGAGATGGATGGGGTGAAAGTGGGTTGGTCAATGATTTGGTGTAGAAGGTCTTGAAAGGAAGTGGAGGATGAGGGTAGCTCAGGAGGAGAGGATGGAGAGTCATCCATAAAGGAATCATCAATGAGGGTGAAGGATGGAATGGAGGGTGATGAAGTGACATCTGGTGGAGGGTAGGAGAATAATGGATGGAAGTGGTCTTCTGGTGTTGGTAGAATAGGTACTGGAGAGGGTGTGGATGTTGGAGAGGGGCTGGATATGATGATGGTGGATGGAGATGGAATGGTGGATGGTATGGGAAGGGATGGAATTGGAAGAGGAGGAGGAGAGGCAACAACAGCAGGCAGGTCATCTGCAGGGGCAGAGACCTGTGGAGAAGTGACTCTTAGAGTCCTCGTGCCTGAAGGAGTGCTGGAGGAGGGCCTGCTGGGCATACTGATTTTCCTGTCCCATTTTCCAAAGAGGGCACAGGACAGTCTCTTGGAAGCATTGATATGAATTCCAGAGGTGACCAGCAAGGCAGGGCACCTGTGCTGCAGAAATACCCCAATGATCCTTCCAAAGTTGACAAAACTTTTGTTGATTTTCTTCTTGATAAGGTCAAAGAAGACTTCTCCCCAATTCAGATTTTTCTTATCTACAAGGGCTCCCATGAAGCAGAGCTGATACCTTGAGATTGTATCATGGGCAGAGTGCTTAGCCAGTAGCACTTTCCCAACAACATCTGCCATAAATCTGTATTCCACAGAAAGGTTCCTTTTAAAGAGCTTGATAGGGTTGGCCTCTGAATGACTCATTCTGGCAAGCAGGGCAGAAAACTCTTCTCCAGACAGGTCAGCACTATCTTCACCATTCCTCAACTCAAAAACTTCTGATAGAATTGCTGGGGTTAGAGGTACCTGAGTGCCAGAAATAGACCCAACAATGGTGGAGTTGTCTTGATTGTGGGCAGTATAAACCCATTCGTTTATCTCATCAGATGCCAGCTTGATCCTGGTGGTCATAATGGCAGTCAAGTTCTGGTCTTTGAATAATCCCAAAATATCTTGAAAAACCTGGTCAGTTGTGCTGAAGGATTCCATGTCAATATCGAAACCTGCATCAAACTTCATGGCAGCAAGAACAGCAACAGACACAGCCATGGGTACCTGCAAAAATTCAACAAACAAAACGACCAAGTGCAGAACTGTTTGGAGGGAAAGAAAATTCTTGCAGAGAAATCAAAAGCGCAAAGGAGAACGACGGCGAAAAATGAATTTTATATTAGGGTTCGACGCAGAATTGGAAAGATTGTTGAACTCAGTTCGACGATCGAGGCTACTAAAGGAATCTGAAGAGTCTTCAACATCGTCGATCTCCGTTCGACGATATTGGAGAGCGTCGAGCTCCGTTCGACGATCGTTCAGAGAACAAAATCGTCGAGCGCCGTTCGACGATCGTTGACCGGAAGAGATAGTTCATACTATCTGAGAGACGCTGAACTCAGTTCGACGATTTCGGAAATCATCGATCTCCGTTCGACGATATTGGGGCAAATCGTCGAGCGCAGTTCAGAGATCAGAAAAATTCTAGACACTAAGAAAAATCAGGATGTTTGCCTAGTCTTGGTCAATTTTTAAGCTTTTAAAATCTTGGATATTATTTAAGACTTCCTCCATCTAACATTCCTAACTGATTTAGGAAGAAGGTGTGTTTCTTTTCATCCAATGGCTTGGTGAAAATATCTCCCCTTTGTAAATCAGTTGGGATATAGTATAGTTCAATTTTATTCTTTTCAACATTATCCCTTAAAAAGTGTTGCCTAATCTTTATTTGTTTTGTCCTACTATGGAGGACTGGATTTTGAGCTATAGAAATAGCACTGGTGTTATCACAAAAGATTTTAGACTTCTCTAAGTTGTAGCCATAGTCTAGGAGTTGGTTTTGAATCCACAAGATTTGTGAACAACAACTGCCTGCAGCCATATATTCAGCTTCAGCAGTTGAAGTTGACACAGATGTTTGTTTCTTACAAAACCAAGAGACAAGTCTGTCACCAAGGAACTGACATGTTCCACTGGTGCTTTTCCTGTCAATTCTGCATCCAGCATAATCAGCATCAGAGAATCTAGTTAAATCAAATGTTGAATCTTTTGGATACCAGAGACCTAGATTTGGACAACTTTTAACATACCT
Organism: Platanthera guangdongensis; assembly: GCA_039583875.1. Classification (NCBI taxonomy): domain Eukaryota; kingdom Viridiplantae; phylum Streptophyta; class Magnoliopsida; order Asparagales; family Orchidaceae; genus Platanthera; species Platanthera guangdongensis. Next base: position 54,523,503 of record CM077150.1, read on the forward strand.
GAGAATCCTCTTTACTAGTGTTAGGTGTGACTCTCTAGGGCTTACTTGGAACCTAGTACATATACATGTAGCAAACATTATATCTGGTCTACTGGCTGTAAGATACAGTAAAGAGCCAATCATTGCTCTATATGTTGTCTAATCAACAGGTTTCCCATGTTCATCAGTATCCAATGCAGCATTAGTAGGAATGGGTGTTTTCATACAAGATGCTTCAGACATACCAAATTTCTTAACCAATTCATTTGCATACTTGGTTTGAGAAATGAAGATGCCTTCAGTATGCTGTTTGACTTGCAATCCTAGGAAGAAGGATAGCTCACCCATGCTACTCATCTCAAATTTAGAATGCATCAGGTTGGAAAACCTTCTGCACAATTTAGAGTCAGTAGAACCAAAAATAATATCGTCTACATAAATCTGTACTAGTAGGGTATGAGACTTATGGGTTCTAATGAAAAGAGTTTGGTCTACTCTACCCCTTATAAAACCATTTTCCAAGAGAAAGCATGCTAGGGTCTCATACCATGCTCTAGGAGCTTGCTTGAGACCATATAATGCTTTATTCAATCTAAAAACATAATCAGGAAAAGTTGGAGAGATAAAACCTGGAGGTTGTTTGACATAAACTCCCTCTTTGATGTCTCCATTCAAGAATGCACTTTTGACATCCATCTGATATACCTTGAAGCCTTTATGTGCTGCATAAGCTAAAAATATTCTGATGGCTTCCAATCTTGCAACTGGTGCAAAGGTCTGGTCGTAGTCTATTCCTTCTTCTTGAGAGTATCCCTGAGCAACTAGCCTTGCCTTGTTCCTTATAATTACTCCTTGATCATCCAATTTGTTTCTGAATACCCATTTTGTTCCAACAATGGAATGATCCTTAGGCTTTGGCACTAGTTCCCATACTTTGTTTCTCTCAAATTGATGCAACTCCTCTTGCATTGCAATGATCCAGTGTGGATCTTGCTCTGCATCTTGAATGGACTGAGGTTCAATTTGAGATAGGAAGCAGGTGTGCAACAGGTTTTGGTTGACCTGATTTCTGGTTTGCACACCAGCTGAGATGTCTCCAATTATTTGGGAAATTGGATGGTCTCTTGATGTTACTAAATCAACAGGGGGTGTTGATTGTTCACCAACCTGTGTTGTTGTTTCCTCTTGTGGTACAACAACTGGCTCTTCAAGTTGTTCTTCAAGTTGTTCTTCAATATGTTGAGCATTTTCTTCATCTTCACTACTTTCATCCCTTTGAGTAACCTGTAGCTTGTTCAAGTCTTCAACTAGAGAATGTTCCTGCAAGGGTTCTATGATAGAAGAAATCTTCTCCTTGAAAGACATGTTAGTTTCATCAAAAGATATATGAACAGATTCCTCAATTTTTAAGGGTGATTTATTATAAACCCTATAAGCCTTGCTGATCATGGAGTATCCCAGAAACACTCCTTCATCAGCTTTGGCTTGAAATTTTGCTAAATATTTCTTGTCATTATTATGAATGTAGCAAATACAACCAAAGATTCTAAAATAATCAACTTTAGGTTTCTTCCCTTTGAGTAATTCATAGGGAGTGTTTCCTTTTAGTTTATGTATCAGACTTCTATTCAGCACATAGTTGGAGGTGTTCACTGCCTCTGCCCAAAAGGGTAGAGGAAGGTGAGCATCTGATAACAATGTAGTGGCAGATTCAATAAAGGTTCTATTTTTCCTTTCAGCTACCCCATTTTGTTGAGGAGTTCTAGGAGTTGAGAAAGTATGCCTGATCCCTTCACTCTGACAGAACTCTTGCATAAGAAGAGAATCAAACTCTGTCCCATGATCACTTCTGATCAGGGCAATGTGAGTATTGAACTCAATCTGTATACATTTGAGAAACTCTGTCAGACACTTAAAGTTATCAGACTTCTTCCTTAGAAAGAACACCAAAGTGAATCTACAGAAGTCATCTACAACTACTAAAGTGTAGGATTTCCCTCTTAGGCTTTGTAATGTGATGGGTCCAAAGAGATCCATGTGTAACAGATACAATATCCTAGGTGAATCACTCTTATTAAGTTACTTAAAGCTGTTTTTAGTGTGCTTGCCTAATTGACAAGCCCTGCAGAGTCCTTCCTTCTTGTAGGGGCCAGAAGGTAGTCCTATAACAAGGTTGTCCTTGGATAGCCTAGCAATAGTTCTAAGGTTTAGGTGTCCTAGTCTCTTATGTCATAAAATATTTTGTCTACAGACAGAATTGAACAAGCAGATATCTACATCAGTTGAAAGAAAATCTACTAGATATATGTTACCTTTTCTTTTACCTGTCAACACAGTTGTGTTGTCCTCTGACTTGATTTTGCATAAGGCTTTGCTGAAGGTCACCTGGTAGCCTTCATCACACAGCTGACTGATGCTAATTAGGTTATGCTTCAGTCCTTCCACATAAGCTACCTTCTTGAAAGTTACTGATCCAATCTGGACTGCACCATATCCTTTAGTCTGTCCAATGTTTGAATCACCAAAGATAACTTTGGGTCCAAGCTTGGCTCTGAAGGATGTGAGGTTGTCCTTGCTGCCTGTCATGTTCTTAGAGCACCCACTATCCAAGTACCATTGCTGGTTAGATGTTGGATAGGTCTTCACTTGCACATAAGATAATTCATTTGTTTTTGACCCAGTTTACCTTGGGCCTAGGTTGATAACCTTTAAATTCTGAAATGAAAGACATCCCAGGTTGACTCTTATAACCTTCAGGATGATATCTCCTTGGAGGTATAATCCATTCAGTATAAGGGTTAAAGATTTGGGATGAAGGACCCTTAGGATTCAATTTTGATTTGCCCTTGAAAAATTTTCCAGAGCTCTGACCTCTGTTCGACGATCTTGGAGCTGCGTTCGACGATCTTGGGTAAGATCGTCGAGCTCTGTTCGACGGTCGACTATGGGTGAGATCAGGTACTTGAGATCGTCGACCTGCGTTCGACGATTTTGGCTGAGATCGTCGAGCTGCGTTCGGCGATCGTCGATCTTCATTCGGCGATCGTCGATCTACGTTCGACGATCGTCGATCTACGTTCGACGATTTCTGTTGGGACTTAGTTTTCTGGGGCAGATCAGAATTTTTCCTAGCAACCTCTACAACTCCCTTTCCTTTGTCAGAAATGAATTTGATTGGAGTTGTTAGAACTATGGGTTGGCTGGATGAAGCACCCAAGCCCAGTGTACTATTGAATCTGGAGTTCACTGTGCTTGTGATGTCCATCAGCTTGATGCTTCTCCCATTAAGGGATTCTTCAAGCTTCTTGGCCTCAGAGAGCTCACTTTTCAGTGAAGCTATCTGTTCCCTACAACACTCCAACTCCTGAGAGAGTTTGAGGTTTTCTGACTTTAAAGTATTGTGTTCAGATAATTAATTTCTGAGAGAGATAATTTCTTTCTCAGACTTTAGCAGGTCTAAACACAGTGCTTTAAATTCAGATTTAAAATCCTCTGAACTAAAATCAAAAGAACAAATTACCTGATCTTCTTCAGGTTGAGTCTCTGAGTCTAACTCTGACTCCTCTTCTTCTGAATTATGCTGTGAGGCATTGATTGCCATCATGCAGAACTCTTTTTCTTCTGCATCATCTTCATCATCACTGGAGCTGGATGATGCTTCTGACTCTTCTTCAGTCTCACTCCAGGATTCAGCAACAAAGCCATTTCTTGTATGTTTATTTTTGCTTGATGAGGGTTTGCCATTGCCATTCCTCTTGGAGTCTTTCTCCTTTCTTCTTTCTTTCCTGTCCCTTCTGTCCTTGTTCTTGTTCTCTGGACAGTCAGGAACT